>LR991072.1:16058919-17305586 GCA_905163555.1 Notocelia uddmanniana
TATGTACAATAAAGTAATACATACATACATACATAACACAGGATTTTTACTGAATAACTATAACGTATATCATCATCATCATCATGTCAGCCGAAAGACGTCCACTGCTGGACTTCCACAATGACCGGTCCTGCGCCACCCGCATACAGCGGACACCCGCGACCTTCACCAGGTCATCGGTCCACCGTGTGGGAGGCCTGCCCACGCTACGCCTTCCGGTACGTGGTCGCCACTCGAGAACCTTTCCGCCCCAACGTCCATCGGTTCCGTCCTAGGGCTGATATGGTGGTGGTGGTGGTCCATCGGTTCTACGTGCTATGTACTATAACGTATATACAAATGGAATTATAAATATATATTATGTGTATTTTGTAAGCCACTGCATGCGATTAGTAATTTGCGGCATAAACGGATGTATGCGTTGGCTTAGAAGTTTGATTTTTTCACAGCTCCAAGAGACAGTAGACCTGAGTATTTGGTATAAATCCAGCTTAATACCCTCCACGTGTTCCTGAGAAAAACGGTCTTGACAGACAGACAGACAGACGGACGGACGGACAACAAAGTGATCCTATAAGAGTTCCGTTTTTTTTCTTTCGAGGTACGGAACCCTAAAATGACGGTACTCCATAAGTGTGACGGTAAACAAGCATCAGGCAGGCCTAATGGTAAGCAGACACCGTTGCTTACGGACGCTTGGGACGCCACTGTGGCGTAACTCTCTCAAAAACTAGATGATAGTTCTATTAAACTAAGTAGGACCGACAGAATCCGAGTATCCGACCACTTCACGTTTAAGTCATACAAGAATGTGTCCACGCAAAGTCCCTCAAACATTCTTGTCGGGCATTCTTGACACACGTTGGATGGAATTTAACCTTTTGAACTTTGTGGGTGACGAGGTAAGGTGGGGTTGGACTTAGGGTTGTGAGTCGTGACGTGTCGTGAGGAACCCGTTTCAAAGATTTACGGACTTTCGGATACCGGTTGTAAAGGTGTTTCTTTCCGAACAATCACAAACGCACTGACCCTATTCTAGGGTTTCGTAGTAAACAAGGAACCCTTGTTGTTTTGCCATGCTCGTTCGTATGTTTGTCCGCGGGTTAGCTCAGTAACCGTGCACTTAAACAACACACACAAATATGACGGTGTGATTATTATGTGTAAGTTCACATATTAATATGTGTAACGGTGTGATTAATATGTGTAAGTATACATTAATCTAACCAAGAAAACGGTAGAATGAAATCTTGAAAAAAAAACCGATGGTTAACTAGATAACGTCGTTAGTTTTATCAAACAAATATTAAATATTAGTTTGTGAGCATGTTGTCATGAACGGGTGGGCAACTGCGGAAACTTACATTGCGCTTGGCCCGATACTCACTTGGCCGTGTTTCTTGATTTGAGGAATTCCGCGTATTGAAACCTAGAGACAAATACAGGTCCCTCGCTCTTAAAAAAGCGCATCCTCGGGATCTCTGGCGACCTTACTCACCACCAGGAACACAACACTACATACATAAAGAGGAAATTGTGATAGGGACTTCTGTAAGGGGAGGTACTTCTTTGGGCCCGGCCAAGACTTGGAGAGGCAGCGGAAGCGTTTTTCCTAATACATTGCTTGTGTTCCCAACTGCAGTACGTTGCGCTTCTCAACCGTGCAATGATATAAAATGCTTTATCATCATCGTCATATCAGCTGAAAGACGCCTACTGCTGGACAAAGGCCCTCCCCAAGGATTTACCATATTTAAAAACTAGATTTTATGCAGTAGCAATTGATTTATTCTGAATTTAACTTAATTAAGGATGAGACAATTAAATATGTTTAACATCTATCAAATCTTATGAGTAAATCGCAAAAATATAAGGGGACGTCCAAAAAAGTAGAGGGTACAACGGCAGATAGAAATGCCCATTGCCACAATGACCGGTCCTGCGCCGCCCTCTGCCAACGGCTTCCCGCGATCTCGACCAGATTGTCAGTCCACCTTGTTGGGGGCCTTCCCACGCTGCGTCTTCCGGTGCATGGTCGCCACTCAAAGGACCTATCTGTCCCAGCGGCCATCGGTTCTACGAGCAATGTGCCCCGCCCACTGTCACATGAGTCTTGCAACTTGGTGCAGACCCTGGTTCTGGTTTCGGTATTGAAACGTGGTCGTTCACGATGTGCCTAATAAGGAAGCTCAAGGTCACCCAGAGGGCTATGGAGCGAGCTTTTCTTGGAGTTTCCCTACGAGATCGAATTCGAAATGAGGAAATTCATAGGATAAAACGCTCGCTGCGCCGCCATTCCCGCTAAGTCGCGGCCGCGCTGCTTAGTTATTGCTTCTTTGGTTAAAGTCATACCAGTTAGCCCCATACCACCGGAGGCCGCCCGACAAGAGGGCTCTACCACGGGGCCTGGTCCACATAGACCCGCCCGCCCCACCCTGATGAAGACCCGGATGTTCCTGCTCCGTCGGCTCGAGTGTCGCTCGCTGGGCCTCCCCTAACGGGGACTCACCCGGCAGGGCTTGACCTCGCCGACGGAAGAAGCAAATGACCCCACCAATGGACTCGACGAGCTTTGCTCACCACAGCTACCCGTCCGTAGTTACGGACGGCGACGGAACCCGCTGAAAGTGGCTAAGCCACGTAAAGCTTCCCCGGACCCAAACAGGTCTGAGAGACGACCCGCGTAGGTAGGTCATACCAGTTCCTGGGATGAACTTGGCTGGACACGCTGGCGTGTTCAGATCCTTAACAAAGATGTAATATCCAAATACTAGCACAGTATATCCCATTAAGTTCGACTAATAACGCAGCTGCGTCAGTATTATACGTTGAAATAACAAATGGCAAACATGATGAAATCATTGAAGCCGGTATTTGCGGTTATATCGGAATAAATGATGCGATTGCGACCCCGATTGACCTAATAACGTGATTTTGGGATGTTGTATTGTATCGATAAAGTACATAAAAAGAAGTAGTATTCATTCTCGTCCATAGCTCAATCCAAAAAGAAGCGCCTTCTGAACAGTCATGTAACTTATGCAAGTACCTGCAATTCCTGATCTATACTAATATTATAAATGCGAAAGTGTTTCTGTCCGTCTATTACCTCTTCACGCTTTAACCACTGAACCGATTTAGATGAAATTTGGTATAGAGGTAATTTGAGTCCCGGGATCTATCCTAAAAATCATTCGCTAGGGGGTGAAAAGGGGGGTGGAAGTTTTTTGGGAAGCGATAATTATGATATCGAGTTCGATGTGGACGGAGTCGCAGGCAAGCTCGTCTTGTATATTTTTTCTCATTAATTACATTTAATTTGTTTAATCTGTAGTTTTAAAATTATTATTATTTCAAGACTTGAAATGTAAGTAAATAATCACCTTTTGACATGTTTAAGTGCCTTTGTGGCTTATTTGCACATTAAATATTTAATGGCTTTGTTTTTTACAAGCCAAGAAAATAGTATAACACATTTCGACTTATTTGTGTAATAGGATATAAAAGTGTTAGACCTCTTTTTTGGCTTACGGTATCTACGTCATGGATAAACTATTACGCAATGGAAATGAGTGGGAAGCTTTATTTGGGTTTAAATGATCTTGTACAGGATCGGTAAATAATATAAGGTAAGCTATACACTTTATTATGACGTTTTTTTATGGTGAAACTTTGATTTAAGCGAAAGGATTGCAAATGAATTGTGAAGACGTTTTCGACTTTTGAAACATCTTTTTTGTATTCAATTTTATGTATATAGAGGTTTTTGCACATATGATGACAATGCCTACCTCATTCAGGGCGCAGTACGCTCGGTTCTCCATACAAACGTATTTAGGCTCTCATTTTAAAACGCCATGCTAGAATAACATGAAACTTTGTATACACAATGGGATCTGGCATATCTAGGTCGGAAATAAGTTTCTGTTGCTAGAAATTGTAAAAGAAAAAAAACAGCGGTTTTTTTGAGTTTTTTATGGCTTGTATGAAAACCTTAATAATTGCTGTATTTTTTCTCCATTATAATTTCAAACAACAGAAACAAATTTCCGACCTAGATATGCCGGATCCCATTGTGTATACAAAGTTTCATGTTATTCTAGCATGGTGTTTTAAAATGACAGCCTCAATACGTTTGTATGGAGAACCGAGCGTACTGCGCACTCTTAATTCAATGCATTTATCATATTGAAACATCTTACACAGCACAGGACACTAACAAAAGTTAATATTGGTCGACTCACAAGGTCACCAAATGTTACGTTTTTGGCATTTCTCTCTTTTGAAAGTAATGCGTGTAAGCGTAGGTACACATTAATGAACTTGACACGGGAAAAGCGGAAAATTTGAGTCGTTGTCAGTAGAAACGCTTGGGATTGCGAAAAATCATTAAAAACGCAATAAATAGGACTCGCAATTTTCCTCTTGGCAAGGTGTACTCGTATATTTGGCAAATGATAATTTACTTTCAGACAAACGACAAATCGTTTGCATAATGTCGAATGCCAAAGCATTTATCACTTATTATTTCATTGTATCAAAATTGTTTACCTCTAACTTGGCCACCCTGTGTTTACTAAAATATTCTTTGATTATATAGCAACTTTAAATACAGTCAAGGGTAACTAAAATGGGTACTCCTTATATAAAATTTCCTTACAAACTGACCCGTTTTACCGGTGACAAACTGGCATTCGTTTCGAAAGGAAACACACACAGTCTTATTTCGAGAAAACCTACTCGTTAAACTCTGGCATTGCATCGCAAAATAATATGTATGTATCAATACATCAATACATGTGTGATAATATCGTCACGCGGCGTTAATCCCAGATTGTGGGTTTAATTCACGAATTCATATTTATAGTCGACATATCAATTATTTTATTTACAACCGTAATTCATTCCGTATAGATGCGTATTTGCCTTGCATGGCAAATATTTTTCCGATAACCGCGAAAGGGTTAAAGAACGCTTGAAATGTTAAATAATTATTACTTAAAATGAAATTGGTCCAGCGATCGTCATTTTGCATCGTTGCGTTGATTTACATTGTATTTTTAAATATCTGAAAATGCTTTTTGATGGCCAATAATAAAGTTCAGGACATGACATCCCGTTCCGAGTCGAGCCTGGTGCAGTGGTTTTCTTTCGCGGTAGAACACGGTGACGCGAAGAGCGTGATATGGACGATTCTTACCAAACGGCTGGAGACGGCGCGCACCCCACTAGAGTCAAAGGAATTCGAACCCTCCATACAGAAGTTAGATTTCATATTTGAATGGGTTTCGGGAGCAGGTCGGCTCCGGTCGGCTGCCGCCGGCTCTGCCGCTGCCGTATGAATACGAAGTCTAGCATCTGTATGGAGGGTTCGAATTCCTTTGACTCTGGTGGCTTGCGCGCCGACTCCAGCCGTTTGGAGTGAAATATCCATTAGAGCTGGGCCACACTGCTCCGTTGCATTGCGTTGCGTTGCGTTTATGAATAGAATCAGGTTGAGAACACCTTGAAAGGGAACCTATTCATAAACGCAACGCAATGGAGCAGTGTAGCCCGGCTCTTAGGTATTTTTGCGCCGGGAATGATTCAGGGCGGACTTTTTGATTAGATAATTTTTATTCTGTAATGCTAACTAGGTTTAACTTATACATTTTTTTTTCTTTGTAAATACATTATGAATTTCGTAATATTTGTTTAATAATAATATTGACTCTTTTATACTAGTGGCTCTGTGAGCTGTAGACCACGCATTTTATTTTTCAAATTACAAAATTTCCAAAAACTGACTTGATAAAATTCTATATAATTATCGAACCTGCTCACAAAATTTCACGGAAATCGGTTGAGAAATGCGACCTGTAGAGGAGAACGTCCGGACAGACATACGAAAGAATTTTAATTTGTCGAAAGCCGAAACGCTTCGCTCACTCGGTTAAAAAACTGTTTAAGAGATGTATCATAATACCTCCAAGAAGAGAACCTTAAAGCAGAGCTATGAAATTAAATAATTTGTAAAAGGAACTCTCTTTTGTTGGGCATTGTGTGAATTTCTGAGAACCTACAGAATGGGGTTCTTCAATAAGTAAAAAAAACAACCGACTCGGCAACATCTTGTAGCCCCTAGAGTTGCAGGCTGCGGTGATCGCTTACCATCAATCGGGCATACTCCAACGCTTGTTTGCCATCGACGTGGTATATAAAAAAAATATTAGCCCCAATTTTAACTAGAGATTATCAAGACTATTAAGCTTATGCATGCTAGCAGAGTCTAGTAAATTATACAAATAGCCAATACGAGTATCTATATGTATAATTGTAGCGCCCCTTTAAATAAGTTTTTGTAAAAAAAAAATGATTAATCTAATTATGCGGCCAGCCTTCTGGGCACTCTACCCGCTGATGGCGACTTGGGACAATTTTTTTATCTTTAAATTTGCTTATTTTATTTTTATTTTATAGGTTATTTTATTATGTCTGATTATATTGATTAAGTATACTTTTTTTGTCAAAAAAAATAATTAAAGGTAAGGTAAGGTTATTGCCGACTGTACTTTTTCCACAATCATTCGTTGAGACGGTTCAATTACTCGCTGAGACGGTTCGAATGAGTCCGAACACGTTGGGTTTATCTTGTATAGTTTATGAGTTGTGTTGCCATAATATTGCATTGTCACTGAACTTACATAAGTGTGCTTTTCAGCTTAATCTGATATCGGCAAATGGCTGAAAAAAATGATTGAAAGTTTTGATGACAACTTACTAGAACAGAGTAGGTTAAATAAAATCTTGTAAAAAGAGCCTGCTTGTCTGATGTACATACATAACCAACATAGATTTCCAGTCTCTGATGAGTGGTGGTAGTATTATTGCATTTCATGTGGGTACAGTTGAAGTCTAGCTCAGCTTCGACATTGTATAAAGAGAACAACCATGATGTTACTCAAATAGGTTACCAACTATGTATTTGAGCAATATCATTTTTCAACAAAAGTGTTTTCAAACACAAACTCGTTGAAATCTTTGAAATGGATAACGCTCCTAGTGAATAATAGATCTTTGAAAAAGCGACAAGATTGATGTCGTTGTCACAAGCACCAAACTGAGTGAGAAAATAAGTGGTGAAATGTTTTGTTATTCCATTTGCAAATAATAGAATGATTCTTAAGATTCCATTCATGTTCATTCACGTTAACTATTGTTCTACATAAGTACTTTAGCCAAATTTAATTATTTATAGGTTCGGTATTGTTTGATTTATTTCCTTTGGAAGTTGCAACCATCCAATTTTAATCTATTGAATCCTAATCATTTTTACCGTTGAAGACGTATACCATACATTAATGGAATGTGTGCGGAACGAAGCGTTTAGGAGTCAACTTAGGATACTACTTATATATAATACTTTCTTAGGAATGGGCGGATGCAATAGCGCACTGGCTTTCCCATTATCGGACGAAGCCAGGGCGCTGTTCAAATTAGTAAAAATAGGTCTCACGAATTGTAGCTAAGGAGAATTATGTTGTTGACCAAATGGAGCGCCATTATCGCTAAGTGTTAAAGCTCTTTACTTTAATAAAGATTGAAAAAAGAACCTAATCATTTTGTTTGCCGAAACAGTGCCGTTACCTTCAGACCACTCAGCCACAGAATAAGTAATAGTACAAACTCAAACTCACTACAGTCGAATTCAAAAATATGTACACGGACTAAGTGATCAAAAAATGTGTCTACACGATTTTATTGTAAGGGGTAGACATACACTTTTTCAGGATATTTTTGATCCTTTACTAATTTGTCTATGTATTTAAAACATATATTATTGAATGCAATTTCATATTTTATGAATTAAACTTACAAACATCTAAGTAGTATTAGCAGCCGGTATAATTACCAACGTGTCTATATTTTTTTTATTTTATTATAAATGGTGTTGCTCTTGGCCAGCATCTAGCCAGGGGGCAAAGATGAGGCCGACGATGAAGCGAGCTCACCCAGAAGATGCCTATTCACTCGTGCCTTAAAAAGGTCCAGGTTATATGAACTCGGAAATACAGACGCCGGCAGAGAATTCCAAACCTTAGAAGTGCGCATTATAAAAGAAGATGCAAAGCGCTTGGTTCGAATTTGAGGAATTTCGACCAGGTAAGGATGGTAGCCAGCCGTACGTCTGGATGTCCGATGGAAGAAGGGGGAAGGCGGTATGAGCTCATGGAGCACACTCACCGAAGTACAGTTTGTAGAAGACGCACAGACTGCGTCTTTGCGTCGATGTGCTAATTTATAGAAAGGCACCACTCTACCGAATTCCTTCCATTCCTTCCACCACTCTAAGTCTAGTAATTTGAAATAACATTTTAAATTTAACAATTAAGCATTAACACTTTTTATGTAGAAAACTCCCGTGAGTTTGAGACATATTAAATATAATGAAACGGGTCACTCACGTCTTTAAGGTCAAATATCACTCGACATGTTTCAGATCGGTTCGCGGTCCTTAATCATGAGCACCTATCGCGGCGGCGGTTTTCTTAGCACTGCGTGCCCGTGCCCTGTCCGCTCGATGCGATGCCGCGGGTGGAGGTGGCGGCGGCGAGAATCTACCCTCGTTTTCTTCACAATTGTTCAATGCCGAACTACACACAACACTCACAACGTCACATGCTAAAGTCTCGTCCACACTCTTCACAGACGTAGTATTCAACACTATTTTCCAGCTGGGTGCTACAACCCATCCACAATCACGATTAAAATTTGAAAAACGACCAATTTCGATAGGTGCTCATGATTAAGGACCGCGAACCGGTCTGAAACATGTCGAGCGATATTCGACCTTAAAGACGTGAGTGACCCGTTTCATTATATTTAATACATTAACACTTTGTTTTAAAGTGTATAATCTCACCTTTCGATGAAACTTTGATACCCTTTAACAATTGAACCAAATTACGTCTCAAAACTTCGATGCTGTATTTACTTTGGAAATGAACTCGATTTAGACAAGCCCTAAAATCAACTTTAGATGCTTGAGTCAAGGTTCTAATTGCTTTAGCAGAACTGGCTATGATCGGTCTCGATGTGGTTCCGATATCCTATTCCTTACAATAACGGTCGTCTATTGTCCTTGTCGACTGTCCTAGTTCGTAGTTGTCGTCTATTTAGTTCCGACGTTGACGGGGTAAGATCGTACGCTTTGCGACACTATTGTCGGACTCTTGTTGACTAAGCTATAGAAATGTGAGTGTTGGAATGAGCTTTGAAATGTGACGATGTATTTTACACATATACGCAAATGTTGTAAATGCAAAACTAACTTTGTCTGTTAAGTACAAAGAAATAATAATTTGTGGACAATCTTAAATAAATCGAAAACTAGTCCAAATTAAGCAGAGCTTGTACAACTACATAGGTGATGATATACATAGATACTTACATGGATAAATAAACACTTAATTAAATAATGTATACCACAAAATAACAACCTCCAATTTTCCAATTTCGCTATGCCACACACACGAGATTTTCACATTTCCTTCCTACTTCACCATATATTATAGTGCTCTTCGATAGCAAATGAGGTCGTTACGAGAAAAAATACCCAAGTCACTTTATATGGGCCGATGTTATTTAAGGACTTCCGTCGATTCGTCAGAGAACCCATACTGACTTTCAGTTCCTCATAAGTTCCACTTCAAAATGTGTATTTTGACGAGCATTAGTTGCAACGTCAACGAAATTTCATCAGAATCTGTAAAACGCCTACATATTTGAGGAGTTCTATATCAGGAGTCATCCGGGAACATACATACATAAAAATAAAAAAAACATAACAAACACGCTGACAAATTGAGATTATTTATTTATTTATTATTTATTTAAGGCACGAGTGAATAGGCATCTTCCGGGTGAGCTCGCTTCATCGTCGGCCTCATCTTTGCCCCCTGGCTAGATGCTGGCCAAGAGCAATCCCATTTTTAATAAAAAAAAAAGAATTCTGTTAATAAGTAGAAATAATTCCATGACTCAGGAACAATTATTCGCGTTCATCCCACAAATAATGCTCTAACCGGAATTCGAACCGCAATAATAATTATAAAAAACCCTTTTGTACGCCGTAAGGTAGATCATTATCATTGTATTTTCAACATCCCGTATGCCTATGGTTTACAAATAAAAGATTATGGTTATGAGCCGAAACCACCAGCTTCGTAAGACCCCGGGAAGAACATTTTTTTACACCGGGTCTAATTTCTTAAAATAATGGCATGCCTTACATAAAAGTTCACCTTTCACCATAATTGAAATAAAAACCGGCCAGGTGCGAGTTGGACTCGCGCACGAAGCGTTCCGTATAACAACATTTTTTCATCAACAACATCTGTACAACATTTTTTTAATTACATTAAAATGATAATAATTCTTTAATTTTTAACTGTAATAATAACTTTTGTCAATGCGAGTCGGAATTTCAGTTTTACCATACATTTTGAGTTTGAGACCCAGCAGCGCCTGATAATAAAGGCAACGAACAACATTATCAAAGTTTTTTTTGGGTAGGAGCTCCCTTAAATATTTATTTTGTTTTGTTTTTCGTATTTGTTGCTATAGCGGCAACAGGAACACAACATCTGAGAAAATTTCAACTGTCTAGTTATCACGGTTCATGACAAACAGCCTGGTAACAGACGGACGGACGTACGGACAGCGGAGTCTTAGTAATAGGGTCCCGTTTTACCCTTTGGGTACGGAACCCTAAAAGCGTTTACTTTTTCATGCTCATTCTGATTACTCACTGAATATTTGATCCGAAGCCTGCGAAGGTTTATTTTTCAATTACGTACATGTCTATGTGACGGAACGCGAGCAATTTATTTTATTCTCCAACTGAATTCACTAGTATCAAAAAGTCTTATTTCACAAGCAACCTCACCGCATTTGCTACCTTATGAGGAATTCAAACTAAGAACAAGAAAGGTGAAAACGCCGTGTGGTTTCTATGAATATACGACGTTTTGTGAAGTTTACGTTCAACTAAGAAGGGGTTTTAGTAACATTCGCGTGAAAGGTCTTTGTGTGGATTCCTTTAATGTAGACCGGTTTGAACTGGTTCGGTGCTCTTTAGGTACCTAAGTTACGGCTTGATGTGGCTATTATATTGCTTTCAGTCCGGAAAACTTAAAGGATTCTATAAAAAACTTAGCACTTCGGCGTATGACTCGTATGAGTACTTGTCATTGGACAAAAAAGTAAGTATTTGTTCCGAAGCTAATATTTGAATATTTTCTCTTAGTTTGCAAAGGAGCTAGAGTTTCTTTTTTTCGAGAAAATATTTTTGTGTGTCTTTTTGAAAAGCTAAGCATATTTGAATCAAAACTAAAATAATAGCAGTAAGGCACGCGACTTATAAAATACGTACAAAATAGATTTATTAGTAGCTCGGTGAAGGGGAAATCCTGAGGAAGGTTTACTTTTTCCTCAGTATTGGAAGGTCAGATGCTAGTTGTTTTCGTACAAATAGTGCCTACGCCTAATCTTGGGTTGCTGTGCCAGCCTTCTGGGCACACTACCACCTGGCAGCAATCTGGGCCAATTTTTTTTACATTTTGTTTTAGTTTTAATTGTATTTTATTTTATTTTAAGACCTTAGACTAATAATACCAACAGAACCGTAGTGTTAAGCAAGATGATTTTTCATATACATAGTTATTTCTTTGAATCCTTATGGTTTACCAAGATGAGTTAGAACGGGACAGATAGTACGATCATTTTCGGTGTGGTCGTGTCAAATCCCATATAATCCAAAACGTCACAAAAGCCAGTACAATTTGCAGTTATAAAATCGGAGACGCGGACAGATGAAGACCTGTCAACTATCACTTATCTGTCTCTCTCAAAGTTATTGCTTTGTGCATTAGTGGGAATAGATCAGATGTACAGAAATCGTTCAACTTAAATGAGCGGATTTGCTTTACCCTGATATCTGGTTTTAAGATTAATGTGACTAAAGACCTGGACCTTTTTAAGGCACGAGTGAATAGGCATCTTCTAGGTGAGCTCGCTTCATCGTCGGCCTCATCTTTGCCCCCCGGTTAGATGCTGGCCAAGAGCAATCCCATTTTTAATTTAAAAAAAATGTAATAGAGTATCTATTGCATAGACCGTATGTTTGTAAATCGTGTGTTTGTAATAGAGATTATTAAGTTAGACTATACAATGGAATACGAGCATATATCAGTGTCAAACTCAAAGTAATCGTACTGTACATTGCAAAGATATCATATTGTCACGCATGAACCAAAGTAAACTAAAAACCTTTTTGGAGTAAGTTGGTAAAGCTCCCTTGTTTATTTTCATTGTCTCGAATTTCACGCCATTCCTCTTGTATTGTGGACGCGGACGTGTTTTGACTGACCAATCGAGTAATAACCATGTATTGTTTTCCTAGCTAGTCGTCTTGTCAGACATAAATGCAATCATGCTGTACTTAAAATTATTTGAACTGATTGAGTTCTGTCGAATTAGTCCGTTAAAAAGTGGCTATACTGTCCAAGCAAGATGTTACAAAATCTAATGCAGTTCTAAGAAGGCAGACAGTTCAATAACCTAGGCTGGGATTATATATTTATGGGACTACTAGCGGAAAATACTAAATATCGCTGTATCCGCAAAAACAACATTAATGCGTAAAAGGAGTGCTGTCACTTTGACTACTAACCTTTGCCCTAATATTTTATTATACCTATAATGTCTATAATATTTATTTATTGCATTTTTCTTGGAAACAGTGAACTTTTCGGGTTTTCTTTGAATATGATCACATCAAAGTCGTCCTTAGGTTAGGGTAGGGTTGTTTGATAAAAATGCATTGCCAATGAAATGAAACATTAGGTCATATGAAGTAGTTAGGTGTAAAAAGGGAGAACCGCGTAAAAGCGAGTTCTGCTTAGCAAGTAAGATTAATTTTATAATAAGCTGCCCGTCATGATCCCTAGGGTTATCCCAGTACAGTTGCATCCTGAAGAATACTCGAAGTCCGCTACCTAGACCCAAGAATAAAAGCTGCCCGCTGAATAAAAATCACTACCGATGCACACATTTAAAAAAGTATCGACATTATCAATTAAGAAATGCTTCTAATCAATCACAGAATTTCTAACATGTAAATAATTTCAGTACGTGTCTGATTATTTTATTAACACGGCGCGAGGATTTTTACCTAATTACTTATGTATATATATATAGAAAACATCCTAAACTCAGAACAACATATCCATGCTCATTGATCATCACAAAAATCGTTTCCCTTAACGGGATTCGAATCCAGGACCTTCAGCTCAGTAGTAGGCGGGGGTCTCTAACCACTAGGCTAAACCGATCAAATCAAATGTCGCACTTAACCCTAGTTTCGCTCTTGTCCCAATTTTTTTATGCCGAATTTCCCGCATTTCGAAGCTTCTGGCCTCACTACGTGACTGGACTGGCGTATAACGAATTAATTCCACGTCTGTTTTAGGCTTCTGTCACATTGATATCTCTGGATGTGAAGGGAAATCTTATTCTTTGACATATTTTCGCGGTCTAAAAAAAAGTGACTTTTTTGTACTGTACCTATACTTATTCGTACTTTAATTTACACTGTAGCGGTACGACAGCAGCCATTTGTACGCAAGTTAACCCTAATGTATTAAGTGCAATTTAAAACTCCATATTGATTTGGAATGACCCAAATCCAATATCATATCCGGGTCCAAGCCATCTAGTGTAACCCGGACACGGCTGGAATTACACCCCCAACTTTAAGATTAATTGCCCTCGAGAGCTCGCCACTACGTTCCTCAAAGCTATAACTTCTGTACAGCATATAAACCAGTACAGCTGACCTGTGCTGCCATTACATAAAGTCGTAGTTGCTATAAATCGCAGTAGACATACATATTAGTTGGAGCGGTTGTATCACAGTGGCGCCCGCGTACTGTGTGTGGGTATGAGAGGTTTTTTTTAGATGTCGCCTGAAGGACCAAAGACGTAAATCCTTGCTTTTATTTACGATATAAAATTTTCTATTAAACAAGGTTTGCGGGTCGAGGAAAATCCTCAGGTATGAGAGACTAAGCAATGTCAGCTCAGATCAACTCTTGGATGGGTGATCGCTTTGAGTGGATACTAACTGAGCGCTCCCGTGCTTTGGAAAGCTCGCTAAGCCGTTGATCCCGGCTGCTGTTAGAGGCCTTCAGGTGGCTTGAGAACTTTTAACAGTCAAGTTACCCACTCACTTGACAAGCCTAATCTAGTTTCCCTCTTGGGTTTGTAGGTCAGATGGCAGTCACTTCCTTAAAAACTAGTGTTTACGCCAATTCTTGGGATTAGGTAGCAAATCCCGGGCATCTTTCAGGTTGCAACTGTACAAGATTCCATAAGATTTTCATTTGTTTCTAACATAATGATGATGAGAGATACGGACGTATGAGTTTAAAGGCTGATGATGTAATGAGATTCTAAATATAAGATCCTCGTTTGTTTCCCCATTAGTTTATTGGCAAAAGCTAATTTCATTTTTCTTCTTCCAGGTACGTGCTCGGTGCTCCTAACTGTGGGATTATTCAGGTAGGTATTAGGTGACTTCCTGATTTGGCGGGGCGAGAGCGATATGTCATAGGTATTTTGCTTCTTGACGTGAATTTACCGATGTGAGATTTCCTCACTTGACGAAATACTGTCAGTAATACGTTTGCGCAGTAGTAATACCATGCGCAGAAGTGGGGCAGTACTGCATTAGTATCGGTTGACACTGACAGCTGACAGTTTTCTGATATCGTACCGCCCCCGCATCGACAAGTCAGGAAGGCGCCTTACAGTTGGTATGGCGCAACGAAGTAGACAACAAGTTTCCTAAACATGCCGCCAATGCGAGCGCTTATAGTTAAGAACCGTATAACGGTGTCAAACTGACTGTATGACTGACTGTCGAGTTTGTTTCGGCGTTTTTTCTCGGCAGTGGTCTTCTTCTTCAGAAACGCTAGTAGATTTTGACTTATATAATAGTGCCAGTGCGGCCTACCTACTTGTAGAATAAAGTTCTTTTTTTTTTCAAAAATATCGAGCAATATTCGACGTTAAAGACGTAAAAAAGTAAAAAAAAAGGAAAAGTAGTTTATTCTTCAAATTAGGCATATTACATGCACCTATGAACGTCAATAAACTACCACCGGTTCGGAAAAATATACCTCTGCCACGAGAAGAACCGGCGTAAGAAACTCGGCGAGGTGTCATTTTTTCAAAACAATATACATTGTAAGATACGAAATGGATCTCGGCCTCCGAAAAACCCGACACCGAAGACCGCAAGGCTCTCCTGTAAAAAATACGGCGGCCGTCCTTTCCAATCCCTGAATCTCAGACTGTATCTTTGGACTTCGACCCTCCACCGTTACCAGCGGGGCTAGCACAAGACGACGCGCGAGCTATATCGCGCGCGAGATAGACTATCCATTTCTTTCCGTGTGTACCCATTAGATGGAACCTCCATAACCATCATACGCCTTCAAATACAAATACAAATAGTTTATTGTATGAAAGTGCGTAGTTAAAAAGGTAACAATAATCATGATTGTATGGCGTACAATATTTTGTTTTCATTCCATGAGTTTGATAATAACAAAAATGTCACAATTAAGAAAACAGAATAAATAAGTAGAAGGAATAAAATTATCAATGTCATGCTATGAAAGAGAACAGAAAACAGAAAAAAAACATTAATAAAAGAATACATAAAAAAAATTAAGAAAAAATATGAAATGTCAAAATTGCTAATTTATAAGAGAAAATATATATTAAACAAAACAGTAAAATTGTGATATTATAGATTGCATTGTCAATGTTGTAGAAAATATTCGTTTATGTTATAATACAATTTATCTAGGCACCATTTAAATATTCTGTTTGTAGGTACAATTATTTATGTTGTGCCGGTACCTAGGATGCCTGACAGATCTTAAACTAAAAGATCATTCCATTATAAGAAAATGAATATAGAGATTCATTCAGGATGCAACTGTGCTGGGAATAACGCTAGGATGATGATGATGATGATGAATATAGAGATTCATCATATTAAATATAATGCAACGGGTCACTCACGTCTTAAAGTGCTAAGAAAACCGCCGCCGCGATAGGTGCTCATGATTAAGGACCGCGAACCGGTCTGAAACATGTCGAGCGATATTCGACCTTTAAGACGTGAGTGACCCGTTGCATTATATTTAATATGTCTCAAACTCACGGGAGTTTTCTATATAAAATTGAGATTCATCATATTAATATTAGTGTCCACAAATCAAACCAACCAGGCAACGACCGAGTTGATAGCGCTATCTCTTGCATACTTGCATGGTGTTACGAAAGTGTGTTTCACAGCTTTTACGGCCCCGGTCGTCAGTTTGATTTGTGGACACTATAGTGGTGACACTGGTGACCTCTCAGACCGGTAGAAGTGTTTTATGAATCTATTCCGGATAAGAGAGCCAGTTATGGCTAGTAGCTTCGGTTACAGTATCGGGAGGCTAAGAAGTTTGGTGATAGAAATAGAAATAGAGAAATAGAAAAGCTTTGCAATTTTTTAAGTTTACCATGAAATTGCCCCGCCTCAGCATGGTGCTGACTCAGGAGTCAGCGCTGGTCTTCCGGCAGGACCATTGATGGGTCACGATCTGTGCGGCACAGCCAAGTTCACACACATATACACATTTTATAAAGACTAAGTTATGATAGCCACGCGATAGCTATTAGTTTGCTATTCATACTGAGTGTGAAATTATGAAAGGTACTACCGTGGTGGCCTTTAGTAAATGCAAGTAGGCGTTTTCACTGATTAGTGATTACTTTATACTTTATACTTTTATTCATATTTTGGAAACTTTATGTTTTTTTTACTCCGAATCATATACACACTTGAATTTTGCAAAAAAAGGACTACTAATTTCTATAATAATCTCACGTTTGATCAAAGGCCTCTCTGCTTGATTGACAGAGATCAACTATCCAGAGCAGCAAAAAACCCGAAAACTATGTGGAAGACCATAAAATCAATAACACATTATAAAACTAGAAACAGTCATCCCATAGAACTACTAAATTCTGAGCTTACTCCCATTGATTCCGTCAACCAAGTAAATGAATTTTTTGCTAATACTGGTAAAAACTTGGCCAACAATATCTTACAGGGTAATTTTAACACCCACCATCATAATTTGCCTCCATTGATAACTTCAAACTCATCATCTTTTGTACTCATGGACACGGACTACCACGAAGTGGACAATATCCTAATGAGCTTAAAGAGTGATAGTGCTTCCGGTAGCGATGGAATACCCTGTAGATTTTTGAAACTTGTCAGACATGCTATTATACCGGTGATATGCAAAATGGCAAACTTATGCTTCACATATGGAATGTTTCCCTCACCACTTAAGGTCGGTTTGGTCACACCCGTGTACAAGAATGGAGACAGAGATGAAGTCAACAATTACAGGCCAATCTCCGTGTTGCCATCTATTTCCAAAATAATAGAAAAATTAATTAACGTTCGGCTTATTAATTATCTAAATAAATACAAAATTCTTTCCAGCTCTCAGTATGGTTTTAGACAGGGGAAAAGTACTGAAGATGCCATTTTAGCCCTCACCACTTTAGTTACTCAACAAGTTGACAAAGGTCGTAAATGTTTAGCAGTATTCCTTGACATACAAAAAGCTTTTGATACCGTTTCTCTCTCCATTCTTGTCCACAAGCTTGAGACCATGGGTATTAGACGGAAACCTCTGCATCTCTTAAATGACTATCTTCATGGTCGCTGTCAAATTGTTAAAATTGGTAATTACATTAGTGATGAGGAAAACATAACATTTGGCGTTCCTCAGGGTAGCGTCCTTGGTCCAACGCTCTTTTTAACGTACATAAATGATTTAACGAATCTTGCTATTGATGGTGGGGCCATTTTCTCCTATGCAGACGACACAGTTGTAGTTTGTAATGACAATACATGGGAATCCGTTTTTGATAAGGCTGAGCGTGGTCTCAAAATAATATCATCTTGGCTGAAGTCAAACCTCCTAACACTTAATATTACCAAGACAAACTATATATGTTTTTCTAAATATAAAAGTACGCAACCACCAAACACGCTGAAGTTAAAAATGCATGATTGTAACTCAATGGATGTAACAAATTGCAATTGCAACGAAATTGTAAGGGTTGCCTCTACCAAATACTTGGGAATTATCCTCGACCAGCGGCTTTCGTGGCATGCACATATTGAGTTTATCAGTAATAGAATTCGGAAGTTGGTATGGATATTTAAGATATTAAAATATGTTGCATCCAAAGACTTACTGAAACAGTTATACATTACGTTAGCGCAGTCCGTTATGTCTTATTGTATATCAATATGGGGTGGAGCAAATAAAACTAAGTTTATTGACGCTGAAAGGAATCAAAGGTGTCTCCTTAAAGTTATGCTTTCAAAACCTTATAGATACCCCACTGTTGAATTATACAAGGACTGTGAACTACATTCTATGAGAAAACTATACATTATAAATACACTACTGAAGCTACACAAGACTCTACCCTTCAAACCTGCAACATCAACACGAAGGAGGAAAGATAAAGTAGTTATGACGCCCCCTACCAAGTCAGTATTTGCTAAAAGGCACTTTGCAAATCAATCTGCCTGCCTATATAATAAGATTAATAAAATGATTTCTATATACCCCTTGCAAGTGTTTAACTGTAAAAAAGTTTTAATGGATTGGATAAAACACTTAGGCTATGATGAAATAGAAACACTCCTCTACCATAATATGTAATTAGAAATTATAGTATTAGAAGAAATAAATGAAGTGTACATGTCTTACATATGTTATCACACATAAACAAACGCGCGCGCGTACACAAACACCCATCACCCACACCCACCCACACACAAACACACAAACACACACACACACACACACACACACACACACACACACACACACACACACACACACACACACACACACACACACACACACACACACACACACACACACACACACACACACACACACACACACACACACACACACACACACACACACACACACACACACACACACACACACACACACACACACACACACACACACACACACACACACACACACACACACACACCACATTAACTTAATTTAAGATTTGTAAAAGTGCTATGTAATTAACTCTTTTTGATTATTTCTTTAAGTGTGTAACGGTTACATTGTATTCTAATATAGGAAGAGCGGGATCTTCTGCCACAAGTACTCGTATATGTAATACTTACTAGAAGATTCCAACCCTAATCTATTGTACCCATTATTGTAACCAAATAAATATTTTTCATTTTCATTTTCATTGTTTTTACGTTTTTATACCCGTGACGAGTTATTAAAAATTACGCTGCTATAATAGCGATGCCACAAATTAGAACCCAGTTTTTGAGAAACCTGGCTTGTACTTTACTTTTACTTGCCAAATTCTTCAATAAAACACATTCCCTCGATTTAACATTTTGTTCAATAACCCCGTTCTTTAAAGTAAACAACTTTGAGCCAATTAATCTCGAGATAAGCAGGAAAATTCCACGGTTATGAAAATTACGCAAGTTTAAAATTAACCAAGTGCCATAACTCAAATGAGGAAGCTCGCTTGAGGTCCGCTGAGGATGAGTCAATTACTGAAGTACGGTTGGGGTGGCGATTTGAGCTTAAATTGGCGTTTATTTATCTTCACTGACCGTTATAATGATGATCATTTTCTGTCTGTAATCGCCCACTGCTCTTCGTGTACTGCTCTCCGATGGTTATGTAATAAAGACGCGTGTACACTGCCCCAGTCTTTCAAGTCTAACGTCTTCGACCAGTGCCTTCTTCTGGTCTTCACTTATGGGGCCGTTCTTCTTGTACACTTACAAAAGGCCTCTTTCACAAATTCCAAATCGCTCAGCGCACTATAGAGAGGGCTATGCTCGGAGTTTCTCTGAAGGACAGAATTCGGAATCAGGACATCCGACGGAGAGCCAAGGTCACCGACATAGCGCTAAAGATAAGCAAGCTGAAGTGGCAATGAGCGGGGCATATTTGTCGAAGAGCCGATGGCCGATGGGGCAGATGACTTCTGTAGTGAAGATCGCGAACGACTCGCCCTGTGGGACGACCTACCGCCAGGTGGACCGACTATGTAAAGAGAGTGGCGGGAAGCGGTTTGATACGGAACCGCTTTACGCCACTCTTCAGGTCGTTGGTCAGAGCTGAGGATCGGATGTGATGGCACGAATTGGGGAAGGCCTATGTCCAGCAAAGGATGACTGCGGGCTGATGAGGATAAAAGATGCGTGTAGATCATTTTGATCTCTTCATACGCATAGTTACTTCTGCGGCTGACTGTACCTACGCTACTAATCAGTAGAGTAGGACAGTTAAGTAGGTAAGCATAAATAATGTCGCTATCATCAATATCTTCATTATCATTAGACTTAATAAACCCTTCATTCGGTACACTATCACTACTGAAATATTCCAGTCTTTTTACTTTTTAGGGTTCTGTACCAAAACTGTTAAAGAGGAACCCTTATGGTGTCTCTTTGTCTGTCTGTCACATTACATTTGAAATTTGGAGTAGTCATAAAGAACACCAACAAGATGCATTGATAAATTTCGATTTTGGAAGTAAAATGTAAAAAAAAAACCGCTCCCCTTATAATCTCCGAAGTTTACCGAGAAAAAAGTAAGAAATTATTACACAACGTTAATATCAATATAAATACTGCAGGAAAATATAAATGCATCTCTATCAAGAATATAATATATTCTTATCATCAAAAAAAAAAAAACAATTCTTAAGTCGGGACGGGTACACGATCGTTGTACGGAACCCTCGGTGCATGAGTTGGACTCGCAATTGACTGGTTTTTTTCTGAATACAAATACACTTTTATTGCACACCGTAACATAATACAGAATGGTATCACTTATCCTTCCTATTATGATACAAAGCTAAAAAAATATACTATTAATTTATGGATATGTAAATAAAAAGATCTTTGTAGATATTATTGTTTAATAATAAATGTAATGATGAAGATATTTTTCAAGCTTTATATCGTAACCCAGTACTTACAGTTTTCTGTAACAGGTACTCAACGGGTTAACAGTACATGTAAAAGCACCAGGACAACACTATGTTTGTAAAAGCAATCGAACGTTTTCTCAACAATAAAATCGAAATGCTAGTTAAGTTGTTCAAGACCCATTGTTTCACACTGTGTAAGCGGAGAGTAAAACAAATCCAACAGACGTTTCTAGACACCGACAATAAAATGTTTGTTTAAAGAAACATCCAAGAGGGAGAACGTTTAAAATGCACGTCTACAATAAAACATATAAGGCACACAGTACCGGAACAACCCTAACAAAAAAGAGACTATTCTATTTGCAATGCTGTCTACGAATCCAATATCCCCAATGCATTCAAACTTACACCGTGTTTACTAGCATTTAGGTTTAAAATTGAACAGCAGCCATTGGAATTGTGGATCCTAGAAGCTGCTCACAGCCAGTTTGCTTCCATTTTTGTGTGCGCAAGGGATTTTGGACTTTGTTGGAGGGCATGAGAGTCTATTTCTGGCTTACTGATTGCTCGGGAATCAATATGGTAAAGAGGATTGCCGACGCAGGCTGGTCGAGTGCAAATATTTCATGCAGGTCATAACGAATACAGTCCAGACGAAAATGGTTTTAGAAAAATATGGCATTAAAAACACATAACACTTTTCTCTTTTGGTAATGGATAGTTTATCGGCATCTTTTAGTTTTATGGCCTCTATTTAGTTAACCAATGTTTCATGTGAGACGTTATGCTTTATTGGGAACATGGACAATTCCTCCTCCTAAAACTTTTTTTTTTTACATACATAGTACATACATTTGACGGCCTGTTTAGCCTAGTTGCTAGTGAAACTGCCTCCGAAGCTAGAGGTCCCGGGTTGGAATCTCGGCAGCACGGATATTTGTTCCTTGTCACGGATGTTTTTATATGTATTTAAGTATGTCTATCGTCGTCTAGTACCCAAAGTATGTACAAGCTTTGCTTAGTTTGGGACTAGGTCAATTTGTGAAAGATTGTCCCCCAATATATATTTATTTATTTATTTATTGATACGTCAATTCACGCCTATATTCCCAAGAGGGGTAGGCAGAGCACATGAAAATTACTTTTCTGTGCCACTTTTAGCTATTACAGGTTTGCTTTTTTTTAGTGTTTCTTATTTCAAAATCACGAGAATCAGTTGAGAAATGTGACCTAGCGGTAGAGGAATGTCTAAAAAATGTATCCCTGACTATAACTATAAATAAAATGTCACAGTTCAACTAAATTTTATCTACATACATAGTAAATGGCAATGAATCGTTCACCATTGTATTTAAGTGAAACACCTATACCTTTTTCCTGTATTTTAATTATTGTTAAGTTAAAGTTTAATTCTCTACAATCATGGTCACCCTACAACAACTGGTTTATAAAGATTAAACCTCTAACTGTTATGTATGACAGCACTTTGATTACGAAGAAAGTAAATTGTCACATTGAGTGAGATACGATATTTCAAAAGTAATCGGACTCTGATGACATTCAATTTGACACGTATCACTTGACTCAAGTGTTCTGATTGTAGAGTGACCATGAATTTCGTAAATAATATAAAACATTTTGTTATCAACACCAAAGATAAATTTCACTAATAGTGGCACGAAGCAGTAGCTTGTGATCTACTGAATCTGTAGTGTTGATCTTGTTCACGTGTCCCGAATCACCCTGTATTTGGAGTATTCAGTTGCATGCATTTATGTGTTCTATGGCAAATAAAAGGTTGATTATGATTGATTAGTTCAACTAGGGAAGTACCTCCACTTTACACAAGATCGCAGCTATAGAACAGTCAACATCAAAAGTTGCTACGCATATGAAGGGGTCAAAAGCTCTCATTTCCTTGTCATAAAGACTTTTGAAGTTTTCAAACTACTTTTGATGCTGACTGTACATACATACAGCTAAGGACTGGAATTTTGCAATAATAACACCATTATTTGCTTTGTAGATCTGGTACCCGGTATGTGACCTTCCAAATACGTATTATGCACTCTTAAGATCATGCGATAGTCAGGAAACGTTTCAGGTTGAGGCCCGCCTCTTCGTTCCACATGTTCCCGGTACAGCCTTGAAGCTTCCGCCGCATTTCCCCTAGCATAACCGTAATAGTAATACATTTCTGCGTAGTCACGTGAACTAAACATGATCAAGTCGCAAGTCCGTCCCCATATGGAGTATTGCTGTCACCTCCGGGCGGGAGCACCTGGATACCAGCTTGGGCCTTTTGACTCGCTCTAGAGACGTGCTGTGCGAATCGTGGACGATCCCAAGCTCACGAGCGATATTGAGCCGTTGAGTTTAATGAGAATTTTGCCTCCTTGTGCGTGTTCTATCGCTTATATAATGGGTTGTGCTCCGAAGAACTGTTCGACATGATGCCTACGGCCGCTTTCTATCATCGCACCGCTCGCCGTTGGCAGGGCATTCATCCTCACACCTTAGAACCTAAATGGTCGCGTATGGTACGGTTTCAGAGGAATTTCCTCCCTCGGACGCTCCGATTGTGGAATGAGCTCCCTGCCGAGGTTTTCCCGTCGGACTACAGTATGGGCGGGTTCTTCAAGAAAGGAGTGTATAAATTCTTAAAGGGTCGGCAACGCGCATGTGACACCCCTTGGAGTTGCAGGCGTCCATAGGCTGCGGTGACCGCTTACCATCAGGCGGGCCGTACGCTTGTTTGCCACCGACGTAGTATTAAAAAAAAAAACTTACACGCAAACTCAAGTCCAGTTAAATAATGGCAAGTCGTCGATTCCAGGTAATAACACTAATACAAATCGTAATGCAAGTCAAAGTCCATATCCACCACCACCATATCAGCCGAAAGACGTTCACTGCTGGACATAGGCCTCCCCCAATTCCATGGGGGGTAAATGCCATAATCGCCACGCTTGGCATGCGGGTTGGCGATCGCAGTATCTCCACCGCACTTCAGGGATGCTGCTGCCCATCCCACGGTGGTCTTGGCCGTAGTTTTAGGACATACCCGGGTCCCTAAAAGTCCATACGAATAGCCAAAATGATTAAGGAAACGAACAATTAGCAGTATTAAAACTCAATTTTTAAATTATTGAAAAGTAAAAACGATGGCCATACAACGTGAAAATTTTCTCATACGTCAACCGTCTTTTGTTCTTTTTCTATTGATGGCCAATGCGTGATTTAGAACGAAATTTATTTAGAAAGGTTTTGCTTTGCTTGCATTAATCATCATGTAATTCACGTTACCATAAATAAAAATCTCATTGTACTCGGCGATAGGTGAAAAATTAAAAAAAAAAGTCATAACAATTAAAATACGAAAAATCGCGGAACATACAAGTCATATATCCACATTATTGTGAGTAAGTTGATCTAAATCCTATTTTTAGATCATCTTACTCACAATAATGTGGTTCATGAGACAAACCAATCGCTATTCTAACACAATACCAAGCTCTTTTCTAACACAAAATTGCATCTCAAAAGCGTATTCTTATCAAAACTCGTCCATCTTCCGTACTACGTGTCCCGTGCTACCGAATTGCTCAAATTTCCTCAACTCCCTACCAAACTCGTAAAACCTCCAACTCACCGAACTCATAAAAAGCAAAAACAAAAACCGGATTCTATCTAAAACTCCGGATAACCCGGATGAGGTCGCCATGATTTATACCGAGATAGGAGCCGGTAATACCCGGGTGTAACCGGGTGTTATTCACAACTTGTTTCACCTCGGCGCTCGTCCTCGGTATAATTTGACGGTGAGTTTCACTGGGGCAATCCACAAAAATGTAACGTAGGAAAATATCTTGATAAAATGTAGTAAACTGGAGAATATACAGTCAATAAGTCTGGGTTGCATCGACTTTACCGTAACAGACTGATCAACGTTAAATATGGCGCCGGCAGCTGTCGTCCCATATAAACGATTGTCCTACCACTAACATTGCTCACGGGCGAATTAATAAAATTTATAAAAACAATAGGGGAAGAGGAAGACCGAGAATAAGCTACATGAAACAAATAAAAGAGAAAATAGAAGTCGTGTCGTATAAGGAAACCAAGGAATTGGCTCTGGATAGGATAAGGTGGAGAGAACTGCATATTTCATCGGCTACACCGACAAGGGTTTTACTCTTAAATTCATGATGATAAAAACAATGGCGCTATATGCTATTGAAAGTGCTATCCGTGAACTACTAAACTTGTCAAACTTTCCATACATTAAAATTTTAACGAACACAGACAGCTTACGATTATACATTGTTTGGTGCAACCCAGCCTAAGTCTGTTCATGAAATAATATTAATAGACCAAAAATCTACTTCCCCTCTATTTTAAGTCATCATCATAAATTTCCAGAGGTTGGCTCTTGTCGGTGGAGTAACTTCCAGCTTATTCTGCATTCAGCTTTGTTCTTGACTTCTATGTAAGATGAAGCATTATTTTTTTTCTTTTATTTGCTCCATATTCGTTAATCTAGGTCTTCCTCTTTTTCTTTTTCCCCTCTATCTTTCCCTCTATTATTATTCTAAATCAGTCGTCATGGCGTCTACTTTAAGAAGCAGGTTTTAAAATAAAGAGTATGTTATATTGCTTACATTTCGAGCAGCCCAACGGTAGTAATACATTCCTTTACATAAAACCAGCTAAAAGATCATTACTACTTACTCTATAGTGGGCGGCAGTTAAGAAGTCAATCCTGACACCTGCCATTTCCATACAGTTTATAACCTCAAAGTGACTTTTAGGTTATAAAATCTATAGAAATGACAGGTGTCAGGATTGACTTCTTAACCGCGACCACTAATACCACTATATAGGTGAGTGGTGTTGTATTCCTGTTACCCAGAGCTCGGAGTGGAGCCTCGGGGAGTGTTGGTCTCAACACTGGACGGACCTGCAATACCTGCATATTTTTTCTCTAACTGTCAATAAAACAAATCTGCATATCAAAACAGGATCGACAGCGCTTGTGATTCTTCTACGGTAGCAAGCGTCCATACGGCTACGGTATCTGCTTACCATCAGGCAGGAAAACTGATAGTTTGCCTAAAAAAAGCGTCACGTAATCGACACTCGTGGAGTGCCCAAAACGCAGGTCTGACTTCACTGGTTAGCCTGTGATGCTGGTGAGGTGAGTGGTGAATAAGACGGCATTGGCGCGAATTATGCCCGGGCGATCTTGGAGATTGTAGATACATGTGAACGGTTCCGGGGAAGTTTTGGGCATAAACATAAATCCAAGTAGATCATTTTAAGGAGAGAAGACATGCAAGATGTAGGTTTTGGAAGCGCTAAGGTGTCAAGTAAAGAAATGGTCAGCAACGCGCATTTGATACTTCTGGAGTTGCGTGCGTCCATAAGTTATGATGTCTACTTACCATCAGGACATTAAAAAAGCTAATAATGTCTCGAACCCACTAGGCGGGCGCTTGTGTCGTAGGTGCTTTCCTCTATATACGGTTTTTCGGTAGTGCTTTGTAAATCATTAGTAACACTAAGGAAATGCATAAAACTATTTTTCACCTTAGCGGCTCGAACATAGTGGTTTTGCTGCTTGAAACCAGCGAGCAAAATGCAAGTTTGCTCCGAGAGTGAAAAAAACTTACTTTTTAATTTTTCATATCGCAGGTCATCCTTTCATGCGGGATGTAACACAGACTTGGAACATTTAAACTTAATTCTCTGTCACTATTCCTTTGCGTTATATGTTCTCGCCGCTGAGGTGAAAAGTTATAAGTATCACACGAGAGCAAAGATATTTGCATCTCGTGTCTTTGAGTCCCCCGCTACGCTAAATTTCTTTAATTAATTGAATCTTTCGCTTGCTCGGGACTCACCATCAACACTCGCAGCAAAAATCTACTTTGCTCTCTTGTTGAACAAATAACTATTAAGTATCTGTCTTTCAGTTCATATGTTTTGAAGTGGATACTTTGTTAGCAACTTGTATGAGTTTAATAGCTGCAATGCACTCCACGTTTTCAATCGTCGTTCAATTGCAGTTCGCTAGATGGCGCTGCAATAAAAGTGTTGGTGTCGGCGATTGTCAACCAAATACTGAGCATAATTTTTGGGTTTATTTTACACTAGCTGTTGCCCGCGACTTCGTCCGCGTCTTGATACATGGACTATCCAACACAAAGAATTTTTCAATTCGAACCAGTAGTTCCTGAGATTAGCGCGTTCAAACAAACAAACAAACAAACAAGTTCTTCAGCTTTATAATATTATTATAGATTGATGGTTATTCTATTGAGTGACGAATAGGTAAGCAACGTATTGACTGTTATATCCCAGATACAACTTGCTCCTTTTTAGGGTTCCGTAGTCAATTAGGAACCCTTATAGTTTCGCCATGTCCGTCTGTCTGTCCGAGGCTTTGCTCTGTGATTGTAAGTACTAGAAAGCTGCAATTTGGCATGGATATATGAACCAATAAATCTGACAAAGTGGTAAAATAAAATATAAAACATTTTAAGGGTACCTCCCCTACACGTAAAGTGGGAATGACTTTTTTTGCTTCAACCCTATGGTTTGGGGTGTTGTTGGATAGGTCTTTCAAAATTAATATGGTGTATATTTTCGGAAAAAAACAATCCAGGCCCTCTAACTTTTGAACTATGGGTCCAATAAATAATAAATAAATAAATAATTTTGGGCAATAAATAATTTTTACTTTACTTTACTTTAAAAATATATCAAAAAATCATGAAAGTAAAGCTTAATAAAGACTTCCAACCAACTATAGCGGACATGATCAGTTTATCTGTTTTTGAGTCATCGTAAAGTCTTCCCTTCTTAATAAAAGACGTATCAAACGCTGCGATGGTATTCCCTTTTGCTTGTTATTATTTGATATTTTTAATTAAGTTAATTGGGCAACTACGGAACCCTACACTGAGCATGGCCCAACATGATTTTGGCCCATTTTTAGGGTTCTGTACCCAAAGGGTAAAAACGGGACCCTATTACTAAGACTTCGCTGTCCGTCCGTCCGTCCGTCTGTCACCAGGCTGTATCTCAAAAACCGTAATAGCTAGACAGTTGAAATTTTCACTGATTGTTTGCATGCACAGATTTAGTATTTGTTGTTATAGCGGCAACAGATTTCTGTAAAACAAAATAATAATAATAATTAAGGAGGGCTCCCATACAAAAACGTGATAATTTAGCCCTTTTTCATGGCTACCACTCGCAGTTGAAATTTGCACAGATTATGTATTTCTGTTGCCGCTATAACTACAAATATTAAAAACCTGCCAAGTGCGAGTCGGACTATTTTTATAGATCATGCGGTTCGGAACCCTTCGTGCGCGAGTCCGACTCGCACTTGGCCGGTTTTTATATATATCATAGTTCTATACATCCAGTTTTTTACACTGAGTGTACCTGTACAAATTAAAAACTTATTAAGTACTTTGCCTATTGGCACTTTTAAAATTATAGCTGGTAGCTGGCATATAAAATAAAAAAAATGCTGTTTACTAATATATCGTTTACAGGAATTTGCATCTTATCTATTCCCCGCTACGATTCAATTTGGGTTGCATCCTTGATCCAATAAGGTGCGGTTACGTCGCTAGACAGGATTCAATTCTGTGGAGATTCGGGCCAATTTCGAGTTTCTACGATTTTATTTCGTCTGGAGACGGTGTCTCACAGAACAAAGGAAATTTCCGAGGGTCACTTTGAAACATGCATTTTATATTTCCTTTTGTTTCAATGACTTTAACTACTTAGTTAGGGCATTGAGAAAATAAGTAAGCATAGAGAGCTAACTCCATACATCATTTTTTACTTATTATTTCGTAGTCGACATCTAGCGTCAAATAGCGGAATTATCAGTACTGCTACTCGACAATAGAGAGAGACCTGAGACCTATCCGACCTCGCTTCGCTCGGCCGTCTATATGTCTTCGGCCGGCAACCCCTTTCGTCCCGCCTCTGTAGTAATGTACTAATTATCAACCACCACCCAACCTAACTATACCCAACTATTACTATAATATAAGTAATTTCCGGGATCCTGTCATAAAAGTATCAATATCCAAAAATGAGGTTTTTTGCGTTAGCTCCGTTAACGTCGTTTTTTTCATGGGTTTTTACGAGCCCGATTTAAAACTGGTGACGAAATTTTTTCAAATGTTATTTTTGCAGTTTTAATGTAAAATTAAATAAAGATTATGACAGGATTAAAAAACTGTACAACCTTGTACTATTTTAGGAATACATGTATGACGGTACTGTTTTACCGACCCGTATTATTTGTACGCGAATAATTTACGTGGATTTTATTGAATATACAAAGCGCGAGAGTTTGAATTGTATCAATACAGTACATGTAACGTCTATCCAGACAAGTCTGTGGACAGTATTTGCATCTGTATCTCGTCTGTCCGACAGCACGATTAGATTAGCGTTGCAGCCTCGCAGTTGATGCAATAAGGAGGGCAAGTTAGTAGGCGGATTCGATTTTGTGCGGTTTAAGGCAAATCCTCCTCGCGGTCTCCTTCTCTCCTCAGCAATAATAGTTTGTGTCTCAGAGAACAAAACGAAACAGATGAAATAGTAATATAAATCCCTCAGGTTACGGCGAGGGCGGTATATTAAATAATGAGAGAAGCGAAAGATTCTACAATAGAATACTGAGCGTAGCGAGGGATTCTAAAGTAGAATCTTGAGCGTAGCGAGGGAGAGGGTTTAATGCCAAAGATGTGAATGATTTTGCTGCCATGTGATACATACTGATTTTTACACCGACTATGAGGCCCGCTGCTGAGAACATGCATTGTCCTACAAATAATTTTGCCACCGAGTAGCATACTTTTGTTCACACCTTCTATGAGGAAAAAGAGTCATTTTTGCTCACAATTCTCACAAATGCGGGAAGAAAAGTACTACTTTGATCCCTCATTCGAGGGCAATGATGACTTTTATCTTAAAATCAGGTGTAAAAAGGTGATTTTTTAAGGCCCAAGACGAAACTAAGTAACGTAATAATATATTGAAAACTTTGGTATCTCTCAAACAGTTTCACTTTTTGTTTTTTTTTAAACTTAGGCTACTAACTTGCAACCAAATAAAAAAACTGCAGTAGCTAATTTAAGCATTATTTTTTTACAATATTTACATGATCGTGACTAATATTTATTAGTAATTTATTTTGACGATTTTTAGCTACTGTATTGCATTTTTCAATGTTATCTTACTATACCGGGTGTACAATCCAAATGGGTCAGTATGGAGAAGTCGGAAACTATAAGAGATAGCGAGATCTGTTCTTTGGAACCAAGACGTCGATTTTAGATTTAATAATAATTACATTCAAACTTTTTTATTAACTCTCATACATAACCGGGACTCGAACCTGGTCAAAATCAATGTGTATAAATTCTGCAAGTCGCAAGAAGCAATAAGATAAATTTTTTATTTCAGTAAATGTTCTAAATGCCATTCTGTTGAATACAAAGATTAATAAAAAATATTGACCAGGTTCGATTTCCGGTTTTGTATGAGAGTGAGTGTGTATGTGAGTGAGTGTATGTATGAGAGTTAATAAAAAAGTTTGAATGTAATTATTATTAAATCTAAAATCGACGTCATGGTTGTTAAGAACAGATCTCGCTATCTCTCATAGTAAAGTAAAAGTAAAAGTAGTTTATTCTTCAAATTAGGCATATTACATGCACCTATGAACGTCAATAAACTACCACTTCCTACCTTCAGTTTCCGACTTCACCATACTGACCCATTTGGATTGTACACCCGGTACTATAAGTATTATAAGGTCCAAAATAGATGCCAATCCTTTTAAAGCTGATAGTACTCGTCCTTAGAAGTAGACTTAAGTATAAAACTAATTTAAAGTTTATGTTAGTTTTTGGAGAAAATTAGGAAACCAACTATGCCACGTAATAACACCCTGTTAATGAGATAATCAGTATTCAATAATTAAGACTTTTTTGACTATCGTAAGAAACCTCTTTACTGTCACTTAACTGGCCACTTTAACTAGCATCCAATGTGTACTTGCTCACTTGACAGAAAGTGATAACTACCTTGTCAGGTAAATGCGCAGGATTATGTTTTGACAAAATTTTTAATTAATTATTTTGTTCGGGAAATTAAACCGAACATATAAAAAGTTCTATTAATTCCTATTTAAAAGTAAATTATTTTGATATAAATTAACATCTCTTAAAATATTGACATCTAATTTGGAAGCACGTTACATTATAAGTGTGAAAGTTTGAATGCATGCTACTTCACACAAAAAGAGCAGAACGGATTAGAATTCCATTGATACATGAAAGTTATGAAACAAATTGATTGAATTGGATTTGTTAGTTACAAAATGGTGTCCCAGAAAACAATCCACTTCCGCTCGGGCTGTTGGGATCCGTTCCGTTACTTCCGGCTGTTTATTTTGTTTATTACCCGTAAAATCCGAAGCTACAGGTCCCGGGTTCGAATCCCGGTAAGGGCATTTGTTTCTGTGGTGAGCAGAGACATTTGTTCCTGAGACTTGGATGTTTTCTATGTATTTAAGTATATATCTATTAAATATATCGTCGTCTAGTACCCATAACACAAGCCTTATTGAGCTTACTATGGGACTAGTTCGATTTGTGTAAAAATTGTCCCCTAATATTTATTATTATTATTCCTTTATTTATTTTTCGTCTTAGGTTAGGTTTGTACAATGGATTACAAAAGGTAAAATATAAAAATACACTTACAAAATATAAAAACATTATAAAAACCTAACCTAGGGTGCCGCCGGCAGTGAGGCAGGGCCTAAGCCACCGGTGGTTAGGGCGACAGAGAGAGGAACCTCCGGACTATCCGCGCCGTGTCCAGGAGTACCGCCTTCTGTATTTGACCCTTGACCCAGCCATCTAGCGAGAGTCTCTTGAGATGTTGGTCGAGACTCTTCGCTATTAGACCGTTCGCAGAAACGACTATCGCGACTTATTATTATTATTATTAATCTATTGGAAATTCCTTCCTATTTTTAACCGACTTCAAGATTTCAAAAGAGGAGGTTATCAATTCGGTTATGTTTTTTTCTTTTTTTAATGTTTGTTACTCCATAACTCCGTCATTTCTTAACCGATTTGAAAAATTCTTTTTTTGATTGTATGTATATATATCCAAGTTGGTCCCGTTTTTGTCAAAAGGCAGTTCTGATGATGGGATCCATGAGGAATTGAAGGAACTCCTCAAATCTTTAAGGCAAACATATAGTGATTTTTGTGTTTTTATCAACAAGTCAAGCATTTGCATCCAAAAATGTGACATTGGATGAAGTGGAACTGCTGATGATGATCAGAACAGAACTCTTCAACGACGAAAAGTTCACGTTTGGCGATTTGTCCTCCTAGCTGTGTTTGTTAAGCAAGTTCTATTTTCACGATTGATTTTTGTCATGCTCGAGTTCTGATGATGGGATCCATGAGGAGTTGAGGGAACTCCTCAAATCTTAAAGGCAAACATATAGTGATTTTTGTGTTTTTATCAACAAATCGAGCATTATCATACAAAAATGTGACATTTGATGAAGTGGAACTGCTGATGATGATCAGAACAGAACTCTTCAACGACGAAAAGTTCACGTTTGGCGATTTGTCCTTCTAGCGGTGTTTGTTAAGCAAGTTCTATTTTCACGATTGATTTTTGTCATGCTCGAGTTCTGATGATGGGATCTATTAGGAATTGAGGAAACTCCTCAAATGTGAAAGGCACACAAGTAGTGATTTTAGTATTTTCATGAACTAATCAAGCATTTTCATTCATAAAAGTGACATTTGATGAAGTGGAACTGCTGATGATGATCAGAACGGAACTCTTCAACGACGCGTAGTTCACGTTTGGCGATTTGCTCTCTTCGTTTTGTTTGTCAAGCGAGCAAGGTTTTTCCATGATTTCATGAGGAATTGAGGGTACTTAGTCTTCTACCATTATAAACATACTTATAGCCATTTTTGTATTTTATTGTATGGAATCTAAGAGTGCACCATCTAAGATTAATAATCTTTCACCGGACTCCCCCATTGAAGTCGGTTTTTTTTTCTTAAAAATTATGTTCATTATGTTTTTAACCCCCGTTGAATAAAGAGGGGTTTTATAAATTTGATCACTATGTTTGTGTGTCGGTCTGTGGCACCGAAGCCCTTAAACAGGTGAACTGGATGTCAGTGCGGTTTTATTATTGATAGCAGATTTTTAGCGATGTTTTAAGACAAATCGTCGGTTAAGCCGTTTTTGAGTGTTAAACTTTAAAGTGAAAAGGTCAAGGGCTTTTAAATTTTTTTAAGTTGGTGTTTCATACAAATTTTTCTAAGTTGGTGTTTCATACAAATTTTTCTAAGTTGGTGTTTCATACTAATTTTTCTAAGTTGGTGTTTCATACTAATTTTTCTAAGTTGGTGTTTCATACTAATTTTTCTAAGTTGGTGTTTCATACTATTTTTTCTAAGTTGGTGTTTCATACTAATTTTTCTAAGTTGGTGTTTCATACTAATTTTTCTAAGTTGGTGTTTCATACCATTTTTTCTAAGTTGGTGTTTCATACTAATTTTTCTAAGTTGGTGTTTCATACTAATTTTGTGGTAAAGATCGCGGAAGTCCGCTGGATGCGGGTGGCGCAGGACCGGTCATTGTGGCACTCTTTAGGGGAGGCCTGTGTCCAGCAGTGGACGTCTTTCGGCTGATATGATGATGATGACTAATTCTGTATTAAACAGTAACGCTGCTGACGAAAATTCTAAATTTCAAATGAAAGGGGAAAAACATGCCTAAAACTAGTGAAAGATTTCGTACCTGAAGCTTAATTGGTTCCGACAGCTCAGTGGCTAGTGCGATTGGCCGCGTATGCCAGATGTCGCTGGTTCAAATCCTGTTAGGAGCACATTTTATTTATTTATTTTTTCCCTTTAATTTGAAATTTGGTTAGTTACACTCGTAACTTACATCTTTATACTACGACGGTGGCAAACAAGCAAACGGCCTGTCTGATAGTAAGCTGACAACTTCGCATATGGACGCTTGCGACCGCAGAACATCCAAGCGTGTTTCCAACCCTTTTCTGATTTGAGGATTCGTTGTGTTGACAGCTAGAGACAAGTTTTAAGTGCAGAAGGAGGCAGCGGAGCGGGCGCGTGAAGACGATCCTCTCGCAAACCCGCTCCGAAGACGAGAAGGTGTAGGTTGGAGGCGACTTAACGATCATCTTCTCTCTTTATCCTAGCTGAGCCACTGGTAGGGACTGGGGGGCCCCTGCCACTGTACACCTAAGTGGCTCAACGGTGGGAAGGTGCTGCCTCTAAACTAGTGCACTCAATGGCAGCAACCTTCTAGGGCCTGAGCTCGCGTCGATGCGGGCATATGCCGAGACATCAGCGGTGGCATATGCAAGTGAATCCCGTGGTGTCTCACTCAGGCGATGATGGGGAGCCGCTGGTTTTTAGTGGGTAACCTGATGAACAGGAGTCCACATCACCGTGCCTACCCCCATGAAGGCCGTTATGCATAAAGCATTCTCCAGCGAAAATAAAAGTATTAAGAGGTTAATAATGTTCATTCATGGTGTGTGTACAGAGGCCTCATGAGGCACCTGCTACGTGGTCTCGTTTCCTCAACTCTATCCTATCATCATAGGCCTTTACATCTATTGCAGACGATTTAAGCATTGCTGTGCATTTTCTGTACAACTTTTTTGGTGACTGTATAGACCAATGCGGGAACGCCACGATCTTCCAAGGTTTTTTTTTATACCACTTCGGTGGCAAACAAGCGTACGGCCCTGATGGTAAGCGGTCACCGCAGCCTATGGACGCCTGCAACTCCAGGGGTGTCACATGCCCGTTGCCGACCCTTTAAAAATGTACACACTCTTTTTTTGAAGAATTCTGTAGTACTGTAGTTCCTCGGGAAAACCTCGGCAGGGAGCTCATTCCACAACCGGAGCGTCCGAGCATAAAAAAAGCACAAAAGCAAAGGTTATTGCAGTAAAGGTTGACGTCAGAAGCAGTAGTTCGGATTTTATGTCTGCGCAACCTTTTGTCTGCTAATTCGTCAAACCAGGCTTCATCACACAACTTTCTGCCGTCCAAAATGCGTTTTCGCCATCCCTATAAATGAGCACTTTAAGCTCGCCTAAATTGCCTTTAACCAAAGATCTAATTTACACTTTACCTAAATAAAATTTACGACCAACTTCCTTACTAACCCACAAGACGGTGTACATACACTTTATATAGCACAAATTGTATTTCCCTTCTTGTGTTCTAAATAAAGGACAGCCCCTGGGCTTCGGCTTGTTTTCGTACTACAGACAGAACTAATAAGTATCCATTTAACTTAACCCGAACCTTAATAAATCTCAGCGCCTCATTACGTTCTGACCGATCGCATTGTCTGACGTCCATTGCTCGTTTGTTACTATTCATTCTAGTTATTTATGAGGACAGCGAGCGGTGGAATGGGTTTTGATTTTAATCGTCATTGTTATGGGAAAATAGAACTATTTTGATGTATAGGTATTCGGAAAGAGAACATGGAACAATTGTATTGAAGTGAGTAGAAAACTTAGTTACCAATGTTTGTACAATGAAATTGTAGTTGTTAATCCGGATGTGAAAGACATTTATTGAATGAATGGGTAAATCACGTTTATTCCAGATTACAATCCATGTTTTTGACCGAGTGAAATGAAGTTCTCCGGTTCAGCTACGAAGGTTTACGAAGGTTTATTTTCTCAACCGATTTATATGTATGTATGTATGTATGTATGTATGTATGTATGTATGTATGTATGTATGTATGTAAATACTTTATTGTACACAAAACACAGGTAGAAATACAGACAAATTCGGTTATATCGGTACAAAGGCGAACTTATCCCTTTAAGGGATCTCTTCCAGTTAACCTTTGAGCAATTGAGTGACACAGGAACCAAAAGATAGACAAACTAACACGTGTACAAAAACGTATTTATATATATAGCTATTGCCTATATACTACAAAATAATACTACATATACATATACTACCGACTAATAACAATAATAAATATATACACAGTACATAAATATAAATATATAATCAGTATCAAACCAAATCACAAGTCATTGGAGAGCCAGAACTTTTTCAACTTATCCTTAAGTGATGCCACAGACTGGGACTGTCTAAACGGCAACGGTAATCCGTTCCACAACTTAACCGCTCGCACCGTGAAAGACCTTGAATAAGTACGCGTCTTATTAGACGGCATTGCAAGAGTGAGGTTAGCACTCGACCTTAAGCGGTGACCGCTGCCGTCAGCCATATATGCAAATCTCTCAGTCAAGTAAGGCGGGGAAGTAGGTTTGTACAGTACGTTAAAAAGCAACGACAGGATGTGCACATCTCTACGCCGACGGATCGGCAGCCAGCCGAGCTGAGAACGGAATTCGGAGATGTGGTCGTATTTGCGCAGGCCAAATATATACCTAACACAAACATTTTGTAGTCGCTCAAGCTTACTAAGCAGTTCCTCTTTGACATCTAAGAAAGCAATGTCACCATAATCCAAGAGAGGAAGCAATAAAGATTGGGCAAGAGTCACCTTATCGATTTATCGTGAAAATTTGTGAGCAGGTTTGATAATTATATGTATAAGATATTATGTCGAGTAAGTTTATGGTAAAATTATAAAAATAAATTATGATGCTAGCAAGTACACAGTAGGTATATATTTGTTAGTATACAATTGACAAAATACGTGGGACAATAATAAAGATAATTCTAAGATCATTCTCGGGCTACAGCATCCCGAATGCATTTTCACCCACATACTGGCAACCGTACTTTTCTTCTCGGAGATCTCACGGTTCGAAAATAAATGCCATACGATTTAATAAAATCACCCACAAAACCAGTATGGGTTGTCCCATTTTGCACCAATGACTTTCAGGAAGCTGTTGGAGCTTTTCCACGCTGTGTGAACCATGATGGTTTTAAATGTATATACAGGATGGAAAAAAATATGGGCGCTGGAGGGAAACTACCTAAAAACTTTGAGATGGATCAATTTGCTCACAGATTTTTTTAAAGAAAACTTTTTTCAATAGGGCCATGGCCCATATTTTTTGCACCTTGTATACATACATGTAAAATGGCCTCTGAGTGCGAGTTGCTTCTGTCCAGTTTTATTTACCATATCAGCCCTAGGACGTCCACTGCTGGACATAGGCCTCCCCCAATTTCATGGGGGGTAAATGCCATAATCGCCACGCTTGGCATGCGGGTTGGCGATCGCAGTATCTCCACCGCACTCTAGGAATGCTGCTGCCCATTCCCGGTGGTCTTGGTCGTAGTTTAAGGACATACCCGGGTCCGTGAATGAGTAACAATCAAATATCGTAAAACTATTTCCAAATGTAAGTTACAATAAAATAGCCACATATATTTCGCGTATTGTACATTACACACAAGCATTCAAGGTTAACGCAATGCTACATCTGCATGTTTCAACAAAAGAATTTCTCTTTCCAAAGGGAAGAAATTTAAAATTATACGGCGTATTCGGAATGCTTGGAGTAACTTGATGGCGCTTTTGAGCGCCGTGCTTTCGTTGAGTTGCAGAAATTAATGTAATTCTTGAATGTTTTCAGACTACGAAAACATACAGTCAGCAGAAGTATGCTTAAAATTATTTCAATGAAAATACAAATATTAGGGAACAATCCTACATAAATTGACCGAGTCGCAAACTCAGCAAAGCTTGTACTATGTGTACTAGACGACGTTATACATAATTATAAAGATAAATACATACTTAAATACATAGAAAACATCCAAAACTCAGGAACAAATATTCGTGCTAATTGTGCCTATATATTTCGCGTATTGTACATTACACAAATAATGCCCTGACCGGGATTCGAACCTGGGACCTCCGGATTCGTAAGCAGTGTCACTACCAACTAAGCCAAAGTGGTCGTCAAATTTGATGTTTTCTATGCAAATCATTGTGACAGTCACTGTGATTTTTCATTATGACGACCCAAGTGGCTTAGTTGGTAGTGATCCTGCCTACGAAGCCGGAGATCGGAAGACCTGGGTTCGAATCCCGGCCAGGGTATTTATTTCTGTGAAGAGCACGAATATTTGTTCCCGAGATGTATTTCTCTATATTTAAAGTGTTTATTTATCTATATTGTATTAGTTTGTATATCGTCGTATAGTAAGTACAGTCAACTGCAAATGTAGATTGGTCATTTTAGTTCTTTCTTTCACTAACGTAACAATACTATGACAGTTGGAATGCATCAAAGTAGTGAAACTGACAAGGTACTAAAATGATCATCTGTAGGCATTAAGATACAGATGTAGTGGTACCTGGAGTGCGGTGGAGATACTGCGATCGCCAACCCGCATGCCAAGCGAATTATAGCATTTACCCCTCATTAAATTGGGGGAGGCCTATGTCCAGCCATATTACGCCATATTATACGCCAAAGCTTTTGATTCAATCTCTCATCAAAGCATATGGGACGCACTACTTGCACAATCAATTCCACAACCGTATATCAACATCTTAAAGTATATACACAGCAAGACCTCAAGTAGAGTTAAGTTAGACAGCATCGGTCTACCTATAAAAATCAGTAGAGGCGTACGACAGGGAGACCCGCTATCACCGAAGATCTTTATTTCAGTGTAACAAAATATTATGGAAGGATTACCATGGAGTAACAAGGGGATATGGATAAACGACAAACGACTAAGCCATCTTCGCTTTGCCGATGATATCGTCCTTCTCTCGGAGTCACCATCGGAGCTTCAGTCCATGCTAACGGACTTATGTTCGACAAGCTTAAAGATTGGTCTCGAGATTAATACAACAAAAACGAAAATAATGACGAATGGCGCGACCGTTCCCATAACCCTGAATGGAAATTATTTAGATTACGTCGATGAGTATATATATCTCGGTAAATTAATGTCTTTCAAAAAGAACAGGCACGCACAGGAATTAAAAAGACGCCTTAATAAAACATGGAGTAAATACTGGAGCCATAAGGAGATCTTTAAATCCACTTTACCTATGTATATAAAGAAGAAAGTTGCTGATTCCTGCCTATTACCTTGCTTGACTTATGGGTGTCAAACTTGGGTGTTTACCAACACAACTAGAAATAAAGTGCAAGTCTGCCAAAGAGGTATTGAAAGAAGTCTGCTGGGAAACAAATTAAAAGACAAAGTTCCAAATTCCATTATAAGAAAAACTACTAAATTGATAGACGCCTTAGAACACGCACAAAAATTAAAATGGAAGTGTTCAGGTCACGTAGCACGAATGACTAATACAAAATGGACAAAAACAGTCACCTTCTGGAAAGGCCCGCAAAACAAGCGGACGAGAGGGAGACCGCCCAAAAGATGGGCAGACGGGATCGAAAAAATCGCCAGTAAGGAATGGTTACAAGAGGCACAAGAACGAGACAAATGAAACCAACTGGAGGAGGCCTTCACCCTAAAAGGGGTCCTTAAAGCATGACAAAACCTTAATATTATTTACTATAATGTAAAAAATGAAATGAATTATCTATGGAATTGTTAATTATTATTATTATTTTGAAATTGTATGTGAATGTAGCAACAATGAAGTGAATTTGATCAATTTTATTACTAACATTTTTTTTGCATGAAATTTTATTATATATGAATATTAGTAACCTGTTTCAGTTTTAGGAATAATAAAGGCTTTTTTTTATTTATTTATGTCCAGCAGTGGACGTCCTTGGACTGATATGGTGGTGGTGGTAGTGAATAATCCCTTGAATCCCTTCCCATCGTGAAAAGACCCGAAGTGGCTATCAATTATCGTATTAAATGATTGACACATTCATGTCTGTTAATGTGAAACTTTATTAGTCACAAATTCACAATGTCAGATGTCGAGAATAGGAGCCGCCATGTCTAGGTCGGAAATTAGTTTCTGTTGCTAGCAATTGTAGTACAAAAAAATACAGCGAATTTTTGAGTTTTTTACGTTTTGTATGAAAACTTAATACTCGCTATATTTTTTCTTCATTATAATTTCAAGTAACAGAAACTAATTTCCGTGCCGGATCCCATTGTGTTAACAAAGTTTTATGTTATTCTAGCATGGCGTTTTAAAATGAGAGCGAAACTACGTTTGTATGGAGAACTGAGCGTCATGCGGACTCTTAAATGCCTACAAATGGTCCCGGAGGCGAAGTCTTTTTTATTAGTGAAGAATATTTAACCGACCTTTGCATTTTCTTAATGAGAAATATCTATTTCAGTGAGTTTTATTTGTTACTTATATTAAAAAGAACAAAAATTGGTATCAGGAACGAAAATGTTAAAATATATTTTTGTACAAAAATGGACGTGAAGTTATTTTTCCATTTCTTTTAACGAGTTACATGCGCCATTCCGTTTCGCTCGGGGCAATTTAGTTGATGCTCTGCTTTTCAAATATACACTCTATGAGAATTAGTTAAGGACAGTTTTGGAATGAAGATGGATACGTGCAGAATATTGTAAAATGTTGTTTGTGGAAAATATTATAGTTTGGTGGAAATGCATTTGAATTAGGAGTTGGTTAATTATATGTACGTGCTACGAACTACGAGTAAAAAATACATTTTAAATCCTAATATTTTCTTTTTTAACTAGATTTTTTGTCGCGTCTCGGGTTTTTATGTTACCTTTGGTATTTTTTTAAAATTTCAACTCGACATAAAATCCATATAATTATCAATCCTCACAAAATGTCACGAGATGAGAACAGCCATATCCAAACACTTAAATATCCATCTGGACATCTGCTGGACATATGAAGGCATTTTGCTTTGCATTTTTGGAGATGCTTCGTTCAGTCGCTTGATAATATTGGTCTCAGCTGGGCACAAGCCTTCTTTCGCGGATGAGAGGAATCGCGTTACTTGTATGAACTTACTTGTAACTCAGTTCTAACGTAAGACTCGTAGGAGCATATGCACTCAAGTCAAGGTTCGGCTGCGGTAAGAAATACAAATAAGTGCATTTGTCTACCGCCCTCTGGCTATCACATATGTTTAGCTCCGGCTTAAATTAAATAACGTAAGTAAAGATAAAATGAAGTAGATTGCAGTTGGCGCAGTTAACTAAGAATTATTGCTATATTGTTTATAGTCTTTAAATACTTATTAAGAGGGTTCCGATGAGCCCAACATGACGGGTTTATCTTGTGTAACCAGTGTAACTTTCATAAGTCTAAAAAACTTAAGAAAGGACCTGTTGTATGGAGTTGTGACGTGTTAGAATAGACATTTTTTTGTTTGTTTTACACATTTTATTAGGGTTCCGTTGCCAAAATAGCTAAAACAGAACCCTTATAGATTCGTCGTGTCTGTCCGTCCGTCCGTCCGTGCGTCCGTATGTCACAGCCGATTTACTCGGAGACTATGAGCACTACAATTATGAAATTTGGTAGGAAGGTGTATGCTATGAACCGCTACAGAAATATGATGTGAAGTTAAGAAAAAAGTATTAAACTGGGGGGGGGCACCCCATACATGTAACAGGGGGGTAATTTTTTTTTCAATGCACATATGCGTGTGGGATATCAATGGATAGGCCTTCAAAAATGACATAGAGGTTTCTAAAAAACTTTTCCATTTAAGTCAACCGTTGGTGAGATATTTTGTCAAAGTTGTAAAAAGTGTCCCCCCCCCCCCCTCTAATTTCCAATTATAAATATTTTTAACAATTTTTGATTTGAATAAGATAGGTTTAACGGTTTTTAAGTTATTGCTGAAAAACTGGCTTGCCCAAACAAAAGGGCTTAAGTGCCGTGACTTCCCTATGAATATACGACCTTTTTCGATTCACTGTATTGTATTGTGGTTTTAAATGTAGATTAGGAGGTGTCGGTACGGAACCCTTCTCTGTGCTTGACCCGACACGCACTTGGCCGGTTTTAAATATGTAATGTCTATTCGAACACGTCACAACTACAACATACAACAAGTCCTGTTCTCAAGTTTTTTACCTATATGCCGGTGTGCCTTTCTGAATTAGTAAGGATAACTAATAAATCGCAGGAAGATCGGTTCTCTATACAAATGTAGTTGCGCTCTCATTTTCAAACGGCATCCTGGAATGACATGAAACTTTGTATTCACAATGGGATCTGGCATATCTAGGCCATAAATTAGTTGCTGTTGCTTGAAACTATAATGGAGAAAAATACAGCGATTTTTAAGGTTTTCATACAAGGCTTAAAAAACTTAAAAACTATCTGATTTTTTTTTTCATATAAATTTCTAGCAACAGAATCTAATTGACGGCCTAGATATGGCGGATCCTGTTACGTAGGGTTTGCAGTCCCGGTACCGATTTCTATTCAAAATCCCGGGAATTCCCGGGATTTCCCGGGATTTCCCGGGAAATTGCATGCCCTACTGTTACGCATACAAAGTTTCATATTATTTCAACACGGCGTTTTAAAAGTAGAACCAAACTACGTTTGTATGGAGAACCGAGTTTAGTCGAGCGTGCGGGGGACCTTTAATCGTTAATTAGTTAAAAATATATAAATCCCATCAAAAACATAAATGTGAAAAAGGGAGCCAAGTTCAACATTAAGAATATGCGATGCTTGGTTGTCGTCTTCACCAACAAAAGAATTGAGACCTGAATGGGTGCCAAGTTCCGTAGATTCTCTGAAATGGTGCCAAGTCCTGCACTACATTGTTTACAGTAAAACTAATTTACTGTGGCTTAAACACATTTTGAGCCTTAGCTTATGTTTTTGATGGGATATCATTACTTTTTGTCAATCTTCTCCAAATGTTGCTTTTTAAGAGCGACTGCACAATTTACTATACAAAATACCCAAATCGCTATAGGTGGACCTCAAGTACATGAAGAGTTCCCTCGATTTCTCCAGGACCCTGTGATCAGATTCTTACCTGATAACTATGGAACCAACCCTGAAGTATACCGTTTCAAACAAAAAAAGAATTTTCCAAATCGGTTAATAAATGACGGAGTTCTGAGGTAACTAGCATAAATAATAATAATAATAAAACTAAGCCCGCGGGGGCAGCTTGTGGCGAGCTGACGGTGAGTGGCGACACCGCGGACCCCTAATCTCCAGAGGGCCCTTTCCATCTGGCCCTCGCCTCTGTGCTTGCCTTAATTGGCAGGCCAGAGTGGAGTCGCAAGAGCGAGACGTATGCTCCAGGTTGGAAGTGTAAAATGTCATAACGCCGGCGGCCTGCTGATCGGATTACCGGGATCTGGCTACCGCAGGCTCACCTCTCGACAACCTTACAGCCGCTCAACGGGATGTTGCCCCACTGTCGCACTGTGCGTTATGTGGTGCCCACTCAAGCGAGCTGGCGAGTCCCCGCCTGCCTTTTACAATATTGAGACTGATTGTCACGGCAGGTGTCCGCTAGTCTCCTCCAATAGCCCATTATCCAGCCCATCCAACATTCAAAATAATAGCCCATGACCTTAGTTTCCATTGCAGCACAGAAATGCACTGCAATAGTCTTTGCACCTGGCTGGGACCATCTCTGGATGTATCATATTGTGCGTTCGGGGATGGTATCCGCCATGTGTATCCCTTTGCTTTTAGATTAAATTGTCTAAAAGGGCCTCTGCGCTGTTGGCTTCGGCCCCACGCACGCCTTCGAAAAGTCCGGGACCCCATGGTCCCGAGATGAGGTAAAGACATAAAACTAATATAAAAATAACTGTTTCCTGTTTTATTCTGGTGTACACACACAATTACCAAGCTGCTTGCCACATTTCAGCTTTCTAGGTGACCTGGAAGTGGGTTAGGTTTTTGATTACTAGTCAGTCAGTCAGTCAGTGGTAAAAATTCCGTTTTTTGGAATTTAATATTATCTCAATAATTATTAAACCTATATTTATGAAATTTGGGGTTCTAGTTGATTTAAAGTATCTTTACAGTACATATGGTGCTACGTTACCGCACGAGTGCGGTAATCAGCAGATTACGTGCATATGTCGAAACTTTAAAGAGCCATATGTACTGTAAAACGTTGTACGATACACGTTCGGACAGGTAATGCGCAACTCGTGTCGATTTAAAACACTCCCTTCGGTCGTATTTTAATTTATCACCACTCGTTGCGAAATTCCTGTTCTCTGCACTTGTATCGTAATGTACTATAATACATGTACCAAATTTTATTTTTTTATGTTAGATAGATTTGGAGTTATTCGGGGGTCAAAAGTGGCTACAAACGGTTCGTGTAAAATAACACACGGCTGCTGTCTGACAGTTCCTGGGGTGAACTTGGCTGCATACGCTGCCGCGTGTCTAGATACTATTTTTTCATCTAACAGCACGTGAGAAAAAATATAATCCAAAGATTTACAGACAATCCCACTGAACAATACACTGCTGTATAAAACTTTGCTAGAAATATATTTTGTATTACATATTTATACAAAATATCCTTTAATATCATTATATCGCCCTAGGGCAGAAAATGTTCAAACGAACTCTAGGCTAATTAGACTCAAAGGACTTCGCTAAAGGCTTTTATAACTTTTCATTCCGTTTGTGACATTTTTGGTAATTGTTTTACTAAAATTTGCCAAGCGAAGTTAGGTCATTTAGGCAATTAAAATCGTAGCTAATATTACGAATGAGAAATTCTGTTGGTGGGTTTTTCTTTAGACTTGTTAACCATCGACGCGGAACGCAAGAGAGGGGTGTTACAAGTTTAACATGTGCATCTGTGTATGTGTCTGTCTGTGGCATCGCATCTCTTAAATGGATGAGTCGAATTGAATGCGATTTTTATTTAAAAGCAGCTTTTCCAGCGATGGTTCCTAAGAACCATCGTTGGAAAACCTCCATCGCATGTCTAAACATGTTTTATCAAAATCAGTTTAGCCCTTTTTGGGATGTAACAAAAATGTAACAAAGTGAAGCTAGCTACTTTACCTAATTAGGTGTTTCTGGAGATCTATTCACCTTTTTTACTAACCTGGTAGTCAATCAGATATTCACTTTTCGCATTTCAACTGGATTTCAATGTGTTGTTTACTGATGTCTGTTTTATGAGAAAACGATACGATACGATACGAATACTCTTTATTGCACACCTCACACAAATGAAACGTTACAAACAGAAAAAAAAACAGTAATATTTAGGTAGAGGAAGACAACAGGCGGTCTTATCGCTAAAGAGCGATTTCTTCCAGACAACCTTTGGGTAGCGGAAAAAAAGAAAATAATATATGTGGTGCAGAGTTAATATGAAACAAGTTAAACATAATTTATAATAAAAATATTTATAATATACCTACTTATATACTTTTATATATAAACATACATACAAAACCATACATATATACCGATATCATAAAACAAATAAGAAATAGTAAAACAAATATATGGTCAGCCAAAAAAAAAATCTATTAGTAGTCCATATTAAGGAAGAGACAGATAATGTTGAATTGTGAAAACTAGCGTACCCTCTACCTATATACTCGTACATCCCGTAGGATGAATACAAAACGCTGAAGTTATTTTTGTTATGCTGGAAGTATGACCGTCCATTAACAAAGTTTCAAGTCTCACATTCCAAAAAATAATCGTTTCCCATACAAACTTTAAACATCTTTTTAACATTTTTAGGGGTGAATAGTAGTAGAAACTTTCAACCCCAATGTAGCCCTTTTACGAAATTATAAACTATGTAAAATTTTTAGTCGTTGGTTTATTCTGATTTCTAAACTACGTTACTGAAAATTTCATAGAAGCTCGTTAATACTTACTAATTATATATAAGATAAATGTTCTTCAGGTTTCCCCTCACGTTCATGGGCAATACTCGGTTTGCCAGCTAGGTACTGAAATTGTAGCTCTAAACGATCGCCTCAATAATCCCGTACTTACCAATACCACCGTAAATATTAAAGAACGTTTACCGTTACTTTACTTACAAATCGCTTACAATATTGTAGCCCGTACTTATTGCGCTCGTGTTAGCTAGCAACTGCAGCCATAAGTCCCCCTGAGCGATGGAGGCGCGTAATGAGCTGCTAGGATTTATTGCGTGTAAGCGAGACGGATTCTTCCGGTTTAACACATCTTGGATAACTTTTCTCCATTAAGGCTGCGTTGCACCAGACCGTCTGTAATCGTAAGCTGTGTTCGTTAAAATTTGAATGTATGGAAAGTTTGACAAGTTTTTATAGGATGACAGCTGCCGGCGCCATATTTAACGTTGATCAGTCTGTGATCGTAAGTCGGCGCAACCCAGCCTTAGATTCCATGACTAAGGGGCGGAACAGATTTTACAATACAATTTCTAGAGACTTATAACAAGTACATCTTAGACTTAAATACAGTGTTAGTTTTAAGTCTTAATAGTCCGAAACTGTGTCGCTGATACTTAAAATAGGTCAAACCTGTGCTATAAGCATCAGCTTCCTTCCATCTGTCTGATGTGATTTAGACTAGATTTGAATGTTACTATGGGGGTATATGGTCTAATGTTAAAACAATTAAATGCAGAAATAGAAGTAGAACTACGTAATGCAATATAAGCTTTAAAGAATGGGACTAAAGGAAATGGTATTAGTATGATGTTATTAAAGTGTATACACGTGTCTGTGTGTGTATGTGAGTGTGTGAGTGAGAGAGAGTGTGTGAGTATGTGTGTGTGTGTGTGTGTGTTATATTATTGGATGAAAAAAAATCTCCATGTCAACGTAATTTTGCTTTAGTAACCAGCTGTGCTACCGCGAACTTCGAAAATCGAACTTCGTCTCGTGCCGTCCCTTTCACTCTCGTGTTATTCTCTATATGACGGAAAGGGACGGTACGATATGAAGTTCGATTTTCGAAATTCGCGGTAGCACCCCAGTCTATCATTACAACAATTATTTATTTATTTGTAAATAATTGTTGTAATAATATGTAAATCATCTCGTAATCAAATAAGGAAAAAAGTAAATGACATTTAATGTTCAATTGGATTATTTATTTATTATTTATTGTATGCCACTAGTCAGATAATATCTTAAATATGATTATAATTTTATACAGAGTCTAATGAAATTAATGGAAAAATGAGTAATTACAATTTACAACATATTTAAACATAAATATTGTAAAACAATATTATGGTAGATTAAAGGCTATTTTTTTTTATTTAACCAGTCTATCACAGCCAATTTGCATTCACGTTTGTTTTTATCTTATAATAGAATCTTTTACTGAAGAGATTTTACAATACAATTCATTCATTCATTTATTTATTTAACCTTGGTACCTATTTATTATTATTACAAGGTGTTATAACTTACAAGGGTATAAAGTATAGTCAACAGCAAATGTAGATGATCATTTTAGTACAATGTTTATTATTACGTATATTGATAAATCACATTTGTTTTTAATTGTACGGAACCCTCGGAGTCCGACTCGCATTTGGCCATTTTATTCATTCATCACCCTATAGTTTGCCGGTAGTTTGATAGAATTCTCTTTTCCCACTACCTACACGTTGCGTAAGTTGCTAAGTCGTTTATATGCAAAGCTCGCTCACAAATCGTCAGAAGGTCCTAAACACTTAAACACTGCTGACGCGAGCGGTCGGCATTCGCAGAGCTTACCAAACAATCACTGATAACTAACTATTATAAGTTGACCTGTTATTCCACTAGTGGCTCTGTGAACTGTAGACTTCATTTTTTTTTCTAATTTTAAAATTTCCAAGAACTGACTCGACAAAGTAATTATGTATAATTATTGAACCTGCTCACAAAAACTCACGAGAATCGGTTGAGAAATGCGACCTGTAGAGGAGAACATCCGGACAGACAGACAGACATACGAAAGAATTTTTGTCGAAAGCTGAAACGGAGACGTTCGCTCATCGGTCAATAATAGTGCCGTCTCAAACCATACAACTTTGTGTCGTGAATACCATGAAATTATCACAACAAAGGGTCATTCACAAAACATAAGTAATAACAATCAAAAAGAGATATAATACTTTGATTTTTTGCATACATACAACGTTACTAACCGGAGCTCCGACGTGAAATCTATTACAGCTTTTAGCGTGTGTAAGCTATTTCTGACTAAGAGGCTCACTTTTGTCTTCTGTTTGCACTTGGTCCCATTATACATGAATAAATAATACATATGTACTAACGTGAGACATATAGCCAGTCTGAAGAAGAATAGCCAGTCTGTTTGAGTATTGGTATGCGAATCAAACAAATAGTGTTAAATGGGGAAGTAGCAATTCTGACCCATATAAACTGAATTGTGGAGTTAGGCAGGGTGGACTGACATCGCCATTACTGTTTAACCTTTATATGAATGAACTAATAGAGGAGCTCAGCAGGGCAGCAGTCGGATGTCACGTAGCAGGCGTATGTGCCAACAATCTCAGCTATGCTGACGACATGGTCCTGCTGAGCCCCTCTATTATGGGACTAAGGATATTGATCTCTATATGTGACCGTTATGCTGCATTACATGGACTAAAATATAATGTTATAAAATCGGAGATAATGGTCTTTAAGTACGGCAAGGGACCTGATGTAGTTCCACCCGTTAGATTGAACGGGACCGAATTAAAATGACTTCTATGCAACAATGCGTAAGAGACACTGGTCCTTTGTCGGGAGAGTGAGCGAATCGACGAACAACATTGTTAACGTGGTGTACACAACCTGCTACCGTAAAAATAAGGCGCCAATAATGGCATTGTTCCAATGAACATTTTTAATTAATATAATATTTTCAATTGTTTAAAGTTTAGTCTGAAATACTGTAACAAATGGGTTCATACCTAAATAAACAACAATTTATTATGATTATTATATTAACACTTAAAGAAAGAAATACAGTCGTAACTCATTTATAAAATCTCTATTTGCGACATGTTAATTAAATGATACTAAGGTACCTTGTAAACAAGATAATCGAATAGCTTTGTCGTAGCTGACTTTGAGTGCACGTCAACGTATATTGGACTTATTTTCGTAGGAACCTTACGCGTGTACAGAAAAAAAAAATATTTTTCACCTCAGCGGCTCAAAAATGGCGGTTTTGCTGCTTGAAACCAGTGAGCAAAATGCAATTTTGCTGCGAGCGATTAACGACTTTTCCTGCTCAAAACCAGAGCAAAATACAATTATGCTGCGAGCGTGAAAAAAACTTTCTTTTTAATTTTTCATATCGTAAGTTAGTTTAAGTAACTTTATTCTCTCTACCACTATTTCTATTTCTTTGCGTTATATGTTCTCGCCGCTGAGGTGAAAAGTTGTATGTATCACACGAGAGCAAAGATATTTGCATCTCGTGTCTTAGAGTCCCTCGCTACGCTCAAGATTCTAATTTAAAAAATATAGAATCTTTCCCTTGCTCGGGACTCAACATCAACACTCGCAGCAAAAATCTACTTTGCTCTCTTGTTGAACAAATAACTATTCTATTATCAAAACTATAATTCCTACTACACAAAGTGTAACCAGCCCAAGATTTTTTGAATTTCCCGCCAAAACTTTTGGTAATATTTCAGTAGCCAGACTCTAGGTATTGTTATTAATGAAGGTTTTTTTGTGCCAATATCAAAATAAAGGATGCATGCATGGTGCATGGATGCGGGTTCGAATCCCGGTAAGGGCATTTGTTTCTGTGGTGAGCAAAAAGGTGTTCCCGAGACTTGGATGGGTTTTATGTATTTAAGTATATATCTATTAAATATATCGTCGTCTATTACCCATAGTAATATTCTTATTTAGCTTATGGAACTAGTTCTGTGTTCTGCAAAAAGAGTCCCGTAATATTTATTTATTTTTTTTATTCATGGCGTTCCACACGTGGAACGCAATAACTTACCGTTCATACCGCCTTCCCCCTTATTCCATCGGACATCCAGACGTACGGCTGGCTACCATCCTTACCTGGTCGAAATTCCTCTAGTTCGAACCAAGCGCTTTGCTTCTTCTTTTATAATGCGCGATTCTAAGGTTTGGAATTCTCTGCCGGCGTCTGTATTTCCGAGTTCATATAACCTCGACCTTTTTAAGGCACGAGTGAATAGGCATCTTCTGGGTGAGCTCGCTTCATCGTCGGCCTCATCTTTGCCCCCTGGCTCGATGCTGGCCAAGAGCAATCCCATTTTTGATAAAAAAAAGGAAAAAAAACTTTTTCTTCAAAACTATTAATTACTTGTATTTTTTATATATTTTTTCCCTAAAAGTAAATCGCAATATATACGTCACATATGTATCTTTTTTAGCAAATAAAAAAGTATGTGTTAAAGGCTTGAGTGTGTTGAGAGGTCAAGTGAGACATTTTGTAACCATTGTGAATAGAGTAACAGGGACAAATGAACCCCGACAAACCATTAGTATTGCTTACGCGGCTTAGCCCTTCCCGTGCTTGTTTTGTGTTTAGCTTAACGTAAGGTTTACATATTATTAGATTTATGGAAAGTGTTGAGCAACGGAAGACCGGCGCTCGTTACCACGCCAGCTGCATGCTGAGTTGAAACCATTACGTGTATATTTTTTTCACTTTACATTGTTTAATTTTTTTTTCCTGTTTCATATGTTTTTTGCTTTCTATGTTTAAGTCATTAAACTCATTCCTGAATAAGATTCCAGTTTGTTTCCCCATTGCTTTATTGGGTGCCCTAAAACCCTCGAAGCTAATTTCGTTTCTTCTCTCGCAGGTACGTGCTCGGTGCTCCTAACTGCTGGATTATACAGGTGCAGAGTATTTACGAGTTAAAACAGTGAGTGGAGTCAGTATACAGTGTGTCTTCCATATGAACTTATATTTTAAAGACTGAGAGTACTTAGAAGGCCTGATGAACATATTATAGTTTGATATCGTTAAATAATTGTGGATTGTATGACTAGGGTCTGAAATAAGCCATATCTCGAAATAGTTCAAGGAGTAATATGGGTGTTAAACCAGAGTTGTACACTCTGCTTTTCATTTCGATTGCGATAAAATAATTAAACAAAAATTATATACCGAAAAAGAACAATAAATTCCACAGCTAACATAATATACTGGTATGTATAATTTGGCCGTAATAGTGGCATTTTTTTTTTATAAATTGCTTTGACATTTACATAATATAGATACCGCTTTGAGTAGATAAAGACGCCGCGAATAAATGCAACTGACCTGCCATGGCGCACTCCAAAAAGCGTTGCTGGTCAAACGATTGAATCAAATTTTTTAATAGTTATTGTGAAAGAGGGACTAAATTAGTGTATTATGATTTGTGACGGGTAAGGACCAACTTTTCGGACCAGTTTTTTTTTTAATTCGTCTATAATTTCATTGATTCCATTGCGAGACAGATTTTTTTCATACAAATTATATGGGTAACTTTCGTGTAACAACGGAATAAATTGGCAGATGCAGGCCAAGACCAATCCCATTTTTAATAATAAAAAAAACCGTTCTCCAAAAATTCGGTCCTGACCCAAATATGTATAAATATTTTCTCTAGGGGATAAATGTAATACTTTAACCACGCTTGATAATGATAAGTCTAATAGGACACATTTTCAAACATTAGTAGTGAAAAACAAAACATTGTTGTTCCATACAAATTAATTCAGCAAGCAATGTATTGGTAACAAGTTACCTACTCATTTCATTGTCATTTGTTTGTCTCTGAGAAGTGTCAAACAAATGATATGTGTATTACATTGCTTTTCGAGTAAATTCTATTTTAATATTAATTCAATTAACAAGACCTGCTAAGAACACATAAAACTATAATTAGTTAAAATAAAAGCTCGTGTGAAAAATACACATTGGTTAAGTTTTCTCTAGGATGCAGAGAATAGTGTTAATTTATATCCATGGACTACGTGCTTATTACTACAACCGACAATAATTCGGTTCTACTCTTCTAATGAAGCAAGTTGTAGATCAGACCACATTTCATTTGTTATGCTAATATCACTGAAAAGTAATATTTAAGTCCCTCACATCTAAATATATAAAAGAAGAAACTGACTGACTGACTGACTGACTGACTGACTGACTGACTGACTGACTGACTGACTGACTGACTGACTGACTGACTGACTGACTGACATATCAACGCACAGCCCAAACCGCTGGTCCTAGAGATTCCAAATTTGGCACGTAGGTTCCTTATATGGTCTAGGGGTGCACTAAGAAAGGATTTTTCAAAATTCAACCCCTAAGGGAGTGAAATAGGGGTCCGAAGTTTGTATGGGGAAACAAGATTGGCTGGACTATTTTATTTGAAACTTCACAGGAGTATTTCTAACGATAAATGAGTAAACACGTGTTTCAGGTTTTTTGAGAAATCAACCCTTAAAAGGGGGAAATGTGGTGATAAATTCTGAAAATCGACATGGGTATTGTTTTTATGGTTTATCGGGTCGCTGATAACGAAAACAACAATGATTTTGAAATCTAACGTGGAGGACGTGAAATACCATCCCCCTGTTGGGGTGCGAGGGGGATGAAATGTCTAAATATTAATATGGGTGTCGTTTTTATGGTTTTTTGGAACGTTCAATACGAAAATGGCATCGATTTTGAAATTGAATGTAGTGGACATGAAAACTTTTGAAAGTTTGTGCCAAATTGCAAGAAATAACTGACTGACTGAGCGAGTGACATATCATCGCACAGCCTAAACTGCTGGTTCTAGAGATTCTAAATTTAGTATGTAGGTTCCATATAAGGTCTAGAGGTGCAATAAGAAAGGATTTTTCAAAATTCAACCCCTAAGGGGGTAAAATGGGGGTTCGAAGCGTGTGTAGGGAATCAAGATTAGTTGGACTATTTTATTCGAAATTTCACAGGAGTATTTCTAACGTTAAATGAGTAAACATGTGTTTCAGGTTTTATGAGAAATCAACCCCTAAAAGGGGGAAATGTGGTGCCAAATTCTGAAAATCGATATGGGTAGGTATTGTTTCTATGGTTTATCGGGTCGCTGATTACGAAAACTACAATGATTATAAATTCCCACGTGGAAGACGTGAAATACCATTCCCTCTGTTGGGTTCCAAGGGGGTTGGAATGTCTAAATATTAATATGGGCGTCGTTTTTATGGTTTTTTGGGTCGTTAATTTTGAAAATGGCATTGATTTCGAAATTTTATATTGCGGACATGAAAACTTTTAAAAGTTTTTGCCAAATTGCAAGAAGAAACTGACTGACTGAGTAAGTGACATATCAACGCACAGCCCACACTACTGGTTCGAGATATACCAAATTTGGCATGTAGTTTCCATAAATCTTAAGGTGCATGAAATGCCGTGAATTCCCTTTGAAGAGACGACTTTTTTTGATTCAATGTATTGTAAGAAAGTGATTTTATTAATCAGTGCCGTCCGATACGATTTCGATGAAAATCGATATTTGAGCGTCCGAGAGGACTCTTAATAGGAATCCGAGGTAAACTTTGGAAAAAGTGGCAGCCATATTGATTTTCTTCATTTCCAAACCGATTTCGTTCAAAATCGATATCTGAGCGTCTGAGAGGCCTCGTAATACGAATCCGAGGTGAAATTTGGAAAAAGTGGCGGCCATATTAATTTTCTTCATTTCCGTTGCGATTTCGTTCAAAATTGATATCTGAGCGTCCGAGAGGTCCCCTAATACGCCTCCGAGGTAAAATTGGGATAAGTGGCAGCCATATTGATTTTCTTAACTTCCGTCCCAATTTCGTTCAAAATAGATATCTGAGCGTCCGAGATGTCTCTTATTACGAATCCGAGGTAAATTTAAGAAAAAGTCGCAGCCATGTTGATTTTCTTCATTTCCTTCCCGATTCCGTACAAAATCGATATCTGAGCGTCCGACAGGTCTCGTAATACGAATGCAATGTAAAATTTGGAAATAGTGGCGGCCATATTAATTTTCTTCATTTCCGTCCCGATTTCGTTAAAAATCCATATCTTAGTGTCCACAAGGTCTCTTAATACGAATCCGAGGTAAAATTTGGAAAAAGTGGCAGCTATATTGATTTTCTTCATTTCCAAACCGATTTCGTTCAAAATCGATATCTGAGCGTCTGAGAGGCCTCGTAATACGCATCCGAGGAGAAATTTGGAAAAAGTGGCGGCCATATTGATTTTCTTCATTTCCGTCCCGATTTCGTTCACAATCGTTATCTGAGCGTCCGAGAGGTCCCCTAATACGACTCCGAAGTAAAATTTGGAAATAGTGGCGGCCGTATTAATTTTCTTCATTTCCGTCCCGATTTCGTTAAAAATCCATATCTTAGTGTCCACAAGGTCTCTTAATACGAATCCGAGGTAAAATTTGGAAAAAGTGGCAGCTATATTGATTTTCTTCATTTCCAAACCGATTTCGTTCAAAATCGATATCTGAGCGTCTGAGAGGCCTCGTAATACGCATCCGAGGAGAAATTTGGAAAAAGTGGCGGCCATATTGATTTTCTTCATTTCCGTCCCGATTTCGTTCACAATCGTTATCTGAGCGTCCGAGAGGTCCCCTAATACGACTCCGAAGTAAAATTTGGAAATGGTAGCGGCCATATTGCTTTTCTTCATTTCCGTCCCGATTTCGTTCAAAATCGATATCTGAGCGTCCGAGAGGTCCCCTAATATGACTCCGAGGATAAATTTGGAAAAAATGGCGGCCATATTGATTTTCTTCTTTTCTTTAACGATTTCGTTAAAAATCGATATCTGAGCATCCGAGAGGTTTCTTATTACGACTCCGAGGTAAAATTTGGCACTCTATGCATGCCAGGGATTGTAAAAAAAAGTTTAATGTTACTATATAGGCATGTGGGGTATCTATGGATTGGCTTTTAAAAACGACATAGTGGTTTCGATATTTTATCCATTTAAATCAACCTTTATTTTTTTTAATCGTATGGCATTTATTTACGAACCGTGAAATCTTCGGGAAAACAAGTACGGTTTCCAGTTTTTGTTGCACTTTTAGCACCACCCAGGGGTCACGTAGGGTAACGGTGGGTACTCCCTACGGACGTAGTGCAACTTCGACCCCCCTTTGTCAAGTGAGTGGGCAACTTGACTGTTAGAAGTTTTCAAGCCGCCCGAAGGCCTCTAACTTGGCTTAACGACTGCTGTCGTAAACAGCAGCCGGGAACTAACGGCTTAACGTGCCTTTCAAAGCACGAGAGCGCTCAGTTAGTAATTACTCAAAGCGGTCACCCGTCCAAGACCTGACTTGCTTCCACATTGCTTAACCTCGCATACCGCACGCGGTAGGCGGATGCCGCTGGGCCACGAGAGCTCTGAATTCTTGATAGTTTGTGCCAAATTGCAATTCAATCGGTCCAGTAAAAGTAACTCGGTTGTAACAGACGGACTAACAGTAAGGAGTGCGAATGAAAGTAAAGCCAAATTTTCTTTTTGGATGCTCCTTTTAATAAATCACAATCACCAAACTTTGTACACCGAAACCCCCAGAATGTAAAAACTACTATTATGGAAACCGCATCTAAATCGGTTCAGCCAAACGCGAGATAATCGTTGACAAACATACATACATACCTACATACATATATACGGGTCAAACAGTGAACCTCTTTTTTGTAGACGGTTAAAATTACGCTTAGTACGCGGGCGAAGCCGCGGGCAAATGCTAGTAATCACATAAAATAAAAGATGTAAGTCGTTGTTACGTATATCGTTGTTACGTTTACGTAAATATAGCAGGCACAAATGCAAAATAAGTAATCGCATGCACTTACATATTTTTCCAACGACAAAGCATGTTTGCCCACAATTCCGCGCATCATCTCTCACGTAAATCCGTGTTACCCCACCATGGAGGCAATTAATCTTCAGTGGGGTATGTCAGCCCGCCACGTGTACGATGCGCGATTGAAAACTAAAAGGTATTAGTTGGTTTTTGTTGTTGATTGGACTTGAATTGGATTTTGTACGGTGATATGAAAACGATATTGATTAAATGTTAAAAAAGAGGATTACATCTCTGTCTCTGTGGAAATATTTTCTAACAGAGATCGATTTGGATGCGGTGTTTAGGATAATACTAGTCCTTCTCCCCTTTTCTATAATCAGAAACATCAATCAAGGAATAAATATGGCCGCTTATGCCAAATATTGTGAATGGAATGCCACCTTAATTTGTCTCGACACAAATCGACAAATACTGGGCCCGAGTAGAACTCGCCGATTGAATTCCCATATGAACTTGCATTCCCCATTCTAACCACATAGGCTTATAGCTTTTCGATATTTTTTTATACAGCAATTAAAAATATATTCATTTATATTTCTTAAAAATATGCTAAAATACCGAACCTTCATGCTAATCTTAATTTTCCTAAATCTTTTTAGGAACAACTGACAAGATATGGCGTTGGTACTAGTTTGACAAAGCGACTCCCATGTGGTATTTTAAACAAGAGGACACCTTTTTACACCTTGCTAAAGACATTGTTTCCTCAAAAAAAAAAACCGTCACCGAAAAGCCACTATTCAAAATGGCATTTAACAGTATATAATTATGACCAGCAGTCACAAATACAGAGATAATGTCTCATTTATATTAGGCACAATAGAATGGCTGAAATCTCCATCAAAACGTGAAAACGACCCGGTCACAATACTCATCTGATCTTTAAATACTATCAAACACTCGCCCTTATAAATACGTATGGAACCCTCATATCCTCTGATGAGGGTCCCGAAAAACCTTTGACACGCAATTACAGAACCACGCCCGTAAGGGACGTCCTCACAGTCCGAGTGACAAGGGCTGTTATCTGAGATAAGGTTGTGGAAATTATAAAACTGTAGGATTAAACAGGATTTATATTTAAAAACTCTTATAGATAGTGCAATTTTTTAACGCAAACTACAGTACTTGATGATAGGAAAATGTACTCTAGGAAATCATTAAAAAAAAAACATAATGCACACAATGATTTTTTAAATACTTTTGCTGCACCTGAGAAACGAGCTAGCTAAAATTGTAACGTCATAACGTAACGCCACACTCGTTAGGCCATAATGGTCAGAGAGATTGTATGTGTCTTAATACTCAATAGTTTATTGCACATAATTGACATAAAGGTGTTACAATGTGGAGTGTCGTAAACATTATGTACCCTGAGAGGGCGCTGCAGTTATGGGAACGGAACACTTATATGCTAAAATCTTAGTGTAATATTATGACTACGTATCTATTATTACAAACCCACTCAATGTGTCTTAAACCCACACAAAATACAAATAAATAACTGAAATAACAACCTATGCATGATGGCATCAATCATAAGGATCAAATTTCTCCAACAGACATAGTAATTTAAGTAATAAAATAACCATTAACTCTAAACTTATAAATTTTATGGTATAAGGTAAAACACACTCAACTCAACACTCACTCACACTCAAGCATATATTCAAAATTCTTAACCAATGATGATAAATATTTGCAACTGGCTTCGTCAACCTTGAACTCAAATTACGAGTATGTCTAGTTCAAAGTACCATCCCGGATGGCAGCTGGTTTCAATGGCCCCCATGATTAATAGGATAAATGAATGTGTGACAATAATGAGGTTGTGTGGACTGTAAACCTACGATGGAATGAAATGGACGCAATCTTTAATTAAAATTAATTGAAAATAACCATAACTTTTGTGACTGACAAAGACATCAAAATAAAACAGTATTTAAATTTGAATGACTTTTTTACTACCACTAGACCACCACCGGGGGATGGGCAGCAGTATCCCTGGAGTGCGGTGGAGATACTGCGATCGCCCACCCGCATGCCAAGCGTGGCGATTATGTCATTTACCCCCTATGAAATTGGGGGATGCCAGATGCCTATGTCCAGCAGTAGAAATCTTTCGGCTATTGATATGGTGGTGGCGGACTTTTGTACGTAAAAATTTAAGTCGGCAAAGAGGTCGTAACAGTGTGATACTGTACAAATATTACACTCTACTTTTGTATCTCTCTAGCTGTCAACACAACGGATCCTTAAGTCGATAAAGGATGAGCAATGCCCTTGTGATTATTCTAAGGTCATAAGCGTCCATCTCCATAGGCTACGGTGTCTGCTTACCATCAGGCAGGCCGGAAGCTTGTTTGTCACCATCGTTATACTCTACTTATCAGTAGCAAAACTCAGCAAAAAAAACATAAGGCGTGTTATCACTATATTATTACTGGTCATCTTACGTCAGGCTCCACGTACTCGTACGATACATATATAGCATACTTTAAGGGTCCCCCATACGCTCGACTGAACTCGATTCTCCATACAAACGTAGTCACGTTCGCGTTCTCATTTTAAAACGCCGTGCTGAAATAACATGTAACTGTATACACAATGGGGTCCGGCATATCTAGGTCGGAAATAAGTTTATGTTGCAAAAATTGTAATGGAAAAAAACTACAGCGAGTTTTTGAGTTTTTTAGGCCTTGTATGAAAATCTTACAAATCGTTTTATTATGCTGTATTATAATTTCGAGCAGCATAAACTAATTTCCGACCTAGATATGCCGGACCCCATTGTATATACAAAGTTTAATGTTATTCCAGCATGTCGTTTTAAAATGAGAGCGATACTACGTTTGTATGGAGATCCGAGCTTACTGGGGACTCTTAACCTTAGATATTATGAACTATATATAGTACATTGCCAAACCCGTGTGAGGCATCGATTGCTGGCAACTCGCCAGCTGATAAGACCGTCCCGAAGTTAGGTCATGTTTTTAAAGCAGTTTTCAGAGAATATTGAGCCAGCGGACAGCGTTGATACAGAGTAAATTTTTAAAGACTTGTTATATATTTTATTTTCACCATTATCCTCGTGAACGTCTGATGTTCTTAATAAAGTACATGTCAGTTTTTTAGCGTTTGGTGTAGTAGTCGCAATGACATCGGCATAGTTACATTTGCAGAAAATAATATAAAAGGCAGTTTCTTTAATAAAAATATAACAAAAAGCTTTTTGTCTTACTCGTAGGAGTCGTAGGTACTAATAAATAATAAAAAAATTGTTAATTGGACATGCCTTTTATAATTTAAATGATTTTTTTAACACTAGACACAGTGATTAACTAATTATTTTAATATCTGACATGTAATATTTCTGTAATATTATTAATAAATGAGTATGAGTATGAGTAAAATACGACATTCATTAAATAAGATAATTACATTAAAAAATCGTACATTATTTTTATCATGTTCTCCTTATTTACTTTAGCCTTAGGCTAGGTTTTATACAAAATATAAAAAAAACAAATTGAATAATAAAAATACAGCACATTGTAAAAACCTAACATAAGGTACCGGCAGGGTCGGTACACTGGTGGTTACGGTGACAGAGAGAGAAACAAACCTCAAACCTCCTAACTATCCGCGCCATATCAGGAATACCGCCTACTATATTTAACCCTTAACCTAGCCATCTAGCAAGATTTTGATTGTATTAATCAATAATGTAGCCTTGTAAATCCAGGACGATGATCAACACTGAACCAATCAAAGGTGTTTTATTCGGGAACGTTTATTAAGTTCGTAAATTATAATTGGAGGCTTCGTTCTAGGAAAAGGTATATAATTATTTGAATATTCTCTCTATTTACACGTCAGTTAACCTTATGTTCATAATTTAACGATGGACTATATGAAAAAAAAATACACTAGTGGCTGTGTGAGCTGTAGACGTCGCATTTTTTTGTTTCAAATTTTAAAATTTCAATAACTGACTTGAAAATAAAATGCGACGTGGAACCTGCTCACAAAATTTTACGAGGATCGGTTGAGAAATGCGACCTTTGGAGGAGAACATCTGAGCAGACGGACAGATAGACATATGAAAGAATTTTTCTCGAAGCTGAGACGGAGACGCTGCGCTCGCTTCGCTCGCCCGGTCAATAACAAATTTCATGTAAAACTCAACGAGCTATATAAAAGTTCCGTAACTCGAAAGGAAAAACGGAACCCTTATAGGATCACTTTGTTGTCCGTCCGTCCGTCGTATATTACACTCTTATGTATGGGTCCGTCCGTCTGTCTTTCTGTCAAGATCCTTTTTCTCAGGAACGCGTGGAGGTATCAAGCTGGAATTTATATCAAATACTCAAGTCTACTGTCCCTTAGAGCTGTGAAAAAATCAGACTTCAAAGCCCACGCAATCAAAAGATACAGCCGTTTATGCCGCAAATTTCCGCAAATTTTCAACACTCGCAAGGCAGTCAAAACCCTCAGGGTACTTCCCGTGAACTTAGAATCTTGAAACTTGGTACGAAGCAACGTCTTATAGCACAGATAAAGGAAAAATTACGAAAACTGTAAATTTTTAGTTACATCATATAATAAAAAAAAATATGGAATCCTAGGTGCGAGAGTTCAATTCGCACTTGGCCGGTTTTTTAATTATAAACTACTAAAATTATTAATTCAATATTTTTTGAATTCCAACTTTGACGTTGGTATTCAAGGCCAATTTTGGATGAAGCCACCTTCCGACACAAATAAGTAATTTTAAATCTAGTTGTTATTCATAAAAGCTGAATATGACTTTGATAGAAATCTTTTTAAAAGACCAAACTTTTAATACAAATAACGTTCTTCTCAAAGGGTGGTTAGACCGTTCACGTCGTTAATGTAAGGTAATATTTTCATCTGAAAAATGTCGGCATCCCGGAGGAACCGGAGGGGAATATCAATTTCAGTTAATTAAAAATGATGTTTTTTTTACTTTTTAACTCTGAGCAAATTTACTACAGCCAAGGCCTACCGCAGTAAATTTTATTTCAACTTTTTGATTAATGTGCCGTACTTTCTTTAGGACTTCCGAATATTTATTCACATTAGGGATTTACAACACGTTTCATTTAGGCAGACATGTGGGTACCGACGCAATACTCTATATGAAATCGTATTCTTGTATACCATTTGCAACAATTCATTTGTATATTTTTTCCAACAAAATATAGAACCGAAACAGGCTGATCTCAATGCGATTGTTTGCTAAATTTAGCCCCAACCGAACAACAAAAGTCTTGCAAATTACGAACAAAATGTTTTTTGTAATATTTTTAGAAAAGAAGTAATTTTGTATTAACAAACACCAATAATTAAGCCAGTATAAGTCACTCGCAATCTTTATCACTTGAAATACATCGCCCACAAAAATACCGTCTTAATAAAACATAATCTCTTGCCGCAAAACATTTTTTGGCGTAAAATTCCTCATTCCTTCGAGGAAAAAGGAATTCTTTCATTATAAAGACACGGCCAGCGACAATTACATTCATTCGTTAGAGAACTTTGCTTCTTAACGCTTGTAGGGATTCTTAATTCTATAAACGCCTTACGATTCAAGGTGTAAGGAAAAGTACGGCGAAATTAATACAAGAAAATTGGGGCAAACGAAAAATATAAATGTTTTCGACGATTTCTCGTCATTTTATTAGTTAATGGTGCCATTGTGTATATAACGGATAAGAATTCTCGTCTGTAAGTTTTTAGCGTCACTTATTTTCGCCGAGTCGAATTTTTTGATGTGATACTCTTGATGATGTAATATTTGAAAGTTAAAAATTCCTTTAGTTGTAGATCATAGAGTAACTCGAAGGAGCGAAAGAGAATATCAACATTAGACAGTTACGCAATTTTATATTATCATGCTCGTTGTGAAAGTTTATAGTTTGGAATCTAGCAAGACGAAAAGTGTGTGCGTGTTTTTTTTCTAATGTTCATGAGAATTACTTGCAAAAGTAATGTTTCTGTGATTGTCAATCCATGAATTATTATGAAAAGGTAAGACCTAGCCTCTACGAGTAGCGATTATTTTCTGTTCAGTAATTTAAAGATTGAGTTACGGGGAAAGCGATTTGGCAGTGATGAAGAGGTGAAGGCGGCTGTACCGGAGCATTTTGAAGGCCAATCTAAAGAATATTTTTTAACGGCCTAAGAGCATTGTATATAAAATGTAAAAAAATGCATTGAATTAGAGGGAGATTATATTGAAAAATAAACATAATAGTTTTTTTATATATTGTTTTTTCTACCATAGGCTTAGGACTTATCAGCCGCCCTCGTATTTATGTACGAAATACGTGCTATGTACTTATATTAAAGGGGAGAAAGAAAATTGGACTGTTGGTTGATATAAGTTATCTCTACTTTTCCGAATTCCGGTAGTTGCCCACTCATTAAATCTCATTTTATTGTTTACGCTAAAGTGACGCTAAAGTGAATATAATATCACATAATAACAATTTATCCTAAATCGTCGCATTGTAATTTGGCATTACCAACTTCCAGTGTTTAGTTACTGACACACCACGAATAGTTTAATGCTACATATACCCATATTGCTTGTTTCAACATCAACGTAGTATCATCATCGAGTATTAAATAAACGTTATTCATCATAATATCAATACTAACTAGTAGTTTCGCTGCTTTTACCTCACCAAACACCTTTAGCCCTAACATTCCTTAATGGAGTTTTGCAGCATTGACTTTAGAACATTGATTTCCTTGATAATACGATTCAATACCATCTTCGAGAGCGCTCGTGGCCCAGTGCCACCCGCCTACCGCGTGCGGTATGCGAGGTTAAGCAATGTGGGCGCAGGTCAGTTCTTGGATGGGTGACCGCTTTGAGTGGTTACTAACTGAGCGCTCTCGTGCTTTGGAAGGCACGCTAAGCCATTGATCGCGGCTGCTGTCTACGAGAGCAGTCGTTAAGCGAAGTTAGAGGCCTTCGGGCGGATTGAGAACTTCTAACAGTCAAGTTGCCCACTCACTTGACAAAGGCGGGTCGAAGTTGCACCACGTCCGTAGGGAGTACCCACTGTTACCCTACACGTGACCCCTGGGTGGTGCTAAAAGTGCAACAAAAAACTGGCAACCGTACTTGTCTTCTCGAAGATCTCACGGTTCGTAAATAAATGCCATACGATAAAAAAAATACCATTTTGACGCTTATATTTAAAGACCCAACAGATATATTACGAGTTTCAGTAAACCCCATTCGGTTTCATTACAGACAATTTTGTCATCGCCGTTTTTTACAGCTATACGGACATTATGAGTTTTCGGGAATGCCATTTGGTTCTATTACAGCACCAATTTTCTTGACATTGCCGAGCGCTGGACGTGATTCAGTTAGCCCGAGACAATCCAATCGCGCACCAATCACTGCCGGAATCGAACCCGCGCCTCGCTGATTGAATATCCACTGTAGCTACGCAGTAAAGATTCTACAATCCATTGCTTGTTGTAGTTTAAGTTCACGCCCGATTGGGTTTGTGATAGGGCTCTAGTTTATCATCCCGTAGTAATTTGGTAACTTTCTATACATCATCATCCTAGCGTTATTCCCAGTACAGTTGCATCCTGAAGGATGCCTGGGGTCCGCTACCTAATCCCAAGAATTGGCGTAGGCACTAGTTTTTACGGAAGCGGCTGCCATCTGACCTTCCAACCCAAGGGGGAAATTAGAACTTATGGGGATTAGGCTTGTCAAGTGAGTGGGCAACTTAACCGTTAGAAGTTCTCAAGCCAACCGAAGGCCTCTAACTTGGCTTAACAACTGCTATCATAGACAGCAGCCGGGATCAACGGCTTAACGTACCTTCCAAAACCTGTAACTTTCCACTCAATCAGATGTTAATGAACACAGGTTATGCAGACGATTTGAGGTCTTCTGGGAGGCACTTCCCCAGTTGGGTTACTCTAAATATGCTCGTGATTACATTAGCTCCAAATATGTTTGTGAGTAGGTATATATCCATTAAATATTAAATATATCGTCGTTTATTACCCACAATACAAGCCTTATTGAGCTTATTGTGGGACTAGTTCGATTTGTGTAAAAAATGTCCCCTAATGTTATCCCCAGGCTATGCCTAGTGTGGGGATCACTGCAATGTCTTTCTTGTTTGTGTACTTTTATGGTAAATAAATATATTTTGTTTTTTTTTATTATATTTTTTTTATTTTTTTAGTGTTTATTTATTTATTAAAATTACTGTTAAAACGGTGTATTTACTATGTATATTACTTTTTATGAACTCCCTATATATTCACACTGTTGCAAGCACCAGTTTGAAGGAACTGACGAGCTGTGAGTTTTAGTTGTGGTCGTTCCACACACCTTCGCGATCTACCTTCTTATTGGTTAGCTTTTTAAGCACAATGGCACCGTTACTACCACCGTCCGTATTCTCAATTAAAAATGTCCGGTAATACTCCGCTTTTAACCAGTAATTCTAATGTCAATTACCATGTTGTAATATAAAACTACAAACTAAGAGCTACCTATTTATAGGTAAATAAAAAATAATCCTCTAAATCATCCCGATGGGTAGTATGCCCAGAAGGCTGGCTGCATTGCCACGCTATAGAGCAACACTTACTTATACGTTGTGCAAACTGCGCAAAGTACTTATTGGCCAGCAGTAACATAGCTAGGTAACCAAAGGCCCAGGGGCAAAAACTAAACCAGGGCCCCAACTAGACCATTTAAAATCGTCCGTTCCGTATTCGCCGTGTGCCGAATTCGACGTTCTCCAGATTTGTCGCAATCCAGATTCCTCGTACTCCAGATTCGTCGTAATACAGTCGACTTCATAATAAAGTTAGAAAACCAAATACAAATTGTAACCTATTTGCAAAAGAGTTCATTCCACCAGCCACGAAAAAGCAAGACTACTGGCTGTGTCGGAAAGAGAGTCCGGATCTTGGCTTCATGCTCTGCCGTCTTCGAACTTTGGGACACTTCTAGACTGTAACTCCTTCAGTTTGGCTGTTGGCTTGCTATTGGGTGTCGATATCGTTTCTCCGCACCGTTGCCCTACGAATCCCAGGTGAATATTTAGCCTGTGATATCACGGTCTTTCCTGTGTTAAGAGCTGGTCACTTGTCTCGTCATGCCTGCCTCAACGATATCATCCATTGGGCCTTTGTCAGTGCCAACGTTCCGGCCGTGCTCGAACCGCCCGGTCTGGCGCGGGACGACGGCAAGAGGCCCTATGTATGACCCTGGGGCCGGGCCGTCTACCCTTATCTGGGACGCCAGTTGCGTTAACACCCTGGCGCCGTCCCATTTTGACACAACATCGTTGAGAGCAGGCGGGGAAGCTGCAGCGGCGGAGCCAGCAAAGTTCCGCAAATACATTGCTACTGCTCGTCAACGATCTGTGATTTGGTTGAGTACTATAATTATTTATATACTCGTATTGTAATTTTGAATATAATTATTCTGTATTTATTATAGGTATATGTATTTTTTTAATTCATTATGTATGTATATTTACTTATTAAATATGTATTTATGGGTATTTATTTAGTTATGGTTTACCTACAAATTATATTCACTCATTGTAACGTTGTTGTACATGGTGTAAGTTTGTCTATCTCATTCTTTTTAAAAATCTCTCAATCCCTCAAAGGTTAGCTGGAAGAGATCCCTCATAGGGATAAGTTCGCCTTTGTACTCTGATCCTGTGTGACATGTATATGTTTTAAACTGTTATTGTGTACAATAAAGTGCTTACATATACATACATTGGTTTAACGGATCGGTATGTTTTTGCGGCATTTGCTGTTGAAACTCTAGGATCCTGGAGCCCAGGTGTTCACAAATTGTTTGCCCAACTGGCCAAAAAGGTAACTAAAGTGTCGGGAGATGATAGGGCTGGCTCGTTTCTTGCCCAGCGGATCGGCATAGCCATCCAAAGGGGAACGCCGCCAGTCTTATGGAAACCCTTCTGCGGGGTTCCGATTTAGGGGACCTTTTTTAATTTTATTTCTATTGTTTTTGTTTTAATTAGGTTAGTTTTATCTTATTTAAGTCTTTTTTTCTCATTGTATTATTATACATATACTCGTAACATTTGAGAACAAAAATCTAACTTATTTTAATGAACAATTCAAACTATTTTATGAAAATAAAAGAAAATATCTTCCTGTTACCATTCAAAAATACAGTCCTGTGACAGACACACAGACAGCGGAGGCACGATAATATGGTCCCGTTTTGCCCTTTGGGTACCGAATCCTAATTAAGAGATTTTTAAACCAATAACACCACTTTCTTGGCCGATTATACGATTTACGATGAATCTGGGTTACGACAAATCTGTAGTACGTCGAGTTCGGAACACAACGAATACGGAACAAATCTTTAAAATTGTATCAATACAAGTCATAATATAAATAAGTTACATTTAAATACTTTAAAGTTGAAAAGCCACTTATCATCAGGGCTATATTGAGCATAGCAGAAACGTCCTGGTTCAACGCGTAGAGTTTAGGAATGAATAATTGGATAAATTAATTGTACCTAAATCAAAAAGTATTTACTTTGCTTTATTGTAGTGCCATTATAAAAGTCGCGTTCCTGGAATATGGTTTATTTACTTAAATACTCCGAATGAGGGAGAATTTTTCACTAGTTCAGTTTATAGTTTGTAAGTCAGAGTCCGAGGGGCCCCCTGAGGTCGGGGGCCCCGTCTAGCCCTCCGGTAGCTACGCCACTGTTGGCCGGCCCTATCGTAATTACAATTTACATTGTGCTACTTAAAAGATTGAACAATCCTTCACAGAGCACCTTTTTTATTTGCTATAAAGTAAACGAATCATAAAATAAAACAATTCAAAACTAACCTTATTCATCAAACTCAGATTTAATCAACGCATGTCACACCAAACTTTGTCCTACCCACATTCCGTCCCGAAATTTAAATTTCCTAACTTCCCTTTTATAGCAAAACGGTTATAATGTGTGAATGCTCCGCTAAGTTCTTTAGGTCGTTATTCGTACGAGTGGCACTGGCTTTTAATGCCTTATTCCTCTGAGAGGTGGCACCCCTGACACTTTGCAAACTACCCTTAACACGTGTAATCCCGCAATCTACATCCCGCCGGATATCCGGTATCGGGAAAAAGTCTTAACATGTACCGACATGATTTAGTGTGAAAGATTTTTGAACTGAATACTTCTTTGTAGGCAGCTTGAACAAATATATGAGTAAAGGTAAGCATTCTTTGTATTGAAGATTATCAATACAATAAATAAAAATAAATAAATATTGGGGGACAATCTTACACAAATCGACCTAGTCCCAAACTAAGCAAAGCTTGTACTATGGGTACTAGACGACGATATACATACTTATATAGATAAATATATAGAAAACATCCAAGACCCAAGAACAAAATATCCGTGCTAAATACACAAATAAATAATGCCCTGGCCGGGATTCGAATACAAAGAATACTAAACAACACACACAAGACTACACAAGTACACAAGTGCGACTACACAACAGTTTTGTGACTACACAAGTGCGTCCACTGACGTACGGTGCGGATCAGTGGACGCACTTGTATGATTTTCTATACAAAGAATACTAAAATCCATCGTGCGATGCGTCCGGTGCGAGCGATGCGAGCCGGTGGACGCTTAAATTACCTTTTCTCAAACATGCAATGAAATATTGATGTTATGTTCCTTATAATAGGCTGCGAAGTATGACGTTTCAGGTGCGGCTAGGACAAGAGGTAGTTAATGGAATTTCATACAAATCTTGCAGGCCTAGGCCTGCAAAGACCTCTTTTTTAATTTCCATTCCATAAAAATTTGTGGCACAGGCATCATGACATTCTGCCACTATGCTTATTAAAAATAAAACTTTGATTTTTTTGTTGTTTATTTCATTGCATGTTTGAGAAAAGCACTATACATACCTCGGCGGGAAATATGGGGTTGCCGGCCTTAGACCTATCCGGCCTCGCTTCGCTCAGCCGTCTATATGTCTTCGGCCGGCAACCCTTTTTGTCCCGGCCTCTGTAGTAATGTACTATTATCTGCCATGCACTCCACGTTTTCAATTTTAGTTCCGTTACTGACGCTAGATGGCGCAAAAATAAAAGTGATGGTATCGGCGATTATTAACCATATCCTATAGCAATACTGTTTGGGTATATTTTACATTGATAGGTCTTCTATTTAGTGACGAAAATAATAGGTACCTAGGCAATGGCAGAAGACACTTAATATAATTCACGGTTGTATCCCCGATATAACCCGCTGTTTTATATACAGAAGATAAGTATAACCAGTCCACTCCACTACCAACAATTTCGTAGCGCTACGCTCGTATCGTAACCGAAGCATTCGAAAACCTCGAGGACAGCGCCCGATGAGCGGGTTCCTGGCACTGAAAGTGTTAAACTGAACGCTTCGCTCACGTAGGACGTATAGGCACGAAAAAAATTTTTGTGATGGGGCGTTTATTTTAAAATTGGTTATACTGCATATATCGTAAAAACGAGGCCGGGTTTAATAAAATTAATATTTTCTGTCTAATACAATGTGGAAATAGTGTAAACGTTAGTGACCTATTTTTACTACAGAAAAGATGTATACGTGTTCTAACCAAGATAAAAACTGAAGAAATGTGCAGACCACATTTCGCGAAATTAAATATACTCACCCTCACATCCTTATACATCTTGGAAACTTGTAAGTTTGTACGAAAACACGATGACTTGTTTAAAATCCAAAACCCCAAACCACAACTACATAACTTACGTAATCGCAACAAACTTGTGCAAGCAATTCCAGCTAACCTCCAAATGATCAGTAAAGGCCCTTACTCAATGTCCATTCGAATTTATAACCACATCCCTCAGTATATAAAAAAATGAAACCAAATATAATAATTTTGTAAATATACACTCTACAAGAATTTATGGATAATTAGAATAAAAAATAATTATTATGTGCTTAATAAAAATGGAGCATGATAAATGTTATAGTGATACATTAAAATAACTACATAGACAATACTTGATTTTAATTATTGTAATACTGTAAATATTTATTTTAATTACTTACCTATTATTCTATTTGTAATTATTGTTTATACATTTATTTTTTAAGACTATGTAAATGTTGCTACGCCCTAGTAGGGTCCATGATTAAATAAATAAATCAATAAATATTAGGGGACAATTTTTACACAAATCGAACTAGTCCCATAGTAAGCTCAATAAGGCTTGTGTTATGGGTACTAGACGACGATATATTTAATAGATATATACTTAAACACATAGAAAACATTCAAGTCTCAGGGACAAATGTTTCTGCTCACCACGGAAACAAATGCCCTTACCGGGATTCGAACCCGGGACCTCTAGCTTCGGAGGCAGTGTCACTACCAACTAGCCACTCAAGTGCTCGCGTTAAAAAAAAAGGTGGTCTAAAGTGCTCAAGATTCACCGAGCATTAGCAGCGCATTGTCTTGTGTTGTTAATAAATCGGTTGCCTGGCTTTGTCTAAACTTTATGCTATGATTCGTTTTATGTTATAAAGCTAAAGGAGCAGGCAATTTGTTTATATAATTAATTACATAGGTCACCATAGTAAAATATTTTTTAAAAAAGTCACAAACTTTACATACCGTTTCGAATGAGATCTTTTGCAATAAATATATTTTTATTTTATAATCTAAATCGATAACATATGTAAATGTTATGTTTATTTAAAACTGTAATAGTTTACGCTTCGATTGATATCAAATAAAGTATATGATCCCGGGGAAATATTTTGCATAAAACCTTTTTCATTTGCAATGTTTACATTGTCAGTTTTTCAATTCGACGCAAAACAGTGTAGTTTGTTTATGATTTTTTTATGAATAATTTAGGCAAACGAGTACAAAAATATTGTCAGACGTAGATAGAGACACTATTAATCTTTAAATAACAAGTGCCAATTTTGTCAAAATCGCAACAATTTCTGTCACAAATTATCAATAACAAAAAATAGCCTTACATACCTAACGTAATGAGTGCCGCTTTTGACGCCCGATTAAAAATAATTCCATACACTTCAAACCACATAAAACTCTTAACACATATACTACACATGTTACACTTCACAACTCAATAGATATTCGACCGATTACAACTCGATTTATATTTTTGTTCTCATTTCAAAAGTATACAAAAACCCACGCAAAGGTCCCGACTCAAACTAACTTGAAACTAACGGACATACTCCGGCGGACCTGCGCTGTCAAAATTTAATCATGGCGGCGATATAGGACGGGATACACTGGTGCGAAACGAAACCACAGTTCACGCAGTGATCGTCAATATTGAAATTACGAAAATTAACATTTCTTATTAAATCAATTACGAATAGTTACAGATCCTTAACTTATGACTTATACAATGCTAATACGAAATTAACAGCGGTACACTCATGGTGACTTTAATTATATATTCTTGAAGTAATAATAACGTTTGGCATTTTATTTTAAATATCATTGGCTGTCGTGATATAGAATAACTGACAAAGTAGAAAAGTTGGAATTCGCCGATATTTTCATTTCAAAGTTATATATCTCAACAATGGCTGAACTGATTTTGATAAAACATGTTTTACTAATATTATTGTTTCCCGAGAGTAAAGTTATGTTATTATCTTATTATAAATTCGAGGAGTTAAAAATGCAGTATTTTTTACATACACACCATAATAGTTACAACTTTTGGCTCGACATATCAGATCTCAATGACCTCGTGTTTACGTGTCTAGGCATTTATAGTTGCTTCATTCATATTGATCCACGGCTATAAGATACTACTAAATTTCTCATGGAAATCCTGCTCTGAAAAAAAGACAACCTAATAGGTTCACCAGTTTAAATAAAAGCTACGATGCCACAGACAGATATACACATTAAACTTATAACCCTCCTCTTTTGCGTTGCGTAGTATAGTAGTAGTAGGTACGGTACCAGAACTGACTATATTGTAATTTCATCATGTCAGCCGAAGGACGTCCACTGCTGGACATAGGACATATATTTATTTGGCACCCCAACAAGTTTTTTTTAACTCTAACAGGTTTTCATTGCTGAGGTGATAAGTTTTATGTGATGTGGTATGTGTGTGGTACACGAGAGCAAAGTTACCTATATGCATATCGTGTATTCGAATCCCTTGATACGCTATAAAATCTATCATAGAATCGGGATTCGAAATTATTACTCGTCGTAAAAAAAACGACTGCTCTCTTATTGCACAAATAATAATTGAATCCTTGCCTGACACATCCCATAACCACTAGAGAGTAAAATTACAATGAAAATTTAAGAAATAAAATTAAATTAATATTTGAAAAAAAATACATCACAAGTAACAACAAAATTCATACACTTATTTTGTGAGGTAAGTATTTTTTATTGGTACGTGGTTTTCACTGCCGCAATGAAGAAATTTTTGGGTGTTAAGTTAAAACGACTATACAATAGTTTATATGCGAGCTACAAATAACTGAGATAACGGTCAATACGGGTCAAAATCAGAACTGGTTTTTTTAAAAAAAAAAAACCATACATTCTTATTTGAACCATTACAGGGAATATGTGAATTTTATAAATTTATATGATCAGTTGAACAAGTAAAAGTGAACCCTACCTCTACTTCATACATTCATAAATAAAAGGTAAGCAGTTTTACATTGGTAATGGGCCGCCACTTAGTATGCGTAAAAGAACCTATCAAAAATGAATAAACTAAATTAAACCATTCTGCGACAATAGCCCAGTGTGCACCACGCCTTATGACATAATACGTGGATCCGACGCGAATCAGCGGAAGTGCCTTGTGCAACCACAGTTGCGTACAATAGTATTTATAGACGTCACAAGTTCATTCACCTAATCCTGCATAGAACATACCTAATTGTTCATTAAAAGTGGATTTATGTTGATTTTAATAGACGCATTTATTGATTTTAATAGCCTAGTACAGAAATATGGCATAATCACATAATAATGTACGATTTAAAATTAACCTCGCAAAATTTTCATCATTCAACGTACTTTGTTGGAAGAATTTATTACATTCCATTTTAATTAGTATCAAAATATATGCTTCGTCTTATGAAGCAGTAAACCAGGATTAATTTGGTATATAATACCAATTAAAAAATGCGCAATTGATTGCTCACTGCATTTTTTAATCGCGAGCTCTCTCGCTAACGTACCGAACTTCGATGGACATGAAAACAACTTTTATATTTTATAAAAATTGTTCCGTAGACTGCGGTTTTAATTTTTTTTAATGTTGCCACATTCATACTCTACTTATATAACTCAATTCAAAAGCGTTCTTTGCATGTTCCGCATAGCAACAATTTAAAAACCGTTGGAACTCCAACTCGCAACTAGTGTTGCGAGAGCACTGTACGTTTTCCCAAGTCGCAACCCTAGTTGCGGAGAGCACGTGAGTGGCTAGGCAGACTAATGTGTGACAACATAAACTGTAGTATTCAAAACTAGCGATAACGACTTAGAACAACTTTAAATTGGAACCGAAGTTGGTGAGCGAGATCCCAGAATTCCTGTTATCCCCGTACTTTGTCTGGTTGTGATTTTGAGATGGAAGAGAGCTCTAAGCGTCGCCAACTTAGTATAAACTAACCATTTAGTTCACTCGCGCTAGAATGTATGTATTATGTAAATGTTCTATCACAAATTCTAAGTACTTTAAGCGCTTGCTTGGAATATGTAAGTAACAAGGTCGTTAGAGTAAAACCGCTTTTAAAATGAACGCATCTCTTCTCGTAGATATTGTTTCAATATTTGAGTTTCTGTGAGGAGCGCTCGTGGCCCAGCGGCGCCCGCGTACCGCGTGCGGTATGCGAGGTTAAGCAATGTCAGGCGGGGTCATTTCTCGGATTGGTGACCGCATTGAGTAGTAACTAACTGAGCGCTCCCGTACTTTGGAAGACTAGTTAAGCCGTTGATCCCGGCTGCTGTCTATGATAGCAGTCGTTAAGCCAAATTAGAGGCTTGAGAACTTCTAACAGTCAAGTTGCCCACTCACTTGACAAGCCCTTCTACCATCGGACGACCAGGGATACGGCAAGGCGACATCGTTTTACGTTGGCAGTTCCAAAAACTCGCACGAAGCGTTTCGCTTCCTCTTTTATTGTTAGAACAGCAAGCTGTGGAACTCCTTGCCGGAATCCTTGTTCCCTGAAAACTACAACCTTACGGTCTTCAAGACGAGAGTGAACCGGTTTTTACTAGGTAAGCGCGCTCCATCCTAGACCACAATATCGCTTACCATCAGGTGATTTGTGGTCAAGCGCAAACCTATCAGGAGTAGGATGCTAGGATGATGATGATTTGAGTTTCTGCTTGTTCCATGGTTACGTCAGGCCTAGGAGAAGAATGATCTACATATCATTAGACCCAAATCCATACCAATGGGTTCATAATTCAAGAGCATTAAACAGAGGCTATCAAGTACAGTTCAAGCTTGTTTTCTCACTTTCTTTGGACAGGTATTACAACTCGGATGCGATTTTATCGAACGCTTGGTTGTGCAAGGCAAAGTTGACACCAGACCATGCGGAAGATAGTTGATTAGGTGAACGTGTAATAGTTACAGTAGACCACGTAGATTATGCAGAGACAATTTTGACATTATGTTACCTAAATCTAATAATTATGTGCATTTCAAAAGAAGTATTGAATATAATGGTATAAAAATTTATAATAATTTAAACAACGACATAAAGCAATGCGATAATATAAGTGAATTTTCTAGAAAATTAAAATCGTACTTGTTAACTCGACCATTTTATAACTTAAATGAATATTTTGATAAATTGTATAAATAGATAATAGTATTATGACGTTTTTTTTTAAATTAGATTTTAGATTTTGCATGCCAAATTATGGCGGAACATGCATGAACATGTAATTTAATTCTACTGACATGTAAATTTATAACATCTGTGTATGTTTTTGCAGAATAAACATTTCATTTCATTTCAACGGACTAAATAAAAACTGCCATCGTCGGTCCACTAATGTACCAAGGAGGTGGCAGTTCGCGAAAAACGGCAAGTCGCATTGTGAAGCAGGCCACAAAAATGGACGTGACGGCCCAAAGCAGAAGAAAAGGTTATGGTTTATGGTAATTGATGGAGTTGCAATTGGTACACGTGCAAGAACTTTCATGCAAATACATAGCGGAGTTTGAACGTACTCATTTTTATCGATAGTCCGCAGCCCCGCAATGTAATGAAAATTGCATGTAAGGTGGTGCAAATATGAATAGACTTTTACAGTAAGTTATTTTGCAAGCCTATAGTAGGTACCTAATTTGTTTCTAATATTATAACATTATAACAAACATTTCACATCATATTTGTCTTACAACTGTCAAATAAATTATTATCTTATTTTTTCAAAAATAATTTACAACACCAGCGTCCTTAAGCTCCAAAAAACGCCTCAATAATCTCACAGAACATCAAAGGCGTTTTTCAATACGAATATAACTAGGCGCTTGCTGACGTCACAGGTTTAAGGTAATTCTTCAGGCCGGAATAATTAAGGTAAATGAAGCCGGACAGTGTTTATTTGGGGTTTCTCTTGATTATAATTACGTGTTTTGTGTTATTTCTCCTGCTGTTATTACGAACCATTTAGAGTGGGTAGCAACTTGACATACATAAAACATAATCTTGTTACCGTGTCTACCGTCGTAAGGCTAGACGTTGTACTAGATACAATTTAGTACTATTATATTTTTGTTTACTCCATTGTGTTATTTATTTAATTGTATTTTGTGTATTTTTATGAATAAAACCAGTTAACTTAAATAAATATTTAGTACTAGATATATAGATCGTCACGCTAGGAAGAAACAACTTCGACAAGGAAGCTAACAAAAGAATACAGTTGGGTTTCGGGACAGATTGAGCATATGGGAAGCTTCGTCACGTATTTGAATCGCCGCTGCCCCAGTCGCTCAAGTCGAAAATCCCCATATCCAAGCCTTATTGGGGTTAGTTACTATATAACTAGTTGGATTTGTGTAAGATTATCCTCGTAATTTTTTTTTATTATCAGTAACTGAAATCAGGTGGTATTTTTATCGAGAACTCAAGAAAGCTTTACTTTGTGCACTACGTTGTGCTATTTCTCTGTAATATTCTGATGATGATTCTAAGGGATTAAGCTTATTTTTGCCTTTCGAGGGTAGTTTTTCAATATTAGGTATTCAGTTCAGAAAAGCGGTCTAAAACCAGGGTATTTATTCATTGCAAGCAACATCTGCTTACATTCTTTATATTTGTGTGTAGAAAATGTTGTCTAAATGTATTTCTTAATAGTTTTCGATATAATATTAAATAGGTGCCCTAACAACTTTAAACATAGACTTAATCAGCTTAATCGACTCGTATAAATCTTAATAAACACAGCCTTAAATTGTAAACAAGGTAATTCAACGGGATCCGCCATTTCTTATCTCGCACAATGCCAGCCATTGTTGTGACGTCATCACAAAAGCGCCAAAAATGTCCTTGATAAAGTACTAAGGACGTCTTTGTTGAGGTGATTATTGCTAAGTGTGCGTGCGGGGGAAAGAATTTACGTCTTTATTTTGTCTAGCTAGAAGCATAGGATGAATAGGTCGTACTTACGTACAGACGATGTGTTCAAAGTGGCAAGGTGGTCTCTTGGACAGGCCTTCTAAAAGAACCTCGGGATAGTTTTTCCTGACTGGTGGCATAAAGAAAGTCCTCTTATTTTAAGCTTATAGAGATTAATAATTACCCCGGCAAAAACTTACGAATCTTTTTATCAAGACAACGAAAAAAACTCAATATCCAACACTCAATTGACGTTTTTCAATAACTAGTGTTAATATTTTCGTGCAGTGAACCGATACAGACACGGTTTAATAACGAAGTATCCTTTCTTGGAATTTCAGTCTTCTATCATAGCTGTATTACAGTTGATAATCCTTTGCAACCATTATTTATTTGAACTCTATTTCGTATCGAGTCACGATATTGGAAAATGTCTCGCGAACGGTTTATTATTGATTAGGATTTTATCAGCTGCAATGCGAAAAATGATGGGGTTTGAACAGTAATAATGTTATTTGAAAAACATTGTATAATATTAATATAAGATTAACTTTCAGTTTTCTTTCATTCTGATAAATTCGAGAAAACGTTCCTGTCATAGAATAGACATAATATCTCTATGACATGTGTTGTAATTTGAAGATAGTATAAGTATTTATTTTGATATGACTATAATTATATACAGTCTAGACCAAAAGTATTGAGCGAATATCAAGCGTTTTATACCTTTTATTTTACTACGTAGAAAATTGCAATATTTTTTCATAAATACTGAATTTGACGTTAAAGATATTTGGACGGAAAAAATGCAATTGGTCCTTTTATTGCAAACCAGTTTTTTTAGTCTTCAGTTTTCTAGGATAGATACTATAGATAGTTATTTCTGAATGGTATCTACTAAAGTTTTCGAGGTATTTATATATTTTTATATTTTACGTCAATGTGTATTTTGTTAATAAAAAATAATAGTTAATTTATAAGTAACGAAGGAAAATAGGGGTGCTCTATACTTATAGTTAAACATAGTTTGTATTCTGAATAAACGAATTGAAAAGATTATAAAGGACTGAAGTATTTAATTTGGAAAGCAATGCACAATATTCTACAAAAGGCTGCATCCAAAGTTACCACACCAAAGAACTAGACTATGGGTACAAAGCGCTCCAGTGTAACGATTTAATCTCAGTTTAATTCCAATTTCCCCGAAGCTGGCAACATTTAATAAAGCGGTTTTAAGCGGTCGACCCGGCTTTTCACACTTTAGATACTTAAATTATTACCGTTTCGGAAATTAGTACGGAGTCCTTTAAAAAACCTTTATATATTCTCTCTCAAAGACCCGATACCCGCGTTTTTTTTTGTAATTAGTTTTTGTAGTTAGTTTGCGGCGGATAGATAAATATGACAAATGAATTATTCACAGTGTTTATATGATATGTTTATATATTTGTTTACCTGTGATTATACAATTTACTTATATTTGCATACGGCAACGCACTTATAGCCCCTCTGGTGTTGCGAGTGTCCATGAGCGGCGCTAATCGCTTACCATCAGGCGATTCGTCTGCTCGTTTACTTTCTATGTCAAAAAAAAAGAGTATTTGCTTGCGAATCCAGAAGAATCACTAGCGCGTTGTCGACATTTTTGTAACTTGAGGATTCGGTGTGTTGACAACTAGAGACATGCAGGTCCCTCACCCTCAACACAACGAATCCTCAGGAGCTCTGGCGACCTTTCACCATCAGCAAAGATCATGGTTAAAACCATTTTTCATTTATCTATGCCATCAGGAACACAACTACCGTACGAGTATACTCGTACCTACCCCCCTACCTAAAAGAAACAAGTAGTGGTGTTATTATGACTGCGGTGTTCTGTAAAGTGGAGGTACTTCCCCAGTTGGGCAGCTCCGAATATGAGCGAGATGACGATCCGGGGTGTACTACCTCTCTGACTTATGCCGTTTAGCAACTAACTGTTAATAATAATAATCGTGTGGCATTTATTTTCGAACCGTGATATCTTCCAGAAGACAGTACGATTGCCAGTTTGTTGCAATTTTAGCACCACCCAGCGGTAACGGTGGGTACTCCCTACGGACGTGGTGGAACTTCGACCCCCCTTGTCAAGTGAGTGGGCAAGAAGATGAATGATGTCTGCTGTTAGAAGTTCTCAGTCGCCCGAAGGCCTCTAACTTGGCTTAATGATTACTGTCGTAGACTACGGGACTTAACATGCCTTCCAAAGCACGGGAGCGCTCAGTTAGTAACCACTCAAAGCGGTCACCCATCCAAGAACTTACCTGGGCCCACGTTGCTTAACCTCGCATACCGCACGCGGTACGCGGGCGCCGCTGGGCCACGAGCGCTCCACCAACAACTATCCAACTATTGTCTAATAGGCAGTTGTACTTGACATCCTCTAAAAAATGCAAAAAGTTTATCATATGTGTGCTTTAGTAATGTTATGTACTGCATTATGGTGTATGATCATATTTATGAAAATTATTAAACATACACATCTTTTAAAAAGGACAGGATTTTTCCTGGTAATTTTAATATCTTACGTATCGTCTCAATCCTGCCGTGTCCCCTCCCTATGTGCGGTGTCGCCATTCATCTCAAATTCCGTGCGGTGGACGGATTTTTTAATTTCGCCCGTTCCCGTCTTCGGACGTCACTTTCTGTAACGAGCTAGTTTTACTGCGTGCTGGAAAATTTTATCACGTCGCTTGGACTTTTGAGAATTTTCGTTAGATTCGTTTTGAGTGAGGATTGTAAACTAAGACGGGCTCTAACAATATGTCCATGATAGTGCCAAGTGGAGAAAAGCTAGTAAAAAGACCCTTGCAAAAGTCAGAATAACGCCAGTTAGTAAAAATAGAGAAGCAGAAAAGAGTGATAAAGTTAAAACGAAACCGTGGTAAGTTTTCGTTCATAGATATTAATCTTATCGACCGGTAAATAATTACAAAATAACAACGTTAGGGTCGCCACGTTGTAAATTGTTTCTTCTGCAACACCAAGGTTAACTTGTATTTTTTTTTATTTTAACTCTGTAGAAAAGTACATAAAATGATAAATGACGGACTTGATGCCGTAAACCTCGCTACAGTCAACATTTATTGGCCTAAACAAAAACCTTTATTGTAGGCATATTGAAAAAAAGTGGAGTATCTATTTCGGAATTGATAAATCATAAAAAAATAATTTGCACATCAGCTAAAGTCATAAATCTTCAACGAAGCGCATGAAAAAAAAATAGTGAGCAAAATGTACCTTCATTACGAAGCCTAACTACATCTGCTGTTGTGGATAATTTTTATACAATATTCGAATACAATTAGACAACTGAATAAAAACTAATTATAAAGAAAAAAATGCATGCTTCTTCAAGATTATTACCTTAAGGCGATTTAAACATGTGGCGGGCACAGGTTGCGTGCGCACCCGCGCACGCCTAGCCCCTAGACCGCCTGTCAAGATTTACACACGTCAAGATAGGCTTTTGAACGTATTTCGTATGAATTGAATATTAGAACTCTTAATTAAATACTTATATCCTTTTCTACTTCTGTTGCTGGAGTTAGTATTCGAGTGCCGTGTGCCGAGGAATAAACTCGTGTAATCGACGTCTCGTTTCATTACCAAAAACCTCAGGCATTACCTCGAGCACCCGGACTAATATTCAATTCATACGAAATACGTTCAAAAGCCACAGACATTATCTTGACGTGTGTAAATCTTGACAGGCGGTCTAGGCGCTAGGCGTGCGCGGGTGCGCACGCAACCTGTGCCCGCCACAAACATATATCCAAAAAATATTTGAAGACGAAAATACTTAAGTAATATCCAATTAAGGACTTGCCTCTTAAAGAAATACTTGAAAGAAAGTGAGATATATGCAAAAAGGAATTAAATCATTTTCAATAAAAACCCTGGTGTTTTCTGTTTCATATCAGCGTCTGGCCGATTTCAAAAGCTTTTTTACCATTTTAATAAAATATTGTGAATAAAAGAAATAGTATTCAAATAATGTGCCAGTCTTTTCTGCCTGAGCGTTTTTAATATCGCGTCTTCACAATAGGACACCAGGAAATTAGACGTTACGTGAATCAGACTTGACGAAATTTCTACCGTTTTGGTGAAACTCGAAGCTTGTACTTTACAAAGGACAATAGCTTTTTATGTTTCAGTAAAATATGTTTAGTGATTCCATTGAAAAAATGGTTGGGCATCTTTAGTTTTGGTTTTGTGCAACAGAAAGGAGGTAGAAAATATATACGTGTCATGTGTATATTATGTACGTGGATATGTACAATTGTACATGTATTTGGAGAAAGTAAAAGCGGTATGCAATATTAATATCCCATACATTCAGTTTCGTGAAACTTTACTTTGTATCTTAATTGTTTTAAAAACTGATGACGAAAACGTTTAAACACAATATTTCAATGTTAGTGTTGCTTTATACTCTAAAGTATTTTAAATGGTATGATTATGATTTTATCCTTTTTTTTCAAACTCATCAGGTTTTGAAATGGGAGTTTTCAGGATATTCTACGCAGAACTATATTTTTTAAAAGCCGTGACGTATAAAAGTAAATTATACCTAGCATTTTTTTTTAAATCTCAATATTTCCTTCCGAATTTTGAAAATTTCCAAAAACGTGACTCCACAAAAAAATTCTATTTAATTATCGAACCTGCTCATAAAATTTCACGAGAATCGGCTGAGAAATGCGACCCGTAGAGGAGAACAACCGGAAATCCAGACATCTGGATCTGGACATATGAAATCATTTTTTTCGAAGCTGAAGCGGAGACCTTCGTTCCACTCGTTCAATGAAAAAAATAATAATAATAACTGCACTTTCAATCCTTTTTTGCTATAAGAATTTAATCCATTGACAGATGGCTCATATTCAAAAGCATTGTCCCAAAATGACGTTGGGTTTGGGTGATAACGCGTAATAAATCTACCAATCTACCAAGCAATCTATCGCTATCATGCAAAATACCAAGTTAATTTTAAACTGAGATCCTTCTAAAACTTGAAGGATATTTTGACGGCTCGTTAATCAATCATTAATGATTATACAAACGTCGTTCTATATTCTACTTGTGAAGTCATATATCATTTTGTGACGTGCAACAAACGAACGATAGAAAGATAAATGCTATAGAGAGTTTTAAGTAAATACTGCAAACAAACAATATCCAATGTTATAATACAAACGGTATTCTTCTACTGTAGCAGAACATAGTCATTTACAGTTTCGTTTTAAGCTACATTCAGGTCTTATGGGGCAGTTAGACTAAATTACTTTCGCTTTTGGAAATAGAATCCTTGGCTCAAATTACAGCAAAAAAATAGATATACTCTGTAGAGTGAAACGGAACTTCACACCTAGGCAGCTTTATGAAGCAAAAGTCCATACCAGGCTATATATGGAGGACAGCTGCCACCTCTGCGATGGATCTGCTAAATATCTTGAACATCGTATCGTAAGAAAGTTGCAAACTTCTTACTATCTTACACACTTCACATCATTCCTTTTCTTTTTTCCTTTTCACTGTCAATAGACGTATATGTTTATGTAATATGACACATTAATAAACACATATTGACACCAAATCAATTTTAATCATTAAACGACATGTTATAGACAGAACGTCCAAAGTTCAAACGCACGAGTGAAATGTCCGTAACAGAACCTTGACCCTCTTCAAAACATGACGTCATTCGAACCCAACATAACAGCCATAGTCAATTTTCGCCCTTTCGGAGTTTACGGAGCACATGGCAGAGAACTTCCAGTGTCATTTCTAGCAATTGGTGCAGTCAGCAGCAGAAGAGTGCTCAAATAAATGTACATACAGACTCCTATGTCAAGAGAATAAGGATCTGTGTAGACTGTACATAATTCTGAGCGTGTTATTCAGCTTAGCTACTTCTGCTGCTGATTGTACCATGAGGAGTCTTAATTATGATAAAACCCCCAATTGCACTTTTTCTATCATCATGTCAGCCGAAGGACGTCCACTGCTGGACATAGGCCTCCCCTAAAGACCTCCACAATGACCGGTCCTGCGCAACCCGCATCCAGGGGACACCCGCGACCCTTACCAGGTTATCAGTCCACCTTGTGGGGGGCCTGCGCCTTTCGGTACGTGGTCGCCTTCTATGTATATTGAGAAAAAAAGCCATGGTTACAATGTTGAGTGAAAACTCTCGGTGAAGAAAATGTGATATAGCATTGACTGGTCCACCCTGACCAGCATCTTTTTTAGGGTTCCGTACCCAAAGGGTAAAACAGGAACCTATTACTAAGACTCAGCTGTCCGTCCGTCTGTCTGTCCGTCTGTCACTGGGCTGTATCTCATGAACCGTGATTGTTGAAATTTTGACAGATGATGTATTTCTGTTGCCGCTATAACATCAAATAAAGTAAATAATTGAGGGGGCTCCAGTACAACAAACGTGATTTTTTTGCCGTTTTTATAGATAATGGTACGGAACCCTTCGTGCGCGAGTCCGACTCGCACTTGGCCGGTTTTTGATGCAACGACGGTGGCAAACAAGCTTACGGCCTGCCTGATGGTAAGCAGACACCTTTGCCTATGGAGGCTTGTGAATCCAGAAAAATCACGTTACCGACCCTTTATTAAGTTGAGGATTCATTGTTTTGACAGTTAGAGACATGCAGGTATCTCACTCTCAACACAGCAAATCCTCGGGATCTTCCACAACACACTACCTCCGTATTCCCGTGGTCAACTATTACGTGAAAAAAGGGGTGATGCTATTTTTATTTTTTTATTTATTGTTTACTTATTATTTATTTATTGTTTATTTAATATTTATTTATTGTTTATTTTTATTTATTTATTTTCATTTAGGTGCAGTTAAAACGGGTCAATGTGTAAGGAAAAGCGATACAAAGTATACCCATTTCGTTTGCTATATATATTAATATGGGGTTACCAGATCTTCTGCATTTTTTCGGGACATCCCGATTTTCAGCGTTGATATTTGGTCTTGTCCCGCAATTCAGTGCACCCATTCGGGACAGATCATTGTCCTGAATTTTGACCAATCAGTACCGAAAATCTCGAATAATTTGTAAAAATACGTAAATTAAAAAAACCGGTTGTATAAAAAATCCGGATTGTCACGGATGGAATGACATTGGAGACACTGCGATCGCCAACCCGCATGCCAAGCGTGGCGATTATGGCATTTACCCCCCATGAAATTGGGGGAGGCCTATGTCCAGCAGTGGACGTCCTAGGGCTGATATGGTGGTGGTGGTTTGTTTTATACCCAAGTGTTTAATTTATGATGTTCCTTTGGTTTGTTCGTTTCGTATTTTATTAGGGTAAAAGACGTTAATGTCAAGTTAATAAAACGTTAATTAATGACTAGTCCCGAATTTTAAGAGGCCTTGAAGCTTGAAACTCACAGTGCGCGGCGCAGCGTGGTTCCGGGGCGGAGGCGATTTTGCGGTAAAACGCGCTCCGGGGCACGTCACACCAAAAAACGGCGCGGTATTCTGTAGCGCGGTAGAGCGGAGGCGGCGTGTGTGACATATGAAGCAGTAATCGACAGTCGACAGTTTCGGAAAGATCAAAAATCAAAACCGCCTCCGCCCCGCACCGCGCCGCGCCCGCTCTGTGCGTTTCGAGCTTCAACGTGTCCACTAGCGCCACTCGTAAATAATTGTGATAATTTAAATTTAACGATAGGTAAAAAAGAGGCCACTGTCAAATATATTTTATATTTACGTACATACGTTTTTAACCCCCGACGCAAAAAGAGAGGGGTGTTATAAGTTTAACGTGTGTGTCTGTGTATCTGTCTGTGGTATCGTAGCTCCCAAACGAATGAACCGATTTTGATTTAGTTTTTTCGTGTCATAGATAAATTTATCCCTAGCGTAATTTATCCCTAGCGTTCTTAGCCATGTTTGATGAAAATCTGTTCAGCAGTTTTTGAGATATTGAGCTTTGAAATGAAAATGTCGGGGGTATTTCAACTTTTCTAAGTTGTAGTTATGAATACATCAAACTAGTTATTATGTTACTGCATTAGCCGCTCTATGCGTCCAAAGTTAAAACGACTGCTTTATTCTTGGAATTTTAGTCTCAAGGTTACTTCCCGAAAATTTTAATAATGTTGTCCCGAAAATTAGGAGACCGGAACTGGTAACCCTTGTTCTGACCTAACAGCACACGGGGCAGTAACTGGCGCCCATAACATTTGGCGTATAGTTTTTCGTTTAACAAAACGCACAGTCGTAAACTTATGCCGATATCGTTTATGTCGGTTGTGCGTCGTAAAATCGCACATAAAATAACGTCGCGTGATAAACGTCGTAAACTAACATGTTGTTTATATTGATCGGGCGTTTAGTTGACGTGCTGTTGCCAAAAACTTTGGGATATTGTTTGTATGTATGTAGGTAAATACTTTATTGTGCACATGACAGAACAGATTATCATGTACAACGGCTCGAGATCTCTTCCAGTTAACATAATAATAATAATAAATATTCTTTATTGCACCACTTAGAGATAAGTTATACAGTAGCTTGCTTAGCAAAATGGTAACAATAGGCGGTCTTGTAGCTTTGAGCGATCTCTACCAGACCACCTTTGGGTAGCGGGAAAACACTGAATTAAAATTTGGAAAACAGGTAGTGCAGAAGAACTACAAGAAGAGTCAAACAACACATACGCATACATCAGAATAAACGAAAAACACAATCTACATAAATAAATATCCATACATAAATATATACCCTATTATATATATACATAATAGATGTTCCGCCCCGCAATATATATATATATATATATATACAAGTAATGTTCCTTCAAATTATTTTTAAAAACTGGAAGTGATTTCGCACATCTTACATGCCGCGGCAAAGCATTCAACAGTCGAACAGCCCGAAAGGTGAAAGAATTATTCGAGGATGAAGGTGGTGGAGCGAGAAGAGCAACATTTGAGCAATTAAGTGGATAAAGGCACCAAACGATAGACAAACCAAATGCGTACGAGGATATACAGGATGATTCAGGAGACGTGAGCAGGACCAACACTACATATATAGTAAATGGCAAAGAATCGTTCACTATTGTATATAAGTGAAACACCCATACCTTTTTCCTGTATTTTAATTTTTGTAAAGTTAAAGTTTAATTCTCTACAATCATGGTCACCCTACAGCAACTGGTTTATAAAGATTAAACCTCTAACTGTTATGACAGCACTTTAATTACGAAGAAAGTAAATTGTCACATTGAGTGAGATACGATATTTCAAAAGTAATCGGACTGAAATATTCTGATTGTAGAGTGACCATGAATTTCGTAAATAATGTAAAACATTTTGTTACCAACACCAAAGATAAATGAACGTTAATTTCACTAATAGCGGTACGAAGCAGTAGCTTATGATCTACTGAATCCGTAGTGTTGATCTTGCTCACGTCTCCCGAATCACCCTGTATTTATAATAAATATTGACAGTGTGACACATTAATAAACACATACTAATACCATAAAATAAAATAAAAAACACTATAATTATATGCAAATTTATACTAATATTAGAAAGCTGAAGAGTTTGTTGGTTTGAACGCGATAATCTCAGGAACTACTGGCTCTAATTGACAAATTCTTTTTGTGTTGGATAGTCCATTTATCGAGGAAGGCTTTAGGCTAAATAACATCACGCTGCGACCAATAGGAGCGAAGACGCGGACGAAATCGCGGGCAACAGCTAGTAAATAAATATTTCGGATACTCTAATTAAAGGTAAATATAGTATCAACCGATGCACTTGTCATTGGTTAGCTATATAATTCCTACTGTGAGAAATTTCTGGCAACTCTGGCGAGAACATTGCTTAAGTTGCCGGCGAATTTGAATCTGACAGAAGCCGATATTTTTGTCACCCAGTCTGATAATAAGGTCTCACTAACGTTTCTATTCAAGTACTTATAGGTTTTTTGCGTTTAAAATTGAGATAATTTCGCATTTATTGTTCTTGTGCGAGCAACATTGCCAACAACACGGGCCATTTTTCAGTGGCAACGGCATATTAGTACCTCTAATTACGTTTACGAACTCGGTCGTGCGCGCGGCTGCATGTGTGCGTGCGCTTGTAACTTTCGCTGTGTGTGTGCGAATGCTTGTAACAACGACTGCCGTGTCACTCGCACATAAACCAAACCCGTATAGTTACATGCGCACGCACACATAGCGCCGCGCGCACAACTTATTTGAACTATCTGTACGTCATGTGTTGGCTACTGCAACCGTAAAACAAAAAACAATCGAAATTGAATCGTATATTGTATACATAGACTCCATTTTTAATTGGAACGTACTCGTATTCTTGTTTTCGCGGAGCCGGATAACCGGGTGAAGATAACCGAACCAGACACGTTGATCCGATCATGTAGGTCAACCGTGAACTGGTTTTATCCGGGTTTATAGGTAGTACGAAATATTGGACATGTGGGGTTTTTTGATCAAAGCAGTGTTAAAAAATATAAATGTTTTAATGAATACTTTCTCTTGATCCGGATATGTTGGGAAACCGTACTCTGGTTAAAGTTCTAAATATTGGAGATGTGGATTTTTGATTTGATTAAATAAATAGTAATATTTCAATTTATATTCGCTTGGTCCTAGTATGTAGATAATCGTGTGATATTGAATATAGAACGTGTGGGATGGTTGTATGATCTTAGCAGTGATAATGAATAATGTTTCAATTAATACTATTTTCTTATGATCCTGGCGCTTAGGCCAGTCGCAAAATAGTTATTTATTTCTTGTTCTAAATGTAGGACAAGTGAGCTTTACAAATGGGAGTGTATAGGTCGGGCCGAGTAGCAATTCTATTGTACATTGTGTACGTGGGGTATATATAATACAGAACAAGTTACTACAACCTCCTTACATAGGAATACGTCTAAAACTCTGAAGTTAATAGAAATAGAATAAAATACATATGATGAATGATGAAGACCCGTTCGGAAATTGTGAACTACTTATATTATGCATGTAAAAGCAGATACGTACTCTGAACTTCGAAAATCGAACTTCGTATCGTGCCGTGCCTTTCCGTCATATAGTGTATAACACGAAAGTGAAAGGGACGGCGCGACACGAAATTCGATTTTCGAAGTTCGAGTAGGCCCTCTGTGTAGAAAACAGAAAATATTCCGGAGTTCTTTTTTCATGCATAAAACCGGTTCTTAATTAAAAACAGCTCTGATGTGGAGCTTTATTAAAAGTAAATTGTTTTCGTTGCATGCTTGGCATTTTGTTTTCGGGAAGCAGCAATATATTAGGTAACCTCGTCTTGAAACTATTTAGTCATAGTTGATGTGGAATTTGTATGTTTTTTCATGTAGCCAACATGATGTAGACAAAATCTACACATTAATGTGAATACGGTAGATGAGTCCAGGTAAGAAATTGCCTAGGATTACTAATAAACACAACTCGCGAAAATACACACGAGTACTGGTAAATTATCACGCTTCAACTTATTTTTGCAATTTTAAAGAAACAGTCGCTATTTGACCATCGAAAACATTTTGTTTTTTTTTTTGTATTTTCGTACAAACTTCATACTAACGGAGCGTTAATGTCGTTTTATTTATGATCGGGGAGCCCATGATGTTAAATATGAATTTACTCTAGCGTGGTTGGACTTATTGAATATTGTAGATTGGATAGAAAAAAGAAAATAAGTTTATATGATGACCGCCGGTTGAGGGAGCGTCTACAGGTAAAAAGCGAGCGCATCAGTTATTGATAGTGTATGCCCTTAGTGTTTCTAATAATGGAAGTAATCCGACGTATGTAAATCTGCCGGAATGGATAGTGGGGGTGGCCGTACTTAAGAGGGCGCAGTACGATCGGTGTGGATCGGTTCTCCATACAAACGTATTTATGCTCTCATTTTAAAACGCCATGCTAGAATAACATGAAAATTTGTATACACAATGGGATCCGGCATATCTAGGTCAGATCATAGTATCTGTTGCTAGAAAAATAACAGAATAATAAATACAGCGGCTTTTTGAGTTTTTTACGGCTTGTATGAAAACCTTAATAATCGCTGTATTTTTTCTCCATTATAATTTCAAGCAACAGAAACTATGATCCGACCTAGATATGCCGGATCCCATTGTGTATACAAAGTTTCATGTTATTCTAGCCTGGCGTTTTAAAATCAGAGCATAAATACGTTTGGATGGAGAATCGAACGTACTGCGCAGTCTTAAGGGCGCAAAGTAGTGGTGTTGACAAGGATAAAATCGAACGCTCCAGATATTTACAGGGGCCAATTCAATGTAGACTTGGTCGTAAAAGAAGCCCTTGTTCAATAATTCGATAAAATAAAATTTGGCCGTGACGCACGCTCGTGGCTATTTTATTAAAATGCCTCTATAGAAGCCCTATACAGGCCTTTTAAATAGGTACTCAACAGATTACAAGGTACAATACAATACAATTCACTTTAATGCACACCTCGAAAAAGAAAAAGTCTGAAAGTGTAAACATGTTTTGACGTTGAATGTACGGCTAGCATCAAAAATATGTCTACATTTCGGAACTTAAGTCTGTGGAATAGGTCTCATAATCGTTTACATAATTTTGATGCTAACTGTACATTGTCACACCTACTAATAGGTACGATAAATTCAAACCACTATACCACCTACATACAGCGAGCATCGTAAATAAGAAATGTACGAGTATATGTACCTATGTAAGTAGTAATTATTTATATATTTTAGGAAGTGTATAAATATTACACGAAATCTCCGACCCACTCACCCAAACCTAAAGATTATCTGGAAGAGATCGCTTTTTAGCGATAAGACCACCAATTGTTCACCGTTATTTTATTACCGTGGTTTAAACAATAAAGAATATTTGTATTGTATGATATGATCTTGACTGTACTAAGTACTAAAATATTGAAATTATTTTGAGTTTAACTGTACCGAACTTTTAAATATCAACCTTTTAATATAGTAATTTCCACTATTTCTTTCCGCAAGCATTTTGGGGGACTTTTGGTTCGAGCATGACGCAGAGCGGGGAGCAGGTTTAATTTATATTTTTTCCTTTCTTTTAGTTACCTAGTTAGTTTAGCGTTTTATAATGTATATTGACCTGTTATTGTGCTTAATAATAGTACATTACGATACAAGTGCAGAGAACAGGAAATTCGCAACGAGTGGCGATAAATTAAAACACGACCGAAGGGAGTGTTTTAAATCGACACGAGTTGCGAGTTACCTGTTCGCACGTGTATCGTACAACGTTTTACAGTACATATGGCTTTTTAAAGTTTCGACATATGCACGTAATCTGCTGATTACCGCACTCGTGTGGTACTATAGCACCATATGTACTGTAAATATATTTTTCATTTCCACTTCATTCTCACTTATTTGCATTATCATTACTGGTACACCAAGGTTGGAAGGTCAGATGGCAGTCGCTTTCGTAAAAACTAGTGCCTACGCCAATTCTTGGGAATAGATAGTGGACCCCGGGCATCCTTCAGGATGCATCTGTCCTGGAAATATCGCTAGGATGATGATGATGATGATGATTACTGGTACACAAGGTCTACTGTAAAAAATAACATTTTATAGTTAAACTATTATTTTCTTATAAATAAATCCCAAGAAAAATGTAGGGCATTGAGTTCAAATTTTGTATGTAACACATAACCTTGAATTGAATGAGATTTGGTATGACGCATCTATTCTGTTACATTGATCTATGTTTTTTATCTTTCTCACTCTCACTGTAAACGGCATTAGGTTGTCTCTTTCTCTGAGACAGCGTGTTCATGGCATCATATTTGGTAAGTTGAAAGAATAAATCGAAAAAATAACATAATTTCAGCTTATTTTACTTGTGGATTGTAATGTCTGTTGCCTTAGTGCGTTTTAATGTATAATTAGTGCACTCAAGGATCACGCATGACAGCATTTTTCGGGTCAATGACGTAGTTAGCGAGAACTTGTGTCACCGTGCGCCTCTCTCGCTTGCCCGGGAGCGACTGAAGCGTTTGGCGATGATTAGCGCCTATTTAGCGGCACACTTGTCTTTAGGAACGCGGGTACCGTATCAGAATTCTATACTTAAAATATCATTGGTTGTACAGTTGTATATAATTTTAAGTAGCATCTGTATATAGGCTTGCTTTGTGTGTGTTTATGAAATAAATCAATTCTTCTTCAATTCCGAGCTACTCACGTTTGTCGCAAATTAGATTCAGGAGAAGTCAGTTTTAATTTTCTAAATATTCAATTTTATCTACATTTAGTTGTTTCTTAGGAGGAATTAATTAATTATTTATTTGCATAAAAACAAGCGTATATAGAAGGTCTTACAATTTAACATACATCGTATCTTGTCAAGACTGGCGAACAAATATTTAATTATAAAACATTAGTACTTAGTTATAAATTCAAATAAGTAACTTAATATTACAATTTGCAGTTATTAAAGTATTCATTTACGGAGTAGTAACAATTTCTTAGGTAATATTTCCCCCTTTAAATTTAACTATTTTCATATCATTTCATTTAAATTCCACATAAAGTAGGAATTTTTATGAAACACAATGTTGAAGCACGTTTATCAAAAATCGCTTTATATTCTAATATCCGATCCGATGTACCTGCTGTGTTTGCGCCGCATATTTATTCGGCGACATCGTATATCTTGTGTCGGAATTTATTCCCACATCACGGTGTATTGCGGCTACAGTAGGACGAGATTACAACTACAAACACGACAAAACACAATAATATTCAAGGGCTAATGACCATAAAAAATCGGATTTTAAAGAGAATGATTTATGTCAAAAATTTCATTTTTGTTACAAGCTTTTATTGCCGTCTGTACTTTTCCACAATCTAACACTATCCGTTGAGACGGTTCGTATGAGCTTAAACACGACGGGTTTATCTTGTGTAGTTTAGGAGTTGCTATGGCCACTTTCTGTCTCCATCATCAGATCAGCTCCGTGGTACCATAATATTGTATTGCCACCGAACTTATCCTTAAATCGGCGGTTAAAAGGGGGGTCCTTTAAAAATTTTAGTTTTATTTTTGCAATGACTTAAATAACTACTAATTGCTGGTTCATACAAACACACTACACTTTTCTATGAACCAGCAATTAGTAGTTATTTAAGTAATTGCAAAAATAAAACTACCATTTTAAAAGGGGTGGTCTCTGGCACCGATTTAAGGCTCAATAAGTCAGCTAAATAAAAAATGCAAAATGCATGCAAAACTGTCAAGGGACTCTGACTTGGCAGTGTGTTTCTGAAAGTTATTTTTGTATACAGATCTATGGAAAAAGGAAAGGGTGCCTAAATAATTATGAGCGGTAGTGTACAAGAATACTTAACAATAATAATATAAATAAAATTAAAACTAACTTAAATCTAAAACAGGCCCTTGAGGCATTGTACCGAGGGGACTGTACAGGAAATGCCGCCATTTCCTACTCCTGAAATAAATAATTTGTAATTTAGAAGCAGTGATGAGACGGATAGGCTTATGAGTTAAAAACGTCACGCATGAGGCACATCACTGCATTTCCGTATCGTCAGCATATTTTGAACAGCGGTGTGGTCGCAGCTTTAGTTAATATGGATTGTTTCAAAGCTAGCCCACTGTTGTGTCAAGCTCCATTGTGATGCGGTTCCGTGCTTTGCTTGGCGAGGATTTATCGCGCGCGGCACTCGCGATCATGAAATTGTTGTGAAATTATGAATTCATCACGCTACCTAATTAGTTTATTACAAAATGGCCGCACAAACATATTCGTTGCCCCGATGTGGCTTGAATAAAATGATAGCATTTGCCAGGGACGCTTACGTAAACTGAACGTATCTACTTTCATCCCAAATTCTATCTCTGAAGTCACTAGATTATTTCACTAAATCTGGAGGACCGTGGTCGTGACTTGCAGGCCCAGCTCGTAACACGGGAGTAATGTTTTATGTATAATTTTGGATTAGGGACAAAGCAAACGCCAAGTCAACGACACAACTGATTTATTTTGGGTTTACCCACAAAAGTATGTTTATTAATCTACCCCACATTTCATGCATATACAACACCTCCCCCCGTTACAAAAATAAGGAAAAATAAACTAACTTATACAAAATATCTGAAACTTATTTCTACGTAGTAAATTTAAATAGTATGCCACAATAGTACCAATATGTTTTATGTACTAGAGTGCTAGGGTACACTAAAGCAACTGAAATATGCTAAACGAATTTGGGAAAATAATTGCCTAATACACATCAGTGACTTTCATCTATAATGAATTAATCATTTATCTCTCTATGACACACTGTAAATCAGTAAAAAAAATGTACTCTATAACATAAGCAATTAAACACACTAAAAATGCCTTATCTCTTTTATACTAAGGTTCAAAATTAAGTTAAATTATTAATGACCGTGACTTTAATCAAATACAACTAACCAATATAGGTACATTCTGATGAGCACAAACAAAAAAAAAACACATGGGTATATGATTGTGGGAATAATATACTCTCAAACTTTATATTTGCCTTTAGCCAGGCTCGCACAGCTACGTACCGGTCGGGTTCTTAACAAATTAGATTCGGGCTTTGACGAGTCAATGGATGCTGTCTCGGTTATGGGGTTATGCGCATTTTCATTTTGAATGTGCTTTTCCGGCGAGGTCACCGGCGACTCCTCTAACGGTTCTAGGTACTCATCCGACTCATCGCTCTGGTGATCGATATTTTTATCGTTTGGTGCCGATGGTGACATATCGTCATCTCGCTCGGACTCCACTCGTGATAAAGAGTGACGATTCGTCGGCGTCCGAATCGGCAAAAGCTGATCGATGTGTCGCTTCCACTCGTGTCCGTCGGATAGACGCACTGTATACGTAAGTGGATCTCGGCGTTCGGTGACAACCCCTTCGGCCCACTTACTCGATTGCCGACGGTAGTCCCGCGCTGGTACCGCGGCGCCGGGCTGCAAGTGCCGCTCGGCGCCCGGGCGATGCCGTCCGGCGCGCTCCTGCGCCGCGCTGACTCGCTCCTCACGCTCTAAGCTAAGCAGTACGACATCTAACCGCCCACGAAGCCGCCTACCGATCATAGCTTCCGCCGGGGTTACGCCCGTCGTGCAATGTTCTGTATTACGATACTGAAACAGAAACCTACAAATCGCTACATCGACATCTAGCCCTTCGTATACTGCTTTTTTCATTGCTCGCTTTGCGGACTTGACGGCATTCTCGGCGGCGCCGTTTCCGGCCGCCCGATACGGGCTCGTTATCGTGTGCGTAATTAAATTCTTACTCATATAATCAGCAAATTCGGCCGATGCGAACGGCGGCCCGCCATCGCTGACTATCTGGCTGGGTAAGCCGAATCGGGCGAACTGCTTCCGCAACTCGAGTACCGTCGCTCTGGCGTTGGTGCTAGACATCTTTTGTACTTCGATCCACTTACTGTGGGCATCGACTGTAATTAGATAATGTTTGCCCTGGAACTCACCAAAGTCGACGTGTAGGCGCTGCCACGGGCGCGAGGGGAAGCTCCACGGGTGCAGCGTGGCGCGCGGCGGCGCGTCGCGCTGCTGGCGGCACGCGGTGCACGCGCGACACAGCGCCTCGACCTCGGCGTCCAACTGCGGCCAGTATACGTACCCGCGAGCTACATTTTTCATTTTAACTACACCTAGATGACCCGCGTGGAGCTCCCTTAACATTGACTGCCGCAACTTATCGGGTATGACGACCCGATGGTTGTATAAAATGCAACCCCTTTCTATCGACAACCTTTCTTTTCTATAAAAGTAGGGTTTCTCTTGCTCAGCCATCGCGCTTGCCGGCCAACCCTCCATAACATACTTATATATGTTTTTCAATACCGCGTCCGACTGAGTCCCTGACGCCACGTCCCTGGCGCTGATCGGGAACGACTCTTCCACATAATTAACATACGAGATCGCATCCATTCCTGCATCTTTACGTTCGCCCGGCAGTGGCAGTCGTGATAATGCGTCCGCATTGCCATTATCATTTGATTTAACAAATTCGATTTGAAAATCGTACGCCGCCAACCTAGTCGCATATCTTTGTAACCTACTAGCCGCCGTTTGCGGTAAGCCATGCTTGGAGCCAAAAATAAAAGTAAGGGGCTTGTGGTCGGTTTTAATTATAAAATGCCTACCGTATAGGTATTGATGATGTTTAATCACTCCCGCGATTATCGCTAGCGCCTCCTTATCTAGTTGACTGTATGCACGCTCGGCTGAGTTTAATGTACGAGACGCGAAACATATGGGGCGCTCCGAGCCATCGGGGAAACGGTGCGACAACACGCTGCCGAGACCGTACGAGCTACTATCGACTGCCAATACTAAAGGAAGCCCGGGTTCATAATGTACCAATACGCCTTCGCTAGCTACCACTTTCTTAACATGACTGAAAGCCTTATCGCAATCTGAAGACCACACCCAAGGCACGTCTTTACGCAGTAGTCGATGTAACGGATATAGTTTCGAACTCAGATTAGGTATAAATTTTGCGTAGTAGTTAATTAACCCTAAGAACGATCGCAGCTTAGTGACGTCATCGGGCGCGGGCGCCTCCACAATGGCCTTGATTTTATTCGGGTCTGGGTGCAGACCCTGTTTATCGATTATAAATCCGACGTAATTAATGCTATCTTGCATAAACGAACATTTCTCGAGTTTGATTCTGAGACCTACATCGCGTAATCTCTCAAACAGCGCCGTCAGGTTGGCGATATGTTCGCCCCTGTCGCGCCCGGTTACCGCGATGTCGTCGAGGAAGACCGCGACCCCCCGCAGCCCCCTCAGCGTCTCCTCCATGAACTTTTGAAATTTCTCGGGAATACAACTTAAACCAAAGGGGGTGCGTCTATACCTAAATGTACCTATATGGGTGGTTATGGCTGTGTAAGGTTGAGATTCGTCATCCAACAATAATTGTTGGTAGGCATTAGTAAGATCTATCTTACTATACTGCTCGCCCCCACTCAATGCGGCGAATAACTCCTCGATCCGTGGCAGTGGGTATGGCTCACGTAGTAACTTAGGGTTCACTGTAACTTTGTAGTCACCGCAAATGCGGATTTCACCTGATTTTTTAATCACTGGTACAATTGGTGTGCCAAAATCTGAATAATCGACCTTAACTATAGTACCCTCAGCCACAAGTCGTTCGAGTTCTCGCTCCACCGGCTTACGTAACGCGAGGGGCAATGACCTCGCTTTGATAAAAACAGGATCAGTATTTGATAATTTAAGTGACATCTTTTTAGAACAGGTACCTAAACCTGGTGTGAACACGGTCGGAAACTTATGGCGCAAATTTTCAATTAAGTTTCTTTCCGTTAAATGAAATATATAATCGTTTATTTGAACAGTGTTAATTTGTAAATATCTAAGCCATGCGCGGCCTAATAAGGGTGGTCCGCCATTTTTGATAACCCATAATTTCAAGTTTTGCGAAGCGTGTTCACCCAATACAGCATTTAGAAGTATATAACCCATAGGTTTTATTACAGTCCCAGTATAAGAGCGAAAAAAATATCACTAACCTGTAAAGGTTCATCTTTAAAGTACTGTTCATAGCATTCCAGACTAATCGTGGATAACTTACTTCCTGTGTCCAGTTCAAAGGTCAATTTCACTCCGTTCACTGAGACCTTAACCATATATGGTTGGTCGTCTTTCCCAGCAACGTTGAGGTTATAAAAGTCGCACTCCGAGTCTTCATCGCCGTCGCCGTCGAGATAATTATGCCCGCGACCCGGCGCTTTCTCGCTGGGGCCCTGTGGACCCTTTCTGCACATTGCCTTAAGATGGCCCTTCTGGCCACAACTATCGCACGAGTAATTTCTAAACCGACACCCATCCGCACGATGAGGCTTGCCGCACCGCCAGCAGGCGCGGCCGGCGCCCGCGGCCCGCTCGCCGCGCCCGCCGCTGCCGCCGCCGCCGCCGCCCGCCGCTCGGGCGCCGCGCGCTTCTACCCGGTGCAGCGCCTCCACCGCGCCGTGTCCCGCAGTGGCTGCACTGGCTCCGCAGCCCGAGCCGCTCGTCTGCGCGTGCCGCTCAGCCGCCTCCAACGCCAACGCCAATTCCACCGCTCGCTTATACGTCAAAGTCGCTTCTGCAAACAGGCGAGACCTCATGTCGTCATTTGACAGGCCGGACACGAATTGATCTCTTAAGTTCTCTTCCAGATTACCCCCGAAATTGCACGTACTAGCTAGGTGTTTCAAGGCCTGCAAGTACTCTCCTATAGGTTCACCTGTCCTCTGCCGTCTCTGACGAAACACGTGTCGCTCCGCAATTTCGGAACGCTTAGGTTCGAGATGGTCGCTGACTATGTCTACAAGTTCGCTGAATGTTTTCGTCTCAGGGTCACTCTGTGCACACAAATCACACATCAAACTATAGGTAGCTTCACCAACTAAAGTCACTAATGTAGCCACTTGCAACTCCGTCTTAATTTCATTTAAGGTTATAAATTGTTTGACACGCCTTATGTATGCCGACCACTTTTTACTCGCTAAGTCAAAAGGTTCAATTTTGCCGATCGGCATATTTACCAACTATAGCACACTATCAGAACAATGTTTTATATTGTTATTAGCCTTTTTCCTCGTCGCCAGTAATGTTTTATGTATAATTTTGGATTAGGGACAAAGCAAACGCCAAGTCAACGACACAACTGATTTATTTTGGGTTTACCCACAAAAGTATCTTTATTAATCTACCCCACATTTCATGCATATACAACAACGGGGTTTAAAAAAACTCATAATTTTTCAATGAAAGAAAACACCGCGTGAAAACTGGTCTGATGCTATCGAGGTCTGGTTTTCCCTTTATGTTGAAACGACAGACGCCGGCAGTCCTTCGCCCCATTCGGTACTAAACACACCTCCGAATAAAGTTATTATACTTTTTTTTGCATCTTATATTTGCCTGTTATTGGGTGGATACTCGGGCAATTTGTTTTACTGTCATGTTTATGGATAAGTTTTAATATGTTTTACACCTGTTGGCAAACCTAAATAAATAAATAAATACTTGACTCCCGGTTTAATTCCGTTCCCGCGTTGAACACCTTGGCCAAGGAACTTACGGTCCACTAGTACATTAGAGGCCGTACACGTTTGTGATTCTTCGGAGTTGCAAGCATCTGTAGCCATCTGGTGGTCTACCGGTTTGTATCCGCTTACCAACAGGCAGGCCTTCTTTGCCAACGTTATTGTATATAAAAAACAACTCACAAACGACGCTCTCACTGGCCAGTTTTTCTTTTCTTCAGTCTTACTCGTAGTGGCCAAAATTAGCCAGGATGATGATGATGATAATAATCGATACCTTAGCTGAATCTTGATATTTTTATATGGATGCCTGTATTGTTAATACTACCTTTAGCTTTTAGAGTGTGTTATGTTTTTGTATTGTTTTGTTTACCATATTCTTCTATCTCTAATGGAGCGGGAAATTTAATCTAACCAAGCTAGACAGTTTTGTAATAATGCGCACGTCGCTCGTTATTAAAAACTTGTTAGATCGCTTTGATTAATGATACGAGTACAGTGCTATTTTTAAACGCTGGTTAATGGTGCAGTTTATACAGAGGACCGAGTAAATTAGCACATTTTTTAAAACTTATTTAGGCTTTTTGGTGAAACAAAACATCGTGACGTCGTCTAAACTTAACAATATCTAGTTTTCACTTAAAGAAACGTCAGAACGCAGTCACCCTTTTAAAAAACAGTGTGGACCCCGATTCTTGGGATTGTGTCCCAGGCTCCTTCCTATTGACAACTGCTCACGTTTATCACTTTAATCCCCCTTTTCCACTTAAATATTACGCCATCATGTTGCCTCACATCTCACTAATTAAATACGCGGCAATAATATTGTTTGCTAATAATCCCCTATAAATACAGCCAATAAATGCATCACGGGCGCTGTGCTACGTGACACAAGGGACAATTCGCCGTGACGCCGGGGAACGTGATACTATTACGTGATGCAACGTGCACAGTTTACGGAGTACTGGGTTATATGACCACTGATTGTGTTTGCCCCAACTTTCGCAGTTTGATTATCTAGTTGTATATCTTATTTGAATGTTCTGTAGAGTTTGACTCAGTCAATTATTTATATTATATATATATATATTATATTATTATTTTAGACAGGCAGCTCGCGCTGGTAAGTCTAAATCATAGTTCACTAAGCACTAATATAATTCACTGCTTTAGATAGTTTGTCAAGTCTATTTTATTTATAATTTTAATTATATAACTTTTATGTATAGTAATTGCACGTAGAACCGATGGCCGTTGAGGCGGAAAGGTTATCAAGTGACGACCACGTTACTGGAAGGCGCCGCGTAAAAGTAAAAGTCGGACTCCCGCGAATTTTACCAGGTCATCAGTCTACCTGGATGCGGGTGGCGCAGGACCGGTCATCTGGCACTCATTAGGGGAGGCCTATGTCCAGCAGTGGACGTCCATCGGCTGATGTGATGATGATGATGTATAGTAATTTATTTTAACAAGTTTGATTTAACTTGAAATGTTAGTGGATCATAGGAAGTACCTAAAAATTTAAAAAGTTGTCTTTCCTTTCATAAGTTGGGGTTTTCAAGTGCATAATGTACATTTTCTCAAACATGCGCTTAAATGTATGCATTAATGTCACGAAAAGAGGACATGAAGTTACCTATTTATGGCTCCCTACATTACTTCTAGGCCCGCGGCCAAGAATGGAGAATGTATGAAAATAACATTATTGTCCGCTGCTCTAACTTTTTAAATTTGCTTACTAAAATCAACTGATAAAGGAAATATTACATAGAGCCAACCGCCACGATTTTGTATATATTATATTTTTAATTTGTTATGTAAATTGGTGTTTTTTTAGGTTTTTCCGGTTTTTTTATCGTTCTTGTATTTTGATGTTTTTTTTTAATTTTTCGCGTATGCATGATTTTTGTTTTGTTTTTTCGTGTTATTTTGTAGCGTTTTTTATTGTTTTCGATATTTTTGGACTTTTTAATTGCTGTTTTCTTATTTTTTTGTACTTTTCGAATTTTTTTTTAGTTTTTCCATGTTTTTTGGTATTTTTTTAGTTTTTACGTGTTTTTTTTGGTATTTTTTAGTTCTTTCGTGTTTTTATTTAATTTCCGTTATTTGTCGTGATGCTTTGCTAGTTTTGGACGTTTTGTATTATTTAGTTTTTTACATTGTAGTTTTTTTATGTTTTTTTTTTCTAACATGTTTGAGAAAAGTACTATACAATCCTCGGCCGGAACAGGGATTGCAGGACACGTTTTATCCGTTTATTCCAAACTCGTCCAGCAATCCCTTACTTCACGGCCTCTGCAGTAATGTACTATTATTGCGTAAAATTATACACGAAGACATTTCCTTAATTTTAGCAATTTCTATAGGAAAAACGCAAACCTATATCTCATAGTTTAGATTTTTAAAATTAATTAGACGTAGGTACCTACTTTACCACTTTCCCCCCGCACGCGCAACTTGAAAATAAATACAACAATCGTCGAAATATGTTTCATCTCTCTACGAGGCACCATCAAGATGTACTGATGTTGTTTGCGCCACGTCCACTGCGTTGATTGCCGAATAATCACCAAATATCTGGCGCATCGCTAATATTTTCCATAACTCATTAATCATTATATAACGCATAAATAGTCGTCATCAGAAGCGATAACTCAAACAATACGTTCATGTGACAAGTAGTAATTTGCGATGCAGCGTACCGTTTACAGGGAGAATGAGTTATATACCAGACCAGTCATGTACAATCAATATAGAGTATTATATTAAATATAATGAAAGGGGTTACTCACGTCTTTAAGGTCGAATATCGTTCGACATGTTTCAGACCGGTTTTTTTTTAATTTAATCGTATGGCATTTATTTACGAGCCGTGAGATCTTCGAGAAGACAAGTACGGTTGCCAGTTTTTGTTGCACTTTTAGCACCACCCAGGGGTCACGTGTAGGGTAACGGTGGGTACTCCCTACGGACATGGTGCACTTCGACCCCTCTTTGTCAAGTGAGTGGGCAACTTGACTGTTAGAAGTTCTCAAGCCGCCCGAAGGCCTCTAACTTGGCTTAACGACTGCTTTCGTAGACAGCAGCCGGGATCAACAGCTTAACGTGCCTTCCAAAGCACGAGAGCGCTCAGTTAGTAACCACTCAAAGCGGTCACCCATCCTGACTGACCTGGGCCCACATTGCTTAACCTCGCATACCGCACGCGATAGGCGGGTGCCGCTGGGCCACGCGCGCTTTCAGACCGGTTCGCGATAGGTACTCTCGATTAAGGACCGCAAACCGGTCTGAAACATGTCGAGCGATATTCGACCTTAAAGACGCCAGTGATGTCTCAAACTCAAGGAAGTTTTCTATACAATATAGAATATTTATACGCACTTATACGAAATTTTGTTACTCTGTGGGAACGTACGGAAGGGGCTTCACACAAAGCGATAACTCGCCGCCACACCGGACGTGTCATAAATGCGTTGCAGCCTCCACTGTTAATAAATATCAGTTATGCTACGAGACATCTATAGTCCAGATAAAGATATCTGGATTTAACTTTTGATGTATTACGGGGAGTGCTCCGAGGAATTGTTCGGATTAAACCCTGCCGCTTCCTTCCGCCATCGCGCAACGCGACAAAATTTCCATCCTCACCACTTAGATGGTTGGCAGTCCTCAACTGTGCGTTTCTCCAGAAATTTCTTGCCTCGCACAGCTAAACTGTGGAATGAACTGTCGCCTGCGGTATTTCCGGACCGATTCGACCTTCACACCTTCAAGAAAAGAGCGTACTCCCATCTTAAAGGCCGGCAACGCACTTACAACCCCTCTGGTGTTGCGAGTGTCCATGGGCGGCGCTAATCGCTTACCATCAGGCGATTCGTCTGCTCGTTTGCCACCTATGTCATAAAAAAAAAAGTTATACCACACGTTTATCATGGTGTATTAAAGTGGGTCACTCCATACATTTATTGTTATTGAAACAAAGATCAGAGAACTGACACTCCTTATGTCTATCGCGGACAGGAGTGCTATAGCAGTGTTAGATTATATTGTCCTCAATGTATTGCATAGTGTGTAGAGCTTTTAAATGTCTATGCATAGTCAATGATAGTTTGTGAACTTCCTTGTCTATTGCTCTTCTTCCAACGTCAGCCATGGCGATAGCACGTAGCTCTAGTGAAGTCTAGTGATAAATAAGTTTTATTCGTTAACAATGACAACTTAAAGTGATGTATTTATTCAGAGAAATAAACGTGCCACTTGAAGACTTTAATGTGAGTTATACAGGTTATACTTCATCTTTATGAAAAGATGGAGCTGGATGGTACTGGATATGGATCCAGCATCTCGTAACGCCACAACCTGTGTCCCGCTGTACAGGCGGCCATTGCAGATCCACATTGCCCTTTTAAGAACATACAGACTAATTACCGAGCTGATGAATTTTGTCATGAGTTTCTTGCTAATTGACCTTTGTGATGTGGCAGTGGCAGTGGGCAGGGCACACTGCACGTAGAACCGATGGCTATTGGGGCGAAAAGGTTCTCGAGTGGCGACCACGTACTGAAAGGCGCATAGTGGGTAGGCCCCCCACAAGGTGGACTGATGACCTGGTAAAGGTCGTGGCAGTCCGCTGGATGCGGGTGGCGCAGGACCGGTCATTGTGGCACCCTAAAGGAGAGGCCTTATGTTCAGCACCAGCAGTGACTTCCATGGGCTGATATGATGATGATGATGACATTTGTGTTTTTTTTTTTATCGGAATAATACTTCCGTAGCGCCCTCTAGTAAGCAAATTATCGAAATTGCTACACCCTTCGGCGCCACCTAGCCTTATGGGATTGCTATGTTGAAACTACGCCTGTGCAAATCTAATAGCAAACCTCAAAGTCGATAAACAATACTCAGACGAAGTTGCGGGCTAAGGCAGGCTTCTTATTCTTACTCACAGACGCTCAAGTCTTCTGATATGAATACAAAGTCAAAGTCAAAATACCTATACAAGGCCAAGGGTTTAGCCCGAATAATCTGCGGCTATATCACTCCGGATTCGCCGAGATTAATGGGCCCGCCTATATTTGAATAATGGTCGAATCGTATTATAATTTACTGTTTCGCTCACAATACCGAACAACGGGTTTGTTTGACACCTACAGAAAACTTAAAGAAAGAAAAACGGTTGAAATTCACTTTGTCACGATTTGCGACATGTTTTGGACCACAATTGGAGTCCATCTTCAGGTTGAGTGTCGTCACGGTTACGCGGGCTTAAGTACTAGGTGAATTCCTGATTTGATGAGGCTGGAGCAAAGCTTGTTCTTTGACGTGAGTTTACTTCTTTTTTTTTTATTATAAATGGGATTGCTCTTGGCCAGCATCTAGCCAGGGGGCAAAGATGAGGCCGACGATGAAGCGAGCTCACACAGAAGATGCCTATTCACTCGTGCCTTAAAAAGGTCCAGGTTATATGAACTCGAAAATACAGACGCCGGCAGAGAATTCCAAACCTTAGAAGTGCGCATTATAAAAGAAAATGCAAAGCGCTTGGTTCGAATTAGAGGAATTTCGACCAGGTAAGGATGGTAGCCAGCCGTACGTCTGGATGTCCGATGGAAGAAGGGGGAAGGCGGTATGAGCTCATGGAGCTCCTGAGCACACTCACCGAAGATGTGAGATTTCCTCACTTGACGAAATACTGTGAGTATTACGTTTGCGCAGTAGTAATACCATGCGCAGAAGAAGGGTAGTGTGCATTCGTATCCTTTGACACTGACAGCTTTCTCATATCGTACCGCGTCCGCATCGACAAATCAGGAAGGCGCCTTAATATGTCTCACGTTAATATAAATTTATGTAACCACTTCAAACTTCGCTGGGCTGCGATTTTTGTAGTCTAATCAAATCAAATCATCATCCTCCTAGCGTTATTTCCAGTACAGTTGCATCCTGAAGAATGCCTGGGATCCGCTACCAAATCCCAAGAATTGGCGTAGGCACTGGTTTTTACGGAAGCGTCTGCCATCTGACCTTCCAACCCGAGGGGGAAACTAGATTAGGCTTGTCAAATGAGTGGGCAACTTGACTTTTAGAGGTTCTCAAGCCGCCCGGAGGCCTCTAACTTGGCTTGACGACTGCTATCATAGACAGCAACCGGGATCAACGGCTTAACGTGCCTTCTAAAGCTAAGCGTCTAATCAAATCAAATATAATTTATTCTCAGGCCCATAAATAAATACTTTGTGACTCTTTACCACAGACGTGCATTAAGACTAAGATACCAACGCACAGTTTACTCTTTCCGGTTTGCTTGGGATATTTACTTGTTAAAATATGCCGTCGTGGCTATCACTCCCATACCAGTCTTACAAGCCATTTTTTATGAGAGACTGAAAGCTTAATTTATTTTGTACTAAAGCAGTAACGCTCTGCTAACGACAATTTCAAATTACAGGGAAAAAATTAAAAAATATATAATGTTCCGAGCAGGATTCGCACCTGCGACATCCGGCATACGCGGCCAATCGCTCTAGCCTCTGATCTATCGGAAGAACCAAGCTCGTACACGAAATCCTTCAATAGTTCCCTCTTACAACGCCTTAGGGAGGCGTACAGCGACATCTACCGTAGAAGACGTAGGCTTCTATTAACGGCACCAACGTCTCTAATTACATTGACGACATTACGATTACGATTTATTTTACTGACGATTTCTCAATGTAATTTGAGACGTTGGTGCCGTTAATAGAAGCCGGCGAAATTTTGTTTCTGACGATGTTCAGTCGAAGGAACTAAATGTTTGTCACTTGTGGCCTTCAAATATTGAAAAACAGTCTAAAAACGACGAGTACGAACTTAACATCCTAATAACAGAACGTGCCTAAGATATTGCTTTTTTTCTCGTTGTGGGGATAACTCATGCGTCACATTTGGAATCATTATGCGTTTATAACTCGATAAGATTTTTTTTATACTATGACGGTGACAAACAAGCTTACGGCCTGCCTGATGGTAAGCAGACACCGTTGCCTATGGACACTTGCGACTCCAGAGGAATCACAAGTGCGTTGCCGGCCCTTTATTGACTTGGAGATGCGCTGTGTTGAGAGCGAGAGACACATGCAGGCCCCTCACTCCCAACACAGCGCATCTTCGGGAGCTCTGGCGACCTTACTCACCACCAGGAACACAACACCACATACCTACCCAAGGGACAAGTAGTGATGCTATTATGGCTGCGGTCTTCTATAAGTTTGGCTGCTCCAGAACAAGATGACGTTTCGCTGTGCCCTACCTCTTCTATGACTGATACTGTTTTTACTTCATTTTGTGATTCTTACTGCTAGTCTACATTTAATAGTACATTACGATACAAGTGCAGAAAACAGGAAATTCGCAACGAGTGGTGATAAATTGAAACACGACCGAAGGGAGTGTTTTAAATCGACACGAGCTGCGAATTACCTGTTCGCACGTGTATCGTACAACGTTTTACAGTACATAAGGCTCTTTAAAGTTTCGACATATGCACGTAATCTGCTGATAACTGCACTCGTGCGGTAATGTAGCACCATATGTACTGTAATAGTACATTACGATACAAGGGTTGTAAAAGAAAGAAAGGCCGATATGGCAGATTTTTGACGCCCGAGCCGCAGGCGAGGGCTTTCTCTTTTACGACCCGTGTTTTGTACACAATTTTACGTCACCACTTGGCCAAAAAGTGGGTTTTTCCGGACGCGCAGCGTGCGGAAAAACGCGCTTTTTGGCAAGGTGTGGTGTAATAGTACATTTCGATGGTAGTGCGGAAAGTATGTCATTTCTTCACGAGTACCGAGGGATGCCACGAGCCGCAGGCGAGTGGCAACACTCGGGACGAGTGAAGAATGACATTTCCGCACGTGTATTGAACGACGTTTTTTAATACAGTTGCGAAAAAATAAGAAAAACAACAAGTAATATTTATAAAAACAATATCGAATGTTGCCTTTAGAAACTTAAAACATGCTTGCAGTAAGTAAAAACGCCTCTTCTTTGACAGGCGTTTCGGCAGCTATTCCGTTCCACTCAGACAACTTATTAAGAACGGTTTTTCAATATTCAATATTAAAAAATAAACGTGTTATAATGATGAAGAGGTAAGTAATAAAATATGAAATGTGTATATTTTTCGTATTCTGATATTAACAGTAGGTTTTTATGTTGATTACGACGTTTAAAGGAAACTAATATTTAACACCCTGCAATAAGGAGTCATGCATTGGAAAAGCATAAATTTAAAAAAATTGGAAAAGTAAAAAGCACTAGTGCGCGAAAACCAACTTTCCGCACGCTAAACAGCTACGTAAAGTAGCACTTTTTGAGCAACTGTATTAAAAAGTTATTTACTGATTCAAAGTGCTATGCTCGCTCGCCTACAAGGGCGTCAGAGTGGGACGCAAAACATACAGAATATCGGAATCCGATTGAAATGAGAAATACATGAACCAAATTGTGACTCGGGTCGATATATCGTAAAGTTATTGCGGAAGCTAATAAATAATGACATCGTGTCAGAATTGTCAGACTGTAATAGAACGGGACACAGAAAACGAACGAACCACGTAAGTGGCACTCAGAATATCAAATGAACCAAATTGATTGAAACCACTTAATACGTAATGTCGGGTTCTCCAAAATTCTAGAACTCGGCATAATGTATTCCATGTGAGGCTAAATGGCTGACTGTCGAGTTTATTTCGCGTTTCTTCTCGGCAGTGATCTTCTTTCAGAAAAGCTAGTAAAAATCTACTCGTAAAGTGCCATTGCGGCCTATTTGCAGAATATACTTGCATGTGCATGCAAGCTTTTATTTTACAAGCTTATATTTAGTTTCACCTGTCCCGTTGTCGGTCTGTAATCAAATCTTGCAAGTTAAATTTGATCCACTTCCCGGTTTCCGATTGAGCTGAAACTTTGCATGCATGTATAAATCGGATGACAATGCAATATTATTATGACATAGAGCTGATCTGATGATTGAGACAGAAGGTGGTAATAGCAATTCCTAAACTACACAAGATAAACCCATCGTGTTTGGGCTCATTCGAACCGACTCAACAAGAAGTTTATGATTGTGTCGTCGGCAATTAGAAAGGTATAATTTCTAATTATACCACACAAAACCATACACAAACACATATAAGGCTGTATAGCAGAGTAATTTGTCCTCGTGTGACGCCCGCGCTTTGTCTATACAAACGGCTATTGTCTCCCATAATTACCTACACTATTGTCACTATTATGGCCACTATTTTTCTACGGTGACATGAGCTGACAATGGGATACAAATGTAAGGGGAATTACTGAAAGCTGAAGTAACCAACAGCAAAAATACTTTTACTTGTAAATAAAAGTAGTTAAGGCTCGCCGGAAGAGTTCCTTTAAAGGGATAAGCTTGCCTTTGTACTTCTACTTTTTGTTCGTTTTTAATTTTGTCGTGTTTTATGTACAATAAAGCAATACATACATACGAATATTGGTTTAATAAATTAATTTATCCAGACTATTATTGCGACTTTTTAGCAATCAGAAGTTTTACTAATAAGGAAGTATTTCACAAACTTGTTCTTGATGTATGTATTACACCAACCTTGAACCTTGATCATAAACAGGCCCCTATTTCGATATACATTGCTGGGTAGACAAGTAAAGGTGGTTCTTGGACAGCATCGTTACTTATAGAACCAGCCATGTATGTAAAATCTGGTAAATTAACGGTAAAAGTGGTGCAACCATGTATCAACATTTCCTATCCGCACATGATTTTTGAAAGCAGATGGTTTTGAATAATAATCTGTCATTTACACACGTACGAGACTCGTATGCAAGTTGCACTACATTGCGGGGTTTAACAGTACGATTGAACTCATTATAACACGGCAACCCGCAATGTAATAAAACTCGCTTGAGAGTCGTACGCGTGTACAGAGGGCCTACTCCGAACTTCGAAAATCAAACTTCGTATCGTGCCGTCCGTTTCCGTCATATAGTGTATAACACGAGAGTGAAAGGAACGGCACGGCACGTAGGCCCTCTTGAGGCGTTAAGAGGGCGCAGTACGCTCGGTTCTCCATACAAACGTATTTATGCTCTCATTTTAAAATGCCATGCTAGAATAACATGAAACTTTGTATACACAATGGGATCTGGCATATCTAGGTCGGAAATTAGTTTTTGTTGCTAGAAATTGTAAAAGAAAAAAAATACAGCGGTTTTTTGAGTTTTTTACGGCTTGTATGAAAACCTTAATAATCGTTGTATTTTTTCTCCATTATAATTTCAAGCAACAGAAACTAATTTTCAACCTAGATATGCCGGATCTCATTGTGTATACAAAGTTTCATGTTATTCTAGCATGGCGTTTTAAAATGAGAGCATAAATACGTTTGTATGGAGAACCGAACGTACTGCGCACTCTTAACATCTGCTGAATATAACTCAAAGTCTACCTTTGGTGTAACTCAATAACCTGACAAACTGAATATTCCCCATCGCCTATTCTGAGCTTGGGGCCATTACGAACAGAATATAAAGCTAATGGCCCCAAATTAAGATAAGGAAGCGCATTAAAACGATATCAGCGGCTCACCGATGCGTAGAGCCATGGAAATGTTGAGGAAAATATAATAAAACATACTTATTTGCTTCCTGGGCGTAAATATATTAGAATTATAATTTTCAATGTTGGGTATAGAAACCAGTTGGTTGGTAAGAACCATAAAGCGTGTCACGCACTGGAGCGGCCTGCGGCCGCGGTCAATAGTAAATTTGACAGCTAATGACAAGTATACTATTGACCACGCGGCCTAGGCCACTCCTGTATGTGCCACGCTTAAACCTTAAACCTGTGACGTTTTTTGGCAAGCGTTAAGATATTTTAGTGTTGAAAAACGCCAGTCATGTTCCGTGAAAGTATAGAGGCGTTTTTTGGAGCCGGAGCATCAATGTGTTAGGTGTTGCCAGCGTCTCCATTTCAGCCTGGGCACAGATCAAAGAATACTAGTGCCTGGGCAAAAATTATTCCGCATGTCTGGCGTACTTCCGGCTGTAGAGAACTGCATGTCGCTTTTCTCAACCGATTCTCGTGCAATTTTGTGAGCATTCTTTTTGGCGTTTGAGTTTTTGGTTTTGCAATAATAAATGGCCGTGTTACTATCTAAAACTTTAACATAAGCATCGTATCATCTAATGAGTTTATTGAAATTATCAATATGTTTTTCATAATTTGAGTTTGAAACTTTTTAAAATTTGTAAGGCGTCTGCATAATATCAACTTGCAAAATATAATGAAGTTATGCAATGAAGAGCTGATATAGGTTCAATTATATAAAGACCTAGACCTTATGTCGATCAAAGTTATGCCCAGAAATGTACAACATTTTCCTATGGCCTAGTCCAAATTTTAACTGGGGTCGCCCCTTCTAATTATTCGTCTCCAGAGATGTCGATTCTGGGTCGTTGCTGGGCCCAAGTTCCCATTGTTATCTACATACATAAACTCACGCCTTTATTCCCAAAAGGGGTAGGCAGAGACCCGAAAATTAATTTCAGTGCCACTTTAGCAATTGTAGGTTTCTAGATGGACAAAATTGCAGTGACAGGTTGCTAGCCTATCGCTTACAACTCACTTTAACCTGGTTCCCATAGTCGACTCTTATGACACCCAAGGGAAGAAAGGGGGAGGTGCTATTCTATCCCGGCACCACACGTGGCCATTGTTTTCTAGATGTGTCCTAATAACGGATATCCATGTAAGTCGGAGTCATCCACGCCTTGGTCCGCTTACAGTTTTCTGATCATATGGTCTTCTGGAGGAGGAATGTAGTTTATCAAAACATTATGAGATATTTTAGTATATTGAATCTTTTAAAATTAGCAGGTTCAATCTAACTGTCATTTTTAGTATAAAAATGACAGTTAGATCTACTTTGCAGAAGCTCGAAAACGTTTCGTAACTATCCCGCTACCGGTTTTAGATCCTTCCCGCATTAACTTAAGACTGCGCAGTACGTTCGGTTCTCCATACAAACGTATTTATGCTCTCATTTTAAAACGCCGGGCTAGAATAACATGAAACTTTGTATACACAATGGGATCCGGCATATGTAGGTCGGATCATAGTTTCTGTTACTCGAAATTATAATGGAGAAAAAATACAGCGATTATTAAGGTTTTCATACAAGCCGTAAAAAACTCAAAAAGCCGCTGTATTTTTTTTCTTTTACAATTTCTGGCAACAGAAACTATGATCCGACCTAGATATGCCGGATCCCATTGTGTATACAAATTTTCATGTTATTCTAGCATGGCGTTTTAAAATGAGAGCATAAATACGTTTGTATGGAGAACCGACCCACACCGATCGTACTGCGCCCTCTTAACAGTTCTCCGACAGTTCTACAAGTCAGTGACTATAAGATACTAAAAACTCAAGCTACAGTACTGACTGACCGTTGTCCAGAATATACGGTGGGCACGTGATCGCATCTAAAGAAGACGTGACCGCTTTAAAGAGGCGAGGTTTATTCGGCACGTTCTAATGACACCTCGTGACGTGTCATTTCATTATTCTGTTCGGTTGTAGTAGAAAGTGATAATGTCTTGAGAAAACCAATCTAATCTGTACAGTGTACCACTAAAACGGGTAAGACTCATATTCATTTATTTATTTAGGAAGATCATCAGCTTAGATAATAAACAATAACTTAAAGCAGTAGTGACAGTGAGCTAATAACAGATCCTCACTGGTAGCATATTAAATTATACAGGAAATGAGTGAGCGAAAAGCCAAGCAAAAAACACAACGCCATGCGTCTCGATAGTACTGCTTTAGTACTTAATTCTAAATAAACTAATAGCAACCAAAAACATTCCTTAAACTATATCCTACTTTTGCCGCAAAATCGCCGTGACAAGAGTCGTTTTAATGAAGGAACACTTGCACTGAATAGATCCAAATCACCAAATCTCTGAAACACGTCATTGATGCCGTTGCTCGCTCTAATGAGAAAACTGTTTCGCCTATAGTTACGAGTAGTAGATGATAGCGGGACGGATAGTGGTGGCTTACGCCGCGCTCTACTGGGTGTACGGATATTCAATTTACTAAGTAAGGTGGGACTATCGATTGAGTTAGTTGTAATTTTAGGTATATAAGAAATATCAGCTATACTACGACATATACAGGGTGTGGCCTGTGATAGGAGCAAAAAATTAAACGATACAATATTGAGCTCGCCAGCAATTATTTCCAAATAGTTTTAATTGAAAAAAAAAATTTTTTTTTAATTTATTTTTTCACAAAAGTGGCTTATATGTGCTTTTTTTACTGTACTGGAGCTATATTAATAACTATTAATTTTAAAAACACAAAAAAATGATAAAAGAAAATTTAAAAATCCCAAAACTATTCTTTTAAGCCAAAAATGCGACAGCGATTGTGAGTTATAACTTGAAGCAACCTCAAAATCAGCATTGACTGCCGCGCTATAATCTCTGGGTGCCAAGATCCTTTACTTGGTGGTCAAAACTTTAGATCAAAATTTCTCCCAATTGAAAAAATATAAATTTTTCTTGGACACAAGAGGTTACTGCAGATGCTCTAAGGAAGCGTCCTTTAAATTAATTGCTCCTATTACAGGCCACACCCTGTATAATTTGTCACTCCGATTGACATATTCCGAACTCTTAATGTTTTTCTTCTTAATGAGTGGATCAGCGGGGACGGTACACTCTAACCAATCAAAATCGAATTTGATTTACGGGTAGATATCAAATAGTTACTCATGGAATGGAGCGTTCGTGGCCTAGCGGCGCCCGCGTACCGCGTGCGGTATGCGAGGTTATGCAATGTCGAGCGGGATCAGTCCTTGGATGGGTGAACGCTTTGAGTGGTTACTAACTTAGCGCCCTCGTACTTTGGAAGGCACGCTAACCCGTTGATCCCCGCTGCTGTCTATGATAGCAGTCGATAAGCCAAGTTAGAGGCCCGCCCGGCTTGAGAACTTCTAGAGGTAACAGTCAAGTTGCCCACTCACTTGGCAAGCCTAAGCCCAATAATAGTGCCTACGCCAGTTCTCGGGATTAGGTAACGGACCCCGGGTATCCTTCTGGATGCACCTGTACTGGTAATAACGCTAGAATGATGATGATAAAATAATTAGCAATATTTCCAAAAATATCTCTAGAGCCCACGATGTCGAAAGTGTGTTGAAAGTGGCAGACCTACCTGTCGGCCTGTTTAGCCTAGTTGGTAGCGTCACTGCCTCCGAAGCTAGAGGTCCCGGGTTCGAATCCCGGTAAGGGCATTTGTTTCTGTGGTGAGCAGAGACATTTGTTCCTGAGACTTGGATGTTTTCTATGTATTTAAGTATATATCTATTAAATATATCGTCGTCTAGTACCCATTACACAAGCCTTATTGAGCTTACTATGGGACCAGTTCGATTTGTGTAAAAATTGTCCCTGATATTTATTAATTATTTATTTATTATTATTATTGGTCTCTAAATGTCAATGCAAAAATCCTCAAATCAAAAGAGGCTCAGTAGCGCGCGTGTGATCGTGCTGGTGTCGCAAGCGTCCATAGGCTATGATGTCTACATTGTACAACTGTACAAAATTGTAATACAGCTTCGCCAAACTACTTGACAGTTTGATGGCGAGTTGAATTCAATGAAATAAAAAAGTATATGCGGGAAGAAGCTACACTATAAAATAAGGAACTTAAGGTGTAACATTGACGTCAAAAAGATCACAAGGAAATTCTTAGGGAAAACCAAAACATTTTTTTTAAAGACACCTCGCGAGGTGAAAAGCGACGGCGAATAACATTACTGCTTTATCACTTTTTCATGTTTTCTTCCATTATTTATTCTTGAAACGTAAAAATATTTTACTTATTTATATTAGTGCAGAGGGGGTGATTAAGAGGGCGCAGTACGTTTGGTTCTCCATACAAACGTATTTATGCTCTCATTTTAAAACGCAATGCTAGAATACCATGAAACTTTGTATACACAATGGGATCCTGCTTGTCTAGGGCGGAAATTAGTTTCTGTTGCTTGAAATTATAATGGCGAAAAAATTCAGCGATTATTAAGGTTTTCATACAAGCCGTAAAAAACTCAAAAAATCCGCTGTATTTTTTTTTCTTTTTCAATTTCTAGCAACAGAAACTAATTTTCGACCTAGGTATGCCGGATCCCATCGTGTATACAAAGTTTCATGTTATTCTAGCATGGCGTTTTAAAATGAGAGCCTAAATACGTTTGTATGGAGAACCGATCGTACTGCGCCGTCTTAAGGCGAAGCGGTGGGCAAGCTATTTCCATACAAACTTAGTGCAAGTTTTTCTTTCGCGTGTTCATTTCTTTGTTTGCACTCCAGCTACTAATTTTGGTCCATATGCTTATTTTTTTTGTTAGCTATGTCTTGATGTTTTTATTTTTTAATTTTAATTATTTTTTGTATTTTTTTTTAAATAATGCAAAATTTCGACATCAAGTCCTACGTATATCCAATATGTACCAACAAAAAATAAAATTTAATGCTGTAGTGCCAAAACTAATGCAAAAAACTTCCACAACCTTTGTATGGAGAATGGCTTCCCCTACCCTGCGCCTTAAAGTAATGTCTACAAGCGAGCGTAGCGCGTTAGAGCGTAAGTAGAGCTAATTGTATTTTCAACACTAAAAATTACAACCATACAAACTTCTCCCTTAAGTGATGATTTCCGGGATAAAAACTATCGTATGTCCTTCTCTGGGTCTCAAACTATCTCCATAGCAAATTTCATCTATATCAGTTCAGCAGTTTAAGCGTGGAGACTTAACAGACAGACAAACTTTCGCATTTATAACATTAATAAATGTATTATAGTACGAGTATATAGAGTATCATAGTATAAGTATGGATTCTCTCATACAAACTTGTGCCCCTTTTTATCCCCTTAATTAATGAGTTAGGCTGGGTTGCACCGACTTACGATCACAGACTGATCAACGTTAAATATGGCGCGAGCAGCTGTCATCCCATAGAAACTTGTCAAACTTTCCATACATTCAAATTTTAACGAACACAGCTTACGATTACAGACGGTTTGGTGCAACCCAGCCTTAAAGAGTGAAAATATAACAGACACATATCAATGAATAACATAGTTTGATATTTACTGGTAGCTTTTCGGTGAAGGAAAACATTGTGAGGAAACCTGCATACATCTGCGGAATAATTCAAAGATAATCCAACCCGCACTTGACCAGCATGAGGAGTAATGCCCAATCCTTCTCATCAACGAGAGGAAGCCTCATCATCACCATCAGCCTATTTACCTCCCACTGCTGGGCTCTGACCTCTCACCGAAAAGCTAACTGTAAATATTAACAGTTATTTGTGCAACAAGCGAGCAAAGTGTTATTTTGCTGCGAGTGCTGATTTTGAGTCCCCAACCAGAGAAAGACTCCAAAATTGAATCGGTCAAAGTTAGAATCTAGAGCGTAGCGAGAGACTCAAAAGCATGAAATCCAAATAACTTTGCTCACGTGTGACACATACTTACAACTTTTTACCTTACGTAGACACCTCTTTACAGAATACCTCTATAGAACTAACAGAAGATAAAGCCTGGCAACAATAAGTACACGAGGGTCTTTATATGGTTACCCAAAGAACGACTAAACCATCCCGCAATTTCACTAAAAACATCCGAACAATGAAATACCCGAACCTTAAAATACTCACAAAGAAAAAAACAGCATTTCACTGAAATACTAACGGGAAAAACTTCGTAACCAATCCAATCGGAAATACAGTCCCCGTCCTGCTCAATCGTCCTTTGTAAGAGCGAGACAATACTCATCAGACAGAAATCAGAGATTGATTGTTCTAGAACACCTGCCATTCAGATTGATGTCTTTTGAATAATATTTCCTTTTCTAAACGATTTCGCGGTTGAGCTGAAATGAGTTGCACACTGTTAGTATAGAGTTTGTTTTTGCTTGCTCGGCTGTATTTTCGCTATTTATCATGAAGGTTTATCCGTAGGATATCGGGGAAACGATTTAGTTTCCGAGTTATATAACATTGGAGGGGAAATATTTTTGCACGCTCTTGTACGGCAAACATGGTTATAGCTATATCTAATGTGGATTTAGTGAAGGCAGAAATAAGGTGAAGATTTTTACATGCTAAGGCTTTCAGGTTAGGTAAAATAGGAGTCATAAAAATCGTAAACAGAGGCGTTCGTATTTTGTAAACAAAGCCTTTAGATAGGCGTTATTTTTGTAATCTGGCTGAACATTTATCAACTTTATTTGGGTACTTATCTTTTACATGATGACTATTGTTTATATTTGTTTATAGTAAAACCAATCAATTGAATTTACCTTTTAGGGCTCTAAAAAATAATTTTGTATTGAAGCAGTAGCTTAACGCTCCTTAACGAAAATTCTAAATTTCAAATTAAAGAAAATATTGAAGAATTTAATGCTCCGAACAGGATTTGAACCTGTGACATCTGGAATAAGTGGCCAATCGCTCTAGCCACTGAGCTATCGGAGCAATCAAGCTCGGGAACGAAACCATTTACTAGTTCCCTCCCACAACGCCTTAGGGGAGGGGTACAGCGACATCCACCTAGAAGATTTAGGCTTCTAACCTGATGCCAGATTTAGTTCCAGATATCGAAGATTCAAATCCTGCTCGGAGCATATCTTTTTTATTTTCCTTAAATTTGAAATTTCTAAAAAAAATACTTTAAAAAAGGCACAGAGGCTCAGCGTTGCCATCCAGCGCGGCAACGCTGCTTGCCTTCTAGACACGCTCCCAGCTGGAGATGAACTAAACAAGATTTTCTATTTATAGTTTACATTTTAATTTTAGTTTTTAACCGTAGTTGTATATTTAAGGTTTCAGTCATACTTACACTTGTTGTTAAGACTGTTTATTTGTAAAGTAAATATAAGCTTTAAAAATCGTTGAATGCCTTTTATTACGGGGTTGTAGACTAGCTAACAAACAAAAATGCATGACCAAACCAGAGACCTCAATAGCGTAAAGCTTCCTATACTATCATAATCATACTAGCCGAACGTCGTCCACTGCTGGACATAGGCCTCCCCCATGGCTCCTCTTCTTATTTATATGTTCATTAAAAAAATTAAAAAAATATTGGGGGACAACCTAACACAAATCGACCTAGCCCCAAACTAAGCAAAGCTTGTGCTATGGGTACTAGACGACGATATACATACTTATATAGATAAATACATACTTAGATACATAAAAGACGTCCTTGACCCAAGAACAAATATCCGTGCTAAATGCACAAATAATGCCCTGGCCGGGATCATTGTATCACATCTAGGATTTTTTTAAGTAGCAGTTCTTACAAGATATCATAACAAAACAAGTAAGATGATGATGTTTTAACCCGCCACGACACGGTGACACATACAAAAATGTCCGAAAGAAATCAGGTTTCGCCCAGTCTTCGCTACCGACTCTATTTATTCCACTACCGTATTCAAAATAATAATTTTAATAAAATTTAAATTGATTTCGTTGCAAGTTGCGGCGGTTTATGACGCTATGAAACCTTAGATCTCAACCCGTTTGCTTTTACAACCCTGCGTGAAGGTAATTTCAGATAAAGAGAGTAGTGTTCAACGGAGGTGTGAAGCTGTAAAAATGCTGTAACAAAATCGTGTTATGTATTCATGAAGTAATTTCCTACTTTAATATAGTATGTTAACGAAATATATTTGTTACAGGTACGTTGAATGGAGTTGGCAGTTTGGAAAGTTTTGCTACGCTAGAGGAGAGGCAAGCAACGGGGAGCGCTCGTGGCCCAGTGGCACCCGCGTACTGCGTGCGGTATGCGAGGTTAAGCAATGTCGGGCGAGGTCAGTCCTTGGATGGGTGACCGCTTTGAGTGGTTACTAACTGAGCGCTTCCGTGCTTTGGAAGGCACGTTAAGCCGTTGATCCCGGTTGCTGTCTTTGATAGCAGTCGTTAAGCCAAGTTAGAGGCCTCCGGGCGGCTTGAGAACTTCTAACAGTCAAGTTGCCCACTCACTTGACAAGCCTATTCCCAATAAGGTCGGTTTCCCCCTCGGGTTGGAAGGTCAGATGGCAGTCGCTTCCGTAAAAACTAGTGCCTACGCCAATTCTTGGGATTAGGTAGCGGACCCCAGGCATTCTTCAGGATGCAACTGTACTGGGAATAACGCTAGGAGGATGATGAGAGGAGAGGCAAGCAAGTTATATTCATTGAGAACTTATATTTGGACCAGCCCAACAGAGGACTCTTGCATAAGATCACAGCCATAATGACCCGACTACGTGCTCTGTAGGCATGTTGGTGTTGTGTTCCTGGTGGTGAGTAAGGTCGCCAGAGCTCCCGAGGATGCGCTGTGTTGAAAGTTCATCTCAAGAGACTTGGATGTTTTCTGTGTATTCAAGTCTAGTACCAATAACACAAGCCTTTATTGAGCGTACTATGGGACTAGTTCGATTTGTGTAAAAAAATTGTATCCTAATATATATTTATTTATCTTCAAAAGAATTTGCCACGTTCCCTGTCCGGCTGCCCCAATGTGGGGTCATGAATTTTTTTTCAGGAGTCCATGCTTCCATTGTGGGATCACATCCCCATACTGAATGCAAAGTTGAACTTGACATTGTCAGATCATTTTGTATGGAAACAGTGAATATGTTTATATCGGAATGTTGTGTGGATGATTAAAGGCCAGCCACACCGCTGCTTAAAACGCACTGACGCATCGTAAACGCAGTGGCATGCCTCATGGGTGACGTTTGAACTGCTAATTTTCTCCCTCTCGACACTGCGATTCGTTACCAACACCGTATTTTGAAACTTAGATTAATAATACCAACAGATTCGTAATGTTAAGCAAGACGATTTTTCATATAGTTGTTTCCGAGGTTTATTATGGCCAATCAAAATGAGTTAGAACGGGACAGATAGTACGGCCTTTATTCAACTTTTGCCAACTGTCTTCGTTTAAACACCAAAACCTAAAATCCCATTTAAACCAAAACGTCACAAACGTCAGTTCAGTACGACTTGCAGTTTTGAAAACGGAAACCCTGACAAGTCAAAGCCTGTCGGATATCACTTATGTTTCTCTGAAACTTACTAATTTGTGTATTAGTGGAAATGGAGCGGACCTGCTTTACTCTGATATCAGTGGACCGGACCTAGGAGACTACATTTTGATATTAGCCACGTCTATAATATAATACTTGTATCATCGAAAAGGCCTGAAGGTAATTATCGGCCGAGGCATACGGGCCATTGGAAGGTCGGGTCAGATGGCGCGATTACATAACGGGAATTTGACCTTTACCCCCCTCGTAATGCTGTTTATATCCGTAAAAGTATATCTGCCTCGAATTCCCCTATAACATACTCCTTTTGGGCAAATAAGGTCAAATAGTTTGAGTTTAATTTGGTTTTGGAGTGCTTTAATTAACTTTTATCGAGGAAACAGTGAAGACGAGTAAGTTTGTAGCGAATTAAGTTTTGCTTTCGAGTTAGTTTATAATAGTAGTTCTGTGAGCTGAAGCCATCACAAGCCCACATGGCTCCGCCATTTTGAAAAAAAATATATTGAAAAAAAACATATAATTATCAAACCTGCCCACAATATTTCACCAGAAGCGGTTGCGTAATGCGACCTGTAAAGAAAAACAGCCGAACATCCGAAATTATATTTAGCACAAGCTGACACGGAGACGCTTCGCGCTCGCTCGGTCAAAAATGGACCAAAAATAGACTGTTAATTCCACTTATGTTAGCTTCAGAAGCTGATGGAAATCGACTTAATACGACTATAGACCTACAGATGGTTCCTGCACGGCGCGTAGTGTAAAAGTGGAGACATCATAGGGTAGGAGCCGTTTACATACACACCTTATTTTATATATTTCATTAGGGAAACATTCCTCACACTAGACCGAGTCTGTGTCGTGAAGACCGTCGTATATTAGCAGTACATTTAAACAGCAATATGATACAGATGTATCTCAGGATTTACAATTAGAACATTCAAGTAAACAGAAATATAAAAAAAAAACTTGTAAAACTTTGTCGCGTAGCTAAGAGACAACATGTGTAACTGATAAATCCACGAGTTGTGCACGAGTCCCAAGATACAGGCTCAGCCTAGTTTGGGACTCACTGGATATCCTCTTTTTATATTGAATGTGTCTTGGTGAAATAAATTATTCTTATTCTTATTCTTATATAGAGCAAAAAGACTTAAGTATAAAAAATTACGTACAAAACCCTTCGTTTTTGACGTTTCGTAATAAGTTGTTGATTTGACTATCGGTAAAATACCGTATTGATCACTAAAACTCATTTTACTTGAAAGTTTATTTTTTTTAAATTCGTCTTTTGCACATAAAACATGTTTTACGTGCACCGTTAAAACTTTAGGAACTTAGAGGTACAATGCCTGTCAAATTATTGCCGATCCTTAAAAAGGTTGAGCCGATGATAACTCATTACCATTTAGATTGACCGGTCCATGCAATCACGAGTCTGTTGACTTGGAATACATTATGAGGGAAGCAAAATGACCTAGAAATACAAGGGGGAGTTTTTGTTGTTGGCAAAATTTTTGGGCTGAATCTGTGATACATACTGAGAGAGCCTAGTAATTTATATTATCGTCATCATCATCATCATCATCAGCCAATATAAGTCCCACTGCTGGGCACAGGTCTCCTTGCACTGATGAGAGGGATCGGGTAACACTGTACACTTACCTGTAAATTATATACCTTTAAAACTACGTAGGCAGAGATCACGGATTTTCATTTGCTACGACCCTGACATACAACTTTCGCTTCATGAACCCTCATAACATTCTTCATGCATGCGCGCCGATTTAGGGTACTCTTGACCTGGTCTTTCTTAAGAATGTCTCCGATTTGGTCGTAATTCTTACACTCGTTTTGTCAATCTTCAATCATCCATCCTCTCTACATGTCCAAACCATCTTAACATACCTCCGTGATCTCTGCCTACCCCTGTGGGAAACAGGCGTGATTATATGTATCTAAGTATGTAAAACTAGGTAGTCGTAAGCAGTTTGTGCCCTACGTAACGGAGTGAAGTTATTGTCTATACCTACAGTCTAGACCGCCACGCGGTATGCATCGCTAAAGCGGCTTCAAAAGTATTTTTAGGGTTCCGTACCTCAAAAGAAAAATGGAACCCTTATAGAATCACTCGTGCGTCAGCTCATTGTGTGCATTTCAAATATATGTTATATTATTTAAGAAAATAGCCAAAAAATTATATAACATAATGAGTGAAAACATCATCATCATCATCATCATGTCAGCCGAAAGGCGTCCACTGCTGGACATAGGCCTCCCCCAAAGACTTCCACAATGACCGGTCCTGCGCCACCCGCATCCAGCGGACACCCGCGACCTTCACCGGGTCATCGGTCCACCGTGTGGGGGGCCTGCCCACGCTACGCCTTCCGGTACGTGGTCGCCACTCGAGAACCTTTCCGCCCCAACGGCCATCGGTTCTACGTGCTATGTGCCCCGCCCACTGCCACTTAAGTTTAGCAATTCGGAGGGCTATATCGGTCACTTTGGTTCTGCTGCGGATGGCCTCATTCCTGATGCGATCACGCAGAGAATGAGTGAAATAATATATATATCGTAACGAAAAGGTCTCGGCAATAGACCGCAGTAACAGTGGCGGTATTTGTAGTACCCAAAACAATTGCGACAGACAGCGCTCTCTTATGTTCATTTCTTATGACACTTACCAGTAGACCTCTGCTTAACACAAAAATGCCACTAACCTGTGGTACGCTCGCCTCCCAGAAAAAAATATGGTGAGATTGCGTGCGGTCAATTTATTGTTGACTTATTTTACTTCTATGATTGCAACGCCATAGACTAAACGAAATAATTTCGCCAATCACAGCAAAGCCGTTAGGGCCACACTCGTGTCCCTAGGGCGCTACAAGCCAAAAAAAGTTAAGAGTCGCAACACGTGTTTTCCTAGGGCCCTCTACGGATTATTTATTATTATTTATTTTCCTCTTCTTTCTTTGACCTTTCTGTCTTTGACCAGTGTGTGTTGCCAGTGATGACATATGGCACTGAAACGTGGTCGCTTACTATGGGCCTCATAAGAAGGCTCAAAGTCACCCAAAGGGCAATGGAGAGAGCTATGTTGGGAGTTTCTCTGCGTGATCGCATCAGGAATGAGGCCATCCGCAGCAGAACCAAAGTGACCGATATAGCCCTCCGAATCGCTAAACTTAAGTGGCAGTGGGCGGGGCACATAGCACGTAGAACCGATGGCCGTTGGGGCGGAAAGGTTCTCGAGTGGGGACCACGTACCGGAAGGCGTAAAGTGGGCAGGCCCCCCACACGGTGGACTGATGACCTGGTGAAGGTCGCGGGTGTCCGCTGGATGCGGGTGGCGCAGGACCGGTCATTGTGGAAGTCTTTGGGGGAGGCCTATGTCCAGCAGTGGACGTCTTTCGGCTGACATGATGATGATGATGATGATTTATTTTCCAAAAGTAATAAGATACATTGTTTTGAACAAAATAGTTCGCCAAACACAGCGTTTATTGTTGAGTAATGCACTCACTTTCTTCACACAATATTGTACGATCCACCACCACCATATCAGCCCTAGGACGTCCACTGCTGGACATAGGCCTCCCCCATTTCATGGGGGGTAAATGCCATAATCGCCACGCTTGGCATGCGGGTTGGCGATCGCAGTATCTCCACCGCACTCTAGGAATGCTGCTACCCATTCCCCGGTGGTCTTGGTCGTAGTTTTAGGACATACCCGGGTCCATTGTACGATCAACCAATCTGATTTCTGGGCCACTTCGTACCTTGTCACAGTAAAAACAATATGAAAGCTGGTAGAGACCTCATATTATTGTTAATCATTTACCTTTAAAATAACAAATAAAATAGGTCAGTGTTTATAGGTATCTAATAGCGATTTTTGCACCCTGAAACATGCTAAAATTCCAAATACAATATCATAATCAGATAATGCCGAAACTGATAATTATTTCAATTAAGTAAAACAACTAAGTTTCTGGTGCTAAAGTTGTCCATAGCTATCCAAATTCCAACGTGAAAATGCCGCTAGCGATATGGGCACTTTTGCACCGGGAACGGCAAGAGATGGAGTAAATTAGTTAATTGTTTAGTTAGTTAACAATTAGTTTTGATTGCATTCTATTTCAATTGTATATGTTATAAATAAACTATTATTATATCCAAATAAGTTATTGGACATTCGTTATTACATAAATTAAAAGTTCCTCTAATTTCTAGGGTTCCGTGTCCAAAAGCTAAAACGGTACCCTATTACTAAGACTCCGCTGTCCGTTCGTCTATCTGTCCGTCTGTCACCAGGCTGTACTCGTACCTTGTGAACCTTGATAGTTACGCAGTTGAAATTTTCACAGATGATGTATTTCTGTTGCCGCTACAACAACAAATACAAAAAAAAACAGACTAAAATAAGGCTTGTTCACGTAATAAAGTAGCCATATGCAAATGTAAATTAATCGTTTACTTCAAACGCTACAGATAACAAAAACAGGTAATTATATAAGAAAACATTTAAAAAATTAAATACAATGCATTTTTTTGCGGAATCCTTAAGAACGGGCGAATTTTTTTACTTTCTTTCGAACGCCTGCCATTAGTGTAGTTATTGACGTGTTAGTGAACTGACGAGCGGCTGCGTTCCATATTCTTTTGAAGTCAGCATCACTGTCCGCTACTGCACCTTTCTTGAGCAGGTATCGCTTGATGTTCGCCCAATACCTTTCTATCGGGCGAAGTTCTGGGCAATTTGGCGGGTTCATGTTTTTCGCCACATAAATAACATTCTGATTATCGAGCAAATTTAAGGTTGTTTGAGCGTAATGAGCTGAAGCTAAATCAGGCCAAAATATAGGGGGACGTTCATGTTTCCTATATAAGGATAAAATTCGCTTCATAATACACTCCTGTCGGTAGACATCTCCGTTGATTGTGCCAGTAGTAAAAAAGCTCGAACTCTTCAGCCCGCATGAGCAAATAGCTTGCCATACCAGGATTTTGGGGGCGAATTTTTCAAAAGCGATAGACTTATGCTCTTCCGATACATTCTGGCCAGCCACACACGTATAAAATTGAGGCCCCAGTAAAGTTCTCATGTCTTTTTTTACATATGTTTCGTCATCCATTAAAATGCATCGGTCGCGATTTTGATTGAGAAACTTGCTCAAAATTTTGGCACGACATTTTGCTCTTTCGATCTGAGCAGGGGTTTTTTTCGGGATTTTTTGTTTCTTTCTGGTCACAAGATTATTTCTCTTCTTAGCGTTTTGTACATTTCCAACCGATGTCTTTACCTTTTTGGCGATATCTCGAACAAAGGCCGATGGATTATGGCGGAACGAGGAAGCTATTGCGGCATCCAATTTAGGCTTCACGCAGCCTTTTTTTCGACCGCGACCTGGTAGATCATGTAGAATATGAAATTGCCCAAATTTATTGATCACTTTTCGCACACCATCCTTAGATATTTTATATCGTTTTGCTAATTGTCGTATCGAGACACCCTTTTCGCTGCAATAGGCGACAATAATTAATTTACGAATATTTTCATTTATTCTCGGCATTTTGATTCTATTTACTCAATGACATCTATTTTATACTTTTTTTAAACTTGATTATATATTTTTTGGAATGTCACGTACCAGCATTGCAAAAAGTTTCTATATTCCTGTGAAGACTTAGTTCTAGGTGGCTACTTTATAACGTGAACAAGCCTTAAATATTTAAGGGGACTCCGATACAACAAACTTATTTTTTTTGCTGTTTTTATAGATAATGGTACGGTACCCTTCGTGCGCGAAGGCAAACTCGCATTGGCAGGTTTTTTTTTATATGAATTTAGAGCAAAACCACGTTACTTTTTATGTCCTTCAGACTATGATAAGCCAGGACCAAATGTTTAGACAATCTTTAAAGGCTGTTGTGACACGACATTTAGCCCTGTAAATTGTATGAATTAAACTGTACATGAATTAAAAGCCTTTCATGATCATCATATCAGCCGAATGACGTCCACTGGACTGGACATAGGCCTCCCCCAAAAAGCCTATACTATGGTTCAAATATTTGGTCATTACCCATATTGTTTCTTTGATATTAAAATTATAATTAGTTAATGCATAAATCTTGGTTACGAAACTAAGCATTTTAAGAATAATTTACAAATCATCAGTATATGCTTCATAAAACCTTATAATTATTGCAGTCTCTTTCATAACATGAAAACTGAGCTCCACTCAACTTTCCCGGCAGTCCAACCAATTCCGCTTGTTATCGAACTCGAAGAAGAAGTTTCTTGCCTCATCATTCAAGGCAAGAAAGAAGGAAATTATTCCCTCAACTTTAGCCTTTTGAAGTGGCTGGAACTTAAACTAAACTTAACTCGGATGAAAGGAATGAAAATAATATGAAAGATGCTGCAGCTTTCTCAAGCTGTAAGTTCCAAAATTTGCCTTTACTTTGTCTTTACTCTTGAACTGCTGCGTCGTATTCAAAATAAATAGTAAATTATTCGATGCATCCAAAAGATTTTAAATGGATTGAAATTAGGAAGATAATAATAACTATTGCGGGACAATCTTACACAAATCGACCTGGACGACGATATACATACTTATTTATATAGATAAATATATACTTAAATACATAAGAAACATCCAAGACTCTGCAACAATATTCGTGAACAATGCACAAATAATGCCCTGACTGCGATACGAACCCGGGACCTCCGGCTTCATAGGCAAGGTCACCAACTAAGCCAAAGTGTTCGAGTCAAATCACAGCACATGTTATGGACGCTTCACATCAAACGGCCGGAGTCGGCACGCAGCCCACTAGAGTCAAAGGAATTCGAACCCTCCATACAGCAGTTAGATTACATACATATTTGAATGGGTTGCGGGCAGCCGGTCGGTTGCCGCCGGCTCTGCCGCTGCCGTTTGGTTTGGATACGAAGTCTAGCCTCGGGGAGGGTTTGAATTCCTTTAACTCTGGTGGCGTGCGCGCCGACTCCGGCCGTTTAGTGTGGATCGTCCATTACACTTTGTTAGGAAAACAATAATTATAGTTTATACATTAGCCATTTAGAAGAAGAAGAAAAACATTTATTAATGACAAATAGAAGTACAGATAAATAGTAAATCAAATAAAAAATAAAAATTAAACAATTTCCACCAAGGGTTAATAAACATTTGTCCTGAATACAAACAACATGCAGCAAACACAAATAACGCAAAGCTACTAGCCTAGTTGTTAAAATTTAGAAAGGATTATTGTTAAAAAAATTAAAATAAAAGACAAAAAGAACAAAATTGAATTACAATTAGTGTAAATTACTGCAGTTTCCAGTTTAAATGTGTAACACTGAACCTGTGTGTTTATTACTGAACCAGTGAGCAACATCTTGGGCCTTGTCATCGCTTTCCATCAGAGGGCCTACTCCGAACTTCGAAAATCGAACTTCGTGTCATGCCGTCCCTTTCACTCTCGTGTTATACACTATATGACGGAAAGGGACGGCACGATACAAAGTTCGATTTTCTAAGTTTGGAGTAGGCCCTCTGGTGAGACTAAGGCCGATCGCTGGTCAGTCTATCATAGAACAAAAAACAAGCATTCATCAGACTTATGATATAACAATTGCTTTCATTTCAGTAACAAATTTGGGATAGTTGATTTTTTTCTTTCTTTTTCATTGCAGTGCCAATATCACATGTTCTCCTTGAAACTTACAATTGCTTGAAGTAGTATTGATAATTAAATTCCATGTGACCTGCCTTCCCTTTTTGGGAATACTGACGATATATGTGAGTCATGATCATCCTAGCTTTATCCCAGTACAATTGCATACTCAAGGATGCCTGGGGTCCGCTGCCTAATCCCAATAATTGGCGTATTAGACCACTAGTTGTTACGGAAGCGACTGTTATCTGACCTTTCAAATCCAAGGAGGAAACTAGACCTTATTGGGATTAGGCTTGTCAAGTGAGTGGGGAACTTGACTGTTAGAAGTTCCCAAGCCACCTGAAGGCCTCTTGGCATAGCAACTGCTGTCATAGACTGGGAGCGTCCTCGGGCCAGCCCAAATAGACCGCTCTTAGTTTCACCGTAGAGCCCAAGAGTTGTCTGCGGCCGACGTTTTTTAACCTCGTATATTTTGGTCGGCATGTTTAGCCTAGTTGGTAGTGACACTGCCTCTGAAGCTGGAGGTCCCGGGTTCGAAACCCGGTAAGGGCATTTGTTTCTGTGGAGAGCAGTAACATTCGTTCCTGAGACTTGGATGTTTTCTATGAATTTAAGTATATAATCTATTAAATATATCGTCGTCTAGTACCCACATAGAAGCCTTATTGAGCTTACTACTCGTATGGGATTAGTTCGATTTGTGTAAAAAATTGACCAATAATATTTATTTATTTATTTATATCCTTGCCGCTGGGTCACGATGGGAGTAACCCCCTTATTTATAAAATTTAACAATTATCTGTGAGCTAAAATGAGCTATGTCCCTTTCGTGAAAAACATAAATGTCAAAGTTTTATAAAGAGAAACGAGTTGTTACGGAATTTTAGTTAAAATTGGTCTCAAAAATAAGCTCAAATTAAACGGTTTTTTTAACATACTCGTTGGTCGAAAGCAAACTTACTTAAGTGTTAGTAACGTAATACCATAAATAACACTAGTTTCCAACCAACACATAACTTGCAGTGGTAAATGGAGCGTAAAATAGGATGCCCTCCTCGAGCCGCAAAACAGAACTTTCCTCCTTCATGAATTTATTCAATACACTTCTAAATTTCAAATGTATTCTTACCTTATTACTCTTGCCTTATTCCTTTACATTTTTCAAATTAACTCGACTAATCGAATTATTTTTCCTCTAACATCGGGGACTTTTTGCCTATAAAGTGGCAACACTGGCGCTATTTAAATGCTAATGGAGCGACCCTTTTCGTTACGACTGCGGCGGTGAGGTCAGGGGTTACCATGTTGGAAAAATGCTCCGGTTTATTGGGGGTTTTATATGTTACATTAGGTTTATTGTGTTAGGTAAAATATCTCCGGTTTTCTGTCGAGCGATTCGAGTGGTTAAACTGTTTAAGGCCTTTAATTTTCGTGGTATCTTTCGTATTTTGTTTGTAGGTGCTTTACATTACATTAAAGGTTATTTCTCTTTGATTTATGTCTTTGAAAGTCAGCCTCGTGTTTCGAATAACTTCTCAGATGAAAGGAATTGAAAGTAAGTCAAGAACATGTCCCGAGGTATTAGGGGAGTGTATTATGTGTATAAATCAAACGTAATGTGCTTTAAGACGGCATTTACTCAATATAAGCGTTAAAGTATATAGACTATCCAATGGAATAACAGCGTATTTCAGTGTCAAACTCAAAGTAATTGCACTTGTGTGTCGTATGAAGTTTTCTTTTGTTTTTTTTTTTTTTTTTTTGTTTATTATATAGGGTGGGAATGAGTATACCAGCAGATTTTAACCAACGATTCTAGTGCCTATTTCAACAAAAAAATGTAACATAAACATTGCTGGATAAAGCTTAATTTTCGAGATATTAATTTTATTCAGTAATTAACAAGTTAATAAATCTCAAGGGTAACACGCTTTAATTATGAGACGTCATCACACACACAAGCACACACGCAATACGGAAGCGGTAATATAAGTCTTACTTGACATCTATCATAATTTTGACTTTGAATATTTTTTCAATAAGTTGAGTTTAAACAGCAAAAAGTTTTCATTAGGTATTGAGAGAAATAAATGTTATATCTAATGGTAGATAGCGATTACTGTTTTCCAAACTAAGACACAAATATCTTTATTCAGAATCAGTAATAGTCAAAAGTGATCAACTTATTATTACTAGTTTGGTCTTGAGTTTTACTTCTGTTCTCTACCAACGAGTCGGCAAGTGTGCAAACTTTTTTTGGTGAATAACCTACCTACTGGCCACCAGATTTTAAAACGTCGGGAGTCGTTCGTGAAATGTGAAGTTTTCTTTATGGATCACTCTTTAGGCTAAGGTTTCGTTCACAAGAAAGTACTATGGTTATATTAGTTATTTTTCGTTTTTGTTCCAGAAATTAAGTGAGTTAATAAGGCAGTTTTGGAACCATGTTGATATTAAAAAAGTAAAAAAATATTTATTGCCTCGAACTTAAACAAACAATAATAATAATAATTTGATACAAACAATGCAAATAAATATCCAGGCAATGGGCACCAGTCTCAGCGTTTGCTGAACATACGTCTATCCAACGCTGATTTTCAGACTGATCCCTATTATAAACTAAAGTAAAACTAAACCTAAACACTAACCAGGTCGGCCACGTTTGCAAGCTTTGCTCGCATGAGTGTGTGTGTGTGTGTGTGCGTGTGTGTACGTGTATGTGCGTGTGTGTATGTGTGTGTGTGTGTGTGTGTGTGTGTGTGTGTGTGTGCGTGTGTGTACGTGTATGTGCGTGTGTTGCGTTACCAAAGAAACATGAAAAAAAAACCTGACAGTTGTCTTTATTTATGATATTACTTATTTATTTATTTATTTGGGTGGTCTATATTTTGTAATTCCAGAAAGTGTGCTTTAACAAGTTTTTTGAATTTTAGCAGAGGCATTGGGTTTCTTAGTGGTGGTGGCAGATCATTCCAAATTTTTGGTGCAGCATACTTGAAACCGCCCCTGAAAAATTTGGTCTTATGTTTAGGTATAACATTGTTTACTCGAAATACCACCAGGAATCTATGGTTAAAGTTTGTATAAAGTGGAGTTATGTTTTTCGAGTGGCTCATGTGATTATTTAAAAAGATCACTTGTGGCTAGGTTTGTTGAAGATGTTTTGCTAAGTGAAATAGATTAAAAAGGATTACGGACATTGCAGTTTGTCACATCAACTAGGTACTGTTGTTGGATTTAAACAACAATACATACCTCTTTGTGCGTCTCGTCTTATTTTGCGCTACGAAATTTGCGCTTAGTTTGTTCAGCGCTATAAGCAGCCTTGTGTTGAAGTTAATGATACGATAGTGGCCACACACACAATTACCACTGAAGTTTTACTACAAAATAATTTCTTACTTTGACATGTCTACAACAACAATATTTATTTTGAAGAATAATAATAGCATCAATAAATTGCTCTAAATAATTAATTAATATATATGTTAATACATGTTATAACTGACGATTCGAAAGTGCTTGTTGCTAGGCCTATTTGAATAAAGAATATTTTGACTTTGACTTGACTTTGAAGAAGAGCGCATCTGATAAATAACTCGAGAACGGTGGCACCGATTTTGATGATCTACGATTTTTAGGATTTGTGTTCGCTCCGAATAGCAGAATAACAAGTAAAATGTCGGTAAAATGTACGAAAAAAAGTACTTTAACTCTACCTTTATTAAAAAACTGTTGATTTTAATAATCTGTTTCAAATTTAAGTACTTACATTGTTTTAATCTGTTACTTTTAAAATTAAAACTACTATTTTTACTTTTAAATAATAATCGCACTGCTTTATTGTACATGTTCGATCTGGAAAAAAAATTGACTCCCTGAAAAATATTTTTAGAGTTGTTTATGGTAAACCAAAAATATTTAGAGGATATGCGTTACTAAAAAAAATCTTAACCTGAGTTAAGTATTTTTTTTAGTAACGCATAATTTGGGTCAACCCTATTGCACGTACTATAATTACAACCACAGATTTAGGTTCACGTCTTCCATGTGAAAATACCTAAAGTTAAGGGTTATAAAGCTTAACTACTCGTTAGACTTATAAAGTTAAATTTAAACGGCATCTCCGTTTCTGTAATTTTTTGTAATAAAAACATAACTTACTCATACATGCACATAAATGAAGAGCGTTCGTAGCCTAGCGGCGCCCGCGTACCGCGTGCGGTATGCGAGGTTAAGCAACGTTGGCCGGGGTCAGTACTTGGATGAGTGACCGCTTTAAGTGGTTACTAATTGAGCGTTCCCGTGCTTTGGAAGTCACGTTAAGCCGTTAGAGCTTGCTAAACCCAAGTTAGAGGCTTGAGAAGTTCTAACAGTTAAGTTGCCCACTCACTTGACAACCCTAATCCTAATCTTATATCTAGTTTCCACCTTGCGTTGGAAGGTCACATGACAGTCGCTTCCATAAAAACTAGTGCCTACGCCAATTCTTGGGATTAGGTAGCGGACCCCAGGCATCCTTCAGGATGCAGCTGTACTGAGATAACGCTAGGATGATGATGATCATGACATGCACATAAGTCGTTGCGAGTACATATTGGCTTCAGGAGGGACGAATTTTGTTATTTAAACTTAGTATGACCATTCTGTGTAACCTTTTATCCCAAGTACCATGTGGTGAGTGTGCTCAGGAGCTCCATGAGCTCATACCGCCTTCCCCCTTCTTCCATCGGACATCCAGACGTACGGCTGGCTACCATCCTTACCTGGTCGAAATTCCTCTAATTCGAACCAAGCGCTTTGCATCTTCTTTTATAATGCGCGCTTCTAAGGTTTGGAATTCTCTGCCGGCGTCTGTATTTCCGAGTTCATATAACCTGGACCTTTTTAAGGCACGAGTGAATAGGCATCTTCTGGGTGAGCTCGCTTCATCGTCGGCCTCATCTTTGCCTCCTGGCTAGATGCTGGCCAAGAGCAATCCCATATTTAATAAAAAAAAAACCATCAAGTACCTACATTTCAAAAATAAAATCATTCAAGTCTTATTTAATCCCATACTTACTATTATACTAAATTATTTATTTAGACCGTTATATAATAAACAGATTAATTACAAAAAATAAAACTAATTACTATAACATTAAAACTTATTACAGAACTGAAATAAAACTAAATTAAATCTAAAAATGCCCCCCGCGGCATTCTGCCGATGATACTGGCACATCCGCTCTGAATAGCCAAGCTGGTGGTCTACTCCGAAATTCTAAATACGAACTTCGTATGGTGCCGTCCCTTTCACTCATATAGTGTGTGACAAGAGGGTAAAAGGGACGGCACTATACGAAGTTCGTATTTCTAATTTCGGAGTAGACCCCCTGATTCTTTGTCTGAGGTAGCTGCCATCTCTTCGGTCATACTTAGGTTCTTTAAGACCATTTTCCACTTATAACAAGTACCCATATGAATTAAAACTGATCGCACTCAGAGACCTATTTAAGCGTAGTTTTTCACACGTCAGTAATTTTACAGCCGTTTTATTTATGGGTTTTAAATTCGGAATCCTTTTCGCGGTTTGCCTTTGGTAACGGTCAAAACCTCCGATCATAGAAAGAAAGTCAAAACGATGAGAGGGTTTGGATTTGCGGGCATTATAGGGAAAAAAATCGTTCGTCCCTCTTGCGTAACCGCCGTTTCGTAACCAGTTGCGATTGAATAATGTTCCAACAATAAAAATATTTTTAATTGTTGCGATTGAATAATGTTCCAACAAAAAAAGTATGATTAACGTTAGGTTTGTTAGGTACAGTCGTAAAGTAAAGGTCGAAAAATGACGTACCTTTTCATTCCTGGGTTATGCATATAGGTAAGGTTATTTGTTGTGAAAATACAATATTTGTTTGATGCCGTATTATTGAATATTATGTATTATTATATATTATGTATGTATTATTGATGTCTATTGAATATTAAAAATATATCAACAATGGTGGCACACTGATTTAACCATGCGGCTGTCAAGCGGCGGTCGTGGGTTCGAATCACGGCTTATATAATCAATGACCATTTTGACTAATATGTACCAAATATCATTTGATACTTACGGATAGCTTTTCGGTAAAGGGTAACATCGTAATCTGCGAATAAATTCAAATTCAAAAGTAATCTGTCCTGTTTTCATAGCAAGGCAATGTAATTTTTTTTATAAAACTTATTTGTTTTTTATACAATGTTTTATTTGCATTAACATTTATAACTCATAATCAATTAATTTTGAATCAATATTATGCAATCAAAATCTAAACATTGCACGCATCATCCTTGCTAGAAAACTAGTTTTCACCCTCACAAAGATATTTTAAATATAAAAATATAAGTTTCTTACCACGAATCTTGAAGTGCCTCCATCGAGAGATACCGTCGTGCGGTGAAATTTACGGCGTGCTTTTACTGTCTGGTTTTATCCGGGCTACTATATCGTGCCACTGAAAATGAACGGAATTTTGGTATGTATTGGATGGTTAGCTTGCTTCGCTCTTGTAGGGTAGTGGGTGAGTGACACTTTGAGATCATCATCATCATTTTGAGCTTGTAATCGCCCACAGCTAAGCATAACCCTCTCTTCGAGTACGCCATTCGTCCCGGTACTGAGCTAATCTTACCTAGAATTCTTCGGATGTGGAGGAAGTCGTTGTTATTCCACTGTCTGTCGTCCATCACAGGGTGGACAGCCCAGCTGTGCTGGCGAGGATCGGGTTTGTGGTTCCGACGAGGGTTCCACAGGATTTGGATTGCGTGGTGGTAGTACCGTGCCACCAGCCAGGCCTGCTGCTGCAGCGTGTGTCCGCTCGCACGTGCCACGCTCCACACGCTCCTACCGCGCGCAATGTCTGTTGTACCTAATGCTCACTCAGCTTATGAAAGCTCTAGTTGATAAAAAGACAAAAGCAGTTTCTTGACAATTTTAAATAATGATTATTTATTATGTTTGTAAATTCAATACTTTTTTATGTATTCTGTAATTTCGAATGTTTCTAAAGTTACATAAAAAGAGAGAGTTTGACGATGTTGATGTTCATATAAAACCGATTGTGACAGACAATAAAAAGCAAAACTATGACAATGTCAATAAAATAATAGCGAACTCGTTTCGCCTTAGAAAAAGAATTTCTATTAAATTATTTTACTCACATGAATGCCCACATGCTTGAGTATCCGTCTCCCATAAAAATATCACACCCTTTTTACCGCCTTACATTTAAATTTCATTTCGGGAGTAAAACCTATAAGTATATTATATGCTTTATCAGGGTCTCAAAATGTCTACGCTAAATTTCATCTATATTCATGCAGCAATCGTGAGAAGATTGGTGAGAAGTGAGATGGCATCATTCAGACACAGTTACTTTTTTGTATTTACCCTTTTAACTCATTGGATATAAGTATATTAAATGTGTTCTGAATGCGTACATAACTTATTTAGTACCTGGGCGACCGAGCTACGCTGGTGTTTTCCAGGGGGATAAGAGTTTTCCCGCAGATAAGACCAAGCTAGATATTTTTTTCGTTACTGAAAACCCCTATATTCAAAATTTGATTAAAATCGTTAGAGCGGTTTTCGGGATTTCAATTACAAACAAATAAATAAATTTATAAATGTTGCTCGTTTAATAGTATAGGATAGGATTTAGACATAATAATGCTGATAAAAAATTGTAGCCTCATTATAATGATAAAAGATTTTTCGCGTTTATAATATTAGTAGGATTACTTGACCTGTCACTATCAGTCTATTATCCTTTTATTGCAAACGTCAATGCGATATTTCTGTTTAGTTTGAAATGAAACGTTGAGAGGGCTGATAATTGCCTTGGTGCATACAAATGTCGACTCTAAGGCGAGGAACCTTTTCTTACCCTGACTGTACGAGCTGAATGGTACAGAAACCTCTAAAATGAAAATTAAATGATTTATTTTGCAAGGACATACACAGGTGTTAGGATTACATGTCAATGTGATAATAGTACATTACGATACAAGTGCAGAGAACAGAAAATTCGCAACGAGTGGTGATAAATTAAAACACGACCGAAGGGAGTGTTTTAACTCGACACGAGTTGCGAATTGCCTGTTTGCACGTGTATCGTACAACGTTTTACAGCACATAAGGCTCTTTAAAGTTTGGACATATGCACGTAATCTGCTGATTACCGCACTCGTGCGGTAATGTATAATCCGCCACAATATGGCAATTAAAATATCAAAATCTAACTTAAAATATCTTATACTAACTTAAAAAATCAGATTATCAAATTATTCATTTAAATTATATAAGTAATATGGTTTAGTGAACAAAAATAATTTCATGTTTTTGAAAAATTCTTAAGAAATTGTAAATTTTAATTCCATTACATTCAAGACTTCTTCTATAATGTATGTATTTTTTAGAATTAGGTAACTGAATGTCAGAGTTAGGCCTTAATTTGTGTGGTCTGCATGTATTGTTAGCATTACATTCAAATCTAGACTTATTTTTATGAACAAAAATACACACTTAGTATATGTAAAGCGATATCAGGGTCATTATTCCATGCCTCACAAAAATAGGACGACAATGTTCGAGAGGCTTTGCCTTGTCTCTCCATGGTGAACTAGCTACAGTCTCATTATTTCAAAGGTCGGGACTTTGTCGCTTTCACCCGTTAGACATTTAGTATGATAGTTTAAACATGAATTTAAAGCGACAAGGTACAAAGGTGTTCAGCCCCTTGTGAGGCCGACCGTACGCCGCAATGTATAGACACTGGCAGTAAATAGAATCTACTAGTATCTGCCTCTGGCCCTGATATTATGTATGTTATTTACGAGAACATTGTGTGGTGAAGGCCGGCTTTTATCTTTAGTGAGATCGAATTCGGGCAGTGCCGCGATTCCATTTGCAATGGAGATTATTGGCCAGCTTCGTACTATGTTAATGTCGGCGTTGGGTGGACTGGTAATGTTCAATCGTTTTGTGATCATTCTCTGCAATCGATGGGTACGTTACTTTGCGGAACTCTATAATAAATAACTATGATAATAAGGGTTGGCAATGCCCATGTGATATCTCTGGAGGCGCAGGAGTCCATGGGCTACGGCATAGACGAACAGAAAAAGTAATATACCCTCTTTGGCTACGGTGACCGCGTACCATGTTTTGACTAAGTAAAGTCTGAAAACAGCCAAATACTAGTACGATTAAAGTATTCCCTCGTTTTCTTTATTTTTAAATTTGCTATAGACGCTTTACTTTTACAAGTGGTAGAGGCAAAAAAGATATATACTAACGGAAAGTAGAAGTGACGTTTTTAAAAATGTCTCAAACTGTTTCAAATACAAAAATACGATTATATGCAAACCCCGTTTAATTTTTACTCATTTTATAGTACATTACGATGCAAGTGCAGATAACAGGAAATTCGCAACGAGTAGTGATAAATTGAAACACGACCGAAGGGAGTGTTTTAAATCGACACGAGTTGCGAATTACCTGTTCGCACGTGTATCGTACAACGTTTTACAGTACATATGGCTCTTTAAAGTTTCGACATATGAACGTAATCTGCTGATTATCGCACTCGTGCCGTAAAGTAGCACCATGTGTACTGTAAAATATATATTTCATATACCTACACTTGTTATTTGTTTTAAGATTTTTAAACTTTAGAATTGTTATTTTAGATTGAAAGTGGCATAATGAGTAACGCTGTGTCCTTTTAAAAAAATTGTAGGGCGGGGCAGATGAACTAGGTTTTAACGTTTATATTTTATGGTAATATGCTTAATTATTATACATAATAATGTTATTTCCTCGCATTGTTACAGAAAAACACTATAAATGCCTCGGCAGGAATGGCTATTCGTGGATGCGTTATCTATTGACGGACTCAGCTATTTTCTTTTCCCGGCCTCTGCAATAATGTACTATATTCATCATCATCATCATTTCAGCCGAATGACGTCCACTGCTGGACCTAGGCCTCCCCCAAAGACTTCCACAATGACCGGTCCCGCGCCACCCGCATCCAGCGGACTTTCCTCTTAAGGCCCCGCGTACAATTTTTTGTACAAATTCCAAAATTGATTTGAACTTAAAATGAATAACAAAAGTATTCCTAATTCAAAAACACAATATTTTTTCTGGGCCGCAGGAGGTCAAATTACTGTACTGGTATTCCCGAGAGGTATTCTATACGTAACTTATGTACACTCGTGTACCTTATTTTTAGGAGCAAAGTGGCGTATCTGCTAACTGCTCTTTAACGACCGAGTGAGCGTTAACGACCTAGACGGAGACAAGAGGTTCATGTACATTGTGTTGTACAATTTTGTGTACATTTCTGAATTCAACTGTTGTTTATAGAAATTTACCATGTCTGTGGAAGCTAACGTAACATGTTATTGATGGAAGCTGGCGTTTTATTTGGGAATTTAATTTTACAAAAACTAAAACCAGAGGTAAACTAGAAGTTGTTTTGTTTGATTTAGCCCGATTTTCTCGCTACAGTTAAGATCTGTTTGTTTATTTATAAGTGTGTTATGGCTTTTATTATTACTGGAGCGTTCGTGGCCCAGCGGCGCCCGCGTACCGCGTTTGGTATGCGAGGTTAAGCAATGTGGGCGCAGGTCAGTTCTTGGATGGGTGACCGCTTTGAGTGGTTACTAACTGAGCGCTCCCGTGCTTTGTAAGGCACGCTAAGCCGTTGATCCCGGCTGCTGTCTACGACAGCAGTCGTTAAGCCAAGTTAGAGGCCTTCGGGCGGCTTGAGAACTTCTAACAGTCAAGTTGCCCACTCACTTGACAAAGGGGGGTCGAAGTTGCACCACGTCCGTAGGGAGTACCCACCGTAACCCTACACGTGACTCCTGGGTGGTGCTAAAAGTGCAACAAAAACTGGCAACCGTACTTGTCTTCTCGAAGATGGGGTATAGGGTTCATCAAGAAAGGAGTGTATACATTTTGATAGGGCCAGCAACGCGCATGTGACAACCCTGAAGTTGCAGGCGCCTATAGGCTGCGGTGACCACTTACCATCAGGCGGGCCGTACGCTTGTTTGCCACCGACGTGGTATAAAAAAAATCAAAACGGAGATTTGATCATATCCTAAGCGATGTGATTGATAAGCTTCACGCAGGATGTTGAAATGTCTACTCCACTACAATATTTTTCAGTTATTTGTTAAAAAAAACTGTTTCAGGCAACACTAAATAAACCAGTAAAACTGCAAAATTGCAACCCATTTCATCCAAATCCCATAAATTAATATATGTAGATAACGACTATCGACTGGGTATGGCGGAACTTTCCGCAAATTATTTCAAACTCCCGCTGGAAATGCACGAGGACTCGGTGCAATCCCAACTTTAACTTAGATACTCGTAAATAGACTAGATTTTTCAATATCAATTTATTGAAGAAAATTGTGAATTTTCTTGTGATTTTTCTTGAATTCCTTTATAAACAGAGTGGACGGGGATGTTTCTAGATTGCAGAAAAATTTCTCGTTTTTGCAGAATCAAGATTTTTTATCAACTCATCATTCTCCTACCGGTTTGATCAGTTGTATCCTAAGGAGCATGTGGTCCGATTTGGCACATAATTCTCATATTTGGCGTAGGCCTTAATTTTACAAAAAACTAAACCCAGAGGTAAACTAGAAGTTGTTTTGTTTGATTTAGCCCGATTTTCTCGCTACAGTTCTGTTTGTTTATTTATAAGTGTGTTATGGCTTTTATTATTACTGGAGCGTTCGTGGCCCAGCGGCGCCCGCGTACCGCGTTCGGTATGCGAGGTTAAGCAATGTGGGCGCAGGTCAGTTCTAGGATGGGTGACCGCTTTGAGTGGTTACTAACTGAGCGCTCCCGTGCTTTGGAAGGCACGCTAAGCCGTTGATCCCGGCTGCTGTCTACGACAGCAGTCGTTAAGCCAAGTTAGAGGCCTTCGGGCGGCTTGAGAACTTCTAACAGTCAAGTTGCCCACTCACTTGACAAAGGGGGGTCGAAGTTGCACCACGTCCGTAGGGAGTACCCACCGTACCCTACACGTGACCCCTGGGTGGTGCTAAAAGTGCAACAAAAACTGGCAACCGTACTTGTCTTCTCGAAGATCTCACGGTTCGTAAATAAATGCCATACGATTAAATAAATGGCTTTTCTTACATATATTTATACATTTTTATACCACGTCGGTGGTAAACAAGCGAACAGCCCGCCTGAGTACGTCAGTATGCGGTCAGCGCAGCCTATGGACACAGCCGAGGGAGAAAATGATAGGTACATTAATACATTCGTATTTTAATATTTTTTTCCTTAAGAAAACATTGATGAAAACAGTTTCGAAAAATCCCATCCCCACGTAGAAAGTATTTCAGAGATTGTTCACAACAATGTGGCAAGTTTACGAGATCGAGTTCGGGCCGCCAATTACTTTAAAAACGAGCGGGCCGCCATTTCAACAGCCAGCGTTCCATCTGCATTTCTTAGTAAATTTCACGTTTTCTATTGTTTTTTTACAATAAACTTTTGCTTTACTTTTAGATTGAATTGTTAGAAGTAATAACAAGTTTGTAAGAAGTATATTTAAAACACAAGCTTTAAAAAGGATAACGGTACCTATTTTATTATTATTGCGTTGTCGTCGTGTATAAATACAGGATGGTTCTTTTTTTTATTTGCTGAAAGTAAATATTATCTTATTTCTCCTAAGCATTAGAACCAATTGAATTCACAGACTTTTGAAAAAATGTACAGACAGCAAAACAAAACTATTTTTTTGTCATTTTTGTCTTAAAGTTGTTTGATGCCAATCGATCCTATTTCAATTTTATCAAGGAACAAAAACTTCTTAGAGATCGACCTAGCCTAGGATACAAGAGATGCCACAAATAAAAAAACCGGCCAAGTGCGAGTCGGACTCGCGCACGAAGGGTTTCGTACCAGAAAAAAAACGCCATCAACTGTATGGGAGCCCCCCTTAATTATTATTATTATTTTGATTTTAGTATTTGTTGTTGTAGTCACAATAAAAATACATAATCTGTGCAAATTTCAGCTATTACGGTTCTTGAGATCTAGCTCGGCGAGTGGTAGCCATGAAAAAGGGCTAATATATCACCTTTTTTATATGGGAGCCCCCCTTAAATATTATTAATATTTTGTTTTTAGTATTTGTTGTTATAGCGGCAACATAAATACACAATCTGTGAAAATTTCAACTGTCTAGTTATAACGGTTCTTGAGATACAGCCAGATTTTGGTGACAGACGGACGGACGGACAGCGAAGTCAATAGGGTCCCGTTTTTACCCTTTGGGTACGGAACCCTAAAAAGAGAAACTTTGTACAGTTTATTGAAAAAGTTGTCTTTTTTATAAATCTGTGAATGCAGTTTTTGTGCTCAGGAGAAATAAAACAAATTGAGCTCTCTCAACGTTTTGTTTTAAGGTAGTTTCCCTCCAGGGCCGATTTTTTTCCATCCTGTATATCCATCTAGCCACCATTTTATACGTGGACAATAAACATATATTTTATTTATAAGTAGGTCAAATATTTGGCCTGGCGGCTGGTTAAGCCACCCTTATAGTATCTATTTTCATCAAAATAAATTACATACGACATACACATAGAAGGAGTCCACTACCTAATCGCAATTGGGATACTTAAGCACTATTTTTTACGGAAGTGACTGCCATCTGTCCAACCCAAGGGGGAAACTAGACACTTTTTTTTTTTAAATAGGCACACAAAACAGGTATGAATCATTAATAATACACCATACATAATTTTTCTTATATAAAACTAGACTGATGCTCTAAACTATGTGTACACAGTGAGATAGAAATTTCTACATTATAGTCGTGTAATTGAGGTTTAGTTTTGTCAAGTGAGTGGGCAACTAGGCTGTTTAAAGTTCTCAAGCGATTGCTATCATAGACAGCAGCCGGGATCAACGGCTTAAGGTTCCTTTCTGTGTTAAAAAAATACATTGTCTTGAATTTCACAATTGTACACATACACATAATAAAAAATAAAAACTCGTCTCCTGGTACATAAGGAGGTAGGAAGGACATAGGAGGGGCATCCAGTGTAAAATTAGTTATAAATGTTATAATCTTTGAATAGTCGGTTGGACAGTGCATAGGTCACTCATAGTCATGATTGTTCGCCAACATGGTCCGAGAAAATCTTAATGACTTACTGCAGATTCCCAGAAAACCTATTGTATTGTATTCTATTCTCTCGATAAGTAGGGAAATTAACTGAAATGACAAATAGATGTAACTATAAAATAAAGCCGAACGTCTCATTCAAAAGATCTCCCCTGTTTACGTTTATTAATCTCAATTAAAGTAGCGGTATCTCCATGCATATTCCAGAATTTAATTAATATAAAATCACAGCACTAACGTCTAAGAAAAAACACGTAAATAGAACGTTTTCAAAAATCGAATACGGGATACACCCTCGACACGGTGGCGTTCCATTTTTCACGTTGCGTCGGTTGCCATGGCAACCGCGTCTCGTTCAACCCGCGACAGGAGCGCCATCTCTCGCAATGTCTCTGAATCGTTTGCAGTTTGCGGTCGCTTGTTAGTTCCAGACGCGAGAAATAGGTGGCGCTGAGTACAACGCTGGGATGTATTACGTAATGTAATTTAACTGTAAGGTGTTTTGAAATGTTAAAGTAAGGTTTTAATGTTTGCATGATATAGGATTATGATTATTATTATACGATTATTATTTATATTATTATTATTTATATAAAAGTATAGAATAATTAAGTTAGGACTAATTAACAAAATTAGACATAAATTACAGCAATGAATAACTAGTTAGTGTGATAGTTGTACCTCATAATTGAAATAGATCACAATACAAATAATGAACATCGATAATAATGTAATATTCAGTCATATTTGAAGACAAAGAATTGAAATATTACATGCCTAAATTGGTAGAACATAAGCACATTAGTTGTACACTAGTTTTTTGGGACGTGTTTTGTAACTATGGTCTGGCAATAAACGCTTTGAATCTTGAATCTTAGGTATTAAATCCATGGTTGATCTAAAATCCTAGACGCACTATAGGTATTTAGTGCAGTTCAAAGCGCGTCTACTTCAGTCCGCTTCCGGGAATTATATTATCAAACTAGATATAACCAGATGAATCTGGCTCGAGGCAGTTCGAGCTAACACAATTAGCTAGTTTCTCGCTGCTATTAGATGGAGGGTAGATATAAATTATCATTATAACAGAGTTCAAAACTATTCCTATGTTAAATAAATTTAAAAAGAAAGATGTTCCTCAACAAGACTTAAGAGAAGACTTAGACGATATTTTTCATTCATAGGTAGCTCTTAGTTTATGGCTTTTTTATTGCAATGTTCTTTTTAGTGTTTCCGTAGTGTGATTAAATAAAATATCATTTTAGATAAGACTCCATCATGTTTTTTTTTTGCAACTATATCTGGGTATTGCAACTAACTTAAATATCTCCCTCTAAGATGATTGTATTGAACAATATGATATTTTTTCCTGGTACTTTTAGCAGAAGAACTGTAACATATATCACGCGTGTTCATTGTTCCATAATACAATGATCTTAGAGGGAGCTAAAGAGTTAGTTGCAATAACCAGATAGTTAAAACCACAAAACTCCAGCCTACTGATATAAGTAAGAAACAAATGCTTCATTTATGGTGACGTAGAAGTTTATTGACCGAGCGAGCGAAGCGACTACGATTTAGCTTGGGAAAAAACGCTTTCATTTGTCCGTCGGATATCCACTGTCCAGATTTCTAGCTGTTCTCTTACAGGTTACATTTCTCAATAGATTCTCGTGTAATTTTGTGAAGTGGTTCGATAATTATAAAGAGTTTTACGTCGATTGAGGTTCTGTTTTTTAATTATCAAAATAGCTCGTCACTTTCCAAAAACTGAATCGTCAAAAATAACCGCTCGCGAGGTCTACAGCTTACAAAAACACCAGTTACTCAAAATTTTCTTAAAGAAAAGCGCAAGGAATTACTAACAAACAACTCGGTGACGTTACGCAAGAACTCGTATACAATACCTACAGGGGTGTTATTCACTCATCCTCACCTCTCACCTCAAACCTCACCCGTTTTTATATGGAAACTGTAAAAATTTGACAAATGACATTCGACAGTTTCCATATATTAAAACCGGCCAAGAGCGTGTCGGGCCACGCTCAGTGTAGGATTCCGTAGTTTTTGTAATTTTTTCAAAAACTATTCAACCTATCAAGTTCAAAATAATTTTTCTACAAAGTTTTTATAAAGTTCTACTTTTGAGATTTTTTTCATATTTTTAAAACTTATGGTTCAAAAGTTAGAGGGGGGGGGACACATTTTTTTTTTACTTCTGGAGCGATTATTTCCGAAAATATTAACATTATCAAAAAATGATTTTAGTAAACCCCTATTTATTTTTAAATACCTATCTAACAATATATCACACGTTAGTTTTAATGAAAAAAAAAATTCACTCCCCACTTTACGTATAGGGGAGGTACCCTAATAAAATATTTTTTTCCACTTTTTATTTTACCACTTTGTCGGCGTAATTGATATACATATTAGTACCAAATTTCAGCTTTCTAGTGCTAACGGTCACTGAGATTATCCGCGGACGGACGGACAGACGGACGGACAGACATGGCGAAACTATAAGGGTTCCTAGTTGACTACGGAACCCTAAAAAACGGGTGAGGTGTGAGGTGACAGGTGAGGACGAATCGGTTTCTGAATAAGAGGGCTGGATATATGTATGTAAACAAAGTCGGAGGATTTGATAGAATCAGGTGTTACTTTGTGAAAATCCATGACAAGTTTCTAGAAGAATATTTATTTGCTATTTGCTCGGTGGACTTAGCGCAAGCAACGTCTGCCAGCATATCCTGATGATGCCTCGTAGAGAGGCGAAACACGTGTCAAGGTTTTGTCTTTATTGGTAGTGGATTTTTGTATTTGCATGTTTGTGCATGCGTAAGGAGGGTGGGAATATTAACCGCATGCAAAAATACGCAAGTGGATACATTGCATTAACTCTAATAGACCTACAAGTTCTTAAGCGGAATAGCAAAGAAATATTGTTTCTAGAAACTTTAAGTGGAGGGATATTTGGGGGAGGCTAATGTGCAGCGGTCAGTGGACATCTTTCGGCTGATATGATGATATAATAATAATATATTGGGGGACAATCTTACACAAATTGACCTAGTCCCAAACTAAGCAAAGCTTGTACTATGGGTACTAGACGACGATATACATACTTATATAGATAAACTATTTGTCTCTTCCATAATATTTTTCGATACTGGTCTGTAGTTTACTTTTGGGTCTCACTTTAGTTTGTGGTATATATGTATGTTTATTTATTTACTTATTTATGTATGTTTATTGTATATATATTTATATATAGTGCTTTATGTGTTTATTATTATTATTATATTTCTTTTTATTTCTAGTAGTTATTCCTTTTGTTTGCACCACCCACTTATCATGTTTGTTTACTTTTTTCTCCGCTACCCAAAGGTTGTCTGGAAGAAATCGCTCATTTAGCGATAAGACCGCCTGTTGTTTACCTCTGCTTGTATCTTTATGCTGTTTCTATTTGTAATTCTTTTTTGAGGTGCGCAATAAAGCATATTGTATTGTATTGTGTATTGTAAATACATACTTAAATACATAGAAAATATCCAAGACCCAAGAACAAATATCCGTGAAAAATGCACAAATAAATTCCCTGGCCGGGATTCGAACCCGGGACCTCTATCTTCGGAAGCAGAGTCACTACCAACTAGGCTAAACAGGTCGTCAATGTCATGTCGATATAACATTACATATGAGTCATCTGATATATCAAATGAGTGCACAATCTCTTATGTTAGAGCATAATATCCAGCGTCAGTGTAGCCATTCATTATCAATGAATGAGATGGTATTATTATAAAATGTACAATCAAACAAACATTACAATTTTCGTGACAGTAAAAATAAGTTCAGATAATACAATTTCGATGGCATAAATTCCTCTTCAAATTACTTCCCGCTCAGTAGCTGTATTTTTCCGGTTTAACAATTCCCAAAACACATAAAAAACATTAATTCTCGTGAATTTCATCCGCAACTTCCCCCGGATTACGGTATTCAAAAATTTCCGTAAATAAATTTTGTTCAAAAAGTTGGTACGCATTAAGATTTATTGGCATCATAAAAGACCTTGACGTCAGCTGTGCTCGCCGTGTGTTCTTTTTGAAGTTTAAATAAGTTTTTTTAGGTTACGGCGGTACCTTCCAAAATTCACTTGAAGTCAGGTAGGTTATTATTTTATTATGTATGTTTTTTTTAGAGTTCCGTTTTAAACAAAAAAACCCTTACAGTATCACCATATCCCTCTATCCATCCGTCCGTAAATCACCATCGTAGTATATATTATAATGAATTTTAAAGGAAAACTATCACAGCTAAGTAGATATTACTAGTTGACGAGTAATAGCCGAACTTATGAAATGTACTTGGAAAAGTATACTTTCTTACAATTTCCATTGATTACCTAGATATGTTGTTAGTTGTGTCGAATATATAGTAAATATAAGGTTTCGAAATGTTTAATTCGCATAATGTCACAGCTTATCTACATTACGCGTGACCCGACACCCTTGGTCTACACACCTGGTCGAATTGCTAAACTTAAGCGGTGCTCTTTGGGCATGGCATGTGTGAATCAGTGAACGTCATTTGGCTGATACACATACACGTATGTTGGTGGTAAACAAGCGAACGGCCCGCCTGGTGGGAAACTGTTACCGTGGCCTATGGACGTCTGCAACTGCGGCGGGTTAATTACGCAATACGCAACATTTTCGAGCGTGCGTAAGAGTATTTAGATCTAAATGTCATGTCATTTTGCCATCGTAAAAATGTAGATTTATCTGTCGTAGGTTTGAAAATTTTCTAATAATAATCGATTAAGACGACATGCGAAATAGATATTTACGACGTGCAAAAATGACATTCCGTTAACGCTCGGGTGTTATTCATAAACCGACTCTCCCTCACTTGTCACCTCACACTTCACCCGTTTTATATGGAACTGTCAAAATTTGACTGTACTTTATATCAATGTAGTAAAATGCATGTGCATTAACTTAGATTTGTCGTTGATTGTACCAACTCTACGCTTAACGGCACGCATTCCCGCATATCCATTGTATATAAATGTGGACATATAATGACATTTGTCGGCCTGTTTAGCCTAGTTGGCAGTGACACTGCCTCCGAAGCTAGAGGTCCCGGGTTCGAATCCCGGCCAGGGAATTATTTGTGCACTTAGCACGGATATTTGTTCTTGGGTCTTGCATGTTTTCTATGTATTTAAGTATGTATTTATCTATATAAGTATGTCTATCGTCGTCTAGTACCCATAGTACAAGCTTTGCTTAGTTTGGGACTAGGTCGATTTGTGTAAGATTGTCCCCCAGTATTTATAATTTTTTTTAATTTAAATATTCCGAGATAAGTGCGAAAGGCTGTGGAGATGAATGTGAAATGCGTGCCATAAGCCATAAAGCTACTCGTAGCTATTCTACAGGGCTGTTATTCACAGACGGACTCGACCTCACCTGTCATCTCACACCTCACCCGTTTTTATATGGAAACTGTTAAAATTTGAAAAAATGACATTTCAAAGTTTCCGTATGAAAACGGGCGAGGTCACCTCACACCTCACCCGTTTTTACATGGAAACTGTCAAAATTTGACATATGACATTTAACAGTTTCCGTATGAAAACGGGTGAGGTGTGAGGTGACAGGTGAGGACGAGTCGGTTTGCGAATAAGAGGACTGAAAATAGAAAAAAACCAGCGAACCGTACTTCGCACGCACAATGAAGTTTTCCGTAGGGGTATTACTACTCTACATATAAAACCACTATCGAACTGATTTTATGATAAGTGTCACTGCAGTGAGCAAATAGCGAATTTTATGCTCTTTAATGTGCGGACGAATTTTTTTTTTTCAATAAATTTTTGTTTTTTTTTATTATTTTTTTCAAGACGTTTTCGTTGTATGATCATAGAAAAGGACTTGCATTGGAGAAAATGGCGGTCGTTTATTGCTATGGAACCCGAAAAACAGTAAGATTAAAAAAAAAAACACAAAATTTAAATGACAGTCCATCATTCTGATTTTGAAAAACACCCAACCCAAGGGTCGGCAATGCGCATGTGACACCCCTAGGAGTTGCAGGCGTCCATAGGCTGCGGTGACCGCTTACCATCAGGCGGGCCGTACGCTTGTTTGCCACCGACGTGGTATTTTTTTTTTTTTATATAAAGGCCTTTCGTTCGATTACTTACCGAATTTTCACAAGCATAATAAATTAAGCATGCCTCAGATTGGCTTTTTTGTTAGCACGGAGTTAAATACATATAAATAGTGGCTCTGTGAGCTATAGACCTCGCAAAAAAAAAACCAAAAACTGACTCGACAAAAATAATCTATATAATTATTGAACCTGCTCACAAAATTTCACGAGAACCGGTTGAGAAATGCGACCTGTAGAGGAGAACATCCTCTACAGGTCGTATTTGTCAACCGGTCTGTCTGTCCAGACGTACATACGATTTTTTTTGTCGGAAGCTGAAACGGAGACGCTTCGCTCGCTCGGTCAATAATGGTTCATATAATTGAATAACAGTCTAACCCGTATATTATATTCCACGTTTGAACTCAGTTGAAAATCATCCATGCAGAATGGGAACGTGGCTTAGATAAGCCGATTACATTTTAAAGGCAAAAAACCCCAATCCAAATTACCTTCGCCGCGTCAATACGACTCTTTTACAAATGAAATTCCTTAAGTAGGTACAATAATTGGAGGAGGACTTATGGCTTAAAAGCTTTAGTTACTTTTTAATCGGCCCGATCCACCGGGCGGAGAAAAAAGGCAGTCAAGTTTGTAAATTGCGATTCTGTAACGTCAAGAGAGTGTAACCAATCTTGTAGTGAACGCGCCTCCCGAGTTTTTATCCTCTTATATTTGACCTAAGCATATACACATTAACTCAAACATTAAAACGATCGTTCAAAATTAGTTTGGCTGTAACAATATTAACTAGTACCGGAGTTTAGTGGCGTTATTTGACTTTTAGTCTGACATGGTCCAGGCATTTCATGGAGATATCTCATATAACTATCTATAGTCTATTTCGGCGCAGTGATCCAAAGCATCCTCCTTTGGATTACGTCTGAAAGAGAACACACCATCTTTCCCGATCCTGCACCGCTGTCAATTTTATTGTCAACCTATAGCTGATGCAGATCCGCCAGGATTCCTCCTGGATCCCAGACCCATCATCAGACCTTCTTTAAATTTATATAGATCCAACTTGGGGAGTTGAAGGTACCTGCATTGAATAAAAAAAAACAATTATTAAAATCGGCCAACGTGGAATGTATACGTACATATTTTTTAACAAACATGCAGACGAACTTTGAGGCTCCTTCCTTCTATTGAAGTCGATTAAAAAATGTGTTTTTGTTACAGTTGCGCTTGCAGTAAATAAAACAAAATGGCGGCGTTCGTGGCGAAACAGATGGTGGGCAACAAGCTAAGCGCTGTTAAAGGTAAGATAATTCTACTAAAGGCATCATTACTATAATAATAATAATCATTTAATTCGTATTAATAACACACAAGGACTGATAATCACCTCACACCCCACCCGTTTTTATATGGAAACTCTCAATATTTGACAAATGACAAATGATAGTTCCATATAAAAACGGGTGAGGTGACAGGTATATCCTAAAACTACGACCAAGACCACCGGGGGATGGGCAGCAGCATCCCTGGAGTGCGGTGGAGATACTGCGATCGCCAACCCGCATGCCAAGCGTGGCGATTATGGCATATACCCCCCGTGAAGGGGGAGGCCTATGTCCAGCAGTGTACGTCCTTTGGCTGATATGGTGGTGGTGGAGGTGACAGGTGACGATGACTCGATTTTCTTAAATTCTTTTGTTCAATATTTCAGACTTGTGAAAAAGAGTATTTATTTATGTTAATTAATTTAATTTATTAACATTCACAACAGATAATACACTATACATGCGTAAATAACTTAAGTTATATTTTAAGGTGCTTATCCAATTAAAAATAACCTTATCTCTTAAATCTTAATCCAGTATCTTAGTACATTCTGATATAAGTTTATTGCCTACTAGTTGCCTACTAGGAGAAAAAAACAGTGTGTACACTTAAATAATGAAATAAAAAAAACAGTACTGTAATAAAAAAAACAGCGCCATCTCTCTCAACAAGCTAAGCGCTGTTAAAAATAAGACACTTCTACTAAAGGTATTATAATTTATAATAATGATCATTTAATTCGTATTGGTTGAATAACCTAGGTGTTATTCCCAAACCGACTCGCCCCTCCCCCCCACCTCACAGCTCACCCGTTTTATATGGAACCTGTCAATATTTGACAAATGACATATGACAGTTTCATTTCATGACGGGTCAGGTGTGAGGTGACAGGTGAATGTGTCGATTTTCTTTAATTCTTTTGTTCAATATTTTTTTTATTAATTTAGTTTATTAAGGGTCACTAACTGATAATATAATATACTATACATGCGTATAAAACATAAGTAATATTTTTAGCTGCTTATCCAATTAAAGGTAACCACAACCTATTCCTTCTAATATACGTTTAATATTAGGAGAAAAAACAGTGTGCACACTGAATAATAAGAAAAAGTAGTGTAATAAAAAACAGCGCCATCTCTCTCGCTAATCAGAGGCTACCTGAAGTGGTCCGTTTGGAATGTGGTCAAGCGCATAGCTTTCCCATTATGGACGATTCACACCAAACGGCTGGAGTCGGCGCGCACGCCACCAAAGTCTGACCGGTTGGTGTGAATCGTCCATAAGGGTAAGCTATGCGTCACCAGAGTGAAAGGAATTCGAACCCTCCATACAGAAGCTAGACTTCGTATCCGAACGGCAGCGGCAGTTGCTCGTAACCCATTCAAATATGAAATCTAACTTCTGTATGGAGGGTCCGAATTCAAATGACCCTACTGGGGTGCGCGCCGACTCCAGCCGTTCGGTGCGAATCGTCCATTAGAGTGGCGAAAGGCTGTGAGCATTAGAGTGGCGAAAGGCTGTTTGTACAAAATACAGAGGGGTGTCTAGTAGTAACGGCTGAAAGTGCAAGGCAAAAGATTCGCTGTCTTGACCTAGTGGTCTGTGTGGTCTAGTGGTAAAGGCCCGACTTAGGCTGCGTGCGAGATCACGATTCATTTTGATTTGTATCTGTTCTCTATATCAAATAATTGTAAATTTGATCGTGGTAACTTCCACCTTTAATTAACACGAATAAAAATAACGATAGTAAGTTGTGGGAGCCACGCTGTAGCTAAAATGTAAATGCCGCAATTCGTCATAAATAATCATAAATCATCATACATTTTAGAGCCGTGCCACATAGGGGTAAATTCACAATCTACGGGGCCAAAATTATTTTTGCGGTTTTTTGTATTTTTTAACATTTTACGAAGTTGAAATAACTGTTTCATGTTTTTTTTTTTATTTACAGGGTAAAATTCAAAATTCTACTAATATGTAAAATTTCGACTTCTGCACAAAAGAGGAAAAAATGAAAAATATAGTAAAAATATGTATAATAATTTATTACTGAAATAAATTCAGTTGCCATATTAAGCTACAGTCTCTATGATATTTTTCTTCTTCGCTTCCAGAAGTCAATACAAAAAAAAAGTTTATTTTTAAGTAAAATGGCGAATTATTTTTAAAGTATAATAATTATAATTTAGCGAAAGCTTGCGGAAGGTTATTTTTAATTCTAATAACCAAAACAATAGACTATAACATGCCATTAAAAATTCTGCTCGATCTCACCCTATTGTATTACTTATTAACGAGTGAAGTTTTTTTTTTTGACAAAATTACGCATAAAAACAGTCTCTCTCTCAAAAAATTAACCTAACCTCAAGAACAAATAAAAAAGGCACATTTTTATTTTTGCTTATAAATTACTACCCTGCTGTTTCAGAATCCATGATTTTTTTCACTCTTGATCACTTAAAAACAATAAACCACACCTTCACAGTTTTGCTTTTCTAAAAGCGCCGGGAACAAATAACATACACGAAGTGACAAGATCAAATTCCGACTGACGTGAAACGAATTAGAAAGTGTATACGCGGGTGTGGGGGTTGTTATTTACCCGCTAAAGCGTCCTCTACCGCTGGTAGCTGTTATCGCTGAGGTATTTACTGTTTTGATAAATGGGCTTTTGACCGCGTTGATCGTGAATTTACCCCGTGCTTTTGTCGTTGGAGTAACCGCTATTCCGTTCTTCTTTGTGCTACATTTTTGAGTTCCTGATACGACATAACATTAACCTTCTCCTTAGCTTGATTTAAAAACGCACGTCTCGGTCTTACCCTTCCTCTTCTTTCCTATATTTAGCCTTCTATCACAGAAGAAATAATATATAAATAGTATTTTATGTAATAGTTACATAATAAAGGTCCGTTTGCAACTGTTGCATACTCGCTACGCTCGTTTTGTTACAGCTTTTCTCGAATTTAAAGACCTAATTATGTAACGTTTCATATTATATTTTTTCTACGACAACAAAACAATTTGATTTAAATTAATAATCTAAAAGTTGTATAATAAATAATGTATGGACATCCATTTTGATTCTCCCACTAGTCGTATAATGACTTGTCTATGGTATAGACTTGCATTTGTATAAAAAATTCATTGTTTTAATACTGCTGTCAGTCATTTTATTGATAGATTATAATGCTGGAATAGAAAAAAATATATAATAAATATAATTTTTATGATAAATAAATGATGATGTAATTCCGGCCTTAAACAAAAGAAAATCGATAAGAAAAAGCGGTGAATTACTATATATTAGGTCCCGGGTTCGTATCCCGGCCAGGGCATTTATTTGTGCATTTATCACGGATATTTTTTCTTGGGTCTTGGATGTTTTCTATGTATTTAAGTATGTATTTATCTATATAAGTATGTATATCGTCATCTAGTACCCTTAGTACAAGCTTTGCTTAGTTTGGGACTAGGTCGATTTGTGTAAGATTGTCTCCCAATATTTATTTATTTATTTTATTTACAATATAATTTAGACAATTTAAAACCAACAAGCATTACGTACATTTCTTTCAAAATCCATCTTAATCCAAGGGTTGCCAGCAAACTTAAATAAAGTTCCTTAAAAACCTCTTCTAGTATCTCAGAAGACCGTGACACCGTGCGATTTGGCCAATGATTTCCGATATCCGTAGGCAAGTTTCGGTAAGTTATCTTTTCAGCTCTCCATCGTTATTTAGCGGAATTTAATATTGTATTTTTAGCGATTTTGATTCCGGGAAATGCCAGCAATTGTTACTTGAAGAAAAGAATTTTCACTAACGTATTTCTTGTATCCTAGATACCAATGGATTTTTTTATAATTTTAAAATGTGTGCGAACAAACTTTAATTTAAATCTGAAATAACGCTTTAAGAACCTGTATACTTGACTGTACCTAGGTATTTCCCACAATTAGGCGACTCCCTGATTTGTCTGCACGTCGGCGGTCCGGTATTAGAAAACTGTCAGCTATCATTGGCAACTGTCAGCTGTCAGTGTCACCAGTCAGTCGAGACGCTGGCGTTTTTTACTGTGCGGAAGTGGGGCGATGTGCGAATACAGTAGCCAGGTACTGTCCTGCTTCTGCTCATGATATTACTACTGCGCAAACGTAATACTGACAGTTTTTCGTCAAGTGAGGAAAACTGTGCGATATCAGTAAGCTCACGTCAAAAATACCACATATCGATCCCGCCCCGCCAAGTCAGAAGTCACCTTATCCGACAAAAGTGGTTCAGCCGCACAGCATTTCTCGGTATTGGTCGAATTTGCCGCTAGATGGCGCTGTACCGTCTGCGTTGATTTCTGAATCGCGCTGTTAAGATTTGTCTTACGTCAATTATCTCTGGACAGTTCTTTATGTTTTTAAACGGGTTGGTATACACCAAAATCTATAGAATGTCATCAAGAATCAGTGCTGTTATTGTGGGAAAACGGCCTAGACCCAACAAGTCATAGATGGCAGAAGCTAATAAATACTCCTTGCCGGAATCCTTGTTCCCTGAAAACTACAACCTTACGGTCTTCAAGACGAGAGTGAACCGGTTTTTACTAGGTAAGCGCGCTCCATCCTAGACCACAATATCGCTTACCATCAGGTGATTTGTGGTCAAGCGCAATCCTATCAGGAGTTAAAAAAAAAACTATTACATACGCCAAATCTTATGATTAGCTCCATTTTAGGATTCGATCGTGAAAAGACAAGGAGGATGAAGAACGGTATTATTTTAGGTCACCTCTGAACAAAGTTTATCCGAAACTCTTTATCACGAATCAAATTTTTTTGTTCAATATTTTTGGATTCTTTTTAATTTAACGTGGAAGTTTCCATGATCAATTTATCAATTATTTGATACAGAGAACGATTAAAAAAATTGTGTGTGATAACAGCACCATCTCTCTCGTTAACCAGAGGCTACCTGATGGAGTCTAGTTGGAATGTGGTTAAGCGCATAGCTTAGCTTACCCATTAGTGTGTGTTAAATAAAATACAGAGAGGTCGCTAGTAAGAGCGGTTCAGAATGCAAGGCGAAGATTCACTGTGATGGCGCATTGGCCTGGGTTACATAGTGGTACGGGCGCTGGTCCGGCAAACCAGAGGCGCGGGTTCGATTTCCGTCTTAGGCTCCGTCATCGTTCATTTTTCTTTGTATTTATTCCCCGTATGAAATAATTAGTAAATTGAGTAAATTCACTCTTCGCCTCGATATTTTTGACAAAGTAGATACGGCTCGTTCGACTCAACCTGTTTTAATCTTTTAATTTACAGCCCTCTTGTTCACAAACTGACTCGTCCTCACCTGTCTCCTCACACCTCACCCGTTTTTATATGGAACCTGTCAAAATTTGACAAATGTCATTTTACAGGTTCCATATAAAAACGGGTTTTGAGGTGACAGGTGAGGTCGAGTCCGTTTGTGAATAACACCCCATTAGAATAGCTTTATGGCTTATGGCACGCATTTGACATTCATCTCCCCAGCCTTTCGCGCTCATCTCGGAATATTTCATTATTATGTCCACATTTATATACAGTGGATATGCGGGAATGCGTGACGTTATGCGTGGATCCGATGCGTTTGTACAGTCAACGACAAATGTAAGATAATACTTTTGTACTTCATTGGTAGGTAGAAAGTGCAGAACTATTAACTTATTTCTGTAGTTTATTGTTAATAGGGATATTCGTGAAACAAGTATTAAAATGAACGCCCTCCTAGTAGATTTTTTTTTCAATGTTGTGTTGTGATTTGTGATACATTCGAAACGTCGGACAAACCTCAAAAATGGTGAATATATTTCAGTTGTATATACACACATACATACATAAACTCGCCCCTATATTCCCAAAAGGGGTAGGCAGAGCACACGAAAACTAATTTTCAGTGCCACTTTTAGCTATTGTACGTTTATAGATGAAGAAAATGTGACATTGCAGTGACACGTTGCTAGCCCATCGCCCCCAACACGCTTAAACCTGTTTCCATACTTGACTCTTACAACACCTAAGGGAAGAAATGGGAAAGTACTATTCTATCCCGGCACCACATAATAATGTGACCAATAATAATGTGTAAACATCGTGGTAAGTTGGTTGAGCTGTTTAGGAACTCGAGTAGAATCATGTGGCACTGATGTAAGACTTAAAATTACGGTATACCACAGCCGATTTCTTGGCTATCTGCCTTCCTGCCTACCAATCGCGACAAGCAATTTAATAGCCAATTGACTTTATCCATGATCAACAGAGTCCAATATAAAAAGACTAGGAAATCAGCAGCAATCATTTCCAGATTACCACCATTGAATCATTTGACGTTACACTCAAAACACTCCCTCGGGAAATCTGACATGAACGGAGCTTTCACAAAGCATTAAGCTTTGTTAACACACAAAACAGCTTTTTCATTATTCGCGAGCATCCTTGGGGAACTTTTGAGCTACTTAGCATTTAACTAAGACTAGTATTTGTGTATAAGATATCTTGGCTTTGCTTTTTTTTGCACCATAATGCCGTCACCGATCTGTCTTAACTTTAAGACAGGTAAGATATCGTCTCTTTTATACAAAAATTCTGAGGTCCTATCTTGACCGCCTCTTTTTCCAAAACGAACATTTGTATTTAAGTTAGAACGTTGTTTGTAAAATAATACAATAATTGTCTGTATTTTTTTTTTCATATATTTATTCGTGTCCTACGCAGAATATACATTCTTAAAAGTTATAATATTCTATTATTATCTATACTTAGAAACTATCTTAAAGCTTACAAAATCATATGTCCCCGTTACATAATAATGATTGTAATAAATGCAGAATTAATTTAAGCAAAAGAGTTAAAAAAAGGTCAACCGCTTGTGTTATCATTATTATTAATTACGGGCTTCACAATGCAGAACCTCTTATCTAGTCTGAGAATTTTTTGGTTCTCCCATTGGCACGAATATTCATAGAAAAAAATACCATTGCAGGAAAATATTCTAAACTAACAAAAATAAAGTTTAATCCAATTTTATGATGAAACGAAATTACTGCAGTTTTTTGGGGTTATGTATTCAAAAGTTGTAAGAACCATAGCTAGGAATTCTAAGGAAAGAGTTATTTTAGCATTATTCGCCTTCCAGCACAGAAGTGCTGTAGCGTAGCACACTATTATTTGTATAGTTGCGGAATGAAAAGATTGGTCACTTTTAGCCCTTAACGGCATTAAAATTGAGTTGAAAAGTGACGAACCTTTTCATTCCGTGACTGTACAATGGGTTTTAAAATCCAATTTCACTACAATTAAAGCCTCATGGAAACTTTCTTTTATCAATAAACTAAACTACATTATTGACACAATTATTGGTCCCATTATTCAGATGCTGGGTCTAATTTTTTTTCTAACTTTCGGCTCGTATCTAACACATATATAATTATCAAAATAGCATCAGTATTCAGTACACTTATGCATCGAACTTATCCATATTGAATATGACATACGAGTATATATACCTAAAAGTTTCTTAGTGAAAAAGAAATGTAATACAGTATTAGAACTTTATTAATGAAAAAAAAAAATGGAAGCACACAAAATTATCATTGTAACGAATTTCGCTGAGGCAAAAGGCCAATATATTTCTAATTCAAATAAACGTCCGTAGAAGCTAGAGATAAGAAGACATCAGACATAAGATAAGGAAGACGTGTATAAAAATAGCTTTTGTTTTTCTAATATACAAAATCACAATGAATACATTAAACAAAAATATACAATTATTTCATTTTTAAATTCATAAATATAAAAAAAATGTAGTTATTATCAGAGAAAAATCATAGGACGTGTGGTTGAATAAATATTTCTTGCCGTAATTTAGGATGCCTACATGGCACCGCAAGAACGCCGTATCTTTATGTGACCTTCAAGATATAAAAAAAAATACTGGATTGTCGTTGCGCCTAACAAAAACTACAGCGCCATCTAGTACAGTTTTCAGATTCATGGTACGAAATGTTCAACTTCTTTTCTAGTTTCTACTGATGACTTAAAATATTTCAAATTTTAAATACTAGTAAAGATAATCAATAATCCATTTAGGATTAATAAATAACGAGGATTTAAGCCACTTTACCACGAAAATTATAACTAACAGTCTTATTCTAAAACTATTTCAGATAAAACGGCGCTTGCACTCAATAACAAATATACTTACAAAGTCTTTAGGTAAAAATCGAATGCAAACCAATCCACACAAATTGCTCTAAACTTCCACATCCATAGAATATTCCTTATTATGAAACAAGCTGATCAACACTTTCTTTCTCATTCCCCCCATACTCTCGGTATACCCGTCCCCCGCGCTCTGGATGTATGCCCTCTTGAACCGCTCGTTTGCATCCGGGACGAGGAGATGTTTTCTCTTCCTATTCTTCCTGGAGCGATCATCTGGTTTCCTGACGGATTGGACCTCTGGTTCGGAGGTCTGGAGTGGTGAGTGGAAAAGCTTCTTGGTGATTGGTTGGAGGTTTCTGCTGCGTACCGGAGAGGAGGTTTCCATCTGAAATAGAAGATATCGACATTATTAATATACTAGCTGTTGCCCGCGACTTCTAGAACAAACAAACTCTTCAGCTTTATATAATATTGGTATAGATTATAGGTAATATTAATAGGATATATTTGTTAAAGTTGTTATTTAGTATGGAGCATCGATTCCTCCATAACTTTTTTTGTAATATTTTATGAAAGGCTTATATAATTGTTAAATTAAATTTTGAATTATTTGCCAATGAGTGACCCGAGCTGTTTTCAAATTGTGGAAGTATGGTTTATATGATATAAATGTAGTCCACTTTTCAAATATTAATATGTTTTTGAGCATAGATCTATTAAAACAAAATCAACAACCTTTATATTTTCGCTTAATATAGATGTCTGTTGGTTCTGCTCTGCAATGACAATAATTAGGAAGCCATCTCCAATCGAAATTAAAAGAATTAAAAAAAAACCCGCCTGCTTTTGGCGCCAAAAATCAGTCATTTTTTTTATATACCCAGTGTCACTCTCACAGTACATACGAATCTAACAATATCTCTCAAGCTAAAATCCATCCTATAATTATGTATGAAAGACTTTATTGTATTTTTAGCACAATTTATGATAATTCAAAAATGATTAAAACTTGTTCGAGTAAAAGAGAAGCGCAACCATGGATAAATAATAATTTAAATAATATGATATTACGCAGAGATCTTTTGTTCCGTAAGTGGAAAGGTAGCCCTAATAACTCGATGTTAAGATTAGATTACACCAGGTTCAGAAATGTTACAAATAAGTGTATATACTTAGCAAAACAAGAACATAAACAAAAACAAATTCAGAATTGTGAGAATGACCTGAGAAAGCTTTGGTCTACAATTAATAACTGGCTCGGAAACGTGAAACCTAGCTTAGACGAAGTTATTAAAAAATACCTAGGCAAGAATACGTCCATAGAAATGGTATGCACAAACTTTGCCAAAACATTTACGCTGGAAATCCAAAATATAAAACATAACTGTAAGGAAACATTCCTGATCCGTGAGAACTACGTTAAAAATTGTGACATGTCATTCCGGTACCAAAAAATCACACTTACAGAAATTGAAAAAATTATAGATTATTTAAGTAATAAAAAATCACCAGGATTAGATAGTATAAGAGCCATGGATTTAAAGCATATAAAAAATAACATAAGCCCAATATTGGCAAAATTTGTGAATAGCAGTTTGACAACCGGTGTTTATCCGGACATGCTAAAAGAGGCAATAATAAGACCTATATATACAAGCAAGGTAATCACTTGGATTACACCAATTATAGACCAATAGCTATATTGTCGGTGGTCAATAAAATTGTAGAGAAAGTTGTGGTGTCTCAAATAAGTAAATACTTAGATAAACATAATGTAATAACAGACACGCAACACGGTTTCAGACGTATGCGCAGCACCTCAACCGCTCTAGCCCAGTTCACAGATGAGATTAACGAACATCTCGACAATAGAAAATATGTAATGACCTTATATATTGATTTTAAAAAAGCATTCGACACGCTGGACCACGGACAGCTAATCTTGGCAATGCAGGAATGTGGTATCCGTGGTCCAGTGATCGAGTGGTTTAAAAACTACCTGAAAAACAGAACTATAACCACTGTGATAGACGGAAAGAGCGGTGAGGAGGCTAAGGTGATATACGGCGTACCAACCGGATCTGTATATGGTCCAATAGGATATATAATGCATGTCAACAGCATGAGCAATGTAATCCAGAACTGCTCCACATACATGTATGCTGATGACACATGCATACTGTACGCCGACCAGGATATAAAAATTGTGGAACAAAAGATACAGGCCGATTTTGTCAACATAATTAAATGGTCCCACAATGGTATCATTCTCAATTTAGAAAAAACAAAATGTCTGCTAATTATTTCACCTTATCTTAGAAAACCGCAGCCAAATATTAATATTACAGGACACACTTACGATTGCTTGCACAATAACTTAATAGATTGTAAGTGTAGAAGTATTGAATTAGTAGATAAATATAAGTATTTAGGTTTAACTATACTTATAGATTCCAAATTCAGCTGGAGTATCCATATAGACATAGTATGCAATAAACTACGTGCAATCATGTCAAAATTGTAAAGCCTAAAAAATATAGTAAGTAAAAAAATATTGCACATCCTATACCACTCGATGGCCGAGTCCGTTATCAGCTATGGTCTAAATGCATACGGTCGTACGTTTAAGACTTATTTGGACAAAATATATAACATTCAGTTAAGAATAATAAAAAATGTATTGGTTGATAAAAACACCAAAAATAAATATAGGAAAAATTATAAGTTACTTTATAAAAAGCTAAGAATCTTACCAGTTCACGAAAAAGTAAAATATCTTTTAACCATTGACGAGTATGGCCTTGACCGCTTTAAAATATGTAGGAAACCGATACGTACCCTCCGGGACAATAACAGAAAGACGTATGTAGAATACTCAGCGTGCAGTTGCATATGGCAAAAGAACACGTAAACATATAATACCAAAGATTCTTAACACTGTAAGTCCAACAATTGAACAATCCAAAAGTAAACATATTTATAAAAGTAAGTTAAAAAACAAACTGCTAGAAAACATTTACATAGACACTTAGATGGTGGTTTATTAACTTTATTATATTATATACTACTGTACATAATAAACCACACGGCATTGTCCTTATTGTAATTTACAATTAAATGTTCGTTAGTTTTAGTAAGTTTTGCCATTGTTAGTTATAACATCGATAATACAAAAGGCCTGCCCATTTGTGAACCTTATTACAAACAGATAGACTTCTCGATTGGTCAGTGTGTCTAGTATGATGACGCAGTTTTTTTTTTGTACTGATGAATATAAGTAGTCTTTTATAAGTAGGTATAAGTGTAAACATAAATGAGCGCAACATTCGCCAACAAACTGTTAAACAGTTTGGCGATAGTATGAATGTACCATACCATTAAGTTTCTTTTTTTAATTAAATAAAAAAAATCCATCTGTTCAGGCCGCAGAGCGTGCCAAACAATTATACATACATATACTCTCAAAAAACATAACCCTCCTTCTGGTGCAGTCGGGTAAAAAAGGGATGTAAACTCACCATATGATGAGTATATTATAATCCTTTCCTATTAAGATTCGCCAGCACAGTGCATGCAGCACAGTGGATGCTTCATAGAAAAGTAGTTCGGTTCTCATTTTAAAACAGCGAGAAAAAATACAGCGATTATAAAGGTTCTCATACAATACCTAAAAAACTCAAAAACTCGCTGTATTTTTTCTCCATTATAATTTCAAGCATCATGCTCCTAGCGTTATTCCCAGAACAGTTGCATCCTGCAGGATGCCTGGGATCCGCTACCTAATCCCAAGAATTGGCGTAGGCACTAGTTTTTACAGAAGCGATTGCCATCTGACCTTCCAACCCGAGGGGGAAACCAGACTTCATTTGGGATTAGGCTTGTCAAGTGAGTGGGCAACTTGACTGTTAGAAGTTCTCAAGCCGCCCGGAGGCCTCTAACTTCGCTTAACGACTGCTATCATAGACAGCAACCGGGATCAACGGCTTTCAAGCAACAGAAAGTAATTTCCGTCATAGATAGGTATGCCACATGGACATGGACATGGTGTTTTAAAATGAGAACCAAACTATGTTTGTACGCATATGGTATGCACGTTATGTATGGTCGCATGTTATGTAAGTAAATCAAGTTCAGTCGAACGTGCACGGGAATCGTGATCTCGTTTTTTTACCCTAGAAGGCACATCACCATAATGCGTTAATTAGTGGCGGAATCTATAGATATTATCTCTTTGACGACCTGTTTAGCCTAGTTGGTAGTGACTCTGCCTCCAAAGCTAGAGGTCCCGGGTTCGAATCGTTTATTTGTGCATTTTTCACGGATATTTGTTCTTGGGTCTTGGATGTTTTCTATGTATTTAAGTATGTATTTATCTATATAAGTATGTATATCGTCGTCTAGTACCCATAGTACAAGCTTTGCTTAGTTTGGGACTAGGTCGATTTGTGTAAGATTGTCCCCCAATATTATTATTATTATTGTACGTCTTTTCCATATCTCGGGACCATGGGGTCCCGGACCTTTGGAAGGCGTGCGTGGGGCCGAAGCCAACAGCGCAGAGGCCCTTTAAGACAAAAATAATCTAAAAGTAAGGGATACACATGGCGGATACCATCTCCGAGCGCACAATATGATGCATCCGGAGATAGTCCCCGCCAGGTGCAAAGACTATTGGAATGCAGCACTTTGGCTGCGATGGGAGCTAAGGTCATAGGGCTATTGATTTGAATATTGGATGGGCTGGATAATGGGTTATGGGAGGAGACTAGCGGACACCTGCCGTGACAATTAGTCTCAGATTGTAAAAAGGCAGGCGGTGACTCGCCAGCTCGCTGAGTGGGCCCCACATAACAGTCGCACGCACAGTGCGACAGTGGGGCAACATCCCGTTGAGCGGCTGTAAGGTTGTTGAGAGGTGAGTCTGCGGTAGCCAGATCCCGGTAATCCGATCAGCAGGCCGCCGGCGTTATGACATTTTACACTTCCAACCTGGAGCATAGGTCTCGCTCTTGCGACTCCACACTGGCCGGCCAATTAAGGCAAGCACAGAGGCGAGGGCCAGATGGAAAGGGCCCTCTGGAGATTAGGGGTCCGCGGTGTCGCCACTCACCGTCAGCGCGCCACAAGCTGCCCCCGCGGGCTTATTATTATTATTATTTTGTCTTGTAAAGATCAAAAAGACCATTCGAGTACAGGTAAATTTCTTTCGAGACGTTTTTGTATTTGTAGTTGTGACATCTGTAGCCAGCCTCACACACACGTTGACGTGTGTCTGTATGTATACGTCAACGTGTACGTGTCTCCCTGTAAATATACAAATACTACTACAGATTCAAAAACGTCTCGAAAGTAATTTACCAGCCCGGCTAGTATGATAGTTTATACCGTCACGTTATATGGCCAAAATGTAGTACTGATACGTCACATAAAACGTGACGTAATAAGCTATCATACTAGCCGGGCTCAGCCGGGCTGTAGTTGGGATACAAGTGAATTGGCAGGCAGGTAGTAGCGTTAAACTATTTGTGCCTTCTCAGAAAAAAAAAAACGGGAACATTGTATTTTTTTTGTAAAGGATTTGTAAATGGGAGGCTCCCAGCCTTGCGAGTTTATTTAGATAGAATCGATGTTTTTTTTTGTTTTCCAAGTGAATGATATGCTAAGGCCGTGGTTGGGACTCTAGCGGGCAGCGGGGCGGCTAGCGGACGCTCACACATTTAAGCGGGTCCAAAGAGATTTCAAAGAATAGTGAATGTAGCGCTCTTATTCACAAAGCGACTCGTTTTCACCGGTCACCTCATCCGTTTTTAGGGTTCCGTAGCCAAGTTTTTTTTATTAATAAGTAAATATTAGGGTTCAATTTTTTACACAAATCGTACTAGTCCCATAGTAAGCTCAATAAGGCTTGTGTTATGGGTACTAGACGACGATATATTTAATAGATATATACTTAAATACATAGAAAACATCCAAGTCTCAGGAACAAATGTCTCTGCTCACCACAGAAACAAATGTCCTTACCGGGATTCGAACCCGGGACCTCTAGCTTCGGAGGCAGGAGCACCAACTAGGCTAAACTGGCCGAAAATGGCTAAAACGGAACCCTTATAGATTCGTCGTGTCTGTCCGTCCGTCCGTCCGTACGTATGTCACAGCCCATTTACTCGGACACTATGAGCACTACAATTATAAAATTTGGTAGGTAGGTGTATGCTATAAACCGCTATAAAAATCAAGATGATGTACAATTATAAATACTTTGAACGATTTCTGGTTTGAACAAGATAGGTTTAACCGTTTTTGAGTTATTGTTGAAAAACTGTCTTGCCCAAACAAAAGGGCGTAAGTGCCGTGACTTCCCTATTAAGATGCAACCTTTTTTTATTTAATGTACAGTGGTTTTAAATGTAGATTAGGCGGTGTCGGTACGGAACCCTTCTCTGTGCGTGACCCGACAAGCACTTGGCCGGTTTTTATATGGAAACTGTCAAGTGTCATTTGTCAAATTTTGATAATTTCCATATATATTTTTTTGTTTTTTATTAAAAATGGGATTGCTCTTGCCAGGGGGCAAAGATGAGGCCGACGATGAAGCGAGCTCACCCAGAAGATGCCTATTCACTCGTGCCTTAAAAAGGTCCAGGTTATATGAACTCGGAAATACAGACGCCGCCAGAGAATTCCAAACCTTAGAAGTGTGCATTATAAAAGAAACCATATAATTAATAAAAACTGGTGAGGTATGAGGTTACAGGTGGAGATGAGTCGGCTTATGAATAACACCCCACGACCGGAGCTGCGGGCCTATGATGATTGCCATTTCATCACTTATCGTCGTGGATAAGACGCCCGTCACTCTCGCACTTGCATACTTGTTAGAACGTGACGAATTATCTTATCCACGACGATAGGTGATAAAATGGCAACCAGACACAACCAGGTAGCTGCCGTCCACTGCCTTCTGACGTCAACACTCTTGTGCCGCGCGCCGCGTAGGCAGTGTTTCAATTTAAACTATATAAAACGTATTAAAATACTAGTGGCTGTGTGAGCTGTAGATTTCTGTAGACCTCGCAAAAAAATCTAATTTTAATATTTCCAAAAACTGACTTGAGGAATTAATTCTATATAATTATCGAACCTGCTTACAAAATTTCACGAGAATCGGTTGGAAAATGCGACCTGGGGGGCTACTCCGAAATTCGAAATCCGAACTTCGTATTGTGCCGTCCCTTTCACTCTTATGATGATGTATGACAGGAGAGTGAAAGGGATGGCACCATACGAAGTTCGGATTTCGAATTTCAGAGTAGACCCCCTGTAGACGAGAACATCCGGACAGACATACGAAAGATTTTTTATCGAAAGCTGAAACGGAGACGCTTCGCTCGCTCGGTTAATAATGAAACCCACGTCTTTAAGGTCGAATATCGCTCGATATATTCCAGACCGGTTCGCGGAGTGCCAAACGAGCCGGCGCCGCGTTAAGTACTTTAATTAGGGACCTCGAACCGGTCTGAAACATGTCTAACGATATTCGCCTTTAGAGACGCGAGTGACCTGATTCATTATACTTTTATACATGTAAAACTTACAGGAGTTTTCTATATAAAATATAAAAAACGTCATTTCAAACTCACCATATCGTTATCCGACATAAACTCCACGGAATCATCTAAGATGTTGTTTCTTATCAACACGGTTAAATTATCGCGTGTTATTCGGTTTATCGGGGTCGATACACTTGTAGCCGCCATATCTTCTGTTATCCTTAAATTTACATACACAGAATTGATGGGTATATGCCAATTTCAGCAGCTTTTATATCTCTTCTGTTATGCTAATTATAAAATCCGAATACATAAATTCATGGGAGTATTCGAATATCACCAGCTTTTGTTTGATCCAGAACAATTGACAGGATTGCGCTGTGAGCGCACTTTCTTATTCTTTCTTCTTCCGTAGCTCTATAAACAGTCGGTGGGTTTTGAGATTTCTGTCAAAATTCGGTTTTATTCTTAGTACCTATGTTTAGCGACTCCACCCAACATGTATGTAGCTTTAGCACACTTATTCCAATAACAGAAACTAAAGATTTCAGCTTATTTCTATACTTTTAAATCCGCAGAAACAAATGACGGTGGTACGCTCTGATATTTCTGTTACACTGCTCGCTGTAGTAGGTAGTAGTAAATCCACAAAGACATTATTAGTTTGCGGAATTCGTCATTCGTTTCAGAATTGACAGTATGTTTCTTCTTACCGCTAGGCGCTAGAACCAGCGTCTAGCAAGCGCTTATGTAAATTAGGTTTCATTCAACTAGCAACACTTTTAGACACTGTATCACCTCAGTCTTTTATTAAAATACTCTCTTCATGTTTGCAATATTTTTCGTACACTACCTTGATCACTTTTCGTTTCACGTCGAGTATTGTGAAGCTTCAAATACACTTGCTTATTTATTCCCACGCTAAAATACACTTTAATTACTTAAAATAACACGTGAACGCACATATTATCGCTTGTTTTGCTAGCTTTAAAAAGCCAACCTGATTTGAGTGCAACGGTCGCTATTTAGAACAGGTTGGCGCGGACTGCCGGCGTTCGCGCAGGTACTCAGGCCTCTACTGTGGGTAGGGATGCGCAAGAGTTACGATACGATAAACGACCTGATTAAGAGGGCTAAAATTAAAAAACCCACCCAAATGTCGGATCACAATACAGTTAATCACAAAAAACCGGCCAAGTGCGAGTCTGACTCGCGCACGAAGGATTCCGTACCAGAAAAAAATATTATTATTATTATTGTGATTTTAGTATTTTTTGTTGTAGTCACAAGTCTAGCTATCCGGTCAAAAAGTGCAAAAATATCACGTTTTTTGTATGGGAGCCCCCCTTAATTATTATTATTATTATTTTGTTTTTAGTATTTGTTGTTATAGCGGCAACAGAAATACACAATCTGAAAATTTCAACTGTCTAGCTATTACGGTTCTTGAGATACAGCCTGTTGACAGACGGACGGACGGACGGACGGACAGTGAAGTCTCAGTAATAGGGTCCCGTTTTTACCCTTTAGGTACGGTACCCTAAAAAAACTGACAAGTATCTGGTATGGCCATTCTATGATTTTAAATTAATACCACGATCAAAAACTCCTTTGGGTATTCCAAAATAAAAACAATATTCAAAATGAAATAACATTGACGTGGCATGCCAGCCATTTTAGTAGCAGGAGCGCTCGTAGCCCAGCGGCGCCCGCGTACCGGGTGCGCTATGCGAGGTTAAGCAACGTGGGGGCAGGTTAGTTCTTTTGGATGGGTGACCGCTTTGAGTGGTTACTAAATGAGTACACCCGTGCTTTGGAAGGCACGTTAAGCCGTTGATCCGGGTTGCGGTCTACGACAGCAGTCGTTAGGCCAGGTTAGAGGCCTTCGGGCGGCTTGAGAACTTCCAACAGTCAAGTCGCCCACTCACTTGACAAGGGGGTTCGAAGATGCACTACATCCGTAGGGAGTACCCGCCGTTACCCTACACGTGACCCCTGGGTGGTACTAAAATTGCAACAAAAACTGGCAACCGTACTTGTCTTCTCGAAGACCTCACGGTTCGAAAATAAATGCCATTCGATTTTTATTTTTTTAATTAGTAGCAAATACGAACTAGGAGTAAAAATATCGACATTGGTCAACAATACTATTGGTTGCACATCACTATTTCGCCATTTTTAGGGGTTTAACAAAAAAATCACAAGCTTTAAGGATCTAAAACAGCAATCCTTACTATTAAACTGAATCTTATTAAAAAGGAATAAAGTTGAAAATGAAAATAGACGAGTACAGTTAGGTCATTTTAGTATGGATTTTATAAAATCGCTTTCAAAAGCAACATTAATATATTTCTTTATTGGTGCCAGTCAAAGGTAATCTTCTAGACTTTGAGTCATTGTGGTCCAGACCAAAGAATGCCAAGTACGGCTCAATAATGTTCCGCTTCGATCACAAATCGTAAAAAAAACAAATTGCGTTGCGTTTGTCATTTATTAAAAACATGTTTGTCTTTTTCAGAAAAAAAGATATAGTATTAAAGAGTCTCAAACATGTTACCTATATCTTGACGTAGGAAATACAAAAGAAAATTATTTTCGATTATTGTAATTCGTCAAAACGTAACATATTTGTACCTGCAATAATTTTATGAAGTTATTGGAATACATACACGAGTATTATGTCAAAAAACTTAATAAAATATCTAAAGTCTATAAAATATGATTCATTGTCTTATATTTACAACATAAAATTAAATTATAACTAGGTGAATATTAGGATATCTAGTTATACTTATGATTTATTTCAATTATTTTACCATAATAGTTTAAAATGTCTATAGTTATTTGTAAAAGTCTACAAATGTTTTAGTTTTAATCAGCAAGAAATTTGAAATAAAACATTAAACTGAAAATTTTCGCAAATAAAATTTCAGATTAATATTTGTTGTAAACCGTAGTTTTAACTGCCTCAAATAGAATACGAAATAAAATGTTGTTACGAAAGTTACCCGTTATCAATTGTATGATACATTTTCGTAACACAAATGAGTTACTTAAAATATTTGTCGGCCTGTTTATAGGTAGCCTAGTTGGTAGTGCCACTGCATCCGAAGCTAGAGGTCCCGGGTTCGATTCCCGGTAAGGGCATTTGTTTCTGTGGTGAGCAGAGACATTTGTTCCTGAGACTTGGATGTTTTTCTATGTATTTATGTATATATCTATTAAATATGTCGTCGTCTGGTACCCATAACACAAGCCTTATTGAGCTTACTGTGGGACTAGTTCGATTTGTGTAAAAAATTGTCCCAATATATTTATTTATTTATTTATACACATAATTAAGTCCTTAACTATGTACATTTTTTGGAATTCACCCAAAAATGTACAATTCTCCAAGCAAAAAGGCCTTTCTTCAAAGTGAATATGAACAGTTTCTAACTGCTTCAGTAACGAATAGGCGCATAAAATTAGCAAAACCTGGACATAATTCGATAACAGTAATTTTCTTTTTCTATGATTTAAAGTATTGTTAGTTATATTAGTTAAAATAAAAAGAATTACACATTTTAAGGGCCCCGCGTCAATGTCAAAAAAATAAAAAAAACAATTTTTTTACACATTTTGATTTCATAAGTAAGCCGCATAATAAATAACTTTGATAAAGTACCTGTAAGAAAAAATATCATCTAATCAATTATCGTGAATATTTTTTGTTTAATATGTTTCTTATAATATAGTACTAATAAAATATTGACGGCATCAATTAAACACTTTTGACGTAGTTATGTATTTGGTTTTTCCAAAAATTACCCATATTTTTGACTTTAGAGATCTGCAAAGAGAAGCCGTTTAATTTTAATAATTTATCACCATATTAGGGCTTACTTACGAAATCAAAATATGTTAAAAAATTGTTTTTGTTTTTTTTTTTACTATTGCGTGGAGCCTTAGAACGTTCGCGGTGTACAACCTGGTTTTGCTAATTTTATGCGCCTAGAAGTCATGCCGCGAAAACCGTACCTTATTGCTTCAAAATGACACAAAATACATATATCAAAGAATGGATTCTAAATAATAGGTATTACTAAAAAGTATAAAACTCACGTATTCATTGCACTCAGGGCGACATGGATATTACTATTTCAGTAATAATTTTGACCATCCCTCACGTCCCATATTAAATGTGCAGTAAAGCTGACGAGATCTAAATTTTTGTCTTGTTCGCTCACTAGTCGTAGCGCGATATGGCGTGCTCTTCGCACACGTACGTTCCACAAACCATCAACCAGAAAACTGATGATTATATCAATAAAACACACTACACGTATAGGTAAGTAGGCTAGGTATGCAATGCAGTTTGCTGGTTGCAAATATTGAGCTGAGCGCATCTAATCGGTCTCAAAATCCCTGACAGTTTCGTTTAGCATTGAAATATACGATAATTCAGTTGTTCGGTGATTATTTCTTCGTGGTATCTCCAATCTTCAATTGTTTTTTAAGGCTGGGTTGCACTGACTTACGATCACAGACTGATCAACGTTAAATATGGCGCCGGCAGCTGTCATCCCATAGAAACTTGTCAAACTTTCCATACATTCAAATTTTAACGAACACAGCTTACGATTACAGACGGTTTGGTGCAACCCAGCCTAAGTCGACCATCGTCATGATGTCACCTATCGACATGCAAAATGTGAGCGTGGTCGGTTGAAGCGTCTAGGAGGAGTACAAACTCAAACGAAATACATCTGTTACCTAAGAATGAGCTTCGCTTCGCTCAGCTCAGCAAATCTGCAAAATTCTTGGCAGGACCGTGATGTAACTGTGTTATTAATTGTAATCACCGAACTTAAAAGATTTAAAGACATAGAACTGTTTACACAGGACTTTCAGACGTACGAGTAAGTTCACTTTTTTTCTATCGAGCCGAATTTATCAAATCGTATTTCTAAGACAGCAAACTTTTTCATTGTATAGTGAATATTAACATTTTTTGTTCGCTTTTCTAAATAAAATAGTTTTTGTTAAAGTACTGTTATAACTAATTTAGTTCTTGCCAGCGTCAGCAAAAGCGAACCAAAATATGTTCTAAATCGTTGTATACAAAGGAAATATCGAAGTTAACACCTCGTAGCTTAAACCGAAAGTGTCAATGTAAAAGTTCCTCCATCTATGTCGGTTCTTTTTCGCTAAACCATTATCCATACGATACCTTCGATTCGTCAAAGTTTATTAACAAAGCTCTAACAAATTCGCACAATCTACTTAGAACTTGCAATTTTCATAAACAAAATTATTTTTCATTCTTTGTTAGAGAAATATTACTTGAATATTTTTTACAGAGATCATTATTTTGTAGAACGTATTACAAATATTACAATACAACCATGGCATTAATTTCATTAAAAAATAATGTAAGTACCTACGGCAGTCAAAACTTTTACTAATAAGTATTCTATTCTTATTTTTTGTTGTGTTTTAATCTTTCGTTTAGGAACGTTGATATAATTCGAACCTAGAAATATCATGTTTCGGTGTCGCTATTCGGTGCTGATTCTGGCTAGATTTCTTAGTGGACGCATTTTTAATGTTACTCCTCAAATGCTCATTGCGCCAAGTCCCATCAGCGCCGTCCAATCTTTGTGGTGGCGATAATTTGACACTGTCCAGCAACCTCTGTTGTCTGAGCAGAAAATTGGTAGAATCATCCTCAGCAAAATCATCATCAAGAAAACTGAACGTCTTCGGACAATTTGCTATCATAGTTAACTCCTCTTTAATCATTTGTCTCTTTATATAAAACGTTAAGTTCTGAACGCTGTACTTCAACTCTGATTTTGCCGCGTATTCCTTGAACTCGCTCAGAAACTTCTTCAAGGTAAGGGAGTGGCTTAGGCAGTATTTCCTGATCAGCTGACTGGTTTTTACGATTTCCTTCTTAGTGGTCCCATTGTTTGGTCCGATTTCTTTGAACCCCTCTAGTTTGAACACGCACTTCTCGTTTTTTATGGCTTCTAGTTTCGAGGCGTAATAGCCCCCAAGCTCCGTGGGGGTGTATAGGTTGGGGTGGTGGGACTTGAGGTAGTTGGACGAAGGCGGGGGGTTCTCGAACAGATCGAACTCGTGGTGGCGGCTGATCGCACGGTTTTCTGCTGACAGCTTGTCCTCCTGGGAATGAAACGGTTTTATAAGTAAATGGCGACAAATTTCGCTAGTCAAATGGGTCAGAAGGGCTGATAGTAATTGGTTCCACAAAACTAAATTTACTATCTAGAATTACTCTTATGAAATAGGCGCGTAAGTGTAGTTTGTCTCATGTTACTTATATGTATACAACTTGTGTGGCTTGCATAGGTATTACTTCTTTGTTGTAATCAATATGTATAGTGCACTAGAATGCAAACAATACGGGTAATAGACTACTCATAAAAGCGATGAAAAATTTACTTAGAGGTACCGTTTCAGATGGTTCTATTTGTTGCAAATTAACAAGTCTTGATACTTATTAATATTAATAGAATAATTTTGTTCCCGGAAAAGTGGCGTGCTCTTGTCTCGGAGGCCAAAACTCATTTTGGGTCGTCGTGCCAGCCTAGTTAGTTTAGTTAGTTAGTTTTAATAGAATAATGTTTAAAATACACAAATAAAACACAATAACAAGTTAATTATTTATTTACTTACAGAGTAAGAAATAAAAAAAAAGTTTTTTATAAGTTACTATGACTCGATAAGTGCATTTCTTTCCGAATCACCTTCGGTACTTTCAGTGTTCGAGGCGCTTCCAATATTTATTACAAAGTAAGAACATGGCATTTATATAGATAAATAAACTTCAAAAACACCTGAGTAACATATTATCAATATTGTTTGAAGAACCGCCTGCCGCACGTGTTTAGCTAATGCTTACAAAAATTGAACCTTTCTTATACCATAGTGATGGTAAGTAGTCCACGTCGCCTATGCCAAGCGTCTATGCAACACCAGAGGCGTCACTATATTATAACCATACTCTCGTAAAATGTATATTTATAGATTATCACCCTAGATGAAGAAAAATAAATAAGAATAATTGGTGGTGCTACATTAAAAACCAGAAAATAAGGAGGAATGGCTTACCAGTACGACCAAGACCACCGGGGAATGGGCAGCAGCATTCCTAGAATGCGGTGGAGATACTGCGATCGCCAACCCGCATGCCAAGCGTGGCAATTATGGCATTTCCCCCCCCCCCCCCCATGAAATTGGGGGAGGCCTATGTCCAGCAGTGGACGTCCCAGGGCTGATATGGTGGTGGTGACTTACCAGTTCTTCTAAGTAATGGAAGTAATTGCAGACATCCTTAAACTTGTTGATCTGCCCACAGTGCAGCCACACAATGAACGCTCGTCGAACGGTCACGTTGGTGTAGGCGGGATCTGGCGGCGCTAGCAAGGAATGCTCAGACATTCTGCTCATGGCTCTGTAAACCAAATTAGGAGGGTCAAAGACCAAGAGAACCTAACCTAATATCATTGGCAATACGGAAGCACACAGACTTCGCTGGTTTGGCCACTGGGAATAGAGGAGGATCGAGCCACCAAGAGAGTATAATTGGGCCGACTGAATGGCCGCCACTCAGTCGGGCGGCCGGGCATGTTATCTGGGAAGACAGTGTGGAGGTGGATCGGCTTCAGCTTCAGGTTGACACCGAACCGCCGGTTCCCTTTACGGGCGTCAAATTTTTTTTGACAAAAATAAAATTTGTAACTGAAGGGGCAGTGGGCGTCGCATATAGCAAGTGGAACCGATGGCCGTTGGGGCGGAAAGGTTCTCGAGTGGCGACCACGTACCGGAAGGCGTAGCGTGGGCAGGCCACCCACAAAGGTACTATTACTTATTCTCTGGTAAAGGGCGCTGGATGCGGGTAATTGTGGAAGTCTTTGGGGGAGGCCTATGTCCAGCAGTGGAACGTTCTTCGGCTGACATGATGATGATGATGATGAAATTTGTAATCGATATAAATAGTCTGATAAATAAATACCTACTACACGTTTTGTAAAAAGAAACCTAATAGGTACTGCTGACTATCACTTTTTACCACCCAGAGATCGAACCCAGTTTCAGCATAGCAACGGTCCCTCAATAATGAGATAATTTGAGAACAATAACCCTAGTTGTATACCGCTACCCGAATTCTTAAAACCTACAATCTGTTTCACAACTTAGCAAAAGCTTTTACAACCGACCACGATACCTGACCCTTAGTCCTTTATTATTTTCAAGATTTTGCGGCTCAAATTATTATGGATTCTACTTTTTACCTACATTTTCTTATGGAACTTTGACAAAAGGGACTAAAAGGGTCTTCTTGTTGTCGTAAAATGGATTATTCCAATATTTCGCGAAATTAGATAACATTTACAGAGACTTGGTGCGTATTGTAGGATATACTCCAGTTTTAATTCATTTAGCGAAGAGAAATAGGAGCGATGGTGTTGAAATGTATACAGGGCGATACAGAATGATCCGGACTGTACAGTCCGCTGCAGAGAAACGTGAAACTGCATACAAGTTTGTATGCAGGGCGGGTTACGTTTTTCTGACAGACGGATAGACCATAGACACACAAGGGATCGTACAAGGGTTCCTTTTTTTCCTTTTGAGGAACGGAACCTTAAAAACCTAAATTTTCATACTCAAAAACTAAATCGACAGCCTGTTTAGCCTAGTTGGTAGTGATACGAGTACTCGTACTGCCTCCGAAACTAGAGGTTCCGGGCTCGAATCCCGGTAAGGGCATTTGTTTCAGCAGAAACATTTGTTCCTTAGACTTGGATGGTTTTCTATGTATTTAAGTATATATCTGTTAAATATATCGTCGTCTAGTACCCATAACACAAGCCTTATTGAGCTTACTATAAGACTAGTTCGATTAGTGTGAAAAAAAAAGTATCAGCTAATATTTATAAAAATATATATTCGGCATAATTAAACTCAGATGTTATCACATTACTAAATTAAAAATAAAAGAGCGTAGCCTGCCCACAAACAGTGACATTTGACATTTTCAGTGACATATACTACACTAGCGCCTAGCCTCTAGCGGCGAATCTATTCGCTATAGCCGTTATCGAGTACTATCACACTATATAGAAAAATATTGTGAATACATATTATTAATTATGGTATTTCCTTCCAGGTATGTCTTCAATATACGTGCACCGACTTCCAGTAAGTCTGTTCAAAGAGGTAACTTAAATATATTATAAGAGGTCAAATTTGTCAATAATGAAATTTATAAAGATGGACGACGAAAGTGATTTTATAGGTACTACTACATAGGGATTTTTGAGACAATCTTTTTCAAATATGTTGTGTAGCATCCAAAATAAATTTGCAAATGGTACTTAGATACATTGTCATCGTTACTATATAATTAACGTTTACTTGCTTAAATGCCATAATAGTTATGTGACCTTTGTTGATAAGCTGGTAGAAACCAACATATTGTACTGCACACTTTTTATATTTGAAGTAAATTAAAACAAAGCTCCAATTAGATATTGGACAAAATAAATATGTAATATTGATGTTTTAAAGAAATAAATAAACCTTACCTTATACGTCTGCCACAAAATTAAACACCACAATATTTACAATAAACTAGCACACAATCTATGTAAAAGTCAGGTTCTTAAAATTGATAATGTGATAAACTGATAAAATTTGTATAATTCTGTATAATTTTCAATAAGTTTGAACAATTATTGGCCGCTGCGTGAACGCAAGCGCTGTCCTCTGTCAATTAACGATCAGCTCATTTCAAATGATCAGTTTAAATTTGGAAGTACCCACATTCGACTAATTAATTTGTATTCTAGAACATGTTTCGTTCGGAATTGAGTTTTGAGTTAAATTACAGAAATATTTTATAAGTATAATTTCCAACAAAAAATTAAAAATTGATCACCCCGGGCGGGGAAAAAAAATCAATCAATCAATTGATAAATATTTTCAATTTTCATTTTCGGTTGGAAATTATAATTCCGCTTAGTGGACGTTTCCGCTTGTAATAAATAACATTACGATACAAGTGCAGAGAACAGGAAATTCGCAACGAGTGGAGATAATTTAAAACACGACCGAAGGAGTGTTTTAAATCGACACGAGTTACGAATTACCTGTTCGCACGTGTATCGTACAACGTTTTACAGTACATATGGCTCTTTAAAGTTTCGACATATGCACGTAATCTGCTGATTACCGGTACTCGTGCGGTAAAGTAGCACCATATGTACTGTAAAGATATTTACAGTTAAAACAAGTATATCTATCAAGGTTATTTTTTTTAATCATCAAAAATCCTTTATACAAAACTCATATATAAAGATTAAGTGTTTCCTGCTAAATTGATTTCCAGTTAGTGAACATAATTGCTCACATTTTATATTTTATTGAGCGTAGCAATATATGAAGTGTTGCTTTAACCGGCTTATTATTTTACGGTAATAACACTTCCTCCACTTACAGATACAAGCCTAGACGTATACTATACAGTCGGTCTCACAAGTAGCTGTACACTTTGGGACTTTGTCGCTTTCACCCGTTGAACATTTAGTATGACAGTTTAAACATGACGTTAAAGCGACAAGGTACAAACGTGTCTAAAAGGTAGGATTTGGTGAAACAACCAAATTAAATGCAGTTAAAACCGAAAATTGTGACCCAGTACCCACATGCATGAACAATCCATTTCATTTAATATATGTTATTTTTTAAAACATGCAATCAAATATTGATGTTATGTTCCTTATTATAATAGGCTGCGAAGTATGACGTTTCAGGTGCGGCTAGGACAAGAGGTCGTAAATGGCATTTCATACAAATCTTGTAGGCCTAGGCCGGCAAAGTCCTCTTTTTTAATTTCCATTCCACATAAATTTGTGGCACAGGCATCATGACATTCTGCCACTATGCGTATTAAAAATAAAACTTTGTTTTTTTTGTTGTTTATTTCATTGAATGTTTGAGAAAAATACTATACATACCTCGGCGGGAAATATGGGGTTGCCCGCCTCAGACCTATCCGTTTATATGTCTTCGGCCGGCAACCCCTTTTGTCCCGGCCTCTGTAGTAATGTACTATTGCGTGCTAAATAAATACTTCTTCTAATAAATAATCTAAAAGTAGAATAAGTGCTGAAAGTGGCATATTTCTGCTCTAGAGCAGAAAAGTATTTAAAAATTGGGCATTGGCAAATATCTACAGCGGACCCACCTCCGTAAAAATTGTATTGATTTTAGACGTTGTTCATAATTATTATGAGTCATGTAATAATTTAAATTATTGTAATAACAATTAAATAGCCTGTTTTTGCTATTTTATGGCTTTTGAATACATTATATTATAACTATAAACAATCAATTTTTCACAGAATACCTAATACTCGTTTTTTTTATATCAACGACATATTTTATTATGTATTAACGGCAGTCAGCTACATATTAACCTACCGTGAAATACACGAACTTTGCTCGTTTTTATCGTAAAAACGTATTTTTTCTACTACATGCTAATGCTTTTTTTGTCTGCCGTGTGCATTTTCATCATTTTTTTTATTAAAAATGGGATTGCTCTCGGCCATCATCTAGCCGGGGAGCAAAGATGAGGCCGACAATGAAACGAGCTCACCCAGAAGATGCCTATTCACTCGTGCCTTAAAAAGATCCAGGTTATATGAACTCGGAAATACAGACGCCGGCAGAGAATTCCAAACCTTAGAAGTGCGCATTACAAAAGAAGATGCAAAGCGCTTGGTTCGAATTAGAGGAATTTCGACCAGGTAAGGATGGTACCCAGCCGTACGTCTCGAAGTCCGATGGAAGAAGGGGGAAGGCGGTATGAGCTCATAGAGCTCCAGAGCATATTCATGCGTTTATAACAAGATATATTTTTTATTAATCGCGGACGAAGTATTTGGACTTCTGCCAACAATGCCATTGTTGATTTTTGATGAAACCTTAGCTCCTATGTCGTTGACATAAGGATCAGTCCATGATTTTTGATAATAATGGCGTTCCATACAGACCTGTCGGTCTTAACTATGTAAATTCTTGCACAATCTAATTTCTTATTACCGACTTCAATAAAAGGAAGAAGGTACTCAGTTCGTCTGCTTGTTTGCTTGTTTTTTTATGTATGTATGTTATGTTCCCCGATAAATCTTAACCACGTTGGCTGAATTTAATTTTTTTTTGTTTCAAAGCAGGTACCCCGACATTGGCCCCATATAAGTTAAATTGGTGAAGGTTTGATGATGCTGGGATCTAGGAGGAATCGAGGTAACTCCTCGAATTTATCAGGCACGCATATGCCGATTTCGGTATTTTCTGTAGGTAACCAAGCATTGGCTCACGGAAACCGCAAATTGTTGCATAGCAAATTCAAAATTGGAGTCGGTTTTATTGGTATAAATTATTATTTTTATTTATACACAATTTATCAGTCATATTCATAAATATGAAAAGCATTACCCTCTTTTTTTGCATTGCTGTGTCAATCGCTTCATTCTTACCAGCATGGCTAGCACAAGACGGCGCGCGAGCTATCTCACGCGCGACATAGACTATCCGTCCCTTTCTGTGTGTACCAATTAAAAAGAGACATACAGTCTATCTCGCGCGTGAGATAGCTCGCGCGCCGTCGCTAGGACGGTGCACCTATATCTACCCTCATATATTTGAAGAGCACAACGCGTAGTTTTAAAATGCATGCTCTTACCATTTTCATCTATGAGTAAGTACATACAATTTTAAAATTACACTTTACATTGAATTATGACTGGCATATATTATCAAGAGGGCGCAGTACGATCGGTGTGGATCGGTTCTCCATACAAACATATTTATGCTCTCATTTTAAAACGCCATGCTAGATAACATGAAAATTTGTATACACAATGGGATCCAGCATATCTAGGTCGGATCATAGTTTCTGTTGCTAGAAATTGTAAAAGAAAAAAAATACAGCGGCTTTTTGAGTTTTTTACGGCTTGTATGAAAACCTTAATAATCGCTGTATTTTTTCTCCATTATAATTTCAAGCAACAGAAACTATGATCCGACCTAGATATGCCGGATCCCATTGTGTATACAAAGTTTCATGTTATTCTAGCCTGGCGTTTTAAAATGAGAGCATAAATACGTTTGTATGGAGAACCGAACGTACTGCGCAGTCTTAAACACTCGTTGACCATAGTATATATTGCGGGAATATGGCATATAAAATTAAATACATGCTTAAGTATTATTTTTTTACTTTGACAACAATTCATTTATAACATATAACTAAACGAAAATGCAAATCCATTGAGATTGATTGGGCATTACAAAAAAATAAAGAAAATTAAGAAATACAGAGGATATATAAATCATTATCACGTGACACACAATCACTGCACCAGCAAAATACGAGTACACAATATTGTTACTTGAAAAATTGTGTTAGCACCATATCCAGTTGCACATGTTAGTCCGCATTTTTCATAAGACTCAGAGCCTCCTGTTCTGACTTGACTAATGGGACAGAACAACAAAAATAAGTATCTATTTGATTGACCTTCTTCAATTTTGCTTTTTCACATTATTAGATAACGTAAAAAACTGAAATAAATCGCAAAAAAATACATAAAATATTACAAAATAAAATCTAAACTAAACACTAAAAACTAGCCTACTTAAAACTAACTTAGTATGCAAATACAAATCTATCATATCTCTATATAAATAGTATATAAAATAAGACTACCAACGTAATTATAAATCGTTTATAATAGTACATTACGATACAAGTGCAGAGAACAGGAAATTCGCAACGAGTGGTGATAAATTAAAACACGACCAAAGGGAGTGTTTTAAATCGACACGAGTTGCGAATTACCTATTGGCACGTGTATCGTCAGCGTTTTACAGTAAGTACGGCTCTTTAAAGTTTCGACATATGCGCGTAATCTGCTGATTACCGCCCTCGTGCGGTAAAGTAGCACCATATGTACTGTAATTTTTGTCACGATTTGGACATATCGCAAACACACCCATCCTCTTAACTTTTAGACCATCTCCTGCATATCTCTACCTACTAACATAGGGAATTTTCAAGTTAATAGAGGGTAGACAACGCGCTTGTCATTGTTCTGGAGTCCCATGCGTCCATTGGCTACGATGCCTGCCTACAATCAGAAAACTTTTCTTAAATCGTCGTTTTATAAAATAACATCATCCTCCTAGCGTTATTCCCACTCAGTACAGTTGCATCCTGAAGGATGCCTGGGGTCCGCTACCTAATCCCAAGAATTGGCGTAGGCACTAGTTTTTACGAAAGCGACTGTCATCTGACCTTCCAACCCGAGGGGGAAACCAGACCTTATTGGGATTAGGCTTGTCAAGTGAGTGGGCAACTTGACTGTTAGAAGTTCTCAAGCCGCCCGGAGGCCTCTAACTTGGCTTAACGACTGCTATCATAGACAGCAACCGGGATCAACGGCTTAGCGTGCCTTCCAAAGCACGGGAACGCTCAGTTAGTAAACACTCAAAGCGGACACCCATCCAAGTACTGACCTCGCCCGACATTGCTTAACCTCGCATACCGCACGAATTACGCGGGCGCCGCTCGGCCACGAGGGCTCTATCCCTTTCTTCGTTTTATAAAATATTTTTTCTGAGTAATTATAGTTGGGATTTTTACCATTATTACTAGCCAATAATTTTAATCTCTCGGCCTTATTCTGGTCTGCGTGTAATTTTACCACGCCTCGTCTGAGTTCAATTGAAAAGACCTAAAAAAAATCCTGGACGTTAGGAGATACGGTCTCGCCTGGGTTGGGTGCACTGATTTGGACCCAGGATTCGACGTCGTTGCTCGGCGGGTAGTTGCTTTCAGTTGGTTCAAAGGCTGGATTACGCAGATTGAGATCTGGAGAGAAATTGCAGTTTTATTATGAGAGCAAATCACAAAGTGTGTTAGAAACTCCTGAAGACGCTGGATTTTTAGGGGATTTAAGAAGGTAGAAGAACAAAACAACATCTCGTTCGCTGCACTGTTACAAATAAAGTACCTTTACCTTCGTCTTAATGATTACATTTTGCTCCGTGTAGCTCCAGGGATCTCAAGAATGTTGTAGTGATGATAAGGGAAGCAAATGGCTTGTCTATTGAGAAAACTCTTTACGTAACGGAAATATTCAACTTGGTTTAATTGAACAAATAATATTAAATAAAAGTATTAAAACGGATTTAATCGCGTGTATTAGTATAACCTATAACTCACTTTGAGGTTATAAACTGTATGGGAATGACAGGTGTCAGGATCAACTTCTTAACCGCCGACCACTATAGAATATATTTATTACATCCCAACCCAACGATTCGAGCCCTTTGCAGCATTCGTGGTCAAGCGGGATAACAGAGAATAATATAAATTTTCTTTGTCAAATTACTAATGCAAACTACATACATTTTTTTAAAACAGAAATAAAGATGGTTATACATGCCAAACGGGCTCTTAAGGTAATTTATACATCTAAAAATCAAATTAATTCTAAAAATTCACAAATTAAGTGCTGCAAAGGGCTTGACACGTGGGGATGTAATAAATAATGAAAATGACATGTTTATTTATTTATTTTATGTTGTTTGCGTCTGTGTCGTCATTCGATAGATTTAAGACAGGATCCCACTGAAAACCAGCGTCATGGCTTGCCGTGACATTATGCTGAGTGGGGCCCTTTTTAGCGTCGTTTGTTGTGCTTTTTTTCATAAAATGTAATTATTATGCTGTGTATAGACGTTAATAAATGTATTTTCTTTCTTTCTTTCTTAAATATATTCTACAAGCGATTAAATTCGTTTTTAAAGTTTCATTTAATGTGTAACAATCGTGGAAACGGAAGACAATATTTTGAACAAATAATGTGCAGTAAACTGTCGTAAAGTATTCCATGGTCTGGATTAGAGTACGATAGAGGAAATGAAGGAGAGACTAAGGCCAATCGCTAGTCAGTCTATCATAAAAAAAATGAAGTGTCAACTCGAAGTAGTAAAGTTAAGTGCTACCTGGCGGTGACGTGAGAGCGTCAGTGTCCTGTCCACTGTCGGTATTGCTCCAACTTAAGTCTGAAGCGATGTGGTTTCGGGCAAGATCTGACCGGGTTTCGATTCATTCAGGGACCCTTGAAAGTAAAAAATGTGAATATTATTAAATTATTGTGCTACTTTCAGCATTTTAGAATGAATTTAATGCCTACATATACACACAACCTACAGATCATCATCCTCCTAGCGTTATTCCCACTCAGTACAGTTGCATCCTGAAGGATGCCTGGGGTCCGCTACCTAATACCAAGAATTGGCGTAGGCACTAGTTTTTACGGAAGCGACTGCCATCTGACCTTCCAACCCGAGGGGACCTTATTGGGATAAGGCTTGTCAATTGAGTGGGCAACTTGACTGTTAGAAGTTCTCAAGCCGCCCGGAGGCCTTTAACTTGGCTTAACGACTGCTATCATAGACAGCAACCGGGATCAACGGCTTAACGTGCCTTCCAAAGCACGGGAGCGGTCAGTTAGTAACCACTCAAAGCGGTCACCCATCCAAGGACCGACCTCGCCCGACACTGCTTAACCTCGCATACGGCACGCGGTACGCGGGCGCCGCTGGGCCACGAACTCTCCAACACTACACACACAACCTACAGATAATACCAAGATTACCATAGATGAGCGTCGTTCCGTGTCATAATGACAGTGGGGTGGGCCTTGTATGACAAATATTACAGCGATGTGTATTTGAGACTCCCAGTGCGGGTTCAGTCGGTTAACAGCGACACTTGATGTGGCAGCATCACGTATTATCCCTTAGCCCTCCAGAGTATGAATTAGCATGTGGTAAAAGGATGGGAGGTCCTACCTACTCCAAGTAATAAAAGTCATGATCTTACCGGGTGGTGTATCGACAGCGTCAGTATAATGACCGCTATTGGTCATAGATAGAGCTGGTGGTATGGCTTCAATCTGTGACTGAGGAGGCGTTGTCCATGGCCAGGTCAAGGACCGGCTGGGCGTTGGTTCGATCAGGGAAGGTCCCTGATTGAACCAATACCTGGCCCTTGACCCTTCCTTAACATCAGCCTTATGGTGGCAACGGTCACCGTTGACTGCTTCGCCTTCGTCCAGCATCTGGATGAGACTGCGTCGCACAGCTTGGAGGTTAAGCTCCTGGAAGAAATGTTAAATTTAGAGTCAGTGGTTCTAAACTACAAGTAAAAAAAATACGTCCAAAGTTACAAAATGCGAATAAGTTCCAGAGTGTGACTTTTTTAAATCGTAAATTGTGTCAAATGTGGCATCTAAAAGGCAAAAAAAGATTCATTGTACAGTAAGAGAGAAAAATATAAATACATAGAGAATATATATATATATATATATATAAATACATAGAAAACATCCAAGACTCCGGAACAAAATTCGTGCTAATTAGCAAATTTTGCAATTGCACAAATAATGCCCCGACCGGGATTTGAACCCGGGACCTCCAGCTTCGTAGGCAGCGTCACTACCAACTAAGAAGTAGTCGTCAAACGCTATCACAACACAACACTATCGATTCTAGATGAAAAAAAATGTCCCAAAAGAAAAATTAGTTTTGTTTATTTATTTCTATACATTTATACATATATAGCGTTAGTAAATAGAAGTTTATCAAGGACCTAAATTTGGGGACAGTTTTTTTTTCTTCTTCTGTAACTGATTGTGTTTAGGATTTTTAGATTACATTCACAATATGTTAATGAAATAATATAAAAACATGACTGACAATTCTACTTCCTCATTATTGGTATTATTTATTTTATAGCCCATGGTTATTTTCTGCTATTCAATTCGTTTTACTTATATTTTATTTGTGTATGTTTGTAATGTGGTTTCAAGTGCACTGTTTATTATTTATTTATTCATAGAACCAACAGGTGCTTAAATAACATTAGTTCCAAATATATGATACAAGAATTCAACAATTATATATTACTTACAAGTTCCCACCAGTAATAAAACAGATGAACTCCATCACAAAAGGCAAATAATGCATATATTTATTGATAAAAAAAAAACTATTAACTATGAATATATTTGCAGCGAAAATATGAATCCTTTAAACCTGTATGCCTTACCATGAGGTAAAATGCTTATTGACCATTGATATAAAACTGCACAGAAAATAAAAAAAAACTTACCAGTTGAAAACTGCTATCACTATAATAATATGCCTGGTCGCTCGACATTTTAACAAGATCACACGAAACAGTAAAACAGATGTTCCCTATGCTGGTACGGAGACAACAATGAGTTTGAACGCCAAAACTACAGTACCGCATTATTACCTGCTCAAATCCAGAAAAACAATAAATACTACTAGGAATGGGATTAAGGTTGTTTTGTTCTAAGGGCCACTTTTTTCCAACTAAGTTCGCCTTAAAAACGACTTGCATTAGGTAACGAGGGTATTTTACGCGTATTATTTAATGAGTATTATTACTGAGGATCCGTTTTAAGGTACATGGGTTAACAACTTTAGCTACGAAGAGATAAGGTTCAAATTGCGATGTACTGGTAGTGACATTGAGATTTCTGAATTAGAGGATATTGAAATAAAAATATCTAGAGGTACTACGTTACCTGATCTTTGGAAACAATGAGAAAGGCTCTATTGTCTTGGAATTATACCGTTGAGGTAAATATGTGAAAACCTGCTAAATATATGTTGTTGTAAAATCGAATGAGTTTTAAGCCTGATTTCTTAAATTGTATCCATGTTAATTAACCATATATCATTTATTTAATCGTATGGCAAAATTATTCACAGAGTCGCCACGAGTCGCTAAGCATGTACAAACAAAGATGGTAAACAAACAATTCACTAAGTACTAATATCTGTAACGTGGCGCCGTCACGGTAGATTCGCACCGAACGGCCTGAGTCGGCACGCACCTCACTAGAGTCAAAGGAAATCGAACCCTCAATACAGAAGTTAGATTTCATATTTGAATGGGTTGCGGGCAGCCGGTCGGCTGCCGCCGGCTCTGCCGCTGCCGTTTGGCTACGAAATCTAGCTTCTGTAAGGAGGGTTCGAATTCCTTTTGACTCTGGTGGCGTGCGTGACTGCGCGCCGACTCCAGCCGTTCGGTGCGAATCTTCATAGCCAACTGTATGAAATTGACCAATCACTTGTTGCTGTGGCACGCGCGCGTATATGAGAGCCCGGGTATTACATAACCGCGGTTAGAATACGATGATTGGAGTTGATAGTTTTTCCATATACTTTCGTCAAAGTATGTATTAATTGTCAGCTATTCCAATCGTAAAATCGCCGCGGTCTTAAAATATATGCTACGGGCGTGACTATTGTTACTAACGAATTTTTAATTTCGAACCTAGTTTTTTTAAATATTTTTTAATCATTTATTTATGTACAATGAAAATATATATAAGAATGCAGTTGCCTCCTGAAGGATGCCTGGGGTCCGCTACCTAATCCCAAGAATTGGCGTAGGTACTAGTTTTTGCGGAAGCGACTGCCATCTGACCTTCCAACCCGAGGAGGAAACTAGACCTTATTGGGATTAGGCTTGTCAAGTGAGTGGGCAACTTGACTGTTAGAAGTGAGAACTCTAACTTGCCCGGAGGCCTCTAACTTGGCTGAACGACTGCTATCATAGACAGCAACCGGGATCAACGGCTTAACGTGCCTTCCAAAGCATTGCATTGATTTAATGGCTAGTAACATGGCAGATGTTAAGCCAAGTATCCATACCCTATCTCTTTCAGATCATGAAACCGGTCAAAGTCTATCATGTAAACTGTATTTAAATAAATCATTAAAAAAACAACCAATGTTTTGGCATGAAGTGAAAAGAGATTACAGTCAAGAAAATTTGTACAAATTTTACGAATGTATGTCTGCATTATCTTTTAGTGATATTTTGGAAGGGAATGATACTAATGTATCGTTTAACAAATTTCATGAACTCGTATTGTTATTTTATAATCTTTGTTTTCCTAATATAAAAATAAAAAAAATCATAAAACCTATAAAAAATAAATGGCTCACAAAAGGCGTAAAAATTAGTTGTGCTAATAAAAGAATTTTGTATAGAAAAGCTTCCCTAAACAACCATAACAAAGATGACTTACAAAAATATAAAAAATATACTAGAATGTTAAAAAAGTGTCTACATAAAGCAAGACAAATTTCTAATAGTCAGTATATAAGTAAATCGACTAACAGGTGTAAAGCTGCGTGGCAAATAATAAAAGATAGCTGTAATCCAATACAAACATCCGAGGATATAACCGAAATTGTAATAGGCACTGATACCATTCGTGATCCAGAAGAAATAGCTGAAAAAATGAATGACTATTTCGTAAATATCACATCCCAATCCCAACAAAATAATTCAGTAAGCGGAGCTAACAGGTTATCCCAAAATGTTCATACTTTGTTTCTTACTCCAGTGGACAATTCAGATGTGATAAAAGTCATTAAAAGTCTACGTAACACTAACTCTACAGGTTACGACGATTTATGTACTAAAGTCATTAAACTATGTGCCGTCAGCCTATCTAGACCCCTAAGTCACATAATTAATTTGTCATTCATAGATGGTGTTTTCCCGACACGTCTTAAATATTCAGTAGTGAAACCATTACATAAAAAGGGTACCAAATCGGAGGTTACAAACTATCGACCTATTACCCTTATTCCCGTCATCTCAAAGATCTTCGAGAAAATAATGCATGGCAAAATATCCAGCTTCATATCAAAAACTCAAATACTAAAAAATGAGCAGTTTGGGTTTCGGAAAAACAGTTCCACTTCAAAGGCATGTTTCCAGTTAATAAAACGTGTCATTGAAAATCTTGACAGTAACGTACCCATAGCTGCAGTATTATTAGATATGACCAGGGCATTTGATTTTGTGAACCATAAAGTGTTAATGAATAAACTGTTCAAGTACGGTATTAGAGGCCTTGCGTATGAATGGCTAAACAGTTACCTAAGTGACAGACATCAGTGTGTCGAAATTGCAAAAATGGTCGGTCATGATAAAGTATTTTATAAGTCTATGTACAAACACATTTCTGTAGGAGTACCACAGGGAAGTATATTAGGTCCGTTACTATTCCTGCTTTATATTAATGACCTGCCAGATGCCACAAAACACGAATGTATTCTGTTCGCTGATGATACAACCTTACTAATAAACTGTAATGACGTAAATAATTTTGAATATGAAATAAACAACGCTTTAAATAACATTATAACTTGGTTGGAAGAAAATAATTTAAGTATTAATTTAAAAAAAACGAAATTTATTCAATTCTTGACATGTAAAAATAAAATAAAGAAATTAAATATAAGATATGATAATCAATTAATTGAAGAAGTTATATCTGCTACATTTTTAGGCATAACGTTGGACAGCTTCTGTAACTGGAAAAGTCATATTGATAATCTGCGCATAAGACTAGACCGTTTTGTATATGTTTTATATCGTGTACGAAGCGTAGTCTCAGAAGAAGCCGCTCTTTCAGCGTACCATGGTTATGTGGCATCTTTACTGCGATATGGACTCATACTATGGGGGAACTCTACAGATATAGAAATAATTTTCAAAATTCAAAAAAAGTGCATCCGGACTTTGTGTGGAGCTGACTTCTTAGAGCACTGCAAACCACTGTTCCAGTCTAAAGGTATATTGCCGCTTCCATGCCTATACATATTTGAAATGTGTATCTTTGTCAAAAAAAATATAGAATTGTTTGATATAAAGTCCACCAAATCTAAAAGAGGAACACACAGAATTAAATTGTATTTGCCAAAAACTAACTTGGCATTATCAAGGAAAAACTCGTACTGTATGGCCATAAAAATATTTAATATACTTACTGATTCATTTAGAGAACTGCCTTTCAATATATTTAAGAAAATGTTATTTAATCATTTAATTGAACATTGTTACTATTCCGTAAATGAATACTTGAATAATTGCAAATTGTAATATTAAGTTACTTATTTGAATTTATACCTAATGATGTTTAAAAATAAATATTTGTACGCCAGTCTTGGCAAAACAAGATTCGATCTATGTTAAATTGTAAGACCTTATATATACGCTTGTTTTTATGCAAATAAATCATTCATTCATTCATTCATTCATTCATTCATTCATTCATTCATTCAAAGCACGGGAGCGCTCAGTTAGTAAACCACTCCAAGCGGTAACCCATCCAAGGACTGACCTCGCTCGACATTGCTTAACCTCGCATACCGCACGCGGTACGCGGGCGCCGCTGGGCCCCGAACGCTCCAAAATATATACAAGAATACATAACCAAAATAATATAAATAAAATTAAAACTATCTTAAATCTAAAACGAGCCCTTGAGGCATTGTACCGAGAATGCTGACGGCATTTTTAATATAGTTTAGATTACAATACAATTTTGATTGTAATATCGTTCCACGAATTAACAGCAAAACTACATCACCGCATTACCTGCTTAAGTCCCTTGAAGGAAATATTACTATGAATAGGAGAATTATATTGTTCTAAAGGGCCACTTTCTTACAGACTAAGTTCGCTAAAATGGTTTATGGCGCTATAGCATATTGTAGCATAAATTTACGAACATTTTATATTAAGGCAGATAAGTAATGAGGGCATTTCACGCGTAGGTATTGTTAAAAAAGAAGTATTAGTAAGGTTTCATTTTAAGGTTCAAGGCAAGTCAAAGGCAACTTTATCGATGACGATATAGGGTTGTAATTGCAGTGGACTGATAATGGTAGTTATGGTTTTTTTATTTAAGGCTCGGTGTGGTGATTACCGAATTAGAGGATTTTGAAATGAAAATATCTTCCACGAATCGTTACATAAAAAAGTTACTGACCATTTTGACCCACCAGATGTGGACTCGTTTAATTGTACTTCAAGGTTACATGTAGTGAGCTACCTGAAAAAATTAAGGGCCATAAATCCATTGTTTCGGGGTTTCCCAACTTGGGCCTCTCTAGGTTCTGTCAACGCAGAAATAGTTTAGATCATATTCATTTTATAGGTTATAGGTTTTATAGGTTAGGTAGTTTTAGGTTCTTATTTTTTTGTAACAAGAATCAGACTGTAAAATAAATAATTTGGTTGCTATTTTACGCATTTATGATGGTAAAATAAATTTAACACGTTTATTGCGGATCTAAATATTCAAAGTTATCCTTAAGTGGTCCTCAAGCGTGGCGATTATGGCATTTACCCCCCATGAAATTGGGGGAGGCCTATGTCCAGCAGTGGACGTCCTAGGGCTGATATGGTGGTGGTGGTGGTGGATCCTTAAGTGCGGTACGTATCAGACTCGTAAAAAGCTTGCCATTCCGGCGTTTTGCATCATTCTCAATGCGTAACTAGACCTCCCTCTACAAAAGCTACCACCACCACTATATCAGCCCTAGGACGTCCACTGCTGGACATAGGCCTCCCCCAATTTCATGGGGGGTAAATGCCATAATCGCCACGCTTGGCATGCGGGTTGGCGATCGCAGTATCTCCACCGCACTCTAGGAATGCTGCTGCCCATTCCCCGGTGGTCTGGTCGTAGTTACAAAAGCTACACCTGGCCCCTATTGGCTATGTGCACGTCTGAAACGTCAAACGTCAAAGGTCCCGAGACAATATCAAAACTCAGAGATGTCAAATAATGACACATGAATATTTTATTTACTTTAGTAAACGAGAAAGACCCCGTATTGGAAATTTTACTGAAATAAATAAGAGAATAAATACATACAAACGAAACCAATCGTAGGTAACCGTTAAGAAACCAATAGAAAACGTGAAAGTAAATTTGACAGTGGTCCCCGGTAAGTACACATTTCTGCCATGGTGTGCGCTACGGTCGCCTAGCTTACCCCCACCACCTACTTCGCACATAGCCAATACCACAAAACTTTACGAGTCAACAATTTGACAAAATTGTAGAATTTTCCATAGAAAAGTTTGACAATTCTGTCAATTTGTACGCTTGTAAAGTTTTGCGGTATAGGGCCCTGATCTTTAGTGATAGGAACTGATGACAATTACATAATTCCCTCAAGGCGTTCGAAATTGAAGCACCTCAATATTTATTCCTCAATATTTTTCCCCGGTGGTCTGGTCGTAGTTACAAAAGCTACACCTGGCCCCTATTGGCTATGTGCACGTCTGAAACGTCAAACGTCAAAGGTCCCGAGACAATATCAAAACTCAGAGATGTCAAATAATGACACATGAATATTTTATTTACTTTAGTAAACGAGAAAGACCCCGTATTGGAAATTTTACTGAAATAAATAAGAGAATAAATACATACAAACGAAACGAATCGTAGGTAACCGTTAAGAAACCAATAGAAAACGTGAAAGTAAATTTGACAGTGGTCCCCGGTAAGTACACATTTCTGCCATGGTGTGCGCTACGGTCGCCTAGCTTACCCCCACCACCTACTTCGCACATAGCCAATACCACAAAACTTTACGAGTCAACAATTTGACAAAATTGTAGAATTTTCCATAGAAAAGTTTGACAATTCTGTCAATTTGTACGCTTGTAAAGTTTTGCGGTATAGGGCCCTGATCTTTAGTGTTAGGAACTGATGACAATTACATAATTCCCTCAAGGCGTTCGAAATTGAAGCACCTCAATATTTATTTACCTACAAAAAAATACTAGTACTCATAAATTTTACAAAACTAGCTCATTAAAAAGGTTTTTTTAGGATTCCGTACCCAAAGGGTAACAAGGGAGCCTATTACTAAGACTCCGCTATCCGTCCGTCTATCTGTCTGTCTATCCGTCTGTCACCTGGCTGTATCTCATAAACCGTGATAGACAGTTGAAATTTTCACAGATGATGTATTTCTGTTGCCACTATAATAACAAATACTATAAACAAAATAAAATAAAAAAATTTAGGGAGCTCCCATACAAAAAAACTTTTAAAAAACTGCTCGTTGTGTTCATCAGGCGCTGGGTCTCAAAATGTATGAAAAAACCAAAATCCGACTCGCACTTGATCAAAATTGTACTTGATATTATTTAACGTTTTTATTACTGATAAAAAAAAATATTTTAATTAAATTAAAAAAGGTCATAATAAGGTGTCTAATGTATAGTATAGATAATAGTACGGAACCCTTCGTGCGCGACTGTGACTCGCACTTGGCCGGTTTTACATATAGTTATCTATTTTGCATGTCGATATAATAAGTGACGACCTGTTTAGCCTAGTTGGTAGTGACACTGCCTCCGAAGCTAGAGGTCCCGGGTTCGAATCCCGGCCAGGGCATTATTTGTGCATTTAGCACGGATTTTATTCTAGGGTCTTGGATGTTCTCTATGTATTTAAGTATGTATTTATCTATATAAGTATGTATATCGTCGTCTAGTACCCATAGTACAAGCTTTGCTTAGTTAGGGACTAGATCGATTTGTGTAAGACTGTCCCCCAATATTTATTTATTTATTTTTATTTTTTATATTATCCCCATATTTAACAATAGATCGAGACAAAATTTAAACTGCCGAATCGTTAGGTTATAGATGTTTCACTCCAACATGTAATACAACTTGAAATAAGCCTTTTCTTTGTATATCGATTAATTTTATCAACCAAACATTAAAAAATAGCTTGAGGTTCAGATTAAAAAATCACCGAAGCGGTGTGAGCTACACCAAGAGAATGTGGAGTGCGGCAGGAGGAGCTGACTTCGTCGTTATATTAATCAACTAATTGTTGAGCTCAGCGGTACTAGGTCGGCTATATAGACGGTAAAATGATTTATTTTTATTAAAAATGGGATTGCTCTCGGCCAGCATGTAGCCAGGGGGCAAAGATGAGGCCGATGATGAAGCGAGCTCACCCAGAAGATGCCTATTCACTCGTGCTTTTAAAAGGTCCAGGTTATATGAACTCGGAAATACAGGCGCCGGCAGAGAATTCCAAACCTTAGAAGTGCGCATTATAAATAAATAAATATTAGGGGACATTTTTTACACAAATCGAACTAGTCCCACGGTAAGCTCAATAAGGCTTGTGTTATGGGTACTAGGCGACGATATATTTTAATAGATATATACTTAAATACATAGAAAACATCCAAGTCTCAGGAACAAATGTCTCTGCTCACCACAGAAACAAATGCCCTTACCGGGAATCGAACCCGGAACCTCTAGCTTCGGAGGCAATGAATTATGATAAATAACATGTGCAATACCGACGACATGGTGCTGCTGGGCCCAATGGTTGGTGCCATAAATAAGCCTCCTCGAAAAAAAAACCTGTTGTTCGAATCCTGCTCGGAGCATAAAATTTTTCAATTTTTCCCTTTAATTTGAAATTTTCGTTAGTAGCGTTACTGCTTTAGTACAAAATTAATTTTAAGCCGTTGAGAGTTTGTGAGGCGTCTGCTGAGTCCCATGGAATCTGTTATAATGCCAAGAAGAATAAGTAGTGAGGATGAATGGCCTGCCGACGACGAGCAGTGCGATGATAGAAAGCGGTATACCGTAATAACATATAAGGTGCTTCCAAATAAGATGAAAATACTTTGAGAGATGTTAACTTACATCAAAATAATTTACTATAAATAGGAATTAATGAAACTTTTTTTGTTTTTTTTTCGATCAAATTATTAAATTTAAATTCTGCACAAACTTAATCATACTGTGCATTTAACTGACAAGTTGATTATCACTTTCTGTCAAGAAACGTACACATTGGATGCTAGTTGAACTGGCCAGTTAGGTGACAGTCAAGAGTTTTCACGCGATAATCAAAGAATTCTTAAGCATTGAATACTGATTATCTCATTAACAGGGTGTTATTAGTATTACCTATCACAACTAGTTGATTTCCTAATTTTCTCCAAAAACTAACATAAACTTTAAATTAGTTTTATACTGAAGTCTAAGAATAAGAATAAGAAAGATTTATTGCATAACTGTGTACGTAATAAGGGTGGTTACAATTTTAAGACTAATAGTTTCAACAGATACCTTATCGGGCGTGCAATATACTCATACTTAGCTTAAAAACTAGAGCGATAAAATCCGTATAATTACACTACTTTCTAAATTAATAATTCTCACATTCGAAGAACTCGTTTAGGCTATAAAATGCCTTTGCATTTTTAAATATATTACCTGCTAAACATTTAATGCCAGTCGGGAGGTGATTGTATACTTTAATTGCCATCACAAATGTACTTTTAGCTTATATGGAGGTACTAGCTTTTGGTAATCGAATGTTGTGTTTGTACTGCGCTCTTACATTAATCTTCGTAGATACTGTTCATAGATACTTCTAAGGACGAGTACTATCAGCTCTGAAAGTATTGTCATCTAATTTGGAAGCACCGTATACAGGGTGGCCCATTAAAATCGGTCAATATGGGAAAGTCTGAAACTATAAGACATACGAAGATTTGTTCTTAGGAACCATGTCACCGATTTTGATAAAAAGAAAAACTGCATTCATACATTTGAAAAAAACACTGTACCCAGCTAGGGAATCGAACCCGGTTGTTTTGAAAAAATAAACTTACACTATTTCTATTCAGATATCGTTTGTGTAGGTCTTAAGCAGTAAATGTCTCTAAGAAACATAATGTCTAAAATGAATAAAATGCATTTTTTTCACATACTTTAATTTATCATAGTAGGTGTTCAAAGTGACCACCGTTACAATATTCAACAAGTTCAGGCATGTAAAATTGTCTCTATGGTTGTTTGTACCTCTCTACTTGTAAAATCGGTGACATGGTTCCTAAGAACAAATCTTCGTATGTCTTATAGTTTCAGACTTTCCCATACTGACCGATTTGAATGGGCCACCCGGTATACTCCGTAGTGGTATTTGCCCATAGCTCATAAGGAAAAGGCGGAAATAAAATGTTTTTTTTTTACATCGTATTTATTACATGCTCTCTAAAATTAATTGTACACACAAAGAAATATTAATATAAAAAATTCGAGTCCATTTTGTGAAAATTATTGCAGTCATAAAAAATTATGCTCTTGATTATTGTAGTTACACACAATTTATCAACATGACTACATCCCTCTTAATCACAGACCGACTCGTCCTCACCCGTCACCTCACACATCACCCGTTTTTATGTGGACTGTCAAATGTCATTTGTCAAATTTAACAGTTTCCATATAAAAAAGGGTGAGGTGTGAGGTGAGAAGTGAGCACAAGTCGGTTTGTGAACACGCCAGTAAAAGTAAATTATTTAAAATATTAAATCTATAATCATTAATAATATTAAACTTAATAGCGGGTTTATTATAACACACACATTGATACGCCAAATTTCAAAACCTTCATCATGTTGTTGTTGTACTTATTTCCACTTATTATTATCCTTGTAGCCTCCTTAGTCCTTTATATTTTCAACTGTAGTAGTTCTAACTAAGAGTACCTAGAGTACCAATTGGCTATGTGCGAAGTAGGTGGTGGGGGTAAGCTAGACGATCGTAGCGCACACCATGGCAGAAATGTGTACTTACCGGGGACAACTGTCAAATTTACTTTCACGTTTTCTATTGGTTTCTTAACGGTTTCCTACGATTCGTTTCGTTTGTGTGTATTTATTTATTGTCTTATTTATTTCAGTAAAATTTCCAATACGGGGTCTTTCTCGTTTACTAAAATAAATAAAATATTCATGTGTCATTATTTGACATCTCTGAGTTTTGACATTGTCTCGGGACCTTTGACGTAATTGACGTTTGACGTTTCAGACGTGCACATAGCCAATACATGAAGTACAGTTATAATGATTGTAACTGAGTTCTTATCAAATCAGATATAAAAAAGCGACTTTATTATCCAAGCAAGAAAGTTCGGTTTTTTTAATCGGGCATATCAAATGGTTTTAACCTCACATAGGTACTAAAAGCTGCTTCAGACCCAGACGTGACTAAACTAAGTAATTAGATAGATTGTCGCTAATTTACTCATATGGCCTGGTGGAAAGGTACGCGTTATACCTAAGCCAGCCTTTGTAATATTTAATTTTCGTGAAAATAATTTACATACAGCATACACAATTCAACAACAAAATTCACATGACACAATCACAATCTTAAAATTAAATTGAACATTTTATCAAAACAACTGCCATTCCGTGGCATGGTAATAATAATGGACCCGGGTATGTCCTTAAACTACGACCAAGACCACCGGGGAATGGGCAGCAGCATTCCTGGAGTCCGGTGGAGATACTGCGATCGCCAACCCGCATGCCAAGCGTGGCGATTATGGCATTTACCCCCCATGAAATTGGGGGAGGCCTATGTCCAGCGGTGGACGTCCTAGGGCTGATATGGTGGTGGTGGTGATAATAATAATAATCGTATGGCATTTTGCACCGTGAGATCTTCGAGAAGACAGCACGGTTGCCAGTTTTGTTGCACTTTTAGCACCACCCAGGGGTCACGTGTAGGGTAACGGTGGGTACTCCCTACGGACGTGGTGCAACTTCGACCCCCCTTGTCAAGTGAGTAGGCAACTTGACTGTTAGAAGTTCTCAAGCCACCCGAAGGCCTCTAACTTGGCTGAACGACTGCTGTCATAGACAACAGCCGGGATCAACGGCTTATTCCAAAGCACGGGAGCGCTCAGTTAGTGACCACTCAAAGCGGTCACCCATCCAAGAACTGACCTGGGCCCATTTTGCTTTAGCTCGCATACCGCAAGCGGTACGCGGGCGCCGCTGGGCCGCCAGTGCTCCCAACCGTAGCATAGTAAGGCGTCACTAGTACATAAGAGTCAATATTTATGTTAAAAAAATCTCCTACAGTCACATTCTTCTATTAAAAAGTAACCATGTGTTGTTTATTGGTTCTTACGAACATTTATTGAATAATTATATGTATAGTCGAGGAATGAGAAGGTTCGTCACTTTTCGACCTTAACAGCATTAAAATAGAGTCGATAAGTGACGAATCTCTTTATTCCTCGACTGTTAATACGCTAAAATAATACGCAATCACTCATTTAATGTGATAAGCTGATAAGAAGGTACGATACGTGCTTATAGGTAGATATATCAAAATAAAAATGTATTGTTCCGAGATACATAACAAACAGACTGACTTAAAAAAGGATCTACAACTAACTTAGTTTTAACGAAGCTTACAATAAGAATACCTACATGATGAGTATGAGTATAGGGCAATTGACAACATTTAATTTTTTTAAGCAGGTTTTTTTCCGATGAATTGACAGTTCATCATAGGTTGGTCGTATGACTTGAACTGTCAATGTCATTGCGTACCACAGATCCAAGCAGGCTTTTTTTTTAATATACGACGGACTTAGAAATGCCTTAGTAGTCCGATACGGAGCAGACGCGAGGTGATATAAAATGTTTGTATTTTTATAAAATATATGGCGCAATCGAAAAATCTGAAACTCTTTTCTGTTAATGGCGACGGTTATTCCTCCCATTAGAAAAATAATCAAGGACTTTTAAAAATTTCAGACATTCCCCATTAACGGAATTCAATAAAAACATCCTGTATATAACTTTCAATATCTGCTTACCATCAGGCAGGTTGATAATAAAATCCTTGGCTAAAAAGTAAACAGCCAGAATACACTTTTTTAACTTTTTTTTTTATAATAACGACGGTGGAAAACGGCCAGCAGCAGGTCGTTATATCAAAAAAATTAAAAATACCTGTATTCTGGCTGCTTATTTCTATTATCAGCCAAGGATTTTAAAATCTTGATTAAGGCCTTATTCTCGGCGTGATTATTACTAGACTCGAATTCAAACGACTTAAAGAAGTCCTTAACGTTATCAGATAGATTTGGTTCGGGAGTGCTGGTGTCGACGACGTCGTTTTTCAGCAATTTGGAATCCGGCTGCGGCAGGTCGTGAGCTGAGGAAGGATGACAGTTTAAGTATAAGAGCAAAAGTGTTGTTGGAAATGGAACTCCTGAAGACGCCGGTTTTCTAGGCGATTTAAAAGGAGGTAGAAAAACAAAATGTCATCTCGGTCCAGTGAATGGTACTGCAATTAGTGTGACAAACAAAGTACCTCACCTCCATCTTACAGCAAAGTGTGTAAGATTATATTTTGCTCTGTTTGTCTGTTGTTTTGTTGTTTGTTAGCTCTCTGGCCAGGGCCTAAGAATGTTGTAAAGACGACGAGGGAAGCAAATGGTTTGCCTGATTGAGAAAACTATTTTGACATGACGGAAATATTCAACTTGTTTGAATTGAACAAATAATGAGCAGTTCTGCTTCTGAAAGTATTACTACAACAGGAAATGACCTCAGCTAAGCGTCTTTTTGTACCAAAATGATAGTGGGGTGGGCCTTGTATGATATAACAGCGATGTGTATGAGGGACGTTCAAGTGCGGATTCAGTCGGCATGGCAGCATCAAATCAAAAATCCAAATTCTATATTTCCTTAACAACCAGTACATGGCACAGGTTATTTTGCAAATAACTCCTTGTAAGTTATTTGCAAAATAACCTGTGCCATGAGGCACCTCTCTCTTTCATATCTATAGGTACAAATTATAATTTATTTATTTTATTTGTTTTACAATTTATACAGAGTGTGGCCTGTAATACGAGCAAATAATTAAACAGTACACTATTGAGCAATTATTTCCAAATGGTTTTATTTTGAAAAAAAAAGTTATGATTGGATTTTTTTTCTCAAATATAGCTTCTACGTACTTTTTTATTCTACTAGAGCTATATTATTAACTATTTATTTAAAAAACACTAAAAAATTATTTAAAAAATTTAAAATATCCCAAAAATATCCTTTTATACCAAAAATGTAACAACGATTATGAGTCATAACTAGATGCTTCCTCAATATCAGCAGTGACTGCCGCGCTATAATCTCGTGGTGCCAAGATCCATTACTTGGAGGTCATAACTTTAGATCAAAATTTCTGCCAAGTGAAAAAAGATAGGAAGCAGCCTTTAAATTTTTTGCTCCTATTACAGGCCACACCCTGTATACTTAGGTTGGGTTGCACCGACTTACAATCACAGACTTATCAACGTTAAATATGGCGCCGGCAGCCGTCATCCCATAGAGACTTTTCAAACTTTGCATACATTGAAATTTTAACGAACACCGCTTACGATTAAAGACGGTTTGGTGCAACCCAGCCCTAGTGTAGTACTATTCTTAAAACTATTATCCTTTTTATTATAAATTATAATAGTGTGTTTATGTTAGTGAGTGAATGTGTGTATGTGGGTGTGTGTGTGAGCATCGAGTGCTTCTGAGTCTGAATTATAATGTTGAACAAAGGATGGAAGATTCTACTCATAAGTTATGGCCTTACCTGGCGGTGATTCGACAACTTCCGCTTCGGACTCGCTGCTGCTGCTCAGAGATGGAGACGGCAACGTGCTAAGCTCTGATTCAGGTGGTGACGTCCAGGCCCACGAATGGCCCGGCGTTGGTCTGGACAGGGATCCGTGAGCGAACCAAAACCTTGCCCGTGATCCTTGCAGTGGGAATTCGTCCTGGCCACAACGACACGGGGTGTCACAGTCAACTGCTTCAATTTCGTCTAACTCCTCGATTAGCTTGCATCGCAGGCATTGGAGGTTAAGCTCCTGGAAGAAATATTGTTTATGTATGTTTGTGTAGGTAGTGGTTCTAAACTGGCAGTCAGTTTGACAATACGAGGCTTGCACTGAAAGTGGCGGGAATCGAATACTTATTAATTTATTTTTAACATGTATTATACCTTTTTATAATCTCTGAAGTTTCCTTATCTCAACACACTGGCCACTTAGAAAAAAAAAAGTATGGTTCGGTTTCAATTGTTTATTGAAGTCGTCGAGTCACTGCTTAAAATGGAATTGTGCCGTGAAAATTTCAGAGCTATGATTTATTATGACTTTAAAAGTGGACTAACACAAAAACAATGTGAAGAGCGGATGGTTGCTGCTTTTAATATTGAAGCTCCTTCAAAGACTACAATATACAGGTGGTATTCAGAATTTCAACGTGGCCGTGTATCCCTCACCGACGAAGTGCGTGAAGGTCGACCAAAATCGGCAGTCACGCAAGAAAACGTCGATGTTGTGCGTCGTCTGATAAATGAAGACCGACATGTGACATATCGGGAAATTCAAGAGCACCTGGGTATTGGAATGAGTCAAATACAAATTATTTTAAAAGAAGAATTAGGCGTGAAAAAGTTATTTTCCCGTTGGATACCTCACCTATTGTCTGACGAGCAGAAAATAGTCCGTGTCAATTGGTGCCGCAAAACTTTGAAAAGATTTAACAAGGGACGCTCAAATGCTGTTTTTAGCATAGTATCAGGTGACGAGTCGTGGATATACGCTTATGAGCCTGAAACTAAAAACCAATCCCGAGTATGGGTCTTCGAAGACGAGCTCAAACCCACAAAAGTTGTTCGTTCTCGCAGTACGGCTAAGAAGATGGTGGCTACGTTTATCTCTAAATCTGGTCACGTAGCTACTGTGACTCTTGAGGATCGTAGAACAGTCAATGCTGATTGGTACACAACTATTTGTTTGCCGAACGTCTTTGCTGAACTCCGAAAAACAAACCCTAGTCGTCGCATCATCCTTCACCACGACAACGCCAGCCCACACACCGCTCGGACAACAACTGAGTACCTGGACGGTGAAAAAGTCGAAATATTGGACCACCCTCCATATAGCCCTGACTTAAGTCCCAACGACTTTTTTACATTCCCCAGAATCAAGGACAAACTGCGTGGTCAGCGATTTCAGACGCCAGAAGAAGCAGTGGAGGCCTATAAAATAGCCATTTTGTCGACCCCTACTTCAGAGTTCAAAAAGTGCTTTATGGACTGGTTTGAACGCATGCATAAGTGCATGAAATACAAAGGAGAATATTTTGAAAAACAATAAAAATAAATAAACTCACTTATACTGCATATTTTCTTCTATTCCCGAAACTTTCAGTTTTACCCTCGTATATGTCTAATTTCTTTAAAAGTCGTACTCGTAAGTCTTAAAAGCTTTTCATTATTGGCGGGTTTCATTATATGGGACGACCTGTTTAGCCTAGTTGGTAGTGACTCTGCCTCCGAAGCTAGAGGTTCCGGGTTCGAATCCCGGCCAGAGCATTTATTTGTGCATTTTTCACGGATATTTGTTCTTGGGTCTTGGATGTTTTCTATGTATTTATCTATATAAGTATGTATATCGTCGTCTAGTACCTATAGTACAAGCTTTGCTTAGTTTGGGACTAGGTCGATTTGTGTAAGATTGTCCCCCAATATTATTATTATTATCTTTATTTTTCTTACAACTTAAGTTAGGTTTTTTACAAAACATTTATAAAAGTAAATTACACATACAATATATAAAAGCATTATAAAAAACCTAACCTAGAGTGCCGCCGGCAGCGAGGCGGGGCCTAAGCTACCGGTGGTTAGGGCGACAGAGAGAGGAACCTCCGGACTATCCGCGCCGTGTCCAGGAGTACCGCCTTCTGTATCTGACCCTTGACCCAACCATCTAGCGAGAGTCTCTTGAGATGTTGGTCGAGACTCTTCGCAATTAGACCGTTCGCAGAGACGACTATCGGGACAATGATCGTCGAATCAACATCCCACATGGCGGTTATCTCGTGTGCCAGGTTATTATTATTATCATCATATCAGCCGAAGGACGCCCACTGCTGGACATAGGCCGCCTCCAAAGACTACCTTAAAAGCATTTAATAATTGTAAATTAAGAGACAAAAAAGTGGCCAAGTGCGTGTCGGGCCACGCGCAATGTAGGGTTCCGTAGCTGTCCGCCCGTGATATTATGCGTATTTAAAACATATATTTACTGTATATTTGACATGACTAACAAGATATATAAGTAATCGATGGAAGTTGTACGTAGATTTGCTTTTTTCATGTACATTTCTTAAGTACGGCTATATACTCGTTAACTAGTACTCGTAATGTCTACTTAAGTAGTTGTGATTGTTTTTCTATGAAATTCATTATATACCTACAATATTATCCTATCGAAAACATAAATGTGAAAATAGGAGCCAAGTTCAATATTAAGAATATGCGATATGTTGTCGTCCTCACTGACAAAAGAATTGAGATCTAAATGGGTGCCAAGTTCCGTAGATTATCTGAAAAGGTGCTTAGTCTGGTACTACAGTAAAACTATAAGCAACCTGGCACTGCAGTATCATATTTTCTCCATCTATAAGCCTACAATTGCTAAAACTGACAGTGAGAAGTGAAAAGTTTCGTGTGCTCTGCCTACCCCTTTTGGGAATATAGGCGGGAAAATATTTATGCATCTATGCTGCCGCAGCAAACAGACGGTGCATTGTTGTAACGAATACATATTGACTTATGACATACATAACATACTTAGCAAGACCCAAGTAATAAGGCGCGCGGATTAAGCAATAATGGTCTCTCGGTCAACTGCTTAAGAGCTTTGACGCGCGCCATATTAATTGGGTTCTCCTATACGCCCATTTGGTTTGGGGTGTCAGCATGACCGACCGGCTAATATGGGTGGAATGCAAAAAAAAATTACATAGTTAAGGCCTGAATTTAATCTACGCTTTAATTTTCTCACTTTTGTAACGAAAGTTACTCATATAAAATATATATATGACTAACTGTCGTTAAGAAAATGAGAAAATTAAAGCGTTGATTAAATTAAGGCTGTAACTATATATTTTTTTTTGCTTTTACGATTTTTGTATAATAAACAAGAGTAATTAATAAAAAAACTAAAAAAGACTGCGTTTCTGTGTAATTTGGAATTTGGCGTAAAAAATCCGCCATATTTTTTTTTATATATACTCCGTGTCACTCTCACAGTATATACGAATCTAACGACACCTCTCAAGCTAAAATCTATCGAGCCTTTCAGGCTGCAGAGCGTGCCAAACAATTGTACATACATACATACTCTCTAAAAAAACATAACCCTCCTTCTGGCGCAGTCGGGTAAACATAACTCTTAAAATATGTAGGTGTTGTCCTAAATAGTAAACATGTTTCACTTAAGTAGGTACTGCACGCTTCACTTACTAACTAACTTATTTACATATTTTAATATTCTCATTTACGAGTAAGTGAATTTTATTATAATTCTTATGAGAATAAAGATTCTTTATACCGATTAATGGAATCTGTACGCACATATAGCTTTGCTTAGTTTGGGACTAGGTCGATTTGTGTAAGATTGTCCGCCAATATTTATTTTTATTTATTTATTTATTTATATGTTAAGTAGGCTGTTACTCGTTAACTATTAATGTCTACTTAGCTTAGATAGATTTCCTTTTAAATTCAGTATATACACTACTATACCATGAATTTTTTCAGATTATCAGTAACCACCGTTTAGCTGGTTGAGGGCGACGAAAGTTGACTTCAACAAAAATATGCACTTTAAAGTTTAATATCCCGATAGCACATTACTGAAGCAAAATTGGTTTAAAAAAACCCACATTACTTTTAAACGAGCTGTGCAACGTAAACCCACTCCATGAGTATAAATTATATATATTTTTTAATTTTACTATACCATTTTGACGGCGTGAATGATAATACTGATATGTTGTATAGGTACTTCAATACATCGAATTACAGCTTTCAAGTAGTTAAGGTTACAAGGGTTCGTTGTTTAAAACGGAAGGGTTATTTAAAACAATATTTACATTCAAATGTTTTGAATATCCTTTTGCCACGAAGCAGCTCGAATAGATTATATGAAAAAATAAATATTCAGATCATAACCTATAAATTTAGCCAACTAAAAAAATCTAACAATGAGAACACGTAGTGACAAACTAAGAAAACTGGCATACTTATCACCTTATATTTTACCTAACTTTAGGAATGAATATGGCAAATGTACCTCAGATTTCCAGATTTCCTCAGACCAACTACCATTAGATATACTAATCAAAATACAGGAATCAGAGAATCCAAATTATATACATGTAAAAAAATACTTAAAAAACATTACATAGATTGTCATAACATCAGCACTGAGATATAAAAATAATTTTAGTAAATAAGAAATACATATAAAATAATCAAAGTCCAAACTGATTCTTGCAAATAGACCTAATTGAGGCTTCAGTAAGAACAAATCAACAAGTGTAGTAGTACAAGTTTATATTTTGAATAATTACAAGTAAAAAAAAAAGATATATTTTAATACAGTGCACGGATCACTTCACAGACACCCCTCTGGAGTTGCAGCCCGGCTAGTATGATAGCTTATACCGTCACGTTTTATGTGACGTTTCAGTACATTTTGGCCATATAACGTGACGGTATAAGCTATCATACTAGCCGGGCAGGTGACCGTAGGCTATAACGTAAATTACTTTTAAGTATGACACTGATATATTTATGACACTGATATTCTACTTTAATACTAATGTATTAGAGTTTCTATTATAATAGACACTGTCTTAAAATCGTATGTTTGCAATAGAAACTCTATTACGTAGTATTAAAATAGATTATCCAATGGAATAAGAGCAAATGTTAATGTCAAACTCAACGTAATTGTACCATCAGCCCGGCTAGTATGATAGCTTATACCGTCACGTTTTATGTGACGTTTCAGTACATTTTGGCCATATAATGTGACGGTATAAGCTATCATACTAGCCGGGCAGTTGAAGCGCTTATTGACAATTATTAATCATAATAATGAATAGAAATTTTAATAAATGACTTACCAGTTGAAAACTGCTATCAGTGTAATAATATGACTGGTCGCTCGACATTTTAATAGGATCACACAAAACAGACACACAACAGATGTTTCCTGGCCTGGTACGGAGCCAATAATGAATTTCAACGCCAATAAATTCTATATTACCTGCTTAGATCCCGAAAAACAGTAATACTTCTTCGAATAGGATTAAGGAGCTATTGTTCTAAAGGGTCACTTTCTACGGACTAAATCTGCTCTAAAACGACTTAACTTGATACGGATTTTGTAGCACTTACGACCTTTCGTTCGTAATGCATATTAGGTAATGATGGTATTTTACGCGCATTTGTTTAATGATAAGTAACACTGAGGCTCCGTTTTAAGGTACATGGATTAGCAACTTTAGCGATGACAAGATAGGGTTCAAATTGCGATACTAATAGTTACATGGGGTTTTCCGAATTAGAGGATATTGAAATAAAAATATGGGCCGAGTTGTATTGATCTTTACATGATACTGAGAAAGGCTTGGTGATGTTCTACCTGATAGCAAGATGCCTTTTGTTTGTCCTGCAAACCAGCCATAATACAGGTAAGAATCTGAAAACCGGAATGCAATAATGTTTAAGTCTGATTTCATATTCATATTATTTGACAAGCTATTGAAACGATAATAAAACCAGTCTAAAGAGTCGCAGTAAGCTGGGTTCTCCATACAAACGTAGTTTCGCTCTCATTTTAAAATGGCATGCTGGAATAATTTTAAACTTTGTATACACAGTGGGATCCGGTATATCTAGTTTGGAAATTAGTTTATAGTGCTTGTAATTATAATGGAGAAAAAATACAGCGATTATTAAGGTTTTTATACAAGACCTAAAAAATAAAAAAACCGGCTGTATTGTATTTCTTTTCTAATTTCTAGCAACAGAAACTAATTTCCATCATAGATTTGGAGGATCCCGTTGTGTATATAAAGTTTTGTGTTATTTCAGCATGGCGTTTTAAAATGAGAACGAAACTACGTTTGTATGGAGAATCGAGTTCGGTCGAGTGTACGTGGGACTTTTAAACTGAACGCCCTTTATCACTGTTGACGCAGGCGCAATACATAGTAGGTAACCCGCATTATAGATACAATGAACCAAATATATAGGAGGGGATGTTAATTTCAAAATGGTTTTAGTCTTACTTACTCATACTGTGTAAGAAGTATTTTTAACCCCCGACGCGCAACGAAAAAGAGGGGTTCTATAGTTCTATAAGTTTGACATGTGTATATGTGTGTCTATTTGTGGCGTCGTAGCTTTTACGGTTGAAATGATACAATACACTTTTCACTTCTCATGCTCTAAAAGTTCATCTTTACGCTCTGCATAGGCGACATAAAGTCGCATTTTATTTAGTGAAACCCGCCGCCGGCGCCGCCCCCGCGGTCGACGAGTATAGAACTATAAATTTGATAACGTCATTGTAATTATATTAATTATTTGTTTAATTTTTTTGCAATAGAAGTGAAAAGCTGAGTGTATAACTCGTGTATAAATCCATTTTAAAATGGCTTCTTTTATGCACTTGTTGTACAATCTACTATTAATTACTAAAAATTACATATAGCTCAGAAACAGCATAATGGGTTACAAGCAGAAGTAAACAATAGGTATACCAACACATTTCAATGTGGTTTCCTTTATTTTAAAGGAGATATTCTAACGATGGTTCTTACACACGTTTTATCAAAAGCAGTTCAGCCGTTTTCGAGATTTTGAGCTTTAAAATGGATAATTATGGTGGTGATTGGTCGCACCCTGTATGCGTTTGCATTTTCTATTTTTCCGACAGCATACTGACGTCGCCTAGATTTACTTACTCATCGGTACATTGTCTGTACCTATTACGCTTGTTCGTGAAAGTTATCTTAATAACGCCTCAACCAATTGACACAGTGACAAGAATATGAGATCTTAAAGTAGCTTTTATATTGATTTTCACTCTGACACTGTACAGCAAATGTAAATTATCATTTTAGTACGTTTTCGCACTAAAGTAACAATACTGTGACAGTTGGGATGCGTCAAAGTAGTGAAATTGACAAGGTACTAAAATGATCATCTACTTTTGCTGTTTGACCAGTCAAATGACAGTTCTCTGAGTTCTGTTTACTATGACGTCATCTTCCACAGGGTACCTATTACATTGGAGAAGTGTAATTAGAATTAGGAACTTGAATTGTGTTATAATTATAATTTACTAATACACGCAAACAAATTGTGCTCCCTTGTTGGACCTAACTACTCTAGCCCAAATGATTCATTTAACCTAATGATTCATTAGACCTAATGATTTTTTTTTCTTAAATAGTACACCTTATAGGATTTTTGAAAAACAAACCTTATCTAATCTAATGAAATCTATTTGATTAGGGTACAATAGAGGAAGTGAAGGTTCAACTCGTAGAACGAGTAGCAAAGTTATGGTGTTACCTGGCGGTGACATGAGGGTGCCAGAGGGCCTACCGCGAACTTCGAAAATGGAACTTCGTATCGTACCGTCCCTTTCCGTCATAACGAGAGTGAAAGGTACGGCACGACACGAAGTTTGATTTTCGAAGCCTACCGAGCTCATTATCTGTGCACAGTATTTTCTAGTGTGTTCTGTCTGGCTGTAAAAATTTACAATAAAATACCTATAGTTCTTAGAGAGAAACCATTACACATGTTTAAAAATGACCTAAAAAAACTATTAGTCACTAAATGTTACTATACCCTATCTGACTTCCTTGTAGATAATCTAAGTTAATGTCATAATGTGTATTCTTATTATTTTATATCTTTAATTTGCTGATTGTAAACTTAAATATAAAACTAACTTAAATATAACTTAAATATACCGCCGGGGAATGGGCAGCAGCATTCCTAGAGTGGCGGTGGAGATACTGCGGTCGCCAACCCGCATGCCAAGCGTGGTGATTATGGCATTTACCCCCCATGAAATTGGGGGAGGCCTATGTCCAGCAGTGGACGTCCTAGGGCTGATATGGAAACTTAAATATAATGTATTGTCATTTTTATAATTTGAATTGTGTTATTAATGTACGAAATATTAATTGAAAATGTATACTAATGGATTTAATGTTAAACGCTATCGGCGAAACATAGAGTTCTTAATTTCCTCGTTGTTCCAACACTGTTTGTTACCTATGTTTACAAATAAATTACTATGACTATGACTATGAAGTTCGCGGTAGGCCCTCAGGTCGCTGTCCATTGCCGACTGCCGGTATTGTTCCAGCCTAATACTGAAGCGGTGTGGTTCCGTTCCGGGTAAGGGCTGACGGAAGGGATGGACCCTGTATGATATGCGTATTACATTTTTTATTTAGCTGACTTATTGAGCTGTAAATCGGTGCCAGAGACCCCCTTTTTAAAATAGTAGTTTTCTTTTTGTAATGACTTAAATAACTACTAATTGCTGTTTCATAGAAAAGGGTAGTGTGTTTGTATGAACCAGCAATTAGTAGTTATTTAAGTCATTGCAAAAAGAAAACTTCCATTTTAAAAGGGCGGGTCTCTGGCACCGATTTAAGGCTCAATAAGTCAGCTAGATAAAAAATGCAAAATGCACGCAAAACTGTCAAGTGACTCTGACTTGGCAGTGTATTTCTGAAAGTCATTTTTACAGTTGTATGGGAACATTTGGGTGGGTGCCTAAATACTTACGAGCGGTAGTGTAACTCATCATTGTTGATAAGTTTGTTTCAATTCGAGTATGTAAAGAAAATGTCATTTTTGACGCGTAAGAAAGTTTGAACTCTGAACCACAGCGCGAGATCTACCATATTCTATCAAAACTGGTTTTTTTGTTGAATATGTCATACAAAAGACCCCACTTGTCCTGTCAGCACCTCGACCTAAAAATACCGCCGCCCCAATTTCTAAATTCCCTAACCCTTGCTAAGTATTCGGCATTGTTCTTAGATATCGGCGCGCGGAGATATGCCAATATACCCGGGTACCAATACCCCGGTACCAATACCCGGGTACAATATAGAATATGTATAGCCAAGTACGCGCGGAATGCGGGCGTGAGACCGCGGAGCGTTGATAGACATTTTTTAGATGCATCGTTAAGTTGCGATCAGCTTATCGATATCGATTGTTTTCATTTTGAAATTTACAAAATTATCAATTTGAACGCACAATAAAGACGCATACTAGAGAGAATGCGGTTTTTTTAAAGATAGTTAATACACATACTAACAAAGCATATTTATTTAACCGAACACTTACCTGGATTCTTTGTTTAGTGAACGATATTTGGGTGAAAAATATTGAATTTTATTTGGTATGTGTTGAAAACTACAAAACAATACAAATACTCTTTATTGCATAGCTCACACAAATGAAACAATTACAAATAGAAAAAAAAGCAACGCCATGCTGAATCCTTTTGTGAATAAGTTTTTCATAATAATACATCAATGCTACTGTCGGCTGTTTTGTTTCCTTTTGCAACTCATTTATTTGTGTGAGGTGGGCAATAAAATGCAATTATATTCTTTTGTAAATTTTATCAAAAATCTGCAAGTAAAGGAAAAGGATGCATTTTACAACACATTTCAGGTACACGGAAAACCTGTTTCTAATGGCGTCATTTTTAACCTGATTACAGTGCAGGAATGTAGTATTTAGTCCCGGATATCGACGTGGCGGTATGCGGCGGCAATATTAAAGGAATGTGAGCGTGAGGCAATGCGGTGACGGGCATTTTTTTACATTCACCTCGATTTAGACGAATTCTTTTGTATTCGATAAACTCGATAGCAAGTTAGCATCTGAAATACTCTGATTGAAATCGCACTGAATCTGTTAGGCTTATTCGGCATCCAAATAATTTAATAGGTTGTCCTTTTGGACACAGCACAAAGATTCCTCAACTTTACAAAGGGTCAGCAAAGCGCTTGTGATTCTTATTCAGTTCCATATGACCATAAACTACAGTATCTGCTTATCATCAGGCAAGCTGTTAGCTTGTTTGTTACCATCGTTCTATAAAAAGTCGTTTGTCGTGTGTGTTTTGGAAATAAAAAATCCTTTTTGAGAAAATTATTACTTTGTTATTTTTCTTTGAGGAGATTCGGTGATTCCAATACATCTAAATAACCAAAATATAGGTACATTTCATTATATATAACTTAACGTTTTTATGTTATATAAATAAACCTTCTATCCTTTCATACGGACAATATCGGGTTAGTACAAATCTTTTAGTTTAACAGTTTTTTTATTTGAAAGTTTAAACTGAAATTCTGTTTAAACCGATTTTTTTTATCGTTCCAGTCAAATAAGTGAACGTTCTATACAAATAGCTGAAGATTGTGAAATGAAATATGAGTTAGCGACTGATTTTGTACTGTTTTTTGTGTTTTGTGGACCCGGGTATGTCCTTAAACTACGACCAAGACCACCGTGGGATGGGCAGCAGCATCCCTGAAGTGCGGTGGAGATACTGCGATCGCCAACCCGCGTGCCAAGCGTGGCGATTATGGCATTTACCCCCCATGAAATTAGGGAAGGCATAGGCCTCCTGCTGCCCACTGGACATAGGTCCAGCAGTGGACGTCCTTGGGCTAATATGGTCAAGGTGGTGGTGGACTGATTTTGTAAGTTTTAACAAACAAGCGGATAGAGTAATAATGGTAAACCGAAGATAATATTAAAAAACCAGCTCCCGACTAAGGACCAAGAATGTTGTGACATATCTGAAGCATCGAGTAAATCTAAATAAGATGATTAATTTAATTGTACGCGATTAAATCCCTTTACTTGATCATATTACTAGCTGAGCCTTATCCGTTTCTATAAAAATTTATTCGCATCTGAATACAAAGTGAATACAGGCAGTAAAAATCACAATTCAATTGAATTTCAAAAATGACTTTAGTTTCTACAACTACTGAAAAATTACGATAAGCCAGAAAAAAAGGCAACAATTTTTTTTTTAATATTTTCCAAATATATGGTGGTATGGAAAACATACAATTTTCAAAATGAAATGGTGCATATCTTGGAAACTAACTTGTACTGAACCTCATCCCTGAAAGTCTTTGCATCCTGTTACCAGACACCCTGTATATATCGTATCCTTCTTCCATTACGGCTTTGTCGGGAAAGATTTGATCGTCTTGGTCGCGGCATTGTTAATGATGATTCAAATAGAATACAAATTACTGATGATTATTTATTTCTGTCTAATTACAAATTTTCAACCATACTTAACTATAGATAAAATTACGTTTTGCTGTCATTTGCGTTTTGTTATTCCATGTCAGATGCGTTTTTGTTATTCCACGTTTTATGTCACGTCACACGGGAACGCGTTCGAACGGGATAAAAAGTATCTTATGTCCGTCTCCTTATTCTAAGCTACCTCCCCACCAATTTTCAGCCAAATCGATTCAGCCATTCTTGAGTTATAAATAGTGTAACGAACTCGACTTTCTTTTATTTTATATAGATAAAGACGTACATTAGCAAAATACTAGATCAAAGTGGGTTTAGGGTATATATCGATACTCAGTCCCATCACTAGCCTATAACGAGCGACGTGCCGTTGCCGAGCGACAGAATGAAGCGTGAACGTGCGCCCGCCGTCGCGCCAAATGGGAATTTTATTATTTTTATTTTATTTTAAACCATTGTCGATGGTTATGTGGCACTGCACTAACTTTTGATCACTTGGCTTACACTTGGCTTAGATTTTATTCCCTAGTTGATTTGAAGGAATAAACAAAGGGATTTTGTTTTGCTACTGTGGTGGCAAAACAAAGGAGCGCTCGTGGCCCAGCGGCGCCCGCGTACCGCGTACGGTATGCGAGGTTAAACAACGTCGGCCCACGTCAACTCTTATATGGGTGAGTGGTACTAACTGCGCGCTTCCTTGCTTTGGAAGGCGGCTCGGAAACTTCTAACAGTCGAGTTGACCATTCACTTGACAAGCATAATCTCAATAAGGTCTAGTTTGCCCTTGGGTTGGGAGGTCAGATGGCAGTCGTTTCCGTAAAAACTAGTGCCCACGCAAACTCTTGGGATTAGGCGGACCCCGGGCATCCTTCAGTCGCGCTTACAAATTGAGTTGCTGATATAAATACTAACGGGTATATTATAATCGGAACACCTTTGCCAGTATGTTTCCCCTTGCAATGACGTATGCGCAATACAAAGAAATTAACACATTGAAACAGTATCTACTAAGAAGTTTTTCACTATTAAAACTGTGTCATGTATGATGTCCAAAAATTGTACTTACTAGGATCGCGATGACCACGAATTTGTCTAAACATTTCAAATATTTTTACAAGTTCTCACCAATTCCGCCTTCTTTTCATCTTTAGGAATATTATAAAAACTTAGATCTGTACATGCAAATAAATTGAATGCTACACAAATTGAACTAACAGTCCGATAGCAGGTCGTAGTTTTAGGACCACTCAGCGGCAGATAAACCGTACGCGGTTTTCGTTCGCGAGTAAAACATATTTTTTTGTTCTAGGCCGTAAGTTTTGGATAAATAAAAAATAATAAAAGTAAACTCATTAAGGCTTGTACATTCTCGAGACTATAATTGTTAAGCTATTTAGAGCTCACTTTATACTGGTCTAATCATGGTTAAGCTATGAAGGGTCCAGTATAAAATGAAGTCTAAATGGCTGAACAATTGTGGAACAACTAGATGGCGATATATATAATAAATATAAATAGTTAAATAATAATAATAAATAAATATTGGGGGACAATCTTACACAAATCGACCTAGTCCCAAACTAAGCAAAGCTTGAACTATGGGTACTAGACGACGATATACATACTTATATAGATAAATACATACTTAAATACATAGAAAACATCCAAGACCCAAGAACAAATATCCGTGCTAAATGTACAAATAATGCCCTGGCCGGGATTCGAACCCGGGACCTCTAGCTTCGGAGGCAATGTCACTACCAACTAGGCTAAACAGGCCGTCGAAATACATAGAAAACATCACAACCCAGACTATTTCATTTTGCGTGCTCCAAGAATTTGATATATTTGGTATTATAGATTTTATACGTTTTATTATAATTTACTTAACTAAATATCATATAATAAAAACATAATAAAAAAATAACCTAATAAGGAGGGCCAAGGCCCAAATCGCTGTCAATTGACAGGGTGCCCAGAAGGCTGGCCGTATTGCCTCGCAACCGTACCGTCTTCTCGAAGATCTCACGGTTCAAAAATAAATGCCGTACGATATCTATGTGTAAAATAGTAAACTGCCATAAAACTTTCCAAAAATAAGTTACCTACAGGCATGTTTCTACTTCCTTTGTAAATAAATACGCTACCGTCAGCCGCCAATAAGGAATCAATAAGAAACGAAACGTAGTTTCACCCACATCGTTCGCAAACTGTGAATTATTCGCACGATATCCGATAAGTCCACTTTATGACCTTAGATTCACGGCGTATAAATGTTTATATCTAAGGATCACTGTTGTATATTGAGCTGGTGACTATCTACCGTTTGAATCCAGACAATCGTATCGCTACATGAGCTGGATTGTGGCATAAGCTGTTTTGGGTTTGAATGGTAGGATTGGCGGATTTTTTCCGTATCCTCTATGTGTAGGGTAGATTTGTCAATGGTCCAATATGGATAGACGGGGTTTGAAAACTTGAACGTTTGTCGCGAAGTCACCTCTGCTTCTCATGGCCGCGAATGAGTGCGTACTGCGTACCTATAGCACGTCCGCCGTGATATACCTACCTATATATATATATAGTTACTAGCGACCCGCCCCGCGCTTCGACCGGATTACAATATAATGCATGTGAGAAATATACATATATCATACACCAAAATCATCCGGAAGAATCAAGCTACACGTTGGTGTAGGGCGCATCTAAAACCATTAAGTCGTTTTCGAGTTTATCGCGAACATACAGACAGACAGACGCGGTGGGGGACTATATTTTGTAATATGTATGGATGTGTAGATTAGCTTATTAGACCACCGGGGAATGGGCAGCAGCATTCCTACAGTGCGGTGGAGATACTGCGATCGCCAACCCGCATGCCAAGCGTGGCGATTATGGCATTTACCCCCCATGAAATTGGGGGAGGCCTATGTCCAGCAGTGGACGTCCTAGGGCTGATATGGTGGTGGTGGTGGTGTAGATTAGCACACATGAACTATGAACCTCCCAGTTCCTTATAACTTAACCTAATCTAATTGAATTCCTCACACGCCACGGTCATAATGTACTAGATTGTCAGTTCCGTGGCGTACACAGCACGTCACTTCATTCGTAGTGGCGGTCATGAGGTTAAGGAATCCTTAATACATCTGACATATGGGCTGCCGCAGCTTGGAGCTACTAATTCTCTATTTAGGGTATGAACATTAGAACCTTTTTTAGTACTATGTCGATGGCAAGCGAGTGTATGGCCAGCCTGATGGTAAGGTGTCACCGCGGCATATGGACACCTGCAACACTCCAGGGGTGTGCCATGCGCGTTACCGACCCTTCAAAAATGTATACACTCCTTTCTTGAAGAACCCTATACTGTAGTCCCTCGGGAAAACCTCGGCAGCTCATTCCCCAACCGGAGCGTCCGAGATTAAATTCCTCTGAAACCGAATTTTAGTTTCCTCTCTAAATCCAATTTTGTACCCTTTCCCACAGTTTTTTAACCAACTTCATGATTTCAAAAGAGGAGGTTATCAATTCGGTTGCATGTTTTTTTTTGTTTTTTTTTTTTTTTTTTTTATGTTTGTTAGTCCATAACTCCGTCATTTCTTAACCGATTTGGAAAATTCTTTTTTTGATTGTAAGTATATATATCCAAATTGGTCCCGTTTTTGTCAAAACGCAGTTCTGATGATGGGGTCCATGAGGAATTGAGGGAACTCCTCAAATCTTTAAGGCAAACATATAGTGATTTTTGTGTTTTTATCAACAAGTCAAGCATTTTCATCCAAAAATGTGACATTGGATGAAGTGGAACTGCTGATGATGATCAGAACAGAACTCTTCAACGACGAAAAGTTCACGTTTGGTGATTTGTCCTCCTAGCTGTGTTTGTTAAGCAAGTCCTATTTTCACGATTAATTTTTGTCCATCTCCATTTTTGATGATGGGATCCATGAGGAATTGAGGGAACTCCTCAAATCTTAAAGGCAAACATATAGCGATTTTTGTGTTTTTATCAACAAATCGAGCATTATCATACAAAAATGTGATATTTGATGAAGCGGAACTGCTGATGATGATCAGAACAGAACTCTTCAACGACGAAAAGTTCACGTTTGGCGATTTGTCCTTCTAGCTGTGTTTGTTAAGCAAGTTCTATTTTCACGATTGATTTTTATCATGCTCGAGTTCTGATGATGGGATCCATTAGGAATCGAGGGAACTCCTCAAATGTGAAAGGCACACAAATAGTGATTTGATTTCATGAACTAATCAAGCATTTTCATTCATAAAAGTGACATTTGATGAAGTGGAACTACTGATGATGATCAGAACGGAACTCTTCAACGACGCGTAGTACACGTTTGGCGATTTGTTCTCTTCGTTTCGTTTGTCAAGCAAGCAAGGTTTTTCCATGATTCCATGAGGAATTGAGGGTACTTAGTCTTCTACCATTATAAACATACTTATAGCCATTTTTATTTTATTGTATGGAATCTAAGAGTGCACCATCTAAGTATAATAATCTTTCACCGGCCTCCCCCATTGAAATCGGTTTTTTTTCTTAAAAATTATTTTCCTTTCACATGTAAAAAAAATTACATTTTGCAATTAAATACTTTCTAACAGTGAATTAATTTTGTACCTAGTGTATTATCTACGTTTTGAAACGCTGCTCGCTCACTTGTAGCTCATACTCATAACACACTCATACTTAGTGGTCAGTTGATCGATTTCAATAACTAACATACTAGATTTTTTTAAGTTCTAAGGTATGTATTAATACTTTTATGTATTTTTATTTTCTATTTAAACATTAACTGTCTATTTGACAAAGAGTTATAATATTTCTAACATTTCTTTCTCCATTAAGTAAATTTTATGTGACCAAATCTCTTTGTCACGTTTAAAACGAGGTATCAACTGGACTAAGTTGGGATACTGTAATTGTATATCCAGTGTTGTTGAAAAAATATAGCTCGCCGTGATTTTTACGTTGCTCCTCGAGGCAGAGGTTTTATTTTTCCGAACCGGTGGTAGTTTATTTATATTCATAGGTGCATATAGTACACACGCGGACAAATAAATACGGGTTGGTAAAATACCGACATAAATTGTCATAATCTTTTTTAATTTTACATTTAAACTGCAAAAATAACAGTTAAAAGAATATCGTTACCAGGTTTAAATCGGGCTCGTAAAAACCCATGAAAAAATATTGATATTTTTATGATAGGATCCCGGAAATTACTTATATAGTTGGGTTGGGTGGTGGTTTGTAATATAAATATATTATGTGACTGTAAAAAAACCTTATTGCGGTTATTAAATTCAGGATGAGACGAAATTTTTGACCGCAAGTATATGCCTAAATTGAAGAAAAAATAACGTTGACATTGACTTTAGTTACTACGTAGTCTTTTAAGCTTTAGCACGTGTCCGTCGCCCGTACACTTTTCTAAAGATTACTCTTTCTACTCTGGCAACCCTTAAACCACACAAACCACTGCAATAAAGCCGATGTTTCACAGCCGGCTGCGCGACTGCGTGGCGCGATAGCACGCCCCGCCGCTCGCCAATGTGCACCTTGCGTTAACCGATACCAACTGCCCTTATATCATAATAAAAGGCCATATTTTAATACGACATTCAAGGCACTTACAACCTTATGAAGTTGGGTAACTCTTAATACAAGGCTGTATTTTAGTGGGACATTTAAGGGACTCAGAACCTTATGGATTTGGGTAAGTAAACTTTTTATATGCCTAATGCCGTGTTTTGGACAGTCTAGTTACGTATTGGAAAACATGTTGTACATATATAAGGTGTTTATTTATTAGTGGCAGATATTTTAACACATGATACTTTACTTTAAAACAATTAACTTTAAATATATTTTTTTGTTTTCATTTACCGAACATAAAATTAATTGTAAAAATTGTCTAAAAATAATCACCATGTGCCTGACAAGACGTTTAATACTATCTGTCATGTCACTCATGTCAACAATTGTTTGTCTTAAATGTCATTATGGTTCGGCGGGAAACCTGCACGTTATTAGGATGGGAATTGGGCCTGTCGTGTTAAAACTAGTCAAGAAAATCCACACATTAGGGTAGTTAACTAATACTAGCCTTTGATAAGTGAGTTAAAGTAATTTTAAAAGCAAAAATGAACAAAAGAAAACTTTTCTTACCTATTAATCAGACGAAAAATAACATGACATTGACAATCAAGTATTATCGATGTGAAGTAGCCAGTTACAATTAAGTGATACGAAAAGTGTTACTAGAATCTGTTCGATGAGTTCTCATTTAATAATCACATTAACAGGCTGTTTTTACGTAACAAATTTATTTTTTAGTTTTCTCCAAAAAAACAATCGTAAAAGCTATAATGTTTCATACTTAAATATACTCCAGGGACTGAGTACTATCAGCTGTAATAATATCTGCAACTAATAAATTAACACCTTATATATTCTTACATTCTATGATGCTTACACTCGCGGATAAAGAATATGGGTCGGTAAAATACCGTCATATTTCCTAAAATAGTACAAGGTTGTACAGTTTTTTAATGTCATAATCCTTATTTAATTATACATCTAAACTGCAAAAATAACCTATGAAAAAACAACGTTAAACATTGTTGGGTATTGTTATTTTTATGTTAGGATCCGATCTCGCGATCCAAAAGGGTAATGCCGCTAGCGTCCTCGGATCCATGCCGCAAGAGGGAGTGTTAGACGCTGTTTACTTTTTATTTTAATTTAATTTAATTTACATTTAATTTTATTTTAATATTTTATTTATTTTTAAGTTAGTCTAATTCGTTTTTTAATCTACCTTGAAAATGCTTGATTAGTTCATGAAAATACTAAAATCTGATAGGATCCCGGAAATTGCTTATATAGTTGGGTATAGTTGGGTTGGGTTATATAATAAAGAATAGTATATGTAACTATGAAAAAAAACATATTGCAATTATTTAATTCAGGATGACGAAATTTTTGACCGCAAGTGTATTTGTTTGTGCAGTTTTTATTAGACATACACATAAGACTGTATTTTAGTGGGTTATTTAAGGTGATTTATTCTATTTCAATTTAAGGTTCCAGTTATACAGGGTGTTTTTATTGATTTCCGTTCCATTAAGCATATAGCCGTGTATAGCTATAGAAACGCCGTAGCATATTTAGTTTTTCAAAACTCAAGTTTTTTTTTTCATTTCCATACAAAATAATTAATTATATCACCAAGGGTAAATGAAAAACGGCCTTAAGAGTTAACGTTGAGTTAAGCAAAAGTTAATGTCAAGTATGACAATTCGGAATTCGAATGACACGCACGTCAACATTGTTTAATTAGTAAGGATCTTTTATACTATACTAGTGGTGTTCATTAACGTAAATGAGTTCTTGAATATCTTCGAAATGGTACGAATTGGGGTACTAGTGTCTTAGAGAAGATTACTTTATTTCATCTCAGGATTGTAGCCCTCGCAATTAACGGAATTCAATAAAAACGCCCTGTATATTGTAAACATTGGGGATATAGTCTTAGCTAATAATTGCTTCGCCCTATCAGGGTTCATGTACTTAGTTTAGTATTAAATTATAACTTAATTTAATACATAATAATAATACCGGTATACCCCTTGTAATTCATTAAATTGTCAAAAGGGCCTCTACGTGTTGGCTATGCTATGTGGTACTCGGTTGGTACTTCGGTACCTCGGTACTTCGGCTCCGCGCACGCCTTCCAAAGGTCCGGGACACTATTGTCCCGTGAGCGGAAAAGACATACAATAATATTAATATAGCTTTTTTTGTTTCCACAAACAATTTCCATTTTAATGTATTAGTTTTTTTTCCTTGTGTTAAGTGTTAGAACTTAGTTATTCAGTTGTGGATCCCATTCGGGTAAAAGCCTCCTCTTTCCTCTTTCATTTATGCCTATCTTGGGCTATTTGAATCCAGTTTGTTCCTGCTACTGAAAGTATATCGTCTATCCATTTCTTTTTTGGCCTTCATCTGTGTCTTTTTCCTTCGAGTCTCATCCACTTTGTACATTCCAGTGTCCACCTCCTGTCTTTGTACCTGGATATATGTCCTGCCCATTGCCATTTGAGACGGTGAGCCTGCTGGAGTGCGTCTGTTAATTTAGTTTTCTTTCGTACGGCTTCACTTCTTATTTTTTGGATATTTTAATTTTAACGCCTATATTCCCAAGAGGGGTAGGCAGAGCACACGAACATTAATTTCAGTGCCACTTTTAGCAGTTGTAGGTTTATAGATGGAGAAAATGGGATATTTCAGTGACAGGTTGCTAGCCCATCGCCCACAACACACTTCAAACTGGTTCCCATAGTCGACTCTTACGACACCCAAGGGAAGAAAGGGGGTGGTTTTATTCTAACCCGGCACCACACGGGGTGTGTATAACTTAATACTAAAGTACTAAACACTAACCCCCTTATTCATAAAACTTTACAAACCTCTGTTAACTAAAAGTTGTTTTGTCCCTTTCTCACAAACATAAATGTCAAAGTGACAGATAAGGACAAACGAACTTTAGCGGCTTGTTAACTAATAGAGGCTTGATGGACGTTTATGAATAAGAGGGTAACTAGCTAAATACGTAATGTACATGACTGAAATAAATAAATAAATATTTTAGTCGGAGAGCTAAGATTGATTTTACTGTAGCCTTAGTCGCGGAATGAAAAGGTTTATTTTTCAATCCGCGACTTTACTTGTCTATGACATACTTAATTACAAATTCATGCAGAGATAAGATAACTACTATTCAAAACGGAAAACTCAAATCACCGCCCTCCAACAAAACAATCGCGCGATATCAATACACAACAATGCCGCAAAAACATATTCTATAACCGGCGGCCTCTTACCCCAAGTGATCCAACCAATTACCGCACAAGGGCCGCAAGAACGTCAACTGCACGCCCGCAAAGTGCGAACCGGAAATTGCCGCCGCCATCTTTGCCTGGACCGGAAGAGGCCAAATTATCAGGCTGTGGGGATGTATTTTTTAAATGTGAACATTTGAATGTGTTTGGAGATTTAGGTAAGGTTTGAGTGTGTATCGGTAAATAAGAGGTTGCCTCTGACCTCAGGCGATTTCCCATCCTTTTTACAATACTTGCCAATAAAATATTATCACCTTAATTTTATTTTTAAATGATTTTTAATGAAATTTCTACAATTTAAAAACCTATTTTGGCGCGATTAATTAAAAGATGTTATTTTGGAATATCGTCCAGCCAGACTTTTCAGACAAATACGTATTATAATAATAATAATAATAAGCCGCAGGGCAGCTTGTGGCGAGCTGTTGGGGAGTAACGACCCCACGGACCCGAGTGCTCCCGAGAGTAGGTCAGGGCCTCCGTCTCCGGCGTGTCTTCGTCGGTCGGAGTGTAATCCCAAGGGGGCCCGCAGGACTCTGAGCTCTGGCTTGCCTTCATTGGCCGTCCAGAGAGGAGTCGTTAGAGCTATATGCTCCAGGGGTGGAAGTGTTAAAGGGCATAAAGCCGCGAGTAACCTCGGAGAAAGCGCAGCACACCTCTCGACACCCCTGGCCGTCTTTACGATGGCATTTTCAGGAGCCCATCTAGCGAGTGGCTGTAACCGCCTGCCTCGATAGCATTTAACTATGTTATGGCAGGTGTCCGGGACTCTAGCAATAGTCCCATTACTTTTTCCATCCAAATTTCATCCATAGCCCGATTTTTTTTTCATTTTAACTACAATAGTCCGAGCGCCTGCTGGAACTTGTTCACGGGTATCTATCGATGTACCCGTGAATGGGTTCTACCAGATGTACTACATCACATTAAACTTGTCTCCAAAAGGCCTCTACGTGTTGGATTTGTATCCCCACGCACGCCTACTAAATGACCGGGTTTCACCCCGTCAATTTCAAACGGAGATACATAATAATAATAATAAATTCATTTATTTCGACCAACTGGGATCATATCACAATACATTACATTACAATACATTACATTATATTAGAATAAATTAACACATTATAAACTTTATACTATAGGATTAAGGCTAGGGTTCGGTGCAGTTGAAGATAAATGCCCACATTATTTATGTAGTAATTTACCCCCAACCGCCTTCGCCGTTTACTAGGATTTGTTTGCCATTACACGAATCATATAACAGTGATTCAGGTGATGGCAATCAAATCTCTCTGCGAGTTATGGGTCCAAAAATATTTTTTGTACCTATGCCTTAATTATTTCCAGTGGACAGATCCGGTGTTTCAAGAGGCCTCTTAACGTCCGGTTTTGTTACTGAATCCATATCCGATCAGACGCACTGTTTTCGGCAGCAACATCTCACCTATCCCAAGAATATGCAAAATTCTGAATGCATGCTGTCATGAAACGGATTTACACTTTGACACAATAGTTAGATTTAAGAAAACTGTTCGCGATTGCCTATCCGGTTTAGTTTAGTTTTCAGGCTCTCTGTATGCACTTTAATTGTTAGAAGTACATAATTGTTACACTTCTATTTATTACTTATCTATCTATGACGACCTGTTTAGCCTAGTTGGTAGTGACTCTGCCTCCGAAGCTCTAGCTTCCCGGAACCTCTAGGTCCCGGGTTCGAATCTCGCCCAGGGCATTTATTTGTGCATTTTTCACGGGTATTTGTTCTTGGGTCTTGGATGGTTTCTATGTATTTATCTATATAAGTATTTATATCGTCGTCTAGTACCCATAGTACAAGCTTTGCTTAGTTTGGGACGAGGTCGATTTGTGTAACATTGTCCCCCAATATTTATTTATTTATTTATATATTATTTCAAAACTTAAACGCCATAGTCTAACATCATATAAAGCCTTATTTTTTCTTTTCAACTGAGCGCTTAAATCGTTGGTTATTGTTTTAAGGAACTTTGAGCTATTTGTTACTTTTAAATTTTAGCGTTTTTCACTACTATTTTTTTGTAAAATGCATGTGGTGTTCACCTGTCTGATTGTTATATCTAGCATAAAACAGTTATTGCAAGCTATACATGTAATTTACAATGTAAACAATTGTTGGTGAACCAAATAAATAAATATGCATATCCACTAATATTATCAATGCGAAAGTATTAACTCCGTCTGTTTGTCATTATCATTGTATGGCAGTGTTCTTTTATACAAATAACGGTGGTTGGTGGCAAACAAGCGTAAGGCTTGCCTGAAACTCATACTCATACTCATTATTGAAAATATATAATATTTTACATTTAAACATTAGTTATATTAAAATATGTCATAGCTTACATTAGGAAAATCATTATAAATAAAATAAAATAAGATACTGTAGCCTACGAACGCTTGCGACTACAAAAGAATAAAAAGTGCGTTACCGACCCTTTATTGACTCGAGGATTCGTTGTGATAACAGCTAGAGACATACATATTATGCAGATCCCTCACTCTCAACAAAGCGTATCCTCAGGAGCGACCTTTCTCAGCACCAGAGGGCGTATGATGTTTGCGATTTTATCACTTATCGTTGTCGATTTTTTACACAAATTGAACTAGTCCCACAGTAAGCTGAATAAGGCTTGTGTTATGGGTACTGGACGACGATATATTTAATAGATATATACTTAAATACATAGAAAACGTCCAAGTCTCAGGAACAAGTCTCTGCTCACCACAGAAATAAATGCCCTTACCGGGAATCGAACCCGGGACCTCTAGCTTCGGAGGCAAAGACACTACCAACTAGGCTAAACAGTCAAATAAAAATGTACTAAAACGTACGGTATAAGTTTTCGTGCTAGCTAAGCTACGAGTAGAACACAGCACCACATATGTAGCTAAAGATGATAAAACCTGCGCCAGTCAAACCGTGCTTAAGAGGGTAGCAACGAATCCGCTAGCGACACTCGTAAAATTGTGACTATTTAATTTTAACGACAGATATTTAAAAAACCCGGCCAAGTGCGAGTCGGACTCGCGCACGAAGGTTTCCGTACCAGAAAAAAAAAGCCAACAACTACTCTGTTGTATGGGAGCCCCCTTAATTATTATTTTGATTTTAGTATTTTTTTTGCAATCACAATAAAAATACATAATCTTAATTATTTTTTTTTACTTTTCCTGCTACCCAAAGTTTGTCTGTAAGAGATCGCTTTAAGCGACAAGACCGCGTAACATTGTTCTCTTGTGTGGTGCAATAAACCATATTTATTATTATTCACTTTATTTATTTCTCGTCTTAGGTTGGTTTTTACAATATTTCTACAAAAGTAAAATATATAACTATAAATACTAAACATAAAATCATTATAAAAACCTAACCTAGGGTGCCGCCGGCAGCGAGGCAGGGCCTAAGCTACCGGTGGTTAGGGCGACAGAGAGAGGAACCTCCGGACTATCCGCGCCGTGTCCAGGAGTACCGCCTTCTGTATCTGACCCTTGACCCAGCCATCTAGCGAGAGTCTCTTGAGGTGTTGGTCGAGACTCTTCGCTATTAAACCGTTCGCAGAAACGACTATCGGGACAATGATCGTCGAATCAACATCCCACATGGCGGTTACCTCGTGTGCCAAGTCTAGGTACTTGCTGACTTTGTCCTTCTCGGCCTTCACGAGGTTCTCGTCATGGGGGATGGTGATGTCGACGAGCACTGCCTGGCGCTTCGATCGATCTATCAGCACGATGTCGGGCTTATTGGCTACAATAGTCCTGTCCGTGATGATAGATCGATCCCAATAGAGCGTAGCACGACCATTTTCGAGAACTGGCGCAGGTAAGTATTTATAGTACGGCACTTCGAAGTTCACAAGACCGTATGAAAGAGCAAGTTGCTGGTGAATAATTCTGGCTACCAAGTTATGCCTGTGCAAGTACTCGCCGTTAGCAAGATGACCACAACCGGAAATGATATGCCTGAGTGACTCTCCGGGACGGCGGCATGCCCGACAAATGTCGACCGTACCGTCCTTCAGGATATATTTCCGGTAGTTGTTCGTCATGATAACTTCGTCCGCAATTGCACAGACAAAACCTTCGGTTTCCCCGAAGAGATCCCCGAAACGTAGCCAGTTCACCGACGCGAGCAGGTCTACGTCGGGCCCCGTAAGGGCCTTGTAGAACCGCCCGTGTAGCTCCCTACTCTTCCATTCCGCCTTGCGGTCCTCGGTGCTCAGTACTTTAAATCTGCGCCAGTTCTCGTTTGCCATGGAGAGCGGGGTGAAAGATGCGTCTACTGCCACTACGTCACGATGCATCCCACACTCGCTGTTTAGGAAATAATCCCTGAGACTGCACACCTCGCGGTTGTGGAGGTCTTTGGCATTTAAAAAGCCGCGACCTCCACACTTCCGCGGGATGTACAGTCTCATAACAGACGAGCGTGGGTGCAACATGCGGTGAGCAGTGAGCAGTACACGCACCCTTCGATCCAGGGCATCCAGCTCAGTCTGAGTCCACCTTAGTATGCCAAAGGAGTATGTGAGCAAGGGCATAACCCTATTATTATTATTATTATAATCTGTGCAAATTTCAACAGTCTAGCTATTACGCTAACTAGTTTGATGTATTCAAAAGGTACTTAAATACAAAATACAGTACATGGCAGTCCCCTTTTTTTAATATGTACTTAATATTGGGGGACAATCTTACACAAATCGACCTAGTCCCAAACTAAGCAAAGCTTGTACTATGGGTACTAGACGACGATATACATACTTATTTAGATAAATACGAGTACATACTTAAAAACATAGAAAACATCCAAGACCCAAGAACAAATATCCGTGAAAAATGCATAAGTAAATGCCCTGGCCGGGATTCGAACCCGGGACCTCTAGCTTCGGAGGCAGAGTCACTACCAACTAGGCTAAACAGGCCGTCAAAATTTAACTTATCTTTAAATTTAAATAATCACATTTTTTACGAGTGGCAGTGGATCCGTTGATACCACTTTTAAAAACTTTATAATTTATTTAATAATATATTATTTAATACAGAATACTAGAATAACCTCGCCGATTATTTTAAACCGTTTTTTAAATAAGCATTTAGTCCCAAACCCCACACAATGGCGGGAAATCGGATCAAGCGCTCTTTGATTACGCAAATCAGAGCTTCTTAAGGCGGCGGGCACAGCTAATTTCATTATTTAGCGCCTGTGCTGCGTTTGAAACGGGCGGGTAGATGGCCTGATTACTGGCAAGTTAATTACTTGCAGATTTGCTGTCACGTTTTTTTAATAGGAATAGCCTGTCACGTCGGTAATAATTTCATTTGTCCCTTAATAAAAGATATACGCCTGAGACTTATAAGAGAATTTAGATCTGCATTCTGATATTAGCTTGTATACTATACTATACTATATATCTATGATTCCGATATCATAAAGCTGAAGAGTTTTTTGTTTGTTTGTTTGTTTGAACGCGCTAATCTCAAGTACTACTGGTTCGAATTGAAAAAATCTTTTTGAGTTGGATAGACCTTTTATCGAGGAAGGCTTTAGGTTATATAACATCACGCTGCGACCAATTGGAGCGAAGACGCGGACAAAGTCGCGGGCAACAGCTAGTTTGGGATAAAACACAAACTAAACTTAGGACACTAGAAAAAACCAACTTCATTGTACGGATGTACGTCAGAGAACACGGTCCAGTAATTTACCTCACATCCTAAATAGCATACCTCCTAAAGTAGTTGATAAATTATAGGAAAAGCCCCGTACAGTCAAAAATATAATCAAAAAGTTGTACGAGTAACAATAATGCTTAGGTTTAGGTAAATATACCAAGGTAATTGTAATAAGATTTAGAAACCTCTAACGTAGCAGAAAATCTTAAAAAATATAAATCATGCTAAGTTTTTCTTTTAGAATGTAATTGACCATGTTCATGAAGTTTTTTTTTTATTATGTTATATTTTATTGGCTATCTGATAACGTGACACAATGTAATCATTTGTACACCTAATTTAATTATCATGAAAAAAAATGTTATACTCTAGTTGAACATCTATAAGGTGACTGGTGTTTTTACTCGCTACGCTATATATACAGGAACTATAGGAACTGCTAAAACTTTGCTCACAGTCACTCTGGCCGATATTTTTTGCCAATAACTTAAATCAACAAGATGTTGTAAGTACAAAAATGGCTAACATATTTTTAACAGCGAAATCCTTAGAAGCAGTCAATCTTTTAAATACCTATACTTAATGTAAAAAAAACTTTTATTTGTCGAAACGCGACCCACTGCTAATCCCAATGATAAACCCGCCTAGTAGTATGCAATAAAGTATTCGAAGGTAATTGGTTAAAGTAAACCAGAGCCTCGTTTTAGTTGCAGCAGCCCCTTCGCAGATTCTTAAGTGTGTTTATTTTATACAAACAGTAACTTAACTAGCGAATGCTCTACTTGGGCAATGGCCAAGTCCAATGATTACTGTCTTGGACCGAGTCTTGTTTATTTTGGCGTGGCGGGTAATTATGTTTTCTAATGAAACCTTATCTCTCTTTTTCAGGTATGAACACAAAGTCCTGCTTTTATGAGAACACAAGGCAAGTTTATTTTAAGTGACGGAGGTAATACTTAAATTTATACGTATGTAAAGTAAGTATTAGCTTTAATGGCAAAATATTTCTATTTTGTCTCTGGTGTGGTGCTTTACAGCGATTATAGTGGTCGGCGGTTAAGAAGTCAATCCTGACACCTGTCATATCCATGGAAATTACAGGTGTCAGGATTGACTTCTTAACCGCCGACTACTATATGCATTTTTATATTTGTGAATTTTTTGGAGGCAGAACTCGTTTTTTGGCTTTACCACTATAAATTAAATTAGTTTTAACGGCTATCATTTTTTTCACAATAACCTAGGGACGCAGGGATATAGAAAGTTGTAGACTGGTAATTCCTCACCGGATAGTCATATTATACGCCTTCTGGGCTAGTTACTAAATGCAACCTATTTCTTATCCTTGGTAGTAATTAAAGTGTTACACTTCTTTCATGTATTATGTGAAGTAGATTAAAACTGACTCGCTCGAGCAAGGTCACTTGCCATCCGACCTACCCTATTTAAACGCAGCACCACTATTCGCTAAGTAAATTTATCCAGTTTAATGAAAACGAAAACCTAACCTTTGTGCGCCTTAAGATCCAGTTACTCGAACAAGTTCTAACCGGTGTTAACCAGTTGTATTCAGCTTGCAGATGGGGTTAATTGGCCTGATGAGGAGTGAAAAGATTGAGACGGAGCTGAGAAGTCGAGTGAATGAAACCTTTCTGGATGTTTCCTTTATTTTGCTAATTGAAATTAAAGGCTGAAATTGTCAGTCGACAAATTTCTGTTACCTACACAATGAGGATTATGTTTAAGGAAAATGGTAAATACAATACAAATACTCTCACAGGACAATGAAGATTAAGGACAAAACGTGGCGAATATACATAAATAGAGACAAACAACACTGACGTCTTATGGCTAAAGGCTTACAAGCAAGAGAACCAAATCGTATAGGACTGTTACAATTTTTTTTTGAATTGATAACAATCTTTAAGGTCAACTTGATGAAGCTTAGGTGAAACTTATTTCAATTCACGATGATAAAAAAAAAACTAATCCTTTTGCTGTTCCCGATCGCTTTTGTTTTACGGATTTAGTGTTCAATATAACCCAAAAATTAAAGAAGTATGTAAAGTTACACTTGATTTAAAAACCCGAATATTTCCGATATGCCAAACTTATAAGCCCAAAACAATTGCCAACCCTGATCATGAGCAGCGCAACCATCAACCAATCAACAGGCAGCATTTTGCAAAAACAATCGAGAATCAATCAGTGCCCTGCCCCCACTGTCCAGGGTTGCCTCGCCTCGCTGCGCTGTCTTTGATTAATAGTGTCAGTAATTAATGAGACCAGGTCAGTCCATAAAGCAATACTATAATACGACCGGTTAACCTGATCTCTGATTACATACAATTGTTAAGAATTTATGGGTAAATTTAAAGTGGATGTTGAAATTGGTTTATGAACGGGGCAGTTCTGATGCGTCTTATAATTGAGGTTAGAATGGACTAGGTTCAGCTTGATGTGAATAAGATGTTAGTTTTGATTGATGCTATTTAGGATGGAATAATGGTTTGAATTTAGGTTTTTTTTTAAACTCCGGATAGGTTTGCGCTTGACCACAAATCACCTGATGGTAAGCGATATTGTGGTCTAGGATGGAGCGCGCTTACCTAGTAAAAACCGGTTCACTCTCGTCTTCAAAACCAAAAAAGTTTTCAGGGAACAAGGATTCCGCCAATGAGTTCCACAGCTTGGCTGTTCTCACAATAATAAAAAAGGAAGCGAAACGCTTCGTGCGAGTTTTTGGTTTTAGGAATTTCAGGTCACTTGTATTGATTGATCTTGATCCTTAATGGATGTTGACTAACAGGTAGACAAATTGGAAACTTTTTATGAAATGCCAAAAACGCTATGTTACTACAAACTTCATTGTAGGGAAAATGCAACAAGTGACGTCATTGCGTTTCTGTGGTTATACAGCATCCATTTCAAGGGTTCCGCAGTAAACTTGGAACCCTTATAGTTTCGCCATGTCCGTCCGTCAGTCCGTCCTTCGTCGGCTTTGCTTTATAACCATTACTACTTTTAAAATGCTGTAATTTGGTATTGGTATACATATATGATGATACATGATATGGTATAGATTACAATTTGGATTTTTTTAGGTTACCTTCCCTACGCTTAAAGTTTTTTAACCATTTTTTGGTTCAGGAATCCATTTACGTGATGTTAAACTTTACAGTGAAAATTTGTTGAGCTTCAGTGCGTCTGCTTGCTAGCGTGCAAAACGTTTTTACAGGGTATATTTTAATTTATATTATGTTCTAAAGCGATAAAGCATTCCGTATTTTAAATACTTTATCCGAACTTGCAAAGCTCAAAGCTTTCCGCATCGGAGCTTTGCTAATGCGACTTTTTCTTTGACAACCCCGTAATCTGATTATCGGCAGCTTTGTGGATTATGTGGCAGCAGCCGTCTGAATGGCTTTTGGTGTCCATTATATTGGTCTATTACACGTTATACTTATGACGCTGTTATAGCGTAGGTAGGTCTTAGGTCATTCATTCATTTCTTCTACTCCAGCATTGTAATCTGTCAAGTAAAATTACTGACAGCAGTATTAAAATAATACACCACTTTATATACCGATCCAATTCTATATCACAGGCAATTCATTATATGTCTGGTGGAAGAATCCTAATGGATTTCCATATATTATTATTATACCTATAACTGTTGTTTTTTTTTAAAGAGGCACACGTCGGTGCCCATATTCGGTCACCATATCGATGCATTATTGTCTCTAGCTCATCTTTTCTCCCTGGCTAGATGCTGGCGAAGTACAAACCCATTTTTAATTTTAAAAAAATACAACGAAACTTCATATGGAAAGGGATCGGAAGCGCATTTGTTATTGTCAGGCAATCGCAAGTATCCATAGGCTACGGTGTCTGCTAATGCGGCCGTATGCTTCTATGTCGTAGTAAAAAAAACTGGACAAGTGCCAGTCGGACTTGTCCAACGAGAGTTCCGTACAAATTTGTGCGGACTACTTACTTTAAAAAAAGACTATTTTCATGATTTTTCCCTATACGTGTAGTATAAGACGATATTACTTGCCAAATTTCATAGATCTAGGGCAACGGAAAATACCCAATTAATTTTGACTCCCTGAGTATGTCGAAATAAACGTTTTTGCGGCATAAGCGGCCGTATCTTTTTATTATGTTAACTCGGTTTTTTTTACAGTTTCAAGGAACCGGGTTTTAAATCATCATTTCGATGCCTCCACGATTTCCCACGATAAAGGGTCTTGACAGTTAGATAGACAGATGGACAGTGATCCTATAAGCGTTCCGTGTTTTCCTTTTGAGGTACGGAACCCTAAAAACTACAGACTATATTACATATATATTGGCTTGGTTCGGAGGTCCACGAACATGTTTATAGGCCAACCATTTAAGCCTCCGTACACATATACGAGACTCATTGACATGTAAGTTTCATTACATTGCGGGTTGCCGTGTTATAATGAATCCAATCGATCTGTCAAACCGCGCAATGTAATGAAACTCGCATACGAGTTTCGTACGTGTGTGAATAAGGCCTTAGTGTATGATCACGGAGGCCGGAAGGTCCCATTTGCCGGGGATTTGGTCGCGGCACGTACACTGTCTACCCTTTCACGTTGCATTACGCGGACGTGGGTTCGGTGCTGGAACGAGACACGAGCGGTAGCGGGAGCGGGTAAAACTGAAGTGTGGAAATGTATGAAGCTTGCCCATTGCTAAGTTTAACGGGACATTGTGGTTTGTTCAAAAGACACTTAACTTTTAAAGCCCCCCCCCCCCCCCCCAACGTGTGGTGAAAATATTTTGAGATAGGTTTTTTGTAATAAATAAGCATAAGGTTTGATGATGATGAGACACCTTACGGATGCTCCTCAAGCGTCCGTACGGTTCTCCTGAGGAGATTTCTCGAGAATTGTGCAAAAATATTCCAATTCGTATCAATATCATTTTATCATTTATTCATACAACACAATACAAATACAACTTCTTTATTGGACACCTCAATTCAAAGACACAGTACAGTACATAAACACAATAAATAGAGGCAAATAACAGGCAGTCTTATCGCTAGAGAGCGATTTTTTTCAAGGCATCGTTTGGATAGCGGAAATCCAAACATAAGATAGCAAATGAATGAATGAAAAAAATATAGTTAGAAATTGAAAGGGAAAATAGGAATGAATTAAATTTTGTAACAGAATGCAAACACAACATGTCATTTACATGACATTTCTTTAGATTTTTTTTAATTTCCAAAACTCTGATGACCCACTTTTAGATCGACCTTCTCTTACAACTTACGCCCTTATTTTTCCTTTCACTTACACCACACCCCCAAGACAACTAAGAGCATTCGCGTTGAGGCAATAAGTCAGAATTTTCCTAATAATAGTAGCAGTTGACTAGAGTGCGGGGCGCGGGTGTAATGGGCCCTTTATTGCGAGGCTAAGCTGTAATGTTTCAGAGTGCAACTGTTTCAGAGATGAAGCTCTGACGTTAGTTTTCTGTGGCGTTCATGTGGAATAAGTCACATTTTATGTGATGTCTTCATGTCGTTGCAGAATCAGAAAATTATTGTTTGCTACAATTTACAAAAAAAAAAGACATTATATTCACAAATTAAAGGTAAAGTATACAAAAGTACAGAGGAAATCCACAGAAACAAGGGTCTCAGTCCAAGCGTGTGCTGGGCAAAAAGACTAGCGCTGATTTTCAGCCCGGATTCCAGCGTTGTCGGTCGCAGAAACTAGAAAAATGTTTGATACTGTGCTTATGACTTATGATGTGAATAAAATAGACAGGAAAACAATAAACATACATAAACAGCCAAAGTAGTATGCAAAACAGATGAACATAATCTTTGACTCGTTTCAGTGAGTGGGTACTAATGAATACAGAGGGTATAACAAAAATCGTGACGATATGTTCAAAGCATCATGAGTTCATGAGATAATTCTGACTACAAATAAGTACCTACGACATTAATATTTTTGTGTGGTTTCCGAAAAACTTTATTATTTCTTTGTATCTCTGCAAGCGCTCTTGAAGATTGCACATTCCCGTGTAGAGCAGAATAAAGCATTTTAACCGACTTCAAAAAAAGGAGGAGGTTCTCAATTCGTCGGGTTTTTTTTATGTATGTTCACCGATTACTCGTAGACTATTGGACCGATTTCTAAAATTCTTTTTTTGTTTGAAAGTGTAGCATACCTTGTGTTCTTAAGAGCATCTGCTCGCCCTCGCATGCAGGTTGCGGCAATGCGCTTTTTCTCGTTCGTTACCTTGTTTCTTTCGCTAAACATTTCACTTGAATCACTGTAACGATAGGAAAATATTGTTTCTTTGATTACTTTCGAAAATTTCGATGTTTCCCGCACTGCATATGTTATGGGACACACTAAACACGCCAGAAACTTACCTTGTCTGATATAACTTTATATTTTCAATTATTTTGTTGTTTTCATACGAAAACAAATATAATTATCCTAGAATTTAATACTTTTGACATGTTTATTTATCGACCGTCATAGCAATGGACATTGTCAAAACTCATTTATAGCTAAGGTTGTAATCATTTTACGTCTAAATTGTATACTGGTATCCTGTAAATTTTGAAATTGTAAATTTAGAACTATGGATTCTCGAATAACGGCAAGAAATAGTATAAAAACCGGCCAAGAGCGTGTCGGGCCACGCTCAGTGTAGGGTTCCGTAGTTTTTGTAATTTTTTCAAAAACTATTCAACCTATCAAGTTCAAAATAATTTTCCTACAAAGTTTTTATAAAGTTCTACTTTTGAGATTTTTTTCATATTTTTAAAACTTATGGTTCAAAAGTTAGAGGGGGGGGGACACATTTTTTTTTACTTCTGGAGCGATTATTTCCGAAAATATTAACATTATCAAAAAATGATTTTAGTAAACCCCTATTTATTTTTAAATACCTATCTAACAATATATCACACGTTAGGGTTAAAATGAAAAAAAAAAATCACTCCCCACTTTACGTATAGGAGAGGTACCCTAATAAAATATTTTTTTCCACTTTTTATTTTACCACTTTGTCGGCGTAATTGATATACATATTAGTACCAAATTTCAGCTTTCTAGTGCTAACGGTCACTGAGATTATCCGCGGACGGACGGACGGACAGACGGACGGACAGACATGGCGAAACTATAAGGGTTCCTAGTTGACTACGGAACCCTAAAAACCGAACATGGCCTAGGACAATTCAGTTTCTCGCCGACTTTTCATCAATCAAGTCGCAATTGGTCAGTGCAGGGCCAAGCCAGGCCCTGCACTTCAAGAAGACCTCGTGCTCGCGTACTTACTTCGACGTCTCTTCTCTTTCTCGATACGCCGAGCCATTCTTCCCGAGCCACGGTGCTCGAGTCTCCGTACCTACTTACTCGAGTCTCAGTGCCTACTTACTGGAGCCGCCGTGCCAACAAACTCGAGTCGTCGTGCCAACTAACTCAAGTCGTCGTGCCAACTAACTTGAGCCGTCGTGCCAACTAACCCGAGCCGTCGCGCCAACTTACTCAAGCCGACGCGCCAACTTACTCAAGCCGACGCGCCAACTTACTCAAGCCGACGCGCCAACTTACTCAAGCCGACGCGCCAACTTACTCAAGCCGACGCGCCAACTTACTCAAGCCGACGCGCCAACTTACTCAAGCCGACGCGCCAACTTACTCAAGCCGACGCGCCAACCTACTCGAGTCGCCGTACCACTCGAGGCGCCGAGTCTTCTGTCTCGAGGCTCTAAATTTTTGAGCTACCTACTTAAGATTTACAGCTTTTGACCTTTTAATCTTCCATAGTATTTTTTTTGTATTTATCTAAAATTTGTGAATGCCTTCATAACAATAAGTGTCCAAATAAAAGCTTACGCCGACCTTGATCATTTTCTTTTTTTTACTTTTACTTTCAACTTCTTTAAAAAAAAGTCTGCTTACCTCGCCTTTCAATTCCACTTGGAAGGCGACGTAACGTGACAAAAGGGTATGTTTTCTAGTTGGTCCCATTATCATCAAGTCTGGATCTGATGACGGGATCTTGGAGAAATCGAGGGAAATCCTCAAATCATACAGTAGGAGAGGCCGAGTAAGAGTGGAAAACTATGAAGTCGGCTTTTTTTGTTAAAAATTTACTTGTATATTATTGTTATTGCAATTTTGCCAAAGTTTGCCGACCCAGGGCCAGCTTAAGCACTTAATTTAATAAGTGCGAATAGAATGAAATTCTTACTTTTCAAGCAAAAAGACGTGTTTTTGTTAATAAGCCTCCATTTCTTTCCTAACGCAATAAGAACTCATCCTTACCATCCAGAATACATAAATGCTATAATCAAGTCTGCCATGCCAAACCTAGGCGCAATATTTTACAGCCAAGATTATAAATACGCACACGACTTTGAATCTTATTGCAAGGGGATAGGAATCATTAAGATGTGTTGACGCAGAGAACGTGAAGTGCCTGAGTGTGCCCTTGACCCAAATCAACGTGTGTTTTCTTAGAAAACAAGCCACTGTTACGGGAAATATGAGAGCTAGCATCTCTGTGAGCCATCAAGACGGATATTATTAAATCACATGGCGAATACTCAGAAACCTAGCGACTGCGCCAATTCTTGGGATTACCTAATCCCACCGGCTTTTCCGGGATCCGGTACTTACCGGAACCCGGACATCTTTCAGGATGCTACTGTACTGGGATAAGGCCATGAGGATGATAAAAAATAATAATAATAGGTAATCGTATGGCCAATTTAAACGATTTTCACTATACTATAATTTTAAGTATTTTTTATAAACATAAATATTATGACATTATTTATTATGTGTATACATACCTTAAAATAGTAGGTTGTGTTGCGTTCTGTGGGTCACGTACGGTGCTGTCTGAAAACCAGCGCTGCAGGTGTCTGACACCTCGGCATAATGCTGAGACAGCAACCGATTCACTGCCGCGAAGACACACGTTATGTGTTCTATTTTATGTGAGTTCTATTCCTTTTATCTGTGTTGTATCTGTGTGTCTTTTGTGTTAGTGAATAAATGTCTTTCATCTTCTTCTTCTTCTATGTTATTTATTTTCGAACCGTGAGTTCTTCGAGAAGACAGTACGGTTGCCAGTTGTTGCACTTTTAGCATCACCCAGGGGTCACGTGTAGGGTAACGGTCATTACTCCTTGCGGACGTGGTGCAACTTCGACCCCCCCTTGTCAAGTGAGTGGGCGAGCAAGGATGATGATATGGTGAATACTCAAAATGAGACTAATTTTAAGATAGACTAACCTAGGTGTTGCACAAAACTGTCTGTAATTATGAGCTTGTTCGATAAGATCTCATTATATGGAAAGTTTGACAAGTTTCTGTAGAATGACAGCTGTCGACGCCATATTTCTGAAAATACAAGAAATAATTTCTCTTTAACATTGATCTGTTTGTGACTATTTGCCTCATGTTGAATTTTTTTATCATGGTGTCATTCTATGGATAGTAAACCATCAAGATATTACAATAAATTGCAAATTACAATATTCCACCAAATTCATAAAAAGATGTGTAACTTCAAAACTTCGTATTTTTTTTCTATATCGTCCAAAAGTATAATCAAAGGTACAAATAAAATCCTTATGTTAAAATAAAGAATAAATTGTACGACAACCTTTACGCAGTAATGTAGGACTAAAACAGCATTTTACTCATTTTCCCATACAATGGTTAGTTCGATAAGTGGCGCGTGACGTCGTAAGCAATCGTCAATTTGTAGGAGGCTTTTAGAGGGCCGCTAGCGTCGAGCTAGTTTGTCCCTATTTTTTGGCCTTTATTGTGCTCTAATTTTAGTTTGTCCAATATAGACATGAGATCCTCTCTAAAAACTGGTCCGAATAGCAACATATTTTTTTTACCCGACTGCGCCAGAAGGAGGGTTATATTTATCGAGGGTATGTATGTATGTATAATTGTTTGGCACGCTCTTCAGCCTGAACGGCTCGATGGATTTTAGCTTGAGAGGTGTCGTTAGATTCGTTTTTACTGTGAGAGTGACACTGGGTATATCTAAATAAAATAAAAAACAAAATGGCCGAGTTTTGGTGCCAAATTACAAGCAGTCGGGTTTTTCAGTTTTTTTATTAATGTCAAATAGTGTATTTATAGCCAAAAGATACAAAGTTAAAGTTAAGTTTAAGTTAGGTATTTTAACTGGGAACCGGATTGAAATATGTTGTGGGCGATTGGACTAGCAACCTATCACTGCAATGTCACACTTTCGCCGTCTATAAACCTACAACTTCCGCTAAAGTCACTATAAAAAATTCCATGCGCTCTGGCTACCCCTTTTAGGAATCCAGGCATGAGTATGTAACATTTTAATCTCAAAAGTCTTTGCACATTGCACGGTCCCAAAGGTATGCAATCAGGTTATCCCAGCCCCAACAATGACTGAGCGGACGATATTATACGAGGCACCTCCATATGTATGAGTCCGATTAATATGTATGGAACCCGCAAATGTAAGTGGCTCTCATTAGATAAAAGGCTAAGTTAAAGTGAAAGTGTTTTGTATTGGTACTGTTGGGTGCAAAAATATCTACAGTATTCAGTATCATGACACTTACAGTCAAATAACATGGGACGTGTATGGGGTTATTTGAGACACCTGTTTTCACCATGAACACGGTAATTGACACTAGAAGGCCTACCGCCAACCGAAAACGAAGTATCTCTCTCTCACTGTCGCTCGAATATGCAAGTTTTTTTTAATACCACGTCGGTGGCAAACAAGCGTACGGCCCGCCTGATGGTAAGGGGTCACCGCAGCAGCCTATGGACGCCTGCAACTCCTGGGGTGCCACATGCGTTAAATGCGATGTTAAAAAATTTATACACTCCTTTCTTGAAGAATCCCATACTGTAGTTCCTCGAGAAAACCTCGGCATTCCACAACCGGAGCGTCGGAGGGATGAAGTTCCTGTGTGATAGAGAGGCAGGTATTTCGTCTTTGGTTCGCGGTAGGGCCTCAGTACGCAAACGACCACTACGACCACTTTAGCCACTTTACCCTGTCTACGAAGCTGGTACTCCCGGGTTCGAATCCCGTTCAGAGGGCCTACTCCGAACTTCGAAAATCGATCTTCGCATCGTGCCGTCCCTTTCTTGTCATATTGTGTATAACACGAGAGTGAAAGGGACGGCACGACACGAAGTTCGATTTTCGAAATTTGGAGTGGGCCCTCAGGCCATTTAGTGGTGTGATGATGAGCATGAGTAATCGTTCCTAAGTCTTGAATGTTTTCTATGTATTTAAGTATGTATCTATCTATATAGGTATGTATATCCTCGCCTAGTAACTTTAGAATAAGCTTTGCCTGCACCGTTCACTTCATGTTTGTATTTCCGGGTTCATATAACCTGGACTTTTTTAAGGCACAAGTGAATAGGCATCTTCTGGGTGAGCTCGCTTCATCGTCGGCCTCATCTTTGCCCCCTGGCTAGATGCAGGCCAAGAGAAATCCCATTTTTAATTAAAAAAATATTTGCGGGTCCCTCGTGACGTATTTAATATATACACTCGTGAACATATGTTCTACATATACACTATGATATGATGTTGTTGTAAGTTTGTTTGTTTTCGTCACGAATAAACGCTTCTTTTTTCTTATTATTAGATTTTGATTTTTAGTTTTTGGACCTTTAAGTACTTATGTTAATGCAAATACCTAGTATGATGAAATGTATTATAATGACGTGTAACGTGTAAAATCATTGCAAATAAATGAGTATGAGTATGAGTATTTACCTCAGCCACCGCCTTCCGCTGAGCGGGGTGTGAGCGGGCTGCTGAATGGTAGTTTGGGACTAAGTCGATTCGTGTAAAAATATCCACAAGTAGGTATTATTTTATTTTATTTATCGCATGGCAATTATTTTGAAACGTGAGATCTTCGAGATGACAGTACCGTTACCAGTTTGATTTGCACTTTTAGTATCACCCTGGGGTCACGTGTAGCGTAACCGTGGGTACACCCTACGGACGTGGTGCAACTTCGACCCTCGTGTCAAGTGAGTGGGCAACTTGCCTGTTAAAAGTTCTCAAGCCAACCGAAGGCCTCTAATATGGTTTAATAACTGTTGTCATGGTAGTCTGGTGCAGCCTCAGACCAAGTAAAAAATATAGACGGAGCGTCACGAAACAGCATGTCGACATGTACTGAATAGTTTTGGGCTTGGTTTTGGTTTGTGTATGTGTGAATGAAAGTGTATTTACTTAGTGGGCTTGGTTTTGATGGCTTCAATAGGTTGTTCGTGACACTCCATCTATATTTTTTACTTGGTCCGAGGGTTCAGCATAGCATGACAACTACTAACGCCACCCGGGAGCGAGCACAGCAGACCATAACTGTCGGGATGCATGAACGAGGAGTCGACATAGTCGACAATCAACCACGGGTGAGACTGGTTTTTTCAATCGTTTGGCCCGGAGAAATCATTCTACCCACATTTTACGATACATCCGATTACCCACAAATAAATGAGATACAGCTACAATGACGACTAGTAATGTTATGCAGGAGCGATTAGAATAACTACACTATAACATCAATCGTTTGGCACAGCAGATCATGACAACTACTGACGCCATGGAGGTGCGATATAAGAATAACGACACTGAAATACCAATCATTTGGCGCAGCAGATTATGACCAGTATGACCACTACTAACGCCATCCAGGAGTGAGTAGAATAACTACACCGCTAGAGACCCAATTCTCCCCTTGGTGGCACTGGCATCGAAATGGAACGCGCTATCATTTATTCGATGGTCGGTAGATTTATATAAAAAACTTCTTATGCGGGCGAGAAATAGTTCAAAAAAGCGGTCAAGTGCGTGTCGGACCACGCGCGATGTACGATTCCGTAGTTGTCCACCCGTGACTTAATACAGATTTTAAAGGTCATAAACTTAATATATAAACTTAATATTTAAAGGTCATAAACATAAATAACAACATGTCTAAGTAATAATTGGTAATCGTACTAATACCCAACACGATGTTTTTTGCAATAAAAAAAATCCCACGGTGTAGGGGAGGAATCCTAAAAATTTTTTTTCTAAAGTGTTATTACACCGTTTTGTCGGCGTGATTACTTAGTCTACCCGTACCAAATTACAGTTTATAGCATTAACGGTTACTGAGCTGAACAACGGACAGACGGACGGACGGACGTGGCGAAAGTATAAGGGTTCCTTGTTTACAATGGAATCCTAAAAATGTCTTTAAACTAAAACTCCAAAGCACAAAGGTGTCGAGTGCCGATCCCCGCTTCCGGTCAGAGCGAAGATGGCGGCGGTGACAATTTCCGGAAAATGGCCGCTGTTATTAGCTGGGGCTTCTTGAAGGAGGTTTTAAATTCACTCTCATATGAGAGTGAACCCTAGTATATACTAGGGTTCGTATGAAGCCTTATATTTGGTTTTCTGTTTCTAGATAGAATATGTCATATAGATATGACATGTTTATATTTTACAATACGTATTACATAAGAAATTCTATTTTAAATTGCTGAAAGTATGAAACCTATGAACATAAAAACTCATGGCTCTGACAGCAGTGGACCTGGCGATATTTTTGTATTTCAAAGTTCAATATTTCGAAAACGTGACTTGACATAAAAATCTATATAATTATCAAACCTGCTCACAAAATTTCACGAGAATCGGCTGAGACATGCGACCTGTAGAGGAGAACAGCTGGAAATCCGGAAAGCCACCGGACATACAGAAGCATTTTTGCCGAAGCTGAAACGGAAACCTTCGTTTCACTCGGTCAATATATTTATTATTATTATTTTTCTATTTTCGGTCACAAGTTGATAACTCAATGACATTTGATTAAGAAGTATCAAATAAATAGCGTATGTAACAAAAAATGGCTTAATTTTTGGGAGATAAAACAGAACAAATATTCCGTGGGAGATAATGACTGACTGTCTAGTTTGTTTTAGCGTTTCTTTTCGGCAGTGGTCTTCTTTTTCAGAAACGCTGGTAGATTTTGACTCTTAAAGGTGCATTTGCAGCCTAAATGCAACATGCAGAATAAAGTACATATATTTTGTTATGAATTATTTATTTCATTTAATGCATTACATATATACTTGTACATTGCTGTTCGAGTAAACTTTTAATAATGTGCCCACCACTCGCCTCCAGAAAATTAGAAAATCATTCATGGGTAATGGTGTGAAGTTTTATAATAAGCTTCCAAGAAACGTAACTGAATTAATTTTAAGACCTAATTATGTAACGTTGCATACAATACTTTTTCCACGACGGCAAAATAGTTTGATTTAAATTAAATATCGATATGGTGGCAGAATGCGGGCATTGACGTGTGCCTCTTTTAAAAATAATAACCGCGGGTGGCTAAAATAATAATATCATTATTCCTCTAAGGCGATAACGAGTTCTACGCTGCCGAAGTCACGGGCAAAATTCAGTCCAATAAGATCCACACAAACCCCGAATCTAGCATTAAGTCAAGACATTCATATTCACATTCCAGAAGTTACAAAAATAATAACCCTTCGTGCGCTCCGGGCAACAATACCCGGATAAAAGTGATGGGTCATAATTAATAACCGGGTATTAAGACGTATGGGGCAATCCATCTCGCGACCAACCCTTCTGCGGGCCGGTCTTCCACCTCTTATTTTTTGAGGCCCAATCAATCAGCGGTAACCTAAATCACTTGAGAGCATTTTAGGGTGAATAGTGAAAATATTCGTTTTCCATATAGTTGCGAGCCTTATTTAATTACGTTGTTGGTAGGTAAAATAATGCCAAAACCATTTTATAACAAGTTAATATTATTACAATATTTTCGTCAAACTACGCATTCTTTATAACGTAAAAATAGCCCTAGCAAAAGCTTTAGTTAACTAAAATCTTGTTTTATTATGTCTTGAAGGTTAATCACTAAGGTCCATTTACTTAATTGGAAGTAATAATCTGAAACCACCAAGAGCTTCTTTAATAAAATACTAAAAGCGCTGGTCACTTTTACAAGCTACACGATAACACGAGTCCATAATGCAACATGTGCATAGAACTGCATTGTTTTATTGCGGACAAGATAAATTATCATATCCTCGTGCATAACAATGACCAGTGATAGATGATGCTAACGTGACTCATGTTTCGAGAGCTCAACTACTATTAGAAATACCACCTCAAATTTTGAGCGGTAAATAAATAAAATAAATAAATAAATATTAGGGGGACAATTTTTACACAAATCGAACTAGTCCCATAGTAAGCTCAAGAAGGCTTGTATTATATGGGTACTAGACGAAGATATATTTAATAGATATATAATTAAATACATAGAAAACATCCAAGTCTCAGGAACAAATGTCTCTGCTCACCACAGAAACAAATGCCCTTACTGGGATTCGAACCCGGGACCTCTAGCTTCGGAGGCAGTGACACTACCAACTAGGCTAAACAGGCCGACAAACCAAAGGAGCGGTAGGTGGATAAAATAAGATTTTAAAAGGAATTCATTAGTAATGAGAGAATATGAATATATGTTTAAAACTGCATATGTTTTACTGTTGATGTTTATATATAACATTTCAACACCAATTGAATTATAACATTGACGATTGGTTGATTTCACTATGCCGTGTTTCTGAACGGTTTTGTATTTTTATTGAGGTATGCAATAAAGAGTATTTGTACTGTGATGCATTGAGGTGTATAAATGTTTGATGTGGATCCTTAACAAAGGATATATATGTATAATCGTATGGCATTTATTTACGAACCGTGAGATCTTCGAGAAGACTAGTACGGTTGCCAGTGGGTGGTACTAAAAGTGTAACAAAACTGGCAACAAAGGACGATTAATGTGTTTACATTTTCTTTATCTGAGAATTGTTTACTAAACATCACCATTTTGCTTGCTCTGCTTGACCTTATCTTATTTCCTTGGGGTTAAATCATTTTTTCCCTTTATACTTCTGTAGGCATACTTGATCATCACGGCACTCACGTCTATGTTACTAAATTTTTAAATAATAAAAATCCGATTGTAACAAAGCCAAAAAGTGCGCAAATGTGTGCATGGCATAAGATGTTTTACTAAATTGGGCCAGGGTAAAAAATGCCATTACTCACAAAGACAAAGACAAACCATGTATCGTTCGCTGAAATGTTATTCAATGGTCCGAAATCGACTTGCAAACACTACTGAAGTTAAATAAATGCTTATAAAATACGGGCGTGTTTGAGTGAAATACGCGGTTCATAAATCACTCTACGGAAAACGGGTGGCGGTGAAGAGGCATCGAACGTGAATGCAAATGACCGGTGATGGATACCCGGGTTAGGGCCAAATGTTTCTGGTTCTGAGGCGCTTTTTATATTAAACGAACGAATGACCTATCACCTGAGTGAGTAATGTAACTAATGTAACATACATATGTTTAATGTTACATGGAATCGCCTGAAAAACCGAAAACATAGTCAATACTGATACGCAGTGGGTTATTCTCAAACTAAGGGCAAACTCTAGTCGTTGTACTAGACGTCGTTTCTTGCTTACTGTAAAGAATGAAAAGTTACGTGTTTATAGACATTAAAGATTGGCATAATGAGAATTGTCGTACCTCAAACGTAATAAAATCCCGTATCACACATAGTATCCAGGATCACTTTGTATCGCGTTTGTCTGTCAGCCCTCTTCACGTAAAAGTGTGGCATGTAATCATTACATACCTAGAGTATTTGAAACCAATAGCAATAAACAAACAAGTCAATAATAAAAATAATAAAAAATCGAGACTGCATTTCTGTGCAATTTGGAAATGAATAACGACACCTTTGAAGCTTAAATCCATCGAGCCGTTCAGGCTGCAGAGCGTGCCAAATAGTTATACATACCTACCTACATACATACATACTCTCGAAAAACATAACCATACTTCTGGCACAGTCGGATAAAAATAGAATCGAACTTGACCGGATTATTGATAAAATGAAACTCACAAACTGCGTCTTTGTTAGTCACGGTATCGTCAGTTTTTCGTTCCATATAGATACTATCATCCCAAACATAATACAACCCGTATACGACTCATCTGCCAATACAACCAGTGTTTTTCTACAAAAACATCCCTTTCAAATAGATCGACCCGGATAACCCGGTGACGGATGCCGGGCGCGACGCTTGACACCCGTTGTGCCCCGGTGAACTCTAACTTTGACCACAAAAGATCACAACTGACTGAAACTCTTGCCCACATACGTCCTATTTTTATCCGGGCATCACCATGATTAACCGCGCTTTTTAACCGGGTCCAACTTGTGTTCTCATGTCGAGTATGTTCCATGTTTTTTGGAGTGTTGGATTTTTTGTTTTGTAAATACAATTTGTAATGCATGGGAGGCGATTTTCGTTATAAAATTAATTGTGTTAAGATTAAAAATGATATGAATGAATTATGTATGAGGGAAACATTTCAGAAACTTAACATGAATCGTTTCTTCCAGAACAATCACATACGTTTTTATAGCTGATATGTTTCACTGTTCAAGGTAATTTTGGAATGTTACATATATTGCTCTCACTAAGTATTCATAACAGAATATGTGTAATAATTAGAGCAATGTATAACGGGTTATCGCACGTCAGAAGCACAAGGACCCTGCGGCTCTTTGTCGCTCGGGACTTGGCGGTATCGCTGCGTTAGGAGTTTAGGTTATTATTGTAATGTTAATATGACTGCGGATTAGTCACGTAATATTTTAAGAGGAATAGTAACGCCAGATGATCGTTTTTGAAACAATTAGGCTCTTAAATGAGCCTGCGAACAATCAAGCGGAACGTTTTTTTTTTACTCACTACGCTGGCTCAGCGGCACATGATGGTGCTCTGTCTGTTCTGGTGTTGCCAAAATATGATTTATTTTTAAAAGGTTTTATTTAACTTGTACTATTCGTATGTAAGTAAACATGTCAGTATGTAAGTTTTCATCATTTGCTATCCTTTTTTCAGCCACTTGCTGATATCCTATTGAGCTGAAATTTTGCACTTATGTAAATTCGGTGACAATTTATTATGGTACCACGGAGCTGATTTAATGATGGCGACAGAATGTGGTCATAGCAATTCTAAACTACACAAGATAAACCCATCGTGTTTGGGCTCATTCGAACCGACTCAACGAGTAGTTGATGATGACTAGTTGAGTAAGTTCACTAGTAATGTAAGTCACTTGTAAACAATAAGTGTAAGTGATGTAACTTGAGCGCGACGCGCCAACAAACTGGTTACTGCAGTTTGGCGCATTTAGTGTAATGTGTTTTGAAATTGTTTATACAAGTAAATTAAATGAATAAAATAATAATAATTGTGGAAAAAATACAGTCGGCAATAAAAGCTTGTAACATGGTCAGTTCGGTCAGTTGTTTGTAGTCAAGTCAGAGTTATGTCTCTCATTGAGTGTGGACTTCCATATGCCACTTTGGGGTGTAGTCCAAACTCCTTCCTACTCCTCCATTAACATCCAATATTGCTAGACATGTGGCTAATATCGTCAACCACCAACCACGGCCTGGCAAAGTGGTGACCCCGACTGAACAGCCGCCAGAAGAACACGCAACCAAGGAAACGTGCATTTTTATTTGACTACCCATGTATTTGGAGGAAAGCGATTTCAAGGAAAATACAAAGTTTTCATTCAAATTGGAAAACTTGGAAAGTATCTCAGATCTACAGATCGATTGTGTAATATTTCGTAATTACATTAGGACGATCCAAACGCGATTTTTGGTAAGCAAAAATGACAATTTATAGCTTGGTTACTAAGTACATCTAGCTTTACAAGCGGCCTGTTGAGCCTAGTTAGTAGTGACACTGTCTCTGAAGCTAGAGGTCCCGAATTCGAATCCTGGTAAGGGCATTTGTTTCTGTGGTGAGCAGAAACATTTTGTTCCTGAAACTTCTATGAATTTAACTATATCTATTAAATATATCGTCGTCTAGTGTCCATAACTGAAAATATGCCTTATTGAGCTTACTATGGGACTAGTTCGATTTGTGTACAAATTGTCCCCTAATATTTATTGACCGAGCGAGCGAAGCGTCTCCGTTTCAGCTTTTGATCAATTTTTTAGTCGAGGCAGTTTTTGGAAATTTTTAAACTTGAAAAAAAAAATCTAGGTCTACAGCTCACAGAGCCACTAGTTTATCTTATTTAACTTACACTGTTTACGTATGTAAGTTGTCCTCAAAATCTGCATTCCTTTTTTCACCCAGTTGCCAGTATCCGATTGAGCTGAAATTTGCCATACTGATAAATAATAATAATAAAATACTTTATTGTGCACTACACGGAAATATACTGATGTAAGTTCAGTTACATTGCAATATTTCGTGCCACGGCCTTTTTTTTTTGTTTGTCTTTCCTTCTGTTTATTATTATGTATCGTGTGTGTCACGAATAAACGTTCTTTGAATTTGAATATTATGGTGCCACCGAGCTGGTCTGATGATGGAGACAGAAGGTGACCATAGCCACTCCTTAAATACACAAGATAAACCCGTTTGCACTCATTGGAATCGGTTTAGCGAGTAGTTGATGACTGTAGCAAAAATATACCTTTTTTTACTAAAAATGTTTTTTTTTTAACGAAAGTTATTTGACCTCCCATATCCCAGTACCTTATGTTTCACCTTTTTTATTGTTTGTGTGTTTCCGCTTTTTATATCCCATTTCCTTATGTTTACGTTACGAACTAATGATCATACATTTCACATTGACAAATGTTGCAAAAAAAATGCTTCCGGTAATAACGCTCTCTTAAAAAGTAGACCAAAAAACACGATTTATGGCGTACTATGGTCTTGTTCACGCTCATCCTAACTATGCTGTATCCATTTGGGGCAATACGGTTGGAATCCAAAGACTCCTTACCTATACAGTATAATACCCCCCGCCCCCTTCTACCATCGGACGACCAGGGATACGGCAAGGCGACATCGTTTTACGGTGGCAGTTCCAAAAACTCGCAGGAAGCGTTTCGCTTCCTCTTTTATTGTGAGAACAGCCAAGCTGTGGAACTCCTTGCCAGAATCCTTGTTCCCTGAAAACTACAACCTTACGGTCTTCAAGACGAGAGTGAACCGGTTTTTACTAGGTAAGCGCGCTCCATCCTAGACCGCAATATCGCTTACCATCAGGTGATTTGTGGTCAAGCGCAAAACTATCCAGAGTAAAAAAAAATACGTATATTACAAAAACAAGCTATTTGAATTTTGTTCAGCTTACGCAAGGGCACATCTGTTAGAGAATACTTTACAAGGGGACGAATTACTTGTATTACTGTAATTTCGTTATTTACTTGTATTTAAGTCTCTTTTTTATTTTTGATGATCTGATTCCGATAAGTCAAATAGACCTGACTGGAGTCAATAATATTTTAAGTATAGATAGGTTATGCTATGATATTGATGATGATGGTTACTGGTAAGTACACCAAGGTCTACTGTAAAAAATTACATTTTATAGCTAAACCATTATTTTCTTATAAATAAAAAACAAAAAACATATAGGGCATTAAGTTCAAGTTTTCTATGTAATACATTATACCCTCGAATTGAAAGATATTTGGTATGACGCATCTGTTACATTGATCTATGTTCGTTATCTTTTTCAATCTCATTGTAAACGACATTAGTTTGTCTCTTTCTCTGAGACAGCGTATTCATGGCCTCATATTTGGTAAGTTGAAAGAATAAATCGAAAAAATAACATCATTTCAGCTTATTTTACTTGTGAATTGTAATACATGTTGCCTTAGTGCGTTTAATGTATAGAGATAGTGCACTCAAGGATGACGCATGACAACATTTTTCGGGTCAATCACGTAGTTAGCGGGAACTTGTGTCACCGTGCGTATCTCTCGCTCGCCCGGGAGTGACTAAATCGTTAGGCGATAATTAGCGCCTATTTAGCGCCTCACTTTAGGAACGCGGGTACCGTATCTATACTTACTGGAGTGATTAGAAGCTTGCTACTTCAGTACCGCCCGCACCTCGTCGGTTAATTTATTGAGAGTGACGGTGATTAGCTTTTATGTATCCTTCGTTACTCGCCCACTTACCAAACCTTTCCGCTGCTAAGTAACGGAATTGGAAAGAGGAATGACAGGACGCAAATGCCCTGCAAATGCAGGGTATTTTTTTAACCGACTTCAAGATTTCAAAAGAGGAGGTTATCAATTCAATTGTTTGTTTTTTTTTAATGTTTGTTACTCCATAACTCCGTCATTTATTAACCGATTTGGAAAATTCTTTTTTGATTGTAAGTATATATATATATCCAAGTTGGTCCCGTTTTTGTCAAAACGCAGTTCTGATGATGCGATCCATAAGGAATTGAGGAAACTCCTCAAATCTTTAAGGCAAACATATAGTGATTTTTGTGTTTTTATCAACAAATCGAGCATTATCATACAAAAATGTGACATTTGATGAAGTGGAACTGCTGATGATGATCAGAACAGAACTCTTCAACGACGAAAAGTTCACGTTCGGTGATTTGTCCTTCTAGCTGTGTTTGTTAAGCAAGTTCTATTTTCACGATTGATTTTTGTCATGCTCGAGTTCTGATGATGGGATCCATTAGGAATCGAGAGAACTCCTCAAATGTGAAAGTCACACAAATAGTGATTTTAGTATTTTCATGAACTAATCAAGCATTTTCATTCATAAAAGTGACATTTGATGAAGTGAAACTGCTGATGATGATCAAAACGGAACTCTTCAACGACGCGTAGTTCACGTTTGGCGATTTGTTCTCTTCGTTTTGTTTGTCAAGCAAGCAAGGTTTTTCCATGATTCCATGAGGAATTGAGGGTCTTCTACCATTATAAACATACTTATAGCCATTTTTATTTTATTGTATGGAATCTAAGAGTGCACCATCTAAGTATAATAATCTTTCACCGGCCTCCCCCATTGAAGTCGGTTTTTTTTTTCTTAAAAATTATTATAATAGTCGAAACAACTAAGTACGAGTACATTCAAAGTCTTATATAGATGTAGTTTCCGAAAGTGATGATGATATCTGTACGCTGTTTGCCCTTATCAAAAGTCATGTTTTCGTGAGTAGTTGTTACCATTTCGTTACAGTTTTTGCGGTTGTTTTATGCTTTTTCTATTCTTTACTTTGTTTGTTCACGAATAAATGTTTTTCTTAGTGCGTTAAGATATTTTCGATGTTGATTTTTGCCAAGTTTAAAGGTAGTATAAGTACATCTGAGTTTAACTTCAGTTACAAATATTTTTGTCAACCTTCCTTTGGTAGAACACAAGCAATCCACGCAACTACGTCCAAGGTGAACTTCCATATCAACTTGTTTTAAAGTATTTGCTATATGTCATCTCACTGTCCCACTGTTTTTGCGTAATTGGGTAATGCATCCAAACACTCAACTCAAAACTCTAGTTTAAATGTAGTTAAAAAAAAGCTAAAAATGGTATTATTGGAAAGATTTAGGAATTTCTAAGTAACTTAAGGTGCATGATAGACCTGTCAAAACACAAACAAACAAACGATTTCGTCAGTTTGGCGAGTAAAATTAAAAATACAAAATTATACACCATTAAAAAATACTGAAAAAAAATTAAAACAAAATCATGTTTCAAATGTATAAATAGTTATGAATACCGACCGACACAACCTTTTAACTAGGCAGACTTAGAGTTTTAGGTTGAAAAATTCGGTGCAGATATCATCATTGATTAGAATGATTACCTATAATATCTGATGAAGCGTATTGCTGATTTGCATTCATGCCCATCTTTCGAAGCCTAAGTTGAGTTGCGGCATATGATCAATTTGTGGTTTTGTATTAAGGTTTTTATTTCTTAATTAAATGGCTAATATTTGCACTGAGAACCATATAAAGCTTGCAATAAAATTCACTGAATATTAATATGTTAAAAGAGGTTAGAAGTAAGTTTCGATGTGGACTCACCTCACCCCACGGCCCACATGCATTGAGACGGTAAACAGTGAAACGCATCAAGTGCGTAGTCTGCCGTATTAAAGAATCCAATCCGAGACTCGAGTGCAAGTGGATTGAACTTAATTCTACAAGATATAGAAAGACCGGTGCAAAATGGAGGTGACGAGTCTATACAGTTTTAAGCGTCGCCTAAAATGTTTATTGACCGAGCGAGCGAAGCGTCTCCGTTTCAGCTTTCGACAAAAATTCAAGTCTGTCCGGATGTTCTCCTCTACAGGTCGCATTCCTCAACCGATTTTCGTGAAATTTTGTGAGCAGGTTCGATAATTATATAGATTCTTTTTGTCGAGACAGTTTTTAGTATTTTTTAAATTAAAAAAAAATTGCGGAGTGTACAGCTCCCAGAGCCACTAGTTTATATATTTAATATTTATTGACAAAAAAATCTTCTAGCACAAAAGGCGAATTTAATGTCATAAATAATTCTCTAGCAGTCAACGTTAAGGCAAAGCTGAAAAATTGGCAGTTGGGAATGTTAGCTTCTTGAGCGCCCGTAGAAGTATACCTACTCGTATAAATGGTTCATATTAAACACTGAAATGTAACATGTTTTTCTCAAAAGAAGCAATTCGTCTACAAGTTGATTATGACGGGCGACGCGAAGTGGAGTAGACCGACGAGGCATATACAGGGTGTTTTTATTGATTTCCGTTCCGTCTAGCATATATCAATAAAATATATATATATTATTCGTGTTGAAAAAAAAATATATATAAATATAGCCGTGTATAGCCATAGAAACAACGTAGCATATTTAGTTTTTCAAAATTCAAAAAATATATATTTTTAGGATCTTTTATACTATACTAAGGGTGTTAATTAAAGAAAATGAATTCTTGAATATCTTCGTAATGCTACGAATTGGGATACTAGTGTCTTAGAGAAGATTACTTTATTTCATCTCAGGATTGTGCCCTCGCAATTAACGGAATTCAATAAAAACAGCCTGTATAGCAGCGAATGAAAAAAACATAGAAGCACAACTAGCGTCGCAAAATCATCCAACCATCAATCAATCATCAAACTTGTGTCCACTAAGGCGGGGCGTCAAAGTTGTGTCCAACGGCTGTCTAGTTTGAATATGGCGGCGCAACGTAACAGATGTATTAACTGAAATCTCAAAAATAAAAAATATGCCTTTTCGTGCAGTGAAGTGGTGCATTAATCACTCTAGAAAACATAAAAAAAAAAGATGGTATCACTGTTCATATGTAAGTAAAGCGGTAAACATATTTGTTTAATTTTTTTAGTCGGAACCGATTTTGTATAGGGATGGTGTTATGCCACCTTACATCATCAAAATAATGTTAATAGCTGAATGAAAAGGTACCTAAGATACCTTTTAAACATTTTAACTTGTTCAGATACATGCTTTCATGCACATAACTAATTTGTGAATGAATGCATGTATCTCACAAATTAAAATGTTCGAAAAAGGTAAACTAATTCCATAATAAATAAATATTAGGGGACATTTAGTACAATTACAATTAGACTATTGATTCTAATTAGACTATATAACTATATGAGGGAAGCGAGAAATAAATATATTTTTAACAAAAACTAAAACCAAAATAAAAATAATAGAGTAAGTGTGTAACTACGCTATACATACAATATATACAATTATTATCAACTTCTCAAAGAGTGGATTTAAAGACCCCAAACTCGGTATGATTGTGTTAACTTATTACAGAGTTCCTATGACCACTTTCCGGTTCCATCATCAGATCACCTCGATAATAATATTATCGTAATAATTTTTGTCACTGAATTTACATATATGCAGTAAGCTCGGTCCTCCATACAAACGTAGTTTAGCTCTCATTTTAAAATGCCATTTTAGAATAACATGAAACTTTGTATACACAATGGAATCCGGAATATCTAGGTCGGAAATTGGTTTCTGTTGCTTGAAATTATAATGGATTTTCATAAAAGACGTAAAAAACTCAAAAACTAGCTGTATTTTTTTCTATTACAATTTCTTGCAACAGGAACTAATTTCCGACCTAGATATGGCGGCTCTCATTGTGTATACAACGTTTCATGTTATTTCAGCAAGGGGTTTAAAATGAGAACAAAACTACGTTTTTATGGAGAATCGAGTTCAGCCGAGCGTACTAACGTCAAATATTAGCTCATTCGGAAATCGAGAAGTGGGTCTAATTTAGCTTCTAAGATTTGACCCACACAAACAAAAAAGACATAAGTTACTGACACGGCACGTTAAATAAAAGCTTTTAAAAATGAGTTAACGTACGTATGTTAAATGTTTGCGTTGTCTGAATATATTGTAAAAGTTTCGATTACGAGTGGTTGCTGTTCTCTATGTCTAACAGTGTTTAGCAAGCTATAAATTATGTACATGGTCGTCCAATATGCATAGTATAAGTCTGGTACAGCTTAATTAGCGATTAGTTAGAGTTTCGTAAGGTTATCCTATGATATTCAAAAATAAAATAAAGCTTAAATTCAAATTTAAATAATACGGCGATTTTTGTTGCATGCAACCATCCACCCGCTAAGCGTTGTCGTTGTCGCCGCCATTTTGACACATAAAACGTCAGCGCTAGGATACCAAACACAGCCAGTCATTTTGAAATTTACCAATCACGTTTATTTGTTTTGGGTAATAGAAAATCAGCTGACATTTTTGGCAATTCTTATTGGTACAACACCGCGCGTGCGTATTACGAATAAATGCCCCGTTTCAAAGTGGACTTTTGTAGGAAGCTCGCGGTCTATGCTTTTTTCGTTCACTGCTGTATAGTGCTTTTCTCCAATATTTTTTTTATACCACGTCGGTGGCAAACGAGCGTACGGCCCGCCTGATGGTAAGCGGTCACCGCAGCCTATGGACGCCTGCAAATTCTAGGGGTGTCACATGCAAGGAAATAAAAATATTACGAATAAGAATTAAACATATAACCATAAAGTAACCATATAAACGTCAAACCATAGTTCGGCTTCCCCGCTCTACATATTTTTTAAAAGGACACGGCATAACTCATAATGCCACTTTCAATCAAAATAACAATACTAAAGTTGACAAATCTTATAATAAATATTAAATGTAAAAGTAATATGTATTTAAAATGAATAAAATTAAACGGAATTTAAATATTTACGCATTTAAGATATATTGAATTGGATTTTTTTTCTTTCTTATACGTTATTCTGCAATCAGTCTCAATTTTATTTGAAACTATTCATTTTTATAAATATTTTTTTAAATATTGGGGGACAATCTTACACAAATCGACCTAGTCCCAAACTAAGCAAATCTTGTACTATGGGTACCTACTAGACAACGATATACATACTTATATAGAATAAATAAAAATGAAATAAGTAGATAAATACATAAAGAACATCGCAAGACCCATGAACAAAATCCATAGTAAATGCACAAATAATGCCCTGGCCGGGATTCGAACCCGGGACCTCTAGCTTTGGAGGCAGTGTCACTACCAACTAGGCTAAACAGGCCGTCAAATTTGTATAAACATTTAAGTGTATAACTGTGCTATCTTTCCTATCTTCATTTGCTGTCGTGTTGTATTGAAAGTGGTAGTATTGGCGCGGTGGTAGCTGTGGTTATAGGCGAATACTCATCATAGGCGAAGTTATGAGCTTCAACGGTATAATACAAATATTCTTCATTTCTCGTTTAATATACATATCAAATTATATATAAACATAAGTAGACTACTGACGATCATATCGCTAAATCTCTTCCAGACAACCTTTGGGTAGTAGAGACGTCGCGAAACAATTTAATCTACCTCTTGTCATAGATATTAAACGGTTTAGGCGTAAAAGGGAGCTACAGCATCCCAGTAACGCATATGTCGTCAACATCAATAACACATCACAATCACTAAACCATAGTCTCACGCATCGACACCCCTGATCCAAAAAATATCTACACGACTTTTAGCCCTATTCACCGGACATAGGTTCCAAAACGTGTAGATATTTATGAGTAACACCACGCAATTATAAACCCCCCCGTTACGATCGAGGGGGAATAAGAAAACCGTTCCCTGCTAGTGGGGTAACTTTATACTGGCACCTAAACGTTAGGGTTGTCGACAACGGGAAGTTTAAAATTTATCGTCATTTAATTAACAAACACCAAAACTATGTATTGCGATAAATGGATAAAGATACTGTGAACTATGGGATAACATCCGTACATGACAAAAAGTTGACGAGAATGTAGCATTAGGACCAGAATATAACCTCCCCAAAAAAGTGAGAAATAAGGCACGAAACGGAAGAATGATTCATTAAATAATTGTTGTCTTTATTATTATAACCTATTTTTAATGTCATAGCATAGCATTATCCTATTTAGTTAATATCGCGTCTCCTGTTTGTAACGTAAACGTTTTTTTAACAGTGAATCAACAATATTACAAAGTAACTTAAATCAATAATATTTTGCCAAATAAATATTTTGGTGTTCGAGCCTTCGTTTCGCTTGAACCACTTTGAAATCAGCCATATCTACGTCATAGCTATATCTACGTCATTCCCATGAGCCTCCATGTGCTAGAAGAATACTCACCGATGACGTCACTATATTTGTCTCTACCTATCGCCGCCATAGCGGCGCGCGATGGCTTGTGGCTTCAGTACGCTTTATTCATTATTCATTTACAATCTCAATACGAAAAATTTTGGACTTAGGTGCCAAAGTGGACCCCACATACTTTAGAATACAACTGGGAAAACGCTAGCAAGATGATGGATAATTGTCTCAACTCTTAAGAGTGCGCAGTACGTTCAGTTCTCCATACAAACGTATTTACCCTCTCATTTTAAAACGCCATGCTAGAATAACATGAAACTTTGTATACACAATGGGATCCGGCATATCTAGGTCGGAAATTAGTTTCTGTTGGGTTAGTATCTACACCTTACAGAAGACGGCAGCCATAATTACATCATCATCACTACCTACTTGCTATTTAGATATGTAGTGTTGTGTTGGTGGTGAGTAAGGTAGCCAGAGCTCCCGAGGACGCACTGTGTTGAAAGTGAGGGATCTGCATATGTCTCTAGCTGTCAACACAACGAATCCTTAAGTCAAAAGAGGGTTGGTAACGCGCTTCTGATCCTTCTGGAGTCGCAAGCGTTCATAGGCTACGGTGTCTACTTTCTATCAGACAGGCCGTAAGCTTGTTTGCCATTGTAGTAAAAAAATGTAAATAAAAGCCAGTGGCAACCCTATTGTCCATCAAAGGCCCGCCTAAGTATATGAAATGAATTGTAAATGAAATCAGAGGCGAGTGCTCTGCTATAGCGGAGTGGACGCCCGCCTTTATCGCGGTAATTCGAGTTGTTTTTGTATGAAGTTGCGTTTTGTATGGAGTTTAGTGGATGCGGAGCGTTGCGAGGAGTATTAAGTAAGTAAGCGGTCAATCTATACTGCACAATTTAAGACGGGTGGAGGCGGAAACTTACGAGATTCAGTAGTGACATATTATAACCATGTTATGACGTGTTTCTCATATGAAGTGGGTAAACCAATCACTGTTGACGAAGCCTGTTGCGGACTTTATCTTTGATGTGCATGTGACGAAGCCTAGTTTAAGATTATGTTTAAGATATTTGTGTTCATTCATTAATAATTCAATAAATTTCCTCCCTGGGACGCTCCGATTGTGGAATGAGCTCCCTGCCGAGGTTTTCCCGACGGACTACAGTATGGAGTTCTTCAAGAAAGGAGTGAATACATTCTTAAAGGGTCGGCAACTCGCATGTGACAGACACCCCTAGGAGTTGCAGGCGTCCATAGGATGCGGTGACTGATTACCATCAGGCGGGCCGTACGTTTGTTTGCCTCCGACGTGAAAAAAAAAAGTGGGCACATTAAGTCGAAGTAACATCCACGTACACAACTCAACAAGACACACACACATGATAAGGCTACAGTTTGTGAATAAGAGATCTGACCTGTCACCCGTTTTTATATGGAAACTGTCAAAAATGACATTTGACAGTTTCCATATAGAAACGGGTGAGGGGTAAGGTGAAAGGTGAGGGCGAGTCGGTTTGTGAATAACACCCCTTACACAATTTAAGATGTATGGAGGCGGCTGCGATGCTTACGAGATTCAGCAGTGATATACAGGTTGGGCCATACCATTTAGCGAGCCAGCAATTAATTCCAAGTGGTCTCAGTTGAAAAAAAAACTTTTTTTTTTATTTATGTTTCAAAGATGGCTTACGTGTATTTTTATTACTTTTGTTAAGTGACATTAATGTCAATTTATTTTAAAAAGTCAATAAAACTGACAAAAAATTTAAAAAATACCAAAAATATCCTAGAAAGCAAAAAATTCAAAAACAAAGATGACTCTTAACTTGATACTACATCAAACACTGCATTGACTGATGTGCTATAAGCTCGTGGTGTCAAGACCCATTACTCGGAGGTCATAACTTCAGATCAAAATTTCTCCTAAACGAAACTTTTTGAACAAAAATTGTGCACCAGCTGTTACTGCAGATGCTCTATGGAAGCGTCCTTTATATATTTGCTCCTTGTATTATAACCCTGTTATGACCTGTAAACACATGAAGTGTAAACATTAAGTCGAAGTGACAACCCCATTTATATGACAAGGCTACATATAATATATCACATTTAACATTTTTAGTAGTGTTGATAGGTCGATTAGCGACTAGAGCTAATTTGGTGTGCCAGTTTGCGACCACTTGGATGACTTGAAGAGCTGAAAGGATATTTTCTCGATTTTTTAACGGATTCCCATTCAACAACTACCAATTAAAATGCAAGTAATTGATAGAATCAGGCGTTACTTTGCGGAAATCCATGACAAGCTTCTTGAACAATATTCCTTTGCTATTCCGCTAAAAAAAGCGGAATAGCAAAGAAATATTGTTCAAGAAGCTTAATTAAAATGCATACAATTTTTGTCGTTTGCATTTTAATTGGTAGTGTTGTTTTTCTAGGATCCTTCAGGTGGTCCCAAACTGACGCTGGTCTCGTAACCTTAAGTGACTCTATATTATCATTGCAACAACTACCAAAGATACTTAGTTTCAATTGAATGGGCGTGTTCTATCGCTTGTATAATGGGTTGTGCTCCGAAGAACTGTTCGACATAATTTCCACGGCTGCTTTCTACCATCACACCGCTTGCCGTAGGCAGGGCATTCATCCTCACACCTTAGAACCTAAATGGTCGCGTACGGTACGGTTTCAGAGGAATTTTCTCCCTCGGACGCTCCGTTTGTAGAAATGAGCCCCCGCCTAGGTTTTTGCGAGGGACTACCGTGTGGGATTCTTTAAGTTGTTTGTTCCGATAGCTCAGTTGGATAGAGTGTTTGGCCGCGTATGCCAGGATGTCACCGGTTCGGATCCTGCTCAGAGCACAATTTTTTTAATTTTTCGCTTTTTATTTAAAATAGAATTATAATAAGTTATTTATATTTTTGTCAACTACAACATGTTACAAGAAGAGTAATACATATGAATGTTGATGGATGTAAGAGGCGAGGTAGGCCTAAAAAAGGTGAATGGATTGTGTAAGAGACGATATGAATAGGAAAAAAGTGAATGACAAGATGACGCATAACAGAGACGTATGGAAATGAAAGGCATGCTGTGCCGAACCCAAATAAAAGGGAAAAGGGCAGGCGAATTTCTAGCGAAGTCTCGTAACATATGTTTTTTCACACCTGCTTCAAAAAAGAGTCCTCGAATGAGGGATCAAAGTCGTACTTTTCTTCCCTCATCTGAGGGCAATAATTTCATTTGATTTTATTTATTTATAATATTCAATCACAATGTCAATTGTGTTTGAAATATACAAAAGAACAACAACATCTGTTGCAGAATCTTTCGCTTCACTCAGGATTCAATAACCGCCCTCACCATAAATATATCATTTGGCTCCCTTGAGACACAATCTACTATTTCATCACACTTGTTATGCATTTGAATACAATCTTTTCTCATGTCTATTCTAAAAGCGTAGCACAGCACAATAAAAGTGCTACGACACTACGCCGTAGCAGCTACGAACGTGTTGTTTATATGATTCGCATCAGATCTTCGTGTGTTTGAATTTTCAATAAAATAATCTTGGAAGTTCTTTGTCTTAAACTGAGAATATAACATTGTTATTCTGACTGTGATGAAACAAGTATCTTGTCGAGGAATATACCGAATTTAACTCAACGAAATTCAACCGAGTTGAGTAGAGCGTTATTCGCTTAGTAAACAAAACTGAAGTGTTTTAAATCGACACAAGTTGCGAATTACCGGTTTGCACGTGTATCGTACAACGTTTTACAGTACATATAGCTCTTTAAAGTTTTGACATATGCACGTAATCTGCTGATTACCGCACTAGTGCGGTAGTATAGCACCATATGTACTGTAAAAATATTTTCAGTTAGAATGTAGCACATTGATACTAACGATTCTCAGTGTATCTTGAGAGGTTGGTGCCGTTTCAGAAGTTGTAGCAACTTGACGGCAGATGTCGCTACTAGTTTCCTGAAGGTTTAATTAAAAAGGGTGAACTGATTGAAAGACTCGTCGCCTCGAGAAAACCTGCGGTAGCTCAGTTGGAAATAGCGATGGACAAATTCCAGAGGTCACGGGTTCTTATCCCGCCGAAAATTGATAAAACTTTTCGAGTTTTTCATTTCGGTTGGAAATGACGATAACAACTGGTCAAATCCAGTGACAATATTTGTCCCTACTCCCGACATATACATTTTATTTAATATTTTATTCAAGAAAAATACATTAAATTTTACATACAATAAAACTCGCCAAACTGTGAAGTTTGATGGCGAGGACCGCTCATTTTTTAAGCTTAGCTTAAAATTAAGTATAACTTAACATATTTACTTCACTCTAACAACTGAGCATGCTGGTTAGTAAGTTCTTATCATTAAGATTTTATTTTGACGGTGACGTGTTATTAAGAAGTAAGCCCTTTAACTTTGACTTTAATACAGTTTTACCTACTTTTGGACTTTGCCTTAGTATATTAATTTTGTTGAATATTTTTGGTACAAACATACTAACAAACAGGGCAAGTTAAATAAATAAAAGCTTGTAATACTAGTGGCTCCGTGAGCTGCAGATCAAGCTAATTTTTTTCTGAAAGTTTTGTATGATATATTTTTGTCCCATGTTAATTTGTATTTTTTTTCTTTCAGGTAAAAACTTGGAAAGGAACAGGCGCAATGGAAATAAACAGTGTGTTCGTTAAGGTAAAGTTCGAAGAATCAGAAACTCCGCCAAAAACCATCATCATCATCCTAATGTTATCCCGGGGATATTATGATGCCCGGGGATATTATGATGCCCGGGGTCCGCTACCGAATCCTAAGAATAGCACAGGCACTAGTTTTTACGAAAGCGACTGCTATCCCAAGGGGAATACTAGACATTATTAGGATAAGGTTTGTGAGGTGAGTGGGCAACTTGAATGTTGGGAGTTCCCAAGCCGCCCACCATATCAGCCCAATGACGTCCACTGCTGGACATAGGCCTCCCCCACTTTCATGGGGGGGTAAATGCCATAATCTCCAGGCTTGGCATGCGGGTTGGCGATCGCAGTATCTCCACCGCACTCCAGGGATGCTGCTGCCCATCCCACAGTGGTGTTGGTCGTAGATTTAGGACATACTGGTCCTTAAGCCAAGTTAGAGGCCTCCGGGCGGCTTGAGAACATCTGACAGTCAAGTTGCCCACTCACTTGACAAGCCTAATCCCAATAAGGTCTGGTTTCTCCCTCGGGTTGGAAGGTCAGATGGCAGTCGCTTCCGCAAAAACTAGTGCCTACGCCAATTCTCGGGATTAGGTAGCGGACCCCAGGCATCCTTCAGGATGCAACTGTACTGGGAATAACGCTAGCAGGATGAGGAACTAAATTAAAAATTAAAATAATATTATCGGTGCGACAATAGGTTCGTGCTCAGCTTTATATGGAAACTGTACCTATATGTCATTTGTACAATTTTGACAGTTTCCATATATAAACGGGTGATTTGTGAGGTGTCAGATGAGGGCCAGTCGGTTTGTGCTTAAAACAATAAGGTTCTCGGGAGTGGCCATTAGCTGCGGTGTATGTTTGCTTATATACAAAAGCAAATTCCTTGTTTGCAACCATAATAGTTTTTGTTTAATCTTACATTACAAAAAAAAATAAACCTACAATCCAGTAAAAGCTCACGCCCATTGAATTATTAAGGTTAATACGTAAAAAAACACTCACCAATATTCATACGCGAATTTCCGGACATTTGATACGCGCAATAACTCTACGCATTACAATAAAAATAAAACTCCCAACCTTTTACGCGGACCGTACTTTTGCGAAAACGTTCGAAGCAAGCTCGGAGAGAAATCGAGCCGTCCCAGTCGCGCCCGCGTGCGTTCGTATGCGCTACCTCTGTTGTTGGTTTTTATGCAGTAGCGTCAGGTCGTAAGGCGAAAGGATTTCTGTACGTGTTCGGAATATTCAATGTGGGACAGTTTTTTTTTCTTTATCGCGAAATAGGGACGTGTAACAGGGAATAACACTTATGGTTCCGGGTGTTATTATGTTTTTTTGGAAATGGTCATTTTTTGGCGAGAAATAAAAGGCCGTTGCGTAAAATTATTAGCCTTTCTGGAATTATGTTTTTCATTCACGACGTTTTGATGTTAACTTTTTGCATTGGTGGCAAAAGAGCGTACGGCCCGCCTGATGGTAAACAGTTATGATATTATTATCCTATGGAGGCTATGGTGTCATGTCAAAGAGCAATGGAACGAAGTATACTAAAAATAAGAAAAATACACAAAGTTAGGAGTGAACACATACGAACTAAGACCAAAATAACAGATGCGCTCAATTTTGCTCTGCGACAAAAATGGAACTGGGCAGGACATGTCGCCCGCTATGGAGATTGGAGATGGACCATAGAGTCCACTATATGGAATGGACCTTTAGGAAAGCGAAGAGTCGGAAGACCACGCAAACGTTGGCAAGATGACATAGTGCCAACAGCAGGAAGACACTGGCCAAAAAAGGCCCTAAATAGAGAAGAGTGTAAACCATTTTTTTAATTTTGTTGCAAACAGTTTGTCAGGTATGAATCTTATTTCGTATGGTATGTTGTTGTAAACTCGAATACTCATAATATAAAAAATTTCCTATGCGGGAGCGGGATTGCCTCCCGCAGAGGTGGCAGGGAAATTGGAGATCAGGAGGCAGTGGCGTGCTCACTTGTTTTTTCCTTCTTCGGTCTTCAAGAAGGTCAAACCAGGCCTTGTGTGGTCAAAACCAAACCACTGGATAAAGTGTAGGGTAACGGTGGGTACTCCCTACGGACGTAGTGCAACTTCGACCCCCATTGTCAAGTGGGGTGCTTGATTGTTAGAAATTCTCAAGCCACCCGAAGGCCTGGCTTAACGACTGCTGTCGTAGACAGCAACCGGGATCACGATCCGGAGTAGCAGACCTTGTTTCCTTAGACCATAACACACAAAGGAAAGGTGAGAGCTGTCTATATAAGGAATCCTTGAATCCAATAAGGGTAGGGCGCGCTTGAGATCATTCTGGATTCCCAAGCGACTTTTTTTAACACCACCAAGTTACAATTTTTACAGTTGAAGTTGAATACGTACGTACGTATAGTATTCGCCAAACTGTTACGTTTGAATTGATGGCGAGGGACGCGCTCATTTTGAACAAAGATACTTAACTTGTTATTTTTGTTCTACGTATCACTATACAATCCGACTTATTCTATATAAATATACACTAGTCAGAACATCAGCTGCATAGATGTGAAAATCTGTATTTTCACCTCGACGACAGTTACTACAAACGGTGTTTGAAATAAATATGTTCTGACATATAAGGGTACTTACATCAAACTGAAGACATCGGGAAGGAGAAGGAAATACATTGACGGCCTGTTCAGCCTAATTGCTAGTGACACTGCCTCCGAAGCTAGAGGTCCCGGGTTCGAATCCCGGCCAGGGCAATATTAGCACTGATTTTGTTCTTGGGTCTTGGATGCTCTCTATGTATTTAACTATGTATTTATCTATATAAGTATGTATATCGTCGTCTAATACCTATAGAGTAGCTTCGCTTAGTTTGGGACTAGGTTGATTTGTGTAAGATTGTCCCCCAATATTTATTTATTTATTTACATCATCTTTGATTATAATGTGGTTTTGGTAAATTTACGTTTCCGTCTGTGTAATCTAATTTTATACCAAAGTATAAGCTACGGTGTTTGCTACCACCAGATAGGCCATATGCTTATTTGCCACGTAAATCATATACCATGTTCTACTCATATACTATGTTGATCAATAGTTCATCATATTCCGCCTTAATTAAAATACAGCCACCGAACCCGGCGCCATGCCACATTCCGCGACTTCTGTACCGCTTGAATATTATATCTTAAAATCGACCTTATTCTCATGCAGAATAAGGGATATTATCCTGGAGCGTCACGCGTATAGACGACCGTAATATTGTAGGAAAAGCGACTCTATTCACGAAGTGAATAAGACTTATTTATTGCTTGAAAATGATGTTAGGCGCACATATGTGGCCTGGGAAAATCGACCTAATTCTTACTGTATAATAAGTCAAATTTTACTGGAAACGAACGCTAAGAAACGTCCATTAGTTCGAAAGAAAGGCGACTTTATTAACGCATAGAATAAGGTTTATTTTCTGAGAGAGAGGGTGTCATATATATTGTGTGTAGATACAACGAAAATAGTTCTGTTGGAAAGGCGACTTTATCACGTAGTATTAGAGTATATTTTCCCGTAGATATGTGCTTTATATATGAGCATTAGTTATGACGTAATATGACTAAAACGCTTAGGAAAGCGTGAATTGCTTGTGGTGCAATTTAATTTGTAGGCTGTTGTAATGTTGGGAAACGAGTTAATCTGTATGTAAATTATACTATACTATTGGTTTTCATCTTATTGGTATGGTACCCTACGGAAGGTGCGAGGAAGAAAGGACGACCGTTCCGTAGGTGGGACGACGATAAAAAAGTGGTGGCAGGGTCAAAGTAGAGAAGGAAATGCTACGATCAACATTTTTGGGAAAATTTGGGGTAGGCCTATGCGAAAGCAAAACAATCTGAATTATCAACCGATTTCTGTTGAAAAAGATACAAATATCTTTATTTCGTCTTCATAGGTGATGTCCCGGGTATGTCCTTAAACTACGACCAAGACCACCGGGGAATGGGCAGCAGCATTCCTAGAGTACGGTGGAGATACTGCGATCGCCAACCCGCATGCCAAGCGTGGCGATAATGGCATTTACCCCCCATGAAATTGGGGGAGGCCTATGTCCAGCAGTGGACGTCCTAGGGCTGATATGGTGGTGGTGGTGATAAAATAGGTGTACAGTACAAATAGGTAGCAGTTCTATGACGTGCCTTTTGGCGTACGAATTATTAAATTATCATTTACAATTAAAATTAAAATCCCATAGAAACAATAAGATAATATAAAATTACATGTCAAATATTGTCAATTACCACCATCCACCACCATATCAGCCCATAGACGTCCACTGCAGGACATAGGCCTCCCCCACTTTCATGGGGGGAAATGCCATAATCGCCACGCTTGGCATGCGGGTTGGCGATCGCAGTATCTCCACCGCATTCCAGGGATGCTGCTGCCCAACCCCCGGTGGCCTTGGTCGTAGTTTTAGGAGATACCCGGGTCAATTACATATATATAAATTACAAGCCATACGATTATTATTGTATGTCTTTTCCGCTCACGAGACAATGGTGTCCCGGGCCTTTGGAAGGCGTACGCGGAGCCGAAGTACCGAGGTACCGAAGTACCAACCGAGTACCACGTAGCCAACACGTAGAGGCCCTTTTGACAATTTAATGAAATGCAAGGGGTACACCGAGCGGATGCTGTCCCTGCCTGTGTCATGGGACGCACACAGAGACAGCGCCCGCCTTCCTGTACGGGAACTGTTGCTGGTTGATGGAATCTAAATTATTATTATTATTAATTACATTAAGTCACAATATTGAGATCTACATCATTAATGTAATCCTTAATATTATAATAACATTTATCTAAAAGCATTTTTAATTGACTATTAGTGAATGTTAAAATTTATTAACATCAGCATTTTTCAGCGCAACAGGCAATTTGTTATATAGTTTAGAAGCCATTATGTTAACATTGCGTCCCATCAGAGCGGTATTGTACTTCTCTATGAGCACCGCAGCGCTTCTAGGTCGCAAGTTACCCATTCGATTTGAATCGATTAATTTGAAAAGGGTGGGATTTCTTTTAACAAAATTGCAGCATTCGTAAATGTATAGACTAGGTAAAGTTAATATTTTTTGTGATTTGAAATGCGGCCGGCAACTTTCCATAGGTTTCAGGTTATTGACTTGGTTTTATTATTTCACAATTTTACTTCATCTACGAGTATACTAGTATTATAAAGCTGAAGAGTTTGTTTGTTTGTTAGTTTGATCGCGCTAATCTCAGGAATTACTGGTTCGAATTGAAAAAATATTTTTGTGTTGGATAGTCCATTTATCGAGGAACGCTTTAGGCTATATAACATCACACTGCGACCAATAGGAGCGAAGACGCGGACGAAGTCGCGGGCAATAGCTAGTAGTTAATAATTCTAAGAAAACTTTAATTTTAATCTTGCAAGTTTTTATGTTCCTTCTTTGACAGCTTGGCCACGATTCCACGAAATCAAAAAACATGTTGTTTTCCGTAAATAACTTACTTATTTCGTTTTTGACGTTTATTACGTATATTTTACCAGCAAATACCTTGGTTTTTTAGTTGTTTTTTTTACACATTTGTTATATAAAATTGACATGTATTATTTGTTTTTTATAACGATTTGTTGTGGTTTTATTTGTGTATTGACATTTCGAAAGTGCTGTATACAGTCACCGGCAATAGTATCTTCCTACACGAAGGCCGCTTAAATATGTGACACGCTCTTATTGGTAGCGTCATAAGAACGTGTCACATATTTAAGCGGCCTTCGTATAGGAAGATAATATTGCCGGCGACTGTACAATAAGGTCTACTTGGAAAATAAAATTACTAATGTGCCATTACTACTACTACTAACATAGTAAGCTCAATAAGGCAATACTGAATCGCGGAAAACTTTAAGCCCCGAACAGCGCGAGCGATGTCAAATGCAAGGTATTATAGTAAATTACTTAGCGCATCGACCTATAAAAGATTTAACACGCACACGTACACACAACAGGCCACGCCCCCTGTCGGCAACCTCTTTGTTCGTACACACGCACACATGCGCAGTGCACCGCGCGTTAAGGGGGAGTGAAATATTTCCGCAATTTTTCTTACTTACATTTTATTGTCTGGGCTCTATGTAATGGCGATTGAATTTGATTCTTGAATTGTATATTTACTAGCTTAGAATAAATGTACAAAACAAAAATATATCAAATACGGTTTTCACATTTATATGTAATGGATCTGTTTAATAAAGAAAGCCTTATAATCCTACCTAAGCCTTAATAAGACTGACGATGAAAAGAATCTTGAATTTATCATATTTTTTACTCGCGCTGAGATCTAGCGAAAACCCCAAGGGAATCGCGTAACTCAAAATATCTTGTCACTAAGGAACCCTCCCAATAACGATAATTACGACGATCATTATTAAAAGCACAATTTGACGGGAATCAACTTTTCCATAGCCATTACCGACTGACAATGCTTCCATTTTCCTTGTGCACCCTCTTAAGTGTTGTTGTGTGGGTGAGCGTTCGGACAGGGGATGGCGTTAGTGTGGGGGGGCGGAGAGAGCATATATAGCCGCGCGGGGCGCCGTTCGCAGCATTGGCGCGCGGCCCTCCGACGAGGCCGGTCGTCGCTCCCGCCATGCCATAGTCAATCCACGTTTCTCTTTCCTCCTTCTCTCCTAGCTATAACTAATACGTATCATGCATTCTCTATTGTAATATTGGTGCTCAAATATATATTTTTATACGGACGTTATGGAGAGTTGTTGATAGATTAGATTAAATATATATTTTGGTATTGAAGTGATAGAGGCGTCAAGATGAATTTCATCGGTGAGTTAATTTCATTTACTAGAAAGCTTTTTTTTGCTATAAGTTAAATAAGTCGTAGCGATGTCATAAATAATACCAAGCGTAGCTGCCACCACTGAAGGCTACGCTACGGTCTACGCCGTAGAGCCTCTACGAGCCGGAATTGAATTAAGTTTCTAACTAAATTGAATTGGTTATTGAAGTTACTTCTAAAGGGTGCATTGCTTTGAGGGGTTTATTAAGTTTATATTGAATGTGTTTGATTGCAGTAGCTATTTATTTTAATTTTCCTATATTCCTTTAACTTTAATTAATTTACTATAAGTTTTCGACTCATTTGCTTTTTTTTATACCACGTCGGTGGCAAACAAGCGTACGACCCGCCTGATGGTAAGCGGTCATCGCAGCCTATGGGCGCCTGCAACTCGCTTAAAATGCATATTTCGGAATACCTGTCCCTCACTTCAATTTCCTGCTTAGTGATTGTAAAAGGGGTATAACTAGGCTATTAGTTTCGATAGTTTTAGTAAATTTAAGTACTGTAAATATACATAAATCGCGTAACTCTGGTCATCAATTTGTATGAAAATTGACCCTTACTGCTGCGTTACCAGTTTATTACGGATATAAACATTAATTTATGCGTTTTACCACTGAAATCCTTATAAATAGTTCAGGAACTATTTCGATATACACTTTTGTCTTTACTTGTATTCTAGTTGAATGCGTGTCATATTTTTTTCGCAGAAGAAAAAAGGCTATACAAAAGAGAATGGCGGTCAGTTATTTGAAACAGTTAACTTTTATTTGTCTTTTTTACAGACACTTTTATTATAGGTTAAAAGCAAACCGCGTGATTCCATTTCTTTTATTTTCTTTTTTCATGACAAAGGTGGCAAACGAGCAGACGAATCGCCTGATGGTAAGCGATTAGCGTCGCCCATGGACACTCGTAACACCAGAGGGTTTGTAAGTGCGTTGCCGGCCTTTAAGATGGGAGTACGCTCTACAAATACATTCGGTTTTTTTACTTAACTGTGTTACTACAACGGCATAATTTAAAATTCAGCACTTAGGAGCAACGAAAATGTTTTTTTTTTGTACAGAATCAACTAAGAATTTCCCTTTTTTTATTAAAAATTGCTCTTGGCCAGCATCTAGCCAGGGGGCAAAGATGAGGCCGACGATGATATGAAGCGAGCTCACCCAGAAAATGCCTAAGATTTACTCGTGCCTTAAAAAGGTCTATGTTCTATAAACTCGGAAATACAGACGCCGGCAGAGAATTCCAAACCTTAGAAGTGCGCATTAGTGTCCTTTTTCCGGTTCTTTGGGTATATAACTAACTTTGCCTAGTTCCATTGTTTTTATTGACTTTTTAAAGATATTAAGCGTTTTGATGTTCAATTTCACTGTCGTCTGTCTCCGTAAGACCCCGCTTACTTTTACAAGTACAAATAAAAAAAAAACCGGTCAAGTGCGAGCCTGCGCATTTTTTAATTTACCATTGGCCATGTGACAATTCACTGATTTACGAATTATAGTATACAGGGTGTGGCCTGTAATAGGAGCAAAAAATTAAACGGTACATTTGAGCTCTCCAGCAATTATTTCCAAATGATTTTAATTGGAAAAAAAAGTAAAATTTTTTGAATTCTTTTTTTCGCAAATGTAGCTTATCTGTACTTTTTTACTCTACTGGAGTGATATTAATAACAATTTATTCAAAAAAGACTAAAAATTTATATATTTTTTTTAAAAATCCCAAAAATATTCTTTCAAACCAAAAATGCGACAACGATTATGAGTCATAATTTGAAGCAACCTCAAAATCAGCATTGACTGCCGCGCTATAATCTCTGGGTGCCAAGATCCATTACTTGGAGGTCGTAACTTTAGATCAAAATTTCTCCCAATTGAAAAAAGATAAAAAAAAATTGGACACAAGAGGTTACTGCAGATTCTCTAAGGAAGCGTCCTTTAAATTTATTGCTCCTATTACAGGCCACACCCTGTATAAACCTAATTATTTATAATGTATCGAAAAAAGACCTGTAACAATTGTTATCAATAAAATTTTCATTTCATTTCATTGAATCGCGCGTCGAGGGTTCCTGTATAAACTTTGTCTATAAAGGATTTCTAATTATTTATATAAAATAACCCTCCTCTAGTACACCAACTAGTGAAACCTTACCTTGAAATTCGATTTACCACCACCACCATATCAGCCCAAGAACGTCCACTACTAGGCATAGGCCTCCCCCAATTTCATGGGGGGGTAAATGCCATAATCGCCACGCTTGGCATGCGGGTTGGCGATCACAGTATCTCCACCGCACTCCAGGGATGCTGCTGCCAATCCCACGTTGGTTTTGGTCGTAGTTTTATGACATACCCGGGTTCAAAAAATCACTAATATAACGACGGTTTACTAATAAATAAGACAACCACTCCAGCCTACAGTCTGTAGTTGGAAATGACCGTGCCTACGAAGCGGGAGGTTCCGGGTTCGAATCCAGGTCAGGGCATTTATTTGTGTGTTTATCACGAATATTTGTTCTTGAGTCTTGGATGTTTTCTATATAATTATGTTATTCGCCTAGTACCCATTGGTAAGGTTTGGAACTAGGTCGATTTATGCAGAGATTGCCCTTAAAACTATTTTATATTTACCTTTAAGGGTTTTTAAACATAAATCACACAGCATTTTTTTCAATTGCCGACAACAAACACATACATTGACACCTGTATTCTCAGAAAGGGTAAGCAGGAAACGTGAAATTTAATTTTTAGTAGCACTTCAAGCAATACATGTATTCTAAATAATATATAACCTAGGTCTCTTTCTACATTATGTATTAAATTGAATAATATCGGATATTTTCACGCAACGGGCTCGTGCCTTAAAAAAACCGGCCAAGTGCGAGTCGGACTCGCGCACCGAGGGTTCCGTAAAATATTATATGATATAACTAGAAATTTACGGTTTCCGCAATTTTTCCTTTATCTGTGCTATAAGACGTTACTTCGTACCAAATTTCAAGATTCTGAGTTCATAGGAAGTACCCTTTAGGTTTTGATTTCCTTGCGAGTGTCGAAAATTTGCGACATAAACGGCTGTATCTTTTGATTGCGTTGGCTTAGAAGTTTTGTTTTTTCACGGCTCCAAGAGACAGTAGACTTGAGTATTTGATATTAATTCCAGCTTGATACCTCCACGCGTTCCCAAGAAAAAGGGTCTTGACAGACAGACGAACGGACGGACGACAAAGTGATCCTATAAGGGTTCCGTTTTTTCCTTTCGAGGTACGAAACCCTAAAATTAGTCCGTCAGTTAGATTAAAAACATATGAAACACGTTTTATGATATAACTGGGTATATCAAAAGTATCGTGCCGAGCTCACACTCCCGAACTTTCACGCGCAATCTAACGGACTGATTTCTATATCATTTATTTATGTACAAAGAACATATATACAAGAATAATTAACAAAAATGATATAAATAAAATCAAAAGTAAGTTCTAAGACAAGCCCTTGAGGCATTGTACCGAGGATGCTGGCGGCATTGTTGCTGTATCGCAATGCTGATACGTTGAGCGAGGAAGTCGCCAGCTCTTCGGTCACGAGTTACGTCAAACAGATACCTTGCAAGTTCAACTTCCATTTATTTATTTAATCGTATGGCATTTATTTACGAACCGTGAGATCTTCGAGAAGACAAGTACGGTTGCCAGTTTTTGTTGCACTTTTAGCACCACCCAGGGGTCACGTGTAGGGAACGGTGGGTACTCCCTACGGACGTGGTGCAACTTCGACCCCCCTTTGTCAAGTGAGTGGGCAACTTGACTGTTAGAAGTTCTCAAGCCGCCCGAAGGCCTCTAACTTGGCTTAACGACTGCTGTCGTAGACAGCAGCCGGGATCAACGGCTTAACGTGCCTTCCAAAGCATGAGAGCGCTCAGTTAGTAACCACTCAAAGCGGTCACCCATCCAAGAACTGACCTGCGCCCACATTGCTTAACCTCGCATACCGCACGCGGTAGGCGGGTGCCGCTGGGCCACGAGCGCTCTCAACTTCCATACTGACTGATTACAGTAATTCATATTGATTGAGTATTTATGGTAGATAAAATTTGTTAAGCCTGCTATTTTAAAGTTTTTAAATATAAAATAACAATAAATGAATAAATATTGGGGGACAATCTTACACAAATTGACCTAGTCCCATACTAAGCAAAGCTTGTACTATGGGTACTAAACGACGATATACATACTTATATAGATAAATACATACTACAATACGTGATAAATGCACAAATAAATGCCCTGGCTGGTATTCGAACCCGGGACCTCTAGCTTCGGAGGCAGAGTCACTACCAACTAGGCTATACAGGCCGTCGATATCTACATGAAATTTAAAAAATAGACGCTGTTTGTTCATCAAAAATTGTGAACATCACTTTTTGCATTTCCTCACAAACTCGTTATAACAGAGCGTTTGCTGACTGTGCAAGTGATCGTTAACGAACCCAACCATTATTTTAAAAAAATGCTCAACCTGACCGCACGACTCAAAATTTCAACGCAGTCCCAAAATGCGCCAACCTCCGCTTTACATGACGGTTAGGTTTCGGGTCGTTTTTCCCCCGGGAATATCCGAGCCTTTGTGCGATGTCAAGGCTTCTGGCACGATGCCAACTAGGCTGCCCCTATACCCGCTATCCCAGTTCCAAAAGACCTTAAGTCTTAGGAAAACACTACGGGAATTAGCTGTTTTGCACGTGGTACAGCGCTGGCATCACTCGACATCCAAATGGTCGTATGTTACAGTAAAGTCATACGGAAATCTGCTTTTTTGTTGATGGGGGAATGCTGCGCTGGTTAGGCTATTTTGGACGGTAAAGGCCTTAATATACGCGGGTATATTTATTTAGCGTACGATGTATGGTCGAGGTCATAAATATGTATAAACTTTTGGACCTTATTTCTTAGGAATAAAGTGAAAAAATGTATGCATATTGGTGCCCGCGACTGTGTTAGTGCAATGGGTCTTATGAAAGGTTGCAGATGCTTATAATTTCATTTTCCTGTTAGTACGAATTATTAACAGGAAACTGCTTTCGGTAATATGAAGATTAAAGCACAAAAATTGGGTTTCTCCAGTACCCAAAGGGCTGGAAGAGATCGCTCTTTAGCGATAAGGCCACCAATTGACATGAACATTTTCATACAATTTACACGGTAACCTTTCGTGTCACAAAAGAATCAATTAACACATTCTTATTTGTAAACGGAACTTAATCGCGTACGACTCAATTTTTTTGAGGTTTGCCCAACGTTCGACGTGAATAAATTTTTTAGACGAATTAAATCCCATAACGACGGTCCGAAAATTTGGTCCTGACCCGTCTGCCTCCCTAAATCTTTGTTCATTCTTTTGTACATGCTGTTCTATTATGTCCTTAAACTACGGCCCGACCCCCCGACCCGGGTATGTCCTTAAACTACGACCAAGACCACCGGGGAATGGGCAGCAGCATTCCTAGAGTGCGGTGGAGATACTGCGATCGCCAACCCGCATACCAAGCGTGGCGATTATGGCATTTACCCCCCATGAAATTGGGGGAGGCCTATGTCCAGCAGTGGACGTCCTAGGGCTGATATGGTGGTGGTGGTGGTGGTTCTATTATGTTACTTATGCAATAAAGAGTATGTATTGTAGATTCTACTTACACCAGCTTCTATTTATGAATGAATTTCTTTATTTCAGACAAGAGTCCATAATAATAGCAGGTACATGAATTTAATTAAATTAAACAGAATAGGTAACAGAATAAAGTTAACATTATACATTATAAAGAATACATTAAAAATACGTGTTATTTATGAAAGATCATGTACGTTTGCGAAATACTGCTAGTAAGCCAATACGTATGTAGTTCATTACTTTCGCCGTATTATCCTATACCTAACTTTTGAATAGGCCGGCCTCTGGCTAAGATCCAAGCGCTGAATGTAAAAATTAAAGATTAAAACTTGAAGATATCCGATTCGTTTGGAAACTTCCATCGTTAAACTTCGTAGCTTGTCGGGTAACTTTTTTTTAGAGGATCACGGGAGGTTTTATGCATGATCATACTTGTGAGTTTTAAAATTAACGGTTTGAAATGAGAGTTTAAGAGTGCAAGTTTGCATGGGTCTTTTTATGTGGACTTTACTTGTACATACATAAGGACAGGAGTTTGCTGCCATCGTCTGTATTTCCTGAAACATACAATCTGGGTCTCTTAGAGACAAGAGTGAGTGGTGCCTTTGCTGAACCATTGAGCTACATCTTAGTCCTTGTCATCGCTTTCCATCAGGTAAGACTAGTGCTAATTGCTTGTCAGTCAATCATAAAAAAAAACATTCAGCATCAGAAGCTGCACGTGTGAAGGGTTAAAAATTCTTACTTCCTTGTAATAAAGACCTTTGATTTCTTCATAGTGTAGCTACGTTGAAGATGATTGTGTATAAAGCTGGCTTTTACCCGCGTCTGCGAACATGTGGAATTCAGTTTCTAAAATGACAGCGTTAGAAAGGCCATTCAATCGTTTATTATGCTGCTAACAAATGTCAAACAGCACTTAAAATGTAAAATAATCCTAAATATAATAAAAACAAATCGTTTTCGTGGCTGTTTTATGTGTTATGATGTTTTGTTTTTTGTTCTGTATTTTTACCACGAATAAATGTATTTCTATTTCTAAATAATACAGGTTAACAATGTCAATGTAGGTGTAAATGGAAATAAAAAAAAATATTAAATATATATGTATTTGCAATAATTTTAATTCAAACGATTTTCCTATAAAATCGTTGAAACTGTGAAAAGGCCTATGATTTATTTAATTCTTCAGTTTTCTCATAAAATCGACGCGATTGTTTTTTACTTTTTTTTAACTGCACGAAATTCGATAAAGATCATGCCTGATCGTCGTTTTGCCTCGGGGTGAAATTTTTTAACGTTATATTTTAGACAATTTAAACAAAGCATTAATCAATTGTACATATTAACATTCCTAATAAAACACTCCGACTATTGGTGAAAATTTTATGAATATCCGTTCAATTGTTTTTGAGTTTATCACATACAATAAGTCGAAGTAATACGAGGTCGTTCGAATCCTCCAATTTGGTGGAACTCGCATGCAATAACTTGCACCGTGTACTTAAATGACATGACCCAGTTTGGGTTCATTGATGATTAAAAAGGGTGTTTATTTTTTTAATAATTTCTATCTACGGAAGCACGCCAGGAGTAGGACCAAATAGAGGAAAAGAAGGGAGGCCTTTGTCCCTTTGCCCAGTGGGCGTATGATGGTTGCCATTTCATCACTTATCGTCGTGGATAAAACACCCGTCACTCTCGCACTCGCATACTTGTCAGAACGTGACGAATATTTTATCCATGACGATAAGTGATAAAATGGGAACGTCTCCTGGATACTATTGTTGGGCTATATTATACCGAACTAAACAATATGGATGAAGGAGGAAATGAAATAGACCCTTTGCTAAGCGTAACAGCAAAAAATCACTTAAAAACTCCAGACTCCGAAACTATTAGTCTCTGCCGAAAAAAAGCCCAATCGTCTTAGAAGTTTTAACAACGTCCCTGTCTGCCGGTAGTGTTTAGAGAGGGACGGATGGCTCTCGAGTCGAGTGCTGGTCAAACAGCGGACATCGGATTGCTTTTAGCGGGAGGTGTGGGTTATTAAGTTGGGAGTAATGTGTAGTGATGGGGCTAGCGACGAATTTTGACTACGGGATGCTGAAAACCGAAGAAGACGTAGCAAAGAGCCCAAGGCTCCTAAGCCTTATTGGCTTAGGAGCCTTGTGTAATTGTTAATTTGCTTAAAAAAGGATTGATGCTCTTGTAAGCATGCAAATTACACCAGTCTTGTCTATAATGTCTGAGGATACAAACTACTCAAGGATACAACTATTCAACCTGTATTACAAGTTAGAATATATATGGAAATGCTTATTCAGATAAAGCACACATTACAGAGCAAAAAAATAATTGATGCTTAAATAAAACGTTGTGCCGACAAATGAGTTCGACAATTTAGCAAAATACATAATAGGCTAAGACCATAATGACGTAAATCTCTTTCCAAGTATTTCTGTAATAAAGAAACTGGCTTGTAATATTAGCTACAAGTGGTCATGAAATGGGTACCAGAGTTAACGGTAAAAGAGAGTGGTAAGCGAAAAATGTGAATTGACATATTTTCGAGAATTTTAAAGAATCCCCTTTTTGCTTCGATCAATGAAAAAAAAAATGAATTATTGTCAAAATATAATGGTTTTACCTTCCGGCAGTTTGTAAAATCATGCAATTGCAACGGCGATACATCGCCTTAGTTAAATATATCCCCAATCACTGAGCAGCTTTGCAGAATAAAAAGTAATCTCATTTTGTATCTTCGTCGGCCGAAGTTTTTTAAATGGTCGAAAATTTTCGGCCTGCTGAGCACATCACTAGTGGTCTCTGTGTGCGTTAAGCCGGACATTAGGACGTTTTTTTGCGGACGACGCTTTTTACTTAGAGGAATCTGTTCGGTGCACATTTCACAGAGATTTAGTGTAGAGATGTTTCATTTCAGACAGGTTCGTTCTGTAAAATGCTGTGATATTACTAAATATAAAGATAAATTGTACATGTTATTTTTTCTTTGTTTTGCTCCACAGTTTCACATTAACACAACACGAATATAACATATCCTTAAGGGATTTAATGGGGGACGAAAGTGTGTGGGGTCAAGACCAAATTTTTGGAATATAGTTAGGGGTTTTTTTTTCGCTTGTGACACGAAAAATAACCAAATAAATTGCATTATTTTTTTGGGCCACAGTTGGAATAATTTTCTCAATGTATTGACCGACCGAGCGAAGCGAGCTAAGCGACTCAGTTGCTTGAGCAAAGATACTTTCGTATTTCTGTTCGAATGTCCGACGGATCTACTTACGTACGTTCTCCTCTGCTGGTCGCAATTCTCAACGGGTTCTCGTGAAATTTTGTGAGCAACTTTGATAATTATATGGATTTTTTGTCGTTTCAGTCATTTTTATAATTTACCAAAATAGCGTAGCCTTTTTATAAACTACCGATTAACACTTAACAGTTTATCCAATAACCATATCCCGTTAATTAAAATCATTAACGATATGCACTTCCAATTAAAATGAGGCTCCAGTAATTGCACTAAAACTGAGTGTTTCCATAAACTCGGAATGTCGTACTCCGTATTTATTGTTTGAACTAGCAACACTAAATCGGAACGTAACAATAAACGGCTTTAATTACTTTGGGTTGTTAATTTTAAGCCGTTTTAATCGCTACTTGGGTTAACTGAAACAGGGACTCTAAATATCTAACCGATTTGTTTTTTTATTTTATTTTGAAAGGGTCATCAGTCTGTATACGTCCCACTGCTGGGCACAGGGTTCCTCTCTTATAAAGGGATCAGACAGTGGTTCTCACTGAATTTCTACGCAGATGTATCCAGGTTTCCTCGCGATGTTTTCCTTGACTGAAAAGACTTGAAAAAAAAAGAACGAGCGGTAAAAGTAAATAAATCAAATAAAATGCTGCTTACACAAACTCAGAAAGTCTCATTGCTACGATGCGGGATTCAAACCCACAAACGCCGCTTGACAACCACACACTTGAACCACTGCTACTAGTGGCTCTGTGAGATGCAGACCTCGCAGTTTTTTTTTTTCAAATCTCAAAGGTTCCAAATACTGACTCGACAAATGAATTCTATATAATTATCGAACCTGCTTACGAAATTTCACGAGAATCGATTGAGAAATGCGACTTGCAGAGGAGAACACCGGGTAATCCGGAAATCGGCGTCCGCCAGCTGGAAATACGAAAGCATTTTTTCCGAAGCAGAAACGGAGACCTTCGTTTCACTCGGTCAATTCGTTGTTATTGATGTTTTCTGTGCTACATCAAACATCACATGATTATCAAGATAGAAATACGGTGTTACCCAACTAAAATAACAGCCATACAAAGAGAAACAAAGAAAATAACCCATTATGGGACGCCTACAGGATGATTCTGTCTAACGCACGTAAGCAGGGCTTATCCTTCGGAATACCCTCGGTATTCTGTCCATTTTATTAGTTCATCGAAAATGGAACACGCTGTATTTGGACTTGGAAACTAATACCATTCACGAAGTTAGCTTACGGGACTTTTGTCTCTGCCATAATAGAACCTCACTTTTATCAAGGCATTCAGCGATAGTGAATTGAATTCGAAATCAATTCCAATTCGATTTTACGATCAAAAACGAAATTTCGTGACACTGGTGTAGAGTAAAATCAATTTTAAAATCTCGGATCACCAAATAAATGTAGTTTCGCTCTCATTTTAAAACGGCATGCCGGAATAACATGAAACTTTGTATACGCAATGGAATCAGCCATATCTAGGCCGGAAATCAGTTTCTGTTGCTTGAAATTATAATAGAGAAAAATATGGTGACTATTAAGGTTTTCATACAAGATCTAAAAACTCAATATCTCACTGTATTTTTTTATTACAATAACTAGCAATAGAAATCTTCGGCTTAGATATGGCGGATTCCATTGTGTAAACAAAGTTTCATGTTATTTCAGCACGGCGTTTTAAATTAAGAACGAAACTATGTTTGTATGGAGAATTCAGTTCTTTCGATCGCTTGAAAAGTTTCTATGGGATGACAGCTGATAGCACCATATTTAGCGCTCGTGGCCCAGCAGTGGGCGCAGGTCAGTTCTTGGATGGGTGACCGCTTTGAGTTGTTACTAACTGAGCGCTCCCGTGCTTTGGAAGGCACATTAAGCCGTTGATCCCGGCTGTTGTCTATGACAGCAGTCGTTAAGCCAAGTTAGAGGCCTTCGGGCGGCTTGAGAACTTCTACTAACAGTCAGAAGTTGCACCACGTCCGTAGGGAGTACCCATCGCTACCATACACGTGACCCCTGGGTGGTGCTAAAAGTGCAACAAAATTGGCAACCGTACTTCTAAGATCTCACGGTTCGGAAATAAATGCCATACGATTATTATTTTTACCATATTTAACGTGGATCGGCGTCTTATTGACCCGGACCCGATTGGGATTACCATCAAACTACGATCAAGACTACCGTGGGACGGGCAGCGGCGTCCCTGGACTACGGTGGAGTTACCGCGATCGCCAACCCGCACGCCAAGCGTGGCGATTATGGCATTTTGCCCCCATTAAATTGGGGGAGGCCCATGTCCAGTGGACGTATTTGGGCTGATATGGTGGTGGCGTCTAATTGTAAGTTTGCACATTCTGCCCTTAGATGAGTAATTCTCTCCTAACCTAGACGAGGTTAGCACTGAAATAATATCCAATCTAGAACACGCCTGAAGGTTAACCAAAGTGGGCTAAAGGCCTAACGAGGTGAACCGCTATTTTTACAGAAATCAATAGCGAGCGAGAACATCTGTCCGTTTTCTTTTGTTTGTTTTAACCTATATTAGGTAGCCTAAAGTATTTAAGAAGACATTAACGTATTCACTAGTGCCACTTGTAAATAATTGTGATTATTTAAACAAAACGTCCAAATGCGAGTCGGAGACGTGCACCGAGGGGTCTGTACAACTAAAAAACAAATTTGTAAAAAAAAACAACTAAAAAACAAAGGTTAAATATACGTAATAAACGTCAAAAACGAAATAAGTAAATTATTTACGGAAAACAACATGTTTTTGGATTTCGTGGAATCGTGGCCAAGCTGTCAAAGAAGGAACATAAAAACTTGCAAGATTAAAATTAAAGTTTTCTTAGAATTATTAACTACTAGCTGTTGCCCGCGACTTCGTCCGCGTCTTCGCTCCTATTGGTCGCAGCGTGATGTTATATACCCTAAAGCCTTCCTCTATAAATAGAATATCGAACACAAAAAGATTTATTTCAATTCGAACCAATACTTCCTGAGATTAGCCCGTTCAAACAAACAAACTCTTCAGCTTTATAATATTATATAGTATAGATAAGGTTCTTAATTATTAGATAACAAAGTGCCCTTTTTTATTCACCTTAACAGAGACCTTTTTTATTCACCGTCCCGACATAATTCTTTAACCGTGGTTTTAACGTGGTCAGCACAAAAACCCATTCACCGACTTATTATGGTAATGAGTTTAATTTGAATCGAAGTTACTTTTATAAAGTGAGAATATGAAAGTAGTATATCAATGTTAGACGATGAAAAAATATAGTTTAAGTGGCCTAGGTTTTAATTTTATTTTTTATATGTAGTTTCTAAGTTATATGCTAAATCTATATTTGCTACTGTCAAATAAATAAATACTCGTACATAACGGTATTTTTAGAGGCCTTACAAATATTAGAATGTTATAAACGCAGATTATGGCAAAAGTATTGATCATTTAATAAACTGGTTAAAAAATCCGATGCTTTTATTATAGTTTTATATAGTAACATTTTTGTTTTTTGTTGTATATATTAGGAGTCATTTTTTACACAAATCGAACTAGTCCCATAGTATGCTCAATAAGGCTTGTGTTATGGGTACTAGCCAACGATATATTCTAAGCCATGCCATAAGAAAAAAAACCGGCCAAGAGCGTGTCGGGCCACGCTCAGTGTAGGGTTCCGTAGTTTTTGTAATTTTTTCAAAAACTATTCAACCTATCAAGTTCAAAATAATTTTCCTACAAAGTTTTTATAAAGTTCTACTTTTGAGATTTTTTTCATATTTTTAAAACTTATGGTTCAAAAGTTAGAGGGGGGGGGACACATTTTTTTTTACTTCTGGAGCGATTATTTCCGAAAATATTAACATTATCAAAAAATGATTTTAGTAAACCCCTATTTATTTTTAAATACCTATCTAACAATATATCACACGTTAGGGTTAAAATGAAAAAAAAATCACTCCCCACTTTACGTATAGGGGAGGTACCCTAATAAAATAATTTTTTTCCACTTTTTATTTTACCACTTTGTCGGCGTAATTGATATACATACTAGTACCAAATTTCAGCTTTCTAGTGCTAACGGTCACTGAGATTATCCGCGGACGGACGGACGGACAGACATGGCGAAATTCCTAGTTGACTACGGAACTCTAAAAATGCCATTACCGAGATAAGAAGCCGGGACCTCTAGCTTCGGAGGCAGTGTCACTTCCAACTAGGCTAAACAGGCGGACGTATATGTTTTGCTGACGTGCTGCCTAATTACGCAGCGAATGGTAGGAGTCCCACGCATGCGCACACAGCTGTGTGGCCCGGCTCTTTTACGGGAATATTCCCGTATTATATAATCAATATACATTAATTTTACTTTTTTTTTATCGTGAACCGATTGAGCTAGTAGAAAAAAAAATTATTGACCGATTTTCTGACTCCTCATTTTAAACCTTCCCATACTTAGGGACTATTAGGAGGTCAGAACGTTCAAGACGGGACACTGGCTTTTTTTGTCGGTCTGTTTAGCCTAGTTGGTAGTGACACTGCCTCCGAAGCAAGAGGTTCCGGGTTCGAATCCCGGCCAGGGCATTATTTGTGCATTTAGCACGGATATTTGTTCCTGGGTCATGGATGTTTTCTACGTAGTTAAGTATGTATTTACCTACATAAGTAGGTCGACTTGTGTAAGGTTGTCCGCCAATATTTATTTATTATTAATCTACCACTTAATGATTCACATGAATGATTTTTTTTGTTTTTTATTCATATAATGATTTATATAATTTTGTGTCATTTGTCTATATAATATTATGATGTTATTATGATGTTATTTAAATCCGTGTTGTTCATGTTTAATTCTCGGTTTGCCTATAAATCGTATCTCCACTCAATTGCTCAAAGGTTAGCTGGAAGAAATCCCTTATAGAGATAAGCTCGCCTTTGTACATATGTCAACTGTTCTTGTAATTACTGTTTATTGTTATGTTTCACTCATGTACAATAAAGAATTTTACATACATACATACATACACTCTTTATTTATATATGTAATGATTTGTCATGACAATAAACTTACGGTAATGCCGATTTTTGCAAGTACCTATCAAACAGCAGTTGAAGAACACAGCATACCTAACATTAAAAAGCCGGCCAGTAAGGGCATTTTGTTTCTGAGGTGAGCAGAGACATTTGTTCCTGAAACTTAGATGTTTTCTATGAATTTAAGTATATATCTATAAAATGTATCGTCGTCTAGTACTCATAACACAAGCCATTATTTAGCTAACTACGGGACTAGTTCGATTTGGGAAAAAATTGTCTCCGAATATTTATTTATTTATTAGCGCGTCAACCGACTACAATTTGAAGATTGGATTCGCCTTGAAATGATAATGGAATACAAAAAAGGCGTCCTAAATAGTTTTACAAAACTCCCGCAAATGAGATACGGGAAATAAAACAAAAGTGGATAGCAGCTGTGTTCGTTTAATTAACTAAAATGCGGCAAGGGCGGGAAGAAATGCGGGCCAAGTTGCAACAAGTTTTATTTCAGTGCCATTCAACTTCACGACATACGTTTTGAGTGTAAGTAGAAGTTTAAGGAAAGTGTGTACGCGAGTAGTAGTAACTGGGAAGCTAGCTTTGTTGTTTTAGACTTGTACAATACTAAGAGTTTATCCAACTTATTTCAAGTTTATTTTGAGACCTGTCTCATTTTAGTTGACAAGTTTTGTGCTCAGATTCTTTGAATAATTGTTTGTAGGTACATATACAATGCGAAATAAATCAAAGTCAAAATATTCTTTTATACAAAAAGGCCTAGCAACAAGCAATTTGGAAACATCACTTTATATCATCTTAGGCTATTTAGTTAGAGCAATTTATAAGTATTGATGCGAGAAGTACTGAGATTTCATCAAAAACATAAATAGGAAGAAAGTGGGGCCAATATGGGCAATTCGAGCAATAAACTTAATACATAGATTCTTATTTTATTATTTATTGCTTTAGTTTATTTTTTATTGGAAATATTTTTTTTTATACCACGTCGGTGGCAAACAAGCGTACGGCCCACCTGATGGTAAGCGGTCGCCGCAGCCTATGGACGCCTGCAACTCCAGGGGTGTCACATGCGCGTTGCCGACCCTTTGAAAATTTATACACTCTTTTCTTGAAGAATCCCATACTGAATATTAAGAATATGCTATTATGCTCAGTTAATCGACTTCTACAACAAAATTATTAAGCTCTAAATGGTGTAGATAATCCTGAATATTTTTATAAGGACATACAAAATTCGCTTATAATCATAAAAAAAATTGTTGTAATTTATTAATAAGTATAGAATATGATGCTTATTGTATTTTTTGACATTGTTGATTATATTATAAATTAATACAAATCTAGTTCTATATAATTAAAATATTTGTACGCCAGCCGGCATAACATAGCGATTCCATAATGCTACATTTTTAACAACTCATATGTACACTACCGTCAAAAAGTTTAAGACCAAACACAAAATATGCAAATGATCAACATTGATTGATTATTCATTCAACTTTGATTCATCTGTTCGTAGTACTCTCGACCAGTTTGCAAAAGTCCAATCCTTGTGAGAAACAGCCCATTGCAATCTTTTTTCCTTGTTTGGTTTGCCTAATAATTTATGATTATTTAATTTACTACAGTATGGGGTTCTTCAAGAAAGGAGTGCATAAATTCTTAAAGGGTCGGCAACGCGCATGTGACACCGACGTGGTATTAAAAAGAAAAAAAAAATGAAACTACAAATTGTGTTTGGTCCTGAAACTTTTTGACGGTAAGTGTACAGTCAGCTGGAAAGAAACTTGACCCCCCCCCCCGCCTGCATAGAAGTTTATCTGCAGGAGGGGTCAGGTTTCTCTGCAGCTGACTGTACCTATGTTAAACAAATAAAGCATTCATTTATTCATCATTCGAAAATAAAACGAACGCTTACTTTCTTGTTCTTTTTTGTGCTACAACAATGTTTCCTATTTAAAAATGAAACTTCTTAGAGCAGTCAAATTATTTACACAAAACAGATAAAGTAGGATGAATTGAAGCTCAAATTTTGACGCTGTGGTGGAAGTTTATACACGAGAGTGATAATTAAGACACAAAACACATAACAGGGTGAACTGAAGCTCAAATTTTGCCTTAATAATTAAGCCTGCGCCTTAAATAATTTGATTGGTTATTTATTTCTATAAAGCGATAACGAATGAAGGGCGAAGTCATTGGTAAATGCTAATTATGTTAAGAAAACTCCAATCGAATCGAATCAAATAATGTATTGAAATGTTTTTTTTTTCTTTAAAATAAAAAAACTAAAATATTGGGGCCAGGGCATTATTTGTGCAATTAGCACGGATATTTGTTCCTGGGTCATGGATGTTTTCTATGTATCTAAGTATGTATTTATCTATATAAGTATGTATATCGTCGTCTGGTACCCATCTCGTAGTACAAGCATTGCTTAGTTTTGGACTAGGTCGATATGAGTAAGATTTTCCCCCAATTGAAAAAAAAAATGGTGTAACTAACATGACTTTGTTTTTATATAATACAGTAGATTTATTTCAGGCATCTAAGGCACAATAATGAAGTTACGTCTTTCTTCCACAACTCTTTTACTCTCTTCATAGCCTCCAGCTACTGTCTAGGCTTGCCACGAGGATGTAGTAGTCTAGGGCTGTCAGCTAAGTAGCTCGGTAAATTAAAAACGGGCATTGTGCCCTGGCGGATTACTGTGTAAGGATGTGGGAGAAATATTCGTTGTGTTCTTGAGATTAAAACGTGTTTGAACGGGATAGTGTTTGAGTGAAAAATTTAGACAATTTTGGAAATAATGTTGGATTGCGTTGGGATTTTTTACTTAAAGAACTAGCCCCATAGTAAGCAAAGTAAGGCTTGTGTTATGAGTACTAGACGAAGATATATTTAATAGATATAAATACACAAAAATCTTATCAGGCTCATAACACACATATTTGCCCTTATCGGGATTTCAACCCAGGACCGTGAGGCCAATCAATTTTAAATCGACTCTTTTATTTTACCGGATTTCAACAAACATATTTTTTAAATATAATACGAGTATCAGTGCTTATTTTCAATAAGCAATGTCGGGCGAGGTCAGTTCTTGGATGGGTGACCGCTTTGAGTGGTTACTAACTGAGCGCTCCCGTGCTTTGGAAGGCACGTTAAGACGTTGATCCCGGTTGTTGTATATGATAGCAGTCGTTAAGCCAAGTTAGAGGCCTTCGGGCGACTTGAGAACTTCTAACAGTCAAGTTGCCCACTCACTTGATAAGCCTAATCCCAATAAGGTCTAGTTTCCCCCTCGGGTTGGAAGGTGAAATGGCAGTCGCTTCCGTAAAAACTAGTGCCTACGCCAATTCCTGGGATTAGGTAGCGGACCCCAGGCATCCTTCAGGATGCAACTGTACTGGGAATAACGCTAGGAGGATGATGATGATCAGTGCTTATTTTCATTTTTGATGATGTAGTCAAGTTAATCTTTGCCAAGTACTGTGATCAATATTTTAATTTCTGAAACGTGCGGAAATTGGGTAAAAGTGTCTACTGACTTACTGTCCGAGGATTTGTATGATAAATAGTGAATTGTCTTCCGAGTCACCATATTTTTATTAGATTTAATTTTGAATAATAGATTTAGAATAAGGTAATGATATTATTACAACTTAAAAATAATATCACTAACATTTTTTCTTTTATTAAATCTGAATGGTGGGGAACAGAGAAAAATGTGTTGGGCAAAATTTGTCGTCGGTTCATTGACCCACTTACCACAAGGCTAAACCGGTCAAAAATATATTTTTAAAACGAGTACAGCTGGTTCACAGTTTAACGAACAGCTAATTTATATGTACAGTCGATAAAGCTGAATGTTTGTCAATTTTGGCCTCTATTTATATCTTAATAGGGTGCAAAAGTGACAAACATTATTTTTTTACCTAAACTGGTAACTATTGTATTCATCGTCATCATATTAACCGAATGACGTCCACTGCGCCACCCGCATCCAGCGGACACCCGCGACCTTTACCGGGTCGTCTGTCTACCTTTGGGGGGTCTGCCCACGCTGCGCCTTCCAGTATGATTTATGCATTTAAATTAAATAGGTTATTAAATTTAGTAAATATCTGGTATTCATTCGTCTAATCTGACTTTGGCAAGCGTTTTACAACGAAAGCTCTAAAGCCCAATTTGAACTTCGCGCACAATTATTATAATGAGCACGAGTGCCCGAAAGCTCTCCTTTGAAACGAGACTCGCCTTCGAAACACTCAATTTGTTCGTTAGTGACTTTTAATGCTACGAACGGCGTAGAGGAGCTACGCCAACGTAGACGTGCTACGAAGAAATTAACTTATGCGTGTTATTTGCTTTTCACTCTTATACTATCTTTGTCTATGCGTGACAGAGAGACAGGATCCGTTTTATATTTTGTTCAGCCGCGCAGAAATTTTAATGTTCGAATCACTCGATGGATGGCGCTGTACTGTCTGCGTCGGTTCCTGAATCTCGCTATCGAATTTTTTTCTTAGATGATGACCTCAAGCTGGTAGTTTTTATTCTTAGTACGGCTTAGTAGAAGTACCAGTACATTGATAATAGTACATTATTGTACACAATTTTACGTCACCACTTGGCCAAAAAGTGGGTTCTTGGCAAGGTGTGGTGTAAAATACTTTATTAATTTAATTAGTCAAGCATTTTTAAGCAAAATTGTAAAATCCAATGTTTTTAATTGAATGTAATATGAGCGACATGGTATTGTACAGCGGTTTGCATTACCAAAATAATGGATATTTAAGCCACGACGGTGGCAAACGAGGGATCAGTCTGCTTCATAGTAGTAGACAACGTAACCCATGAACGCTCGTGACTCCAGCGAATGAAAAAAACACACTGCGTGACTCAAGAGAAGTCAAAGAAGAGAAATAGTAGATTTTGACTTGTAAAAGTGCTATTGCGGCGTACCTGCAGAATAAACTTCATTTATTTATTTCAATAGCGCGTTCCTCTTCTATTTTCCGTTAGATTTAGATTTGATTTTGGCGGAACCGGAAATAAGGGACTTTAAAGCCTTATTATTCAGTTAATTAAAAACCATAGCCGGATTCTCGAGTGTGCGTCATTGAAGAAAGTTTACGGTTGTTTCTAAGATATTTTTAATCAAAGTTTCGCCGTTTTGGAAAACTTATTTATAAAAAATAAATTCTACAAAAAAAATCTTCCAAAAAGACAGACAGACCCGTAAAACCCTGTTTAAGAGGCCTTGGTTTTTTTTATAATTCCATCAACAATCTCAAAACATAACTTTAATAATTCCAATAAACGGATTGAAGGATACGATGCTTTAAATAGTAATGGAGCCTATTCCGTTTATTATGCGTAGTCGAAAGCCGGGAAAAATCAATTTTCCAGCTTCACAATTATTTATGTTTGAAACGTTGTTTCTAACGAGGGATCCAAAATCTACGAGTACATGTGGGCCTTTCAGTTCGTAGTACGAATTTTTCTATGGAAATGTTAGCTTAACTTGTTTGTACCAGATGTCACTGGGTGCTATCTCTATCGCACTTGCATATTAAAGTGACAGAGATGCAGCGGTCGTGTGGTTAGTTCTTACTAAATACACAACGGCGCTACGATCTATGTGGAGTATTTCACTGGTATGTCTATCTCAGTGTACATATTGTACTATGATAGGTACGAGTATTATCCGGCAGTAGTCCTGTACTAGATAGTACCGAAGATAAAATGTCAAAATACATGTCATATAAATTGACACAGAAACATACAGAACTCCAGATACATAGGTCACCTCGCTACCGAAGACCACAGCCATGCCAACGCCACTATTTATTCGTTAGGTATGTGGTGTTGTGTGCCTGGTGGTGAGTAAGGTCGCCAGAGCTCCCGAGGATACGCTGTGAGAGTGAGGGACCTGCATATATCTCTAGCAGTCAATACAGCCAATACTCAAGTAAACAAACGGTCGGCAGCGCGGTTCTGATTGTTCTAGAAACGAAACAATACGTAGGTTACGGTGTCCGTGTCGTAGAACGGGCCACATTTGGTTAAACAGTCCTCAAATTAAATGTACGTACAAAAACTCCAAGCTAGCTCTCGATTCGCGGCAAACTATCGACCGACACGAAGTAGTACTACATACAGCACGTGGTGCTATTATTAGCACGGTCGATACTAACTCGCTTATGACGTAACGGGGCCGCCATGTTTGTTGATCTAGGGCCTCTGTCCGTACTTGGTGTATCAGATTGTTTCATGACAGCTTTTTTTATACAACGTTGGCACACTAGCTTACGGCCGGCCTGATGGTAAGCAGACACCGTAGCCCATGGCCAGTCGCTACTCCAGAAGAATCACAATCGCAATATATTGATTTAAGCTTGCACGATTTCGACGACCTGTTAGCCTAGTTGGTAGTGACTCTGCTTCCGAAGCTAGAGGTCCCGGGTTCGAATCCCGGCCAGGGTATTTATTTGTGAATTTTTCACGGATATTTGTTCTTGGGACTTGTATGTTTTCTATGTATTTAAGTATGTATTTATCTATATAAGTATGTATATCGTCGTCTAGTACCCATAGTACAAGTTTTGCTTAGTTTGGGACTAGGTCGATTTGTGTAAGATTGTCCCCCAATATTTATATTATATTATACTTATTCGCATATAAATGAAGTTCGTTGACCATTTTTAGACGGAAACCTAAAGGATAATATCCTGATGTTCCGAGGCGACTAGCGTACATGATGTTAGATGGGTAGCGGACCAAATTGGTATAGTATGTACTAGAAAATAAAACGACCAAGCGCGAGCTGGACTCGCGCACCGAGGGTTCCGTAAAATAATCTTTTTATTATATGTTGTTACTAAAAATTTACAGTTTTCGCAATTTTTCCTATACCTGTGCTATAAGACATTGCTTCGTACGAAATTTCAAGATTTTGAGTTCACGGGAAGTACCCTGTAGGTTTCGATTCCCTTGCGTCGAAAATTTGCGGAAACATCTGTATCTTTTGATTGCAGTAGCTTAGAAGTTTGATTTTTTCACAGCTCTACGGGACAGTAGGCCTAAATATTTTATATAAATTCCAGCTTGATACCTCCAAGCGTTCTGAGAAAAAGGGTCTTAACAGACAGACAGACGGATGGATAACAAAGTGATTCTATAAGGGTTCCATTTTTTCCTTTAGAGGTACGAAACCCTAAACATCACAATCGCGTTGCCGACCCTATATTGACTTGAAAGCTAGAGGATGCAAGCATTGCGGGTCTCACTTTCAACACAGCGCATCCTCGGGAGCTCTGGCGACCTTACTCACCACCAGGAACACAACACATACCTAAGGAGCTAGTAGTGATGTTATTATGGCTGCCGTAGTGTGGCTTATTAGCAGAATAAATGAAATTAACCCAAACCTAACCTAAATGGTCGCGTACGGTACGGTTTCAGAGTAACTTCCTCCCTCGGACGCTCCGGTTGTGGAATGGGCTCCCTGCCGAGGTTTTCCCGAGGAACTACAGTGTGGGATTATTCAAGAATAGAGTGTATACATTTTTAAAGGGTCGGCAACGCGCATGTGACACCCCTGGAGTTGCAGGCGTCCATAGGCTGCGGTGACCGCTTACCTTTAATTTGTAAACTTAAGTTTTATGGCATCAGAGGGCATGCATTAGATCTCATGAAGTCATATTTAACACAGAGAAATCAAAAGGTAGCGATAAATAAAGCCATTTCGTCAGAGACAGTGGTAGAAATGGGAGTACCTCAGGGGTCTATTCTAGGTCCGTTCCTGTTCCTTGTTTATGTAAATGATCTGCCATATATGGTAAGCCGACGATCAGGCATTGTAATGTTCGCAGACGACACCTCATTACTGTTCAAGGTAAATAGGAGAGATACTGAACTCATTGAACCAAATAATACCCTCTCCATGATATATGACTGGTTTGCTGCCAATAACTTAATATTGAACCCAAAAAAAACGAAATGTATGAAATTCTCTCTAGCGAACTCATCAAACAGAAACTTAGATACAAATATTAAACTTAATGGTCAAACATTAGAATTTGTTACTTCTACTGTATTCTTAGGTATTACATTGGACTCAAAATTGCAGTGGGGTTCCCATATAACAGCGTTAGGAAGTAGGTTGAGCTCTGCTGCATTTGCAGTCAGGAGAATAAGGCAGCTTACCAATGTGGCAACGGCACGGTTAGTTTACTTTGCTTATTTTAATAGTATAATTACTTATGGTCTTATCTTATGGGGATCAGCTGCAGATATTGAAACTGTTTTTATTTTGCAAAAAAGGGCTATCCGAGCAATTTATAACTTGGGGTCGCGTGATTCATTAAGAGAATTTTTCAAAGAAATTGATATTCTAACCCTGCCGTCCCTATATATATTTGAAATAATAATGTATGTTAGGAAGAATTTGGGCAATTTTCCAACGAACGCTGATAAACCAATAGCCACGAGAAATACTGGGAAACTGAAAATAACCTTCTATAGACTAGTAAAGGCGAAAAAGTCGTTCTTGGGAAATTGTATCAAATTCTACAATAAAATTCCTAAACACATTACTGAACTTAGCAATTCTAAATTCAAATCTGTAGTAAAACAAACACTTATTTCAAGAGCATATTATAAGATAAACGATTACATCATGGATAGGGATGTGTGGCAGTGATAGCGTCCTGCACGGGTAATCTATCGCGAAAATATATTTTCTACTGTTGTGCATTGTTATTTAAGTTATTTTGTAGTAATGTAATTTTAAATTTAACTATATTATGTATATTGTTTTGAAAAAATGACACCTCGCCGAGTTTCTTACGCCGGTTCTTCTCGTGGCAGAGGTATATTTTTCCGAACCGGTGGTAGTTTATTGACGTTCATAGGTGCATGTAATATGCCTAATTTGAAGAATAAACTACTTTTACTTTTACTTTTACTTTTTTAGTTTTACCATCAGGCCGTACGCTTGTTTGCCACCGACGTGGTATTAAAAAAATATATATATATAATTTAAATCTAAAACAGGCCCTTGAGGTATCGAACCGAGGATGCTGGCGGCATTTCCTCGCTCGCTGTGTCGTAATACTGATACGTTGAGCAATGGAAGTCACCGGCTATTCGTTCATTTTAATTACATTATTGTGTTTCGAAAATACAACTTCCGTGTCCGCAAAAAACAAAACGTAACTAATCAGCAACCCAAGATATTTACTGAACAAACACACTAAATGCTAGTGACTGCGTCGAGAGCCTACTTCTGAACCCTAAAAATCATAATACGTATCGCAAACATTTACCATCCCTCTGATTAGATGGACCTATATTGTGTATTATTATATGATCAGAGGGGAACTGCTTGGGGTAGCCATATTTTCAAGCTTTTCTGGACACGTACATCTATTTAATGTTGTAGAAATAAAATAAAAATCTATTATAGATTTGTATGCAAACGAAGCTTGATAACTCAAATAAATTTGTCACATTGGGAATAAAAGGATTAGGATTAGTTATTATTTTATTTATTTGCTAATGATGATTCTAATCAAATCAATAAAATAAAATAAATAAATATTGGGGGACAATCTTACACAAATCGACCTAGTCCCAAACTAAGCAAAGCTTGTACCATGGGTACTAGACGACGATATACATACTTACATAGATAAATACATACTAAAATTCACAGAGAACATCCAAGACCCAAGAACAATATCCGTGCTACGAGTAAATGCACAAATTTGCCCTGGCCGGGATTCGAACCCGGGACCTCTAGCTTCGGAGGCAGTGTCACTACCAACTAGGCTAAACAGGCAGGCCATCAAAGATCATCTGGTTAATTTTTTACTTCCGACACCGCGTTGGTCAACATAAATATGAATTAATAAATCAATTCATAACATAATGGATCAATTTTTGAGAAGATAATTGATTTTTTTTAAGGCGCAGGGTAGGACAAGTCATTCTCCATACAAAGGTTGTGCTAGTTTTTTGCGTTAGTTTTGGCACTACAGCATTTAATTTTATTTTTTGTTGCTACATATGGGATATACGCAGAACTTGATATTGAAATTTTGCATTATTTCAAAAAAAAATACAATAAATAATTAAAATTAAAAAAGAAAAACATCAAGACAAAAAAATAAGCATATGGACCAAAATAGTAACTGGATTGCAAAAACAAACGAAGAAAAACTTGCACAAAGTTTGTATGAAAAGAGCTTGCCCCACCCCTTCGCCTTAAATGCATGTTCAATTCAAGTATAGGGGAACTTTTTCAAAACACTTAATTAAGTACATGTAATTGTGCTGTGCTAAATATCCATTCTGATATATACTCACGCCCATATCCCATTGTCCTTACATACTTCCCATAAAACATTTAAAAAAAAAACAAGCACAACCAAATTATAATCAGCAACGTGGGCTTCGAAAAGTCCACGTCAGTCCTGCATTTTGTCCACAATTTAAACTCCATCATGGCGACCCTGACCGCCCCCCAGGTACATGTGCGTCTGTCAGCCTAGTCTGGAGCGTTGACCTAGCCGCTATAGTATAAGTATAGTATTATTATAGTATAGCTAGCCTGCTAGCGGTTGTAGGGGACGCTCGCCGGTATGCAACTTGTGCTATTGATTTTGATGCGTTGAATGAGAATTTACAATGAGGTTGATTGACGGGCACAACTTTGTAATTCAGTCGTTGGTTAATGAAGTTTATCTATCGCGATAGTGTCGCTGCTAGTATTCCTAAGGTATACCAAACTTGACTTGAGCGGGACATAATGCCTACCAAGTACAAAGTACCTAGTGTACTCAACTAGTGTCTGTCCTCATTCATCCAGGTGGTAAGTAGGGGTCAGACAGTTGGGAGTTTGAACATAGTCAGGACTTGAGTCGCTTTTTACTCTTTGTGATTTTTATTTATTTCGATATTTTTCATATTTTTTTGATTTAGATGTATCAGCGACAGCTGCCAGTCTAAAATAAAATAATAATAATAAGTAATGCTGGTATGATTTATATGTTGATATTTTTTCATACTCATTTTGCGTAGAATATGAGCTAGGTACCTATTTGGCAACTTTCCTATAAATTGACATATTTTTTTAATAATATGTTGATATCTTTAAATATGTAAATTGCTAATAATATGTTAGGATAACATATAACTAATTTTCGACATTTTGATAAGTTCTTAAAGTTTAATGAGGCACTATCCCTTAATAGATAAAAACAACCGTACATTTTATGAAATAAAATATTTTGTATTTGTAATATAACTAATAACTTATTTAGTTATTAATGTATGTTACAAATATGATAAAATAAAATAATAAATATGATATATATTTATAATGCATATTTTTCAACTCCCGCATATTAGGAATAGTTTTTATTTGATATATGTCTAAAGTTAGTGTTTGTATACTTTTCTCATCTTGATACATCGGACGTACATGGGATAACAACGGACTATGTACTAAAACGGATTTTGCCCAGTTTGCGCGATCGGGTCATAAAAATAAATATCCGCTCTTTTCCTATTTAAGCTACAAAGCTCATATTTTTAACATAAAACATGCAAATATCATGTCACATTATTACAATTAAAATTTATTTACTTTGACTCTAGGTTGATTCACAAAATATATAAGTGGAATAATTTTTATAATAAATAATTTACCGTAGAAAAATAAATAGTTTAGTCATTCAGTCATCAGAGGTAATTTTGTATTTGTGATTTCAGATGTGATTTTGATTACTTAAGTGATTTATTTATTTAACCAATGCTTACATGACTTTACAGAAGAATCCAATGCGCCATGAAACTTAAATTTAGTGAATTACATTCATGTACAAATATTACACAATATATTGCAATATATTGTGATATCATAAGAGCGTACGTGTGCGTTTTTTTATGTTTTGGAGTGTTTGACTCCAAAATACGCATCCGCATTAACATCTGCTGATGTGAGCCTAGGCATAACAGCATCTATGGTTGGATTGGATGTCTAAGAAACTGTACACAACATCACTACACTAAAACTAATTTGACAGATACTTAACGAAGACATTACTTTGTTGTTTGCATAATATGCAAACAACAAACATATAAGTACGTATACTGATAGCGTAATTATGGAACAACAAGTCGTTGTAAATCGTCCGCCGGGTAAACAAGATCGTAAAATTAATTGGGGCGAGGCCGATGTTGCCTTCTTATGGGAATATAGAGGGCAAGATGTTTACACTGTTGTGTGTCGGCGTATGAGAGGAAAAATAGGGTCGTGTCGCCTGTTACGCGACCAGCGTCAGTTTTGGACCACCTAAGAGGGTTTTCAATTAAAGATATTTACATTTCTATAGGCCGTTAAAGATCACGAAGTCGATAAAAATATTTTTTCTGTTTGCTTAAGTGGTTGCAAATCGGCAGCTTTCGACCATCTGAAGGACAACGTAATTCAATTAAAGATTATGAACAAACACATCTAAAGAACTTAAAAAATCAGTGAATCGTATTCATTTTATGTAGTAGTGCATAAATCCATTATTAAATCGAATATTATTATTTTTCATCGACCAAGTGTTCGCAAACCGGCACACTGATTTAACTACTCATTAACCAAACTTACTTGTGCTTAACGCACGCCATATCATTATAATCATCAGCTTATAGAACATACGTCTGTTAATATATTATTTAAGATATTAACATTTCTACAGACCCTATCCAAAGAACAGTGAGCCGTATTCGCCTTATAATCATTCCGTCTTTGAACTCATTTAAGTGGTCGCAAACTGGATACGGAATTAGCTAGTCGTAAACCACACTTGCTTGTGCTTAGCTCTGTGTCACATTAATATATTGAAATCGCAAACGAACGCAAACTTTACATTTATTCCGTGTATTAAGAAAAATGCTATTAGAAATTTTCTTTTCTACTTAGATCTTGTAACTGCTGAAAAGATTCAACTGTCTGGTGGATAAAAATATCCTCAATAACTTTGTTATGAAAACGATAAAATATACTTTATAAATAAATAAATAAAAATAAAAAGCTCATTTATTCCATAACCGGAAAAAAAATGTTCAATTTATAAATCTTAATTGCTTATGCTGTGGTCGGTGGGTTTGGCATGGACTCCTCTCGGGTAAAGGCCTCCTCCAATTTGTGCCATTGTTGCCTGTTCTGAGATATCTGAGATACTTTACTAAACAATAAAATTCTAAAATTTTCAGACATCATACTCTTAAGAAAAGAAAAAGCAAACTTGAACTTTGTTATGAAGTCATTTATCATATCAACAATTAAATAAATACGGCCTGATAGCAATTGTGTCACGTGTTTTCATGTAAAACTGTTTCATTTAAAAGATTTTATAATATAAAATGGATATTACCCCTCAATATGCTCAATTTTCTTAAAATGTCTATTTTACTTGCTGTTAATTTTTAATATAGAAAAATGTTTGCACTGTATTACCTATTCCCAGTAACGTTTATTGGTTGAAACAAATCCAAACTATTGTTTCAAAATCCAAATCCAAATAATAAATTGAAATCCTCTGCAATAAGAGCCTTTTTATGTTGTTTTTACTGCTCGTTATCCATGTTGATATAGTTTATTACCTGTTTGTTTATCTGGCATCCGGAGTAATTGCCGCGATCGGGAATCGGGGAAATCTTTTACAATTTTTCAGACCATTAATTGTTGATTCTTTTTTACATGTGACCCATTATCAAGTGCTATGGAGAGATACACGCATAAAATTCGCTATATATAATAGGCTTCTGAAAATTCCATACTCAAATATGTGTGAGGAACTATTGACGTTTAAACATTATTATCAAAGCATTTAGAGGCTTTAAATGATTCTATTGAATTGTTTAAATGATTAAGATGCTTGTAATAAAGTTTTAGATACCAACAAAGTAATTTTTTGCATTTGTTGTGCAGAATGTAAGCGGAATGATGTTTAAAACGATATGTCTTAGTGAAAACAGTTTCACATAATACATGAAAAATATATGCTGTTAGACCGTAATAGTCCTGTACAAGATAGTAACGAGTAGAATAGGCGAGATACGTGTCGATTCCTACAGGAAAGCTTAGCTTGGCCTAGCCTAGATGAGCATTTCTAAGAGCGTGCAAGCAAAAACAATTGCGTTTTTTGATCGCCGTTCTGGCCAAATATTATTTTATTGTTGAATATATGATTGCTTCTCTAACTAGATCCGAAACATGATTACTTACTTGAAATTTTCACGCAATATAAAAAATCCAAAGTTGACTCTTTATTTTCCCTTTTTTATTTAGTCTACTAATACAATACATGATTAAACGACACGAACAAGTAAAAATTATGGTATTTTACCATATTTAAACACTCATAAAAAACTCGCTGTATTTTTTTATAATAATTTCTAGCAACAGAAACTAATTTTCAGCCTAAATATGGTAGATTCATCGTGTATACAAAGATTCATGTTATTTCAGCCCGGCGTTTTACAATAAGAACGAAACTACGTTTGTATGGAGATTCGAGTTCAGTCGAACGTGCGTTGGACCCTTAACTGATAACGACCATTAAATTGTCCTAAAACTGAGGTCGCCTACGAGTGACTATAGATAGTCACTCGACTAGACTATAGATCTAGATAGATATTATCTATTGACTGACGAACGGCACATCCACCACCATATCAGCCCTAGGACGTCCACTGCTGGACATAGGCCTCCCCCAATTTCATGGGGGGTAAATGCCATAATCGCCACGCTTGGCATGCGGGTTGGCGATCGCAGTATCTCCACAGCACTCTAGGAATGCTGCTGCCCATTCTGCGGTAGTCTTGGTCGTATTTTTAGGACATACACGGGTCCAGCACACGGCACATAAAACATTGAAATTTGCATGTGAGAGGCACAGACACTTTGTGCTGAACTTAAACCAATCAACGCTCACAATTCAGGAGTTGAGGCGCAGCAATTCAATTATGGGGCGCGCCATGTTGATCGGGGGTATACGGTGTTTGAGAGAACGAATGTATCCCTACGGTGTACATATTCTTATCTTACGTAAACAATAAATAAAACTCACGAGAATAGTTGGAAAATGTCAAAGTCAAAATATTTTTTAATATTTTAATTACAATAAGATAAAAAAAAAATACACATTTTAATCATTATACTTAGATTCGGCGTTGTTGGTACTGTTGGTATTGAAGCAAATGCTACCCTAGTTTAAGAAAAAAATACGAAAATAAGCACTAAGCAGTAAGCACAGTCAACATCAAAAATATTCGATCATTACCAATACTCGTAGAGCAAGTATCCAAGAGCGGGAGAGTGTACAGATATTTTTATAACTTTTTATAATATACATTATGCCTTTGACTGTACCACCGAAATGACAAAATTTTCATTTCAATCTTTCAGTGTAGTTTTTCCAAAAATCCTTACCACATTATCACAATACAAAACAATAATTTATTGGTAACACCATAGTTACAAGTCAAGTATTATGCAATATCAAATCAACACGTTTCCAATACCAATTGATAAAAATCGTCATTCCTGTGGTAGGTCGTCTTTCTTAGTCGAGAGTTCACCGCGCATATACATACAAAATGTTTTTATCCCTTAAAATTATATATGACAATGAGAAGACGCCATTGCGGATTAAGTGTTCAACCAGCATACTTTATAGCCCTTAACTCTAGCAAGCAAAGATTTGAACCAAGTTTGTTGGCTGCATCAGTCTGAAACAAAAATGATGATTTACTAGATGTTTCCACAGACATCTCTCGCGTACGTTTACCCAGTCACGACAAAAAGATCAATAAAATTTCGCTATAAATATTCAGCGTGCAACCGAAGATATTTAATTAAAAAAGACCGCATTCTCAAAACGCGAAGACGCGCGAATCATTATTCTGTCAGCGGCAGACGCAGCGGCTGATCAATTAGTAATTGAATTGCCCCAAGTGCCTTTTCTTAATGGTATGAGTTATCGAGCTATTTCCACAATAAATTGAATTGAGTTGTCGTCACATTCGCGCCGTTTAATCCATATTGTCTGGCCATGGAAATGAGAGGAATCCAATAATAGTGTTTGTGAAATGAGCATTGCTATCTGCATAAATATTTCATTATAATTTCTGTGGGCGCATTCCATCTTAGTAGGCATGTGAGTTCGCGGTTGTAAACTTTATTGCAGTGAGGTAAGGTCTATTATTAGATGCTTGTCTGCGTTTTAAGTAAGGCGATATGTTGGCAGCATCTTCATGTACGTTCTTGTTTGAATTCCGTGTTAATATCGCATGGCGCATGGCGCAGTTCACATTACATTTCAGACTTAAATGAATTAAGAAAGAACAATGAACATGAGATCATGCTTTTCATTACTTATAGGTTGTCTAAAAGCCTACTACGAGTATTTAACTGACGATGCCTGTGATGGGACTAGGAAAGGGGGCGGGGCGATATCAACGTGTACTTCGCCACCTGCCTATTTATTTCGGCTAAGAACGTAGCACTACGAAATGTTAAGCGGTCGACTAATACCAATATACAGGGTGGAAAGAAAATACGGGCTCTGGAGGGAGACTACTTTAAAACGTTGAGATAACTCAATTTACTGCAAGGAAACATTATTTTATGTCTCCTAAGCAATAAAACTGCATTCACAGATTTTTGAAAAAGATACCTTTTTTCAATACTAATATTAATTGTGCAAAATGTCTTTATTTTTTTTGGGCTCTCTTGTATCCTAGACTAGGTCTGTCTCTAATAAGTTTTTGTTCCTTGATAAAAATAGGATCTATTGGCATCAATTGGCATCAAAAAAAAATTCTGTACTTTTTTTAAAAATCTGTGAAGGCAGTTTTAATGCTTAGGAGAAATAAAATAATGTTTCCTTTCAGCAAATTGAGCTATCTCAACGTTTTAAGGTAGTTTCCCTCCAGGGCCCGACTTATCTTTCCACACTGTATACCTGTAATATCGTTATCATCGATATTACATCTATATCCTATCCGTAATACCTTCAGGTCAATAATACCAACAAACCAACATGCTCTTGACTGGTCGGACCTTTAAAATAAACAAAATATTACGTATAATATAATATTTTTATTATATGTACTTATATATTTTAATAGGTCCGACCAGTCAAGCGTGTTAGTAACATTCATTCACGCCATTACGTGATAGTGCCAGCACAAGAATGATAAAAACGAATGCTCGCAATTACTTTGTGGCACACCGAAATTAGAGGCATGAAAGATATTGTGAATTATCTTGCTTAAGTACTTAAAATGACTTTCCCTTGTACTGCTGCAAATGTATATAAAAGTAATTGTTATTTACTTATAGAAGCTCCTTGAAGTATAATATTCATTCCGTAATTTATGTTTTTTTCTGTATATTGCACTGTTCTGTATATTGGCTATGCCTACGTCAGAAAGCACAGTGGAGGTGTAATCAGTTTAAAACTGATTTACTCCAGTAGCTTCTTACTTCTCTTAGAAGTCCAACAATACACATACATAACATAAGTATAAGTTCAGGAATCCGTTTAATCCCAGTCGTGAGGGTATGCGTGGCAAAACCATTAACACAAAAGGTTGTAAGTGACACATTTTCCCTATACAAATAGGCTGTTTTCTACCAACAGTCGGTATGCGTGGCTACGAAACCGTTTAGACAAAACGTCATAAGTGACACTGTTTTACTATACACTTAGGCTGTTTTGTACAAAGGGTGGCATGTCGGGAATGGCGATGGCCGTACCGGGATGAATTTAATAATAGTCCCATTCCGGTTTGGAAATGAGCGGTTGGCACTTGGGAATAAATTCAATTATGGTATAAATATAATGATATTTGTGAAAGTATTTTCAGGGGTGTATTAATAATAACTTCAGTTTCATTTTGGTGAAAATCCCATTGGATTGTGCGCAAACATTATAGTTCCGCCTTGTACAGTCAACAGCTAACGTAGATGATCATTTTAGTACTTTGTCGTACAGTCACGAACTTTAATTTGGGACCCCCTTAAGGTTGACAGCCCTGTCAAACCGTATAGAAATTTAAAGAATTTGTTTGCGAAATGGGTCACAAATTAACGAGCGTGACTGTACTAACGTAACAATAATGCGACAGTTGGGATGCGTCAAAGTAGTGAAAGTGACAAGGTCCGTCCGTCCGTCTGTCCACTGCTTAGCTCAATAATCGTTACTAGAAAGCTGTATTTTGGCATATTTATTCATATATCAGTCACGCCAACAAAATGGTAAAATTAAATTTAAAAAAAATTAGGTTATAAGTAAAGTGGGTTTTTTTTTGCACACCCATCGTGTGGCATATCATTGGATTGCTCGTTTAAAAGTAATGTGGGTTTCCCGATATCAGTTTATGATTCATAAATCAGTTTGCGCGATATTAAACTTTATTTAAGTGCAATTTTTAGTTTTAATCGATTATCCTCCCCCCTCCCTGCAAGCTAAACGGTTGCTAGTGGACGTGCGAAAAAAACATGGTGGTATATACAGGGTGTTCAGAGTGTAGCCTGTAATAGGAGCAATAAATTTAAAGGACGCTTCTTTAGAGCATCAGCAGTAACCTCCTGTGTCCAAAAAAAAAATATTTTTTCCAATTGGGAGAAATTTGGATCTAAAGTTATGACCTCCAAGTAATGGATCTTGGCACCCAGAGATTATAGCGCGGCAGTCAATGTTGACTTTGAGGTTGCTTCAAGTTATGACTCGTAATCGGTGTCGCATTTTTGGTTTAAAAGAATATTTTTGGGGTCATTTTTTATTTTTTTATAAATTTTTAGTGTTTTTTTGAATAAATTGTTATTAATATAACTCCAGTAGAGTAAAAAAGTACATATAAGCTACATTTGCAAAAAAAAACACAAAATAAAAAACTTTTTTTTTTCAATTAAAATCGTTTGAGAATAATTGCTGGAGAGCTCAATAGTGTACCGTGCAATTTTTTGCTCCTATTACAGGCCCACGCCCTGTATATTTTTATTTTTTTTATCAAAAATGGGATTGCTCTTGGCCAGCGTCTAGCCAGAGGGCAAAGATGAGGCCGACGATGAAGCGAGCTCACCCAGAAGATGCCTATTCACTCGTAATGAACTTAAAAGAAAAACAATCACAGCTTAGTAGACATTACTAGTTAACGAGTAACAGCCGAACTTAGAAATTTCACTCCTGCTAATACGTTTAGCTAATGTAAGTGTTAGCCTAAGGAATACATAAATAAATAAATAAAATATACTGGTGAAAACAAACTTGCATACAACTTCCATTGATTACTTAGATAAAATAACGTTGTGTCGAAAATGTGGTAAATATAAGTTTGTGAGCCTCGAACTTGGGTGGACAACTAAAAAACCCTACATTGCGCACCCGACAGGCCGGTTATGTAAAATTTCCTTTGGGGTATTTATCAATTCATAGTTTGTTTGGTTTCTACTGATCTAAAGAGCAGTTATGAAATACATGCAAGATATTTTCTTGGAATTAAATACAATATTTAAATTTCAATTTACAAAAGACTCAGAAGAACGCCAATCGACAAAGACCCCGAAACAATCAAACACATAATCCGATTCCGTATCGGCAACAGATACCCCTTAATTACCCGTCCGCGCCCCAAACAATTACATTACAAAACACATTTACACCAATAACCGGATCGAACCGGTTCCTACCGGTTCCATCGAGTCGAGTGGCCTAACATGGCCGCTCAAAAACCCATTTCACGTCAATCTGAGCATTTGACACGTCGGCCGACGGGTTTTGTTCTGGCACACGGTTTTGCTAAACAATGTCGGTTCAATTTCAATCCAATCTGAATATCATTGCGTCGCAGTCGCACGCGTGGCGATGCAAATTATGATGGAGAGGGCACGCATGAATATTCACATATCTATACTGAATATTATAAAGCTGAAGAGTTTGTTTGTTTGTTTGAACGCGCTAATCTCAGGAACTACTGGTTCGAATTGAAATTTTTGTGTTGAATAGTCCATTTATCGAGGAAGGCTTTAGGCTAAATAAGATCACGCTGCGACCAATAAGAGCAAAGATGCGGACGAAGTCGCGAGCAACAGCAAGTTAGTCATAAAACTTGAAAATTCATAAAGCTTAAACAAAAGCTTAATCTTAAGCTTAAGCTTAGCTTGTTAGTCATAAAGCTTTGCTTAGTTTGGGACTAGGTCGATTTGTGTAAGATTGTCCCCCAATATTATTATTTTATTATTATTATTATTATTGGTAAAGAGCATGTCGGGCCATGCTCAGTGTATGATTCCGTAGTTGACCAATTAACTTACTTAAAAAAAACATTAAGAAGCAAAAGGGAATACCTTCGCAACGTTTCATACGTGTACTATTACTATGAAGGGAAGACTTTTTACGATAACTCAAAAACAGCTGAACTGATCATGTCCGCTATAGTTTTCGTTGAAAGTCTTTATTAAGCTTTACTTTCATGGCTTTTTTTTTCATATTTTTGGACCCATAGTTCAAAAGTTAGAGGGGGGACACCATTTTTTTTCTTTTGGAGTTAATATTTCCGAAAATATAACTCTTTATCAATAAATGTTTCATGAAGACCTCTATTCACTTTGAAAGACCTATACAACAAGATCCCACGCCATAGGGTTGAAAAAAAAAATCATCCCCACTTTACGTGTAAGGGAGGTAACCTTGATTTTTTGTTTTTTTTTACGACTATCAGTTTTATTGCTTTATATATCAGTAAAACTGAAGTTGCCTTTGTCATAGTGTCACTTGTTTTGTTTGACTCATACTATTTTATATGACTTTGAGGAAAACAAACAAACCCTCCCAAGTTAAAGAGGTTGTTTAATGGTAAGCGGTCAGTCGCCGTCGTTTTAAACATGCTCCCAACCTTTCTGTCCCTCTTGGTTGCACACGTATAGGCATCCTGTGTAATTCTGCCTAGTTTAAAACTCATTCCGGAATTGCGAACTGCAGGTAGTTTTAGATGGGGTAAAATGGATTGGGGTAAATTAGATTTGGAGCATGTTTTAGATAAGCTTGGGATATTACGACAGTAAATTTTATTTAGTTTGTGCTTGTGTTTTAGTTGTTCTATATCATTGTTTGTAAAAAATGACACGGGTGATTGTAGCTACGAGGTTAGCTTCCCATATCAGCCCTAGGACGTCCACTGCTGGACATAGGCCTCCCCCAATTGTCGAGGTTGGCTTAACATAAATTATTTATTTATATACGAATTTATTGCGCATATAATCTTAGTCAAACAATACAGGTTTTTAAATGTATGAAACACATGATTCACATGACATTATCTTTAGCGCTAGATAAAGTATCATTTAAATGTAAATCGTCACTGATATTTTTAATTTAATTTACTTTGTGCTACGCACAGTGTTTGCAACATTTTTATGTAACGTTTTTTTGACAATCATTTAATTGCGCTGTGTATAAATAAACTATTTTGATGTTTTGATTTGACATGTCAGACGGTCGACATCCCCATATTTTTGGCATCCCTACAGTAAGTGTATGGTCTATGGTGTGTTTAAAAACCAATAATTTTGTTCCAGGCGCGGTGGGCGGCGACGGCGATGACAGCGACGACAAGGAGAAGGAAGAGGAGGCAGAACGCGAGCGACAGGAGGCCATCCGCGAGGCGGAGGAGCGACGCAAGGAGAAGCACCGCAAGATGGAGGAGGAGCGGGAGAAGATGCGCCAGGAGATCCGCGATAAGGTAGGGATATACTTAAGGGAGGAGGTCGTGCGGCTGAGAAGCTATGCAAGGTGGAACACCGCAAAAGGAGGAATGGGAGATGCGCCAGGAGATCCGCGTTAAGGTAGGGGTATACTTATAAGCATTGCACGTAGAACCGATGGCCGTTGGGGCGGAAAGGTTCTCGAGTGGCGACCACGTACCGGAAGAGCCACAGCGTGGTTAGGTCCCCCACAAGGTGGACTGATGACCTGGTCGCAGGAGTCCGCTGGATGTGGGTGGTGCAGGATAGGTCATTGTGACACTCTTTGGGGGAGACCTATGTCCAGCAGTTGACGTCCTTCGGCTGATGATGATACTTATGAGCTGGCTCAGATAAGGCATTTTTCGCGCGAGCGGGCTCGCGCGTTTCAATTCGTGTGAAGGCGAGGTACTAGTCGCCCTAGCCCTCCAGTCCACATGCACTCGCATGAGCGAAACGCTCGCGCGTAATTCACGTTCCGATCGCAGACTCTCGAGAGGTCACAGAGATTTAATAAAAACATTTTACACCACACCTTGCCAAGAAGCGCGTTTTTCCGCACGCTGCGCGTCCGGAAAACCCCACTTTTTGGGCAAGTGGTGCCGTAAAATTGTGTACAAAACACGGGTCGTAAATAGCTAATGAAATAGGAAAACGAGTACACTCAGAGCGCGGCTTAAACTTTAAAAAAAATAAGTAATTTTTGAACGCAACGTACCTATCATATACTCATTTTATTTAACACGTTTACAACTACTACGACTATATCCGTCTATAGCCGTAGTTGCCAGTCAAGTTTGAACTTTGCTGTTTGGCAGTACGGCCATCACCGTAGAAACCGCCGGCGTACGTGTTAATGATATGTTAGACGTCAAAATATAAATCATACAGAAATGGAAAGAAATTACTTTTCTCAAACATGCAATGAAATATTGATGTTATGTTCCTTATAATAGGCTGCGAAGTATGACGTTTCAGGTGCGGCTAGGACAAGAGGTCGTTAATGGGATTTCATACAAATCTTGCAGGCCTAGGCCGGCAAAGTCCTCTTTTTTAATTTCCATTCCACATAAATTTGGGGCACAGGCATCATGACATTCTGCCACTATGCGTATTAAAAATAAAACTTTGATATTTTTGTTGTTTATTTCATTGCATGTTTGAGAAAAGCACTATATAAGTACATACCTCGGCGGGAAATATGGGGTTGCCCGCCTTAGACCTATCCGACCTCGCTTCGCTCGGCCGTTTATATGTCTTCGGCCGGCAACCCCTTTCGTCCCGGCCTCTGTAGTAATGTACTATTATTTGCGGAATATGAGTTGCACTACAAAGTACAAATATAGCATTAAATTACAGTCCAGCTGTCGGTTAGATCGGGCAAAATCAGAACATTTCTTATTTCTAAAATACTTATTGTTAGTTAGTTAGTTCTTACATGGAAACTTCTTTCTACCTTAGTAAGATTAGTCTCATAAATGATTAACGGTCGATATCTTATGTTATATATTTTTCTGTGAAAACGTTTTTTCTACAAAAACTTAGCCTCTGCAAGGTGACCAAAAGGATTTTAGTTTGGCATAGCTCCAAAACGGACCGAACGTCGAACGTGAGTGCTTTTTTATCGAATGCTGCATTTTCGATGACTGCAATGTTTGATAAAAGTTAAAGAAATGTTGTTTTTAAAATGTTCAACTTTAAATATGTGTTTTATATTCTGAGCCTTTTTGAGTGTACCGTTGTTAACAAGACCTCCTACAGCTAATTACGTGACGTAACTTTTTAGTATGGAAAAAATGTTACGTAATCCCCTCCGTGCCTTCCTAGCTAGATAGTTTTTTCTCCTATTTCCGTATTGTAAATTTTATTCGAATCATTAGAATCGTTTTTGGAATTTCATTTCTAAACAAATTATCAAAATATTGCTAGTTTAATAGCATAGGTATTGCTCAAGGTCAAAAGCCTTTGTTTTATCCTGAAGTCCTGAGCATATGTTATGACCCTATCTGGTATTAATTCTAGTTGTTAGGTTTCCGTACGTCGAAAGGAAAAAACGGAACCCTTATAGAATCACTTTGTTCTCCGTCCGGCCATCTGTCTGTCTGTCAAGACCCTTTTTCTCACGAACGCGTGGAGGTATCAAGCTGGAATTTATATCAAATACTCAAATCGATTGTCCCTTGGAGCTGTGAAAAAATCAAACTTCTAAGCCAACGCAATCAAAATATACAGCCGTTTATGCCGCAAATTTTCGATACTCGCAAGGGAATCAAAACCTAAGGTTACTTCCCGTGAACTCAGAATCTTGAAATTTGGTACGAAGCAACGTTTTATAGCACAGATAAAGAAAAAATTGCGAAAACCGTATTTTTTTTTACATCATATAATAAAAATATTTTTACGGAACCCTCGGTGCGCGAGTCCGACTCGCACTTGGCCAGTTTTTTTTAATTCTACAACGAGGGCAGACCAGCATTCAGATTGCCTGATGATAGGCAGGTATGCCTATGGACGCTTACGGCTCAAAAGCAATCACAACCGCGCTGTCGACCCTTCTTTGATTTCAGGATTTGTTTTTAACAGCTAGAATCAAAAACTGGTTACTCACTCTCATCCGCATCTTAGGGAGCTCTGGCGACCTTACTCACCACCAGAAACACAAAATCATATACCTAAACAGCAAGTAGGGGTGTTATTGTTCGTGAGGTTTTCTCTAACGCACATACTTCTCTAGAAGTTGCTCCAAAGAGCAATGTGACATACCCGTGTGCCCCACCTCTCTAGAACGATGAAGTAGAAGCTATTCAAATTAAATCTTCCAAAAGCGTGTGTTTTAGTAGTTTTCATAAACTATGCCGTTAGACGCAAAGTGACATCCAGTTACTTTAAGATTTTAGTATCAGCTATTTTTGAAAATACTATTAACGTTTTAGTTTCAGCTATTGGTGAAAATACAAGGGAAACATTGCATAGGTAGAAAGAGGCTTTATAAAGTAAAAGCAACAATTTAAGTATAACCTCAAAATGTCAAACACGACATATTGTATATTGTACTGCACACCTTCAAGCTGTTTGAAGTTGGCTTTAGGTGCAGAGAATTCAAAATTGTCACAGAAACAGCAAGACAGGTTTTAAAGACGGACTTAGGGTGAGTTGCACCAACTTACGATCACAGATCGATCAACGTCAAATATAGCGCCGGCAGCTGTCATCCAATAGAAACTTGCCAAACTTTTCATACATTCAGATTTTAACGAACACCGCTTACGATTACAGGCGGCTTGGTGCAACCCGGCCTTACTCGTCGATCATTGAGTGTGCGTATACTGATGTGCCTAAGGAAACTTTCCAAAATTGCGTTATGTTTCGGAAATTTTACGTAGGAAAAATTCGGAAAATTTCTTACATTTTCGTATGGTACTTGAAACTTTCCATTTTTAAATTTAAATTGCCTATATTTCTAGTGAAAGTTTCATGAAATTTCCGAGAATTTATAGAATATTATGGAAACTTTCCGCAACTTGCACATCTGTATGCGTATGAGTAGCATTGAGTGCATATCGACAATATATCGACCCAATATCTAACGTCTGTATCTTATCCTGTGAAGAATTATCCGGGCCGTGTTTTTAATATAAGTATCAGTAGATTTTATAGAACTTAGGGTTATGCAAAATGTGTAGGTAATGCTTTATTTAGTTCAATATAAATTACACATTAGTTAACCGACCACTAAAAACTTTTTGATCCATTTTTGTATAGGCATCATATCATAAACAAAGGAAAAATAGTAGTTACGTCGTACTCGTTTACTTCGAACATCGGACATCAAGGAGCGAGCTATATACCGACAAGTCTTTTTGTGATGATCATAAACTTGTATACATTTTAGCGCTTTATCGTTTAGAAATAAGGTTGAAAATTGTATACATGTTTACGATGACTGGTACCAGTAGGCTATTTTTAATCAACCAATTGTCGCTTAACAATTTTACCTATTAATTTGAAGTTTTCCGAGCGCTTGGCACTGGAACCGGGTCAAGCGGCTGAAGCGCCCTCTACCGTCTGGCGTGCAGTTAATTTGACGTGCGAGTGGACTCGCGAGCGTCACGGTTTTAACTTCAAATGGGTTTTTACCCTTTTTAAACTCATGCCGTGTTATGTACAGTCACCTGTATTAAGGCGTAGTAGGCCCTCCGCGCGGTGAAAAGGTGATGTTTGAGAACCTAACTAAGGCTCTAAAACCAAGCGACCAAACATTCAAAAAAATTCAATCTGCAGCAAATATTTTCAATGTTTTTTTTAGAATAATACTTAGGTACTATCTCAAAATTAATATCCGAAAAAAGCTGTTTTCTTCTTAAAATTTCTACTGCTTCTTAACTTTATGTGATAATATTTAACCACTTTTTCGAGAAAACAGTCGAAGTGCATTAATCTAAAACTTCAATATTCACTTTTTAAGAAAATAAGGCTGGCTGCGGTGACCGCTTACCATCAGGCGGGCCGTACGCTTGTTTGCCACCGACGTGGTATTTAAAAAAAAGGTATCAATTTTAAGCAATTGCGTTTTGGATAATATACGTAAATGGCAATCGGCTGGCTTTTGTGTTGTTGGAAAAACAAATATTAAGAATAGCTGTTAAAATCCTTAAAGTCTATATAAATCTATCATAAAATATAAGTACAAAGTAGGTCAATACATTTTATTGATGACTTATTATTGAGAATGTATTCAATAAAGTCTAGTCTGTTAACTTAAAAGTTTTCAAAATTTGCTCCAAAGACGTAATTTTCGGAACAGAAAGAAAACTGTTTATTATTCAATCCATGCATGACATAGAATCTGAACTTATAGCTCTTGACATCAAAAACGCTGAGCCTAAATAATCTCGCAGGGCTGCTAAAAAATCTAATTACCTACCGCGAAACTCGGGACCAAAATCGAACTATTCCAAAAACGCTGCAAAGAATCTTTATAAAGCCCTCGGCTTTTAGCTGGCAGATTATTAAGATATTTCTGATTTTTTAATTAAAAGCAAGCTTTTGTTCAAATGTCACGTGGTATTTAGGTTTAGGGCGTTTTTTATATCTCGGTTTTATTGTGCACTCATTGTTTTAAGGGTCCATAAAGGAACGTTGATTTCAATCGTTTTATCTCGGAGACGGTGGTTGAATACGCTTTATTGCTGAGACAGTTTATGTTTTAGATTTTCTTTGTAAGATGAACGTTTCACTAATGCGCCATTTGGAAGAATAAGCCAAAAAAAGTATTTTGACTCTCTTTTCAGTGGTACCTTATCTTATCTAAATGAGAGTCCTGGCGGATGCACTAAGACCCAATGGGATCTTTTGTGCAATTGCCCCCTCCTTTATACCTACTCTAAGATACTCTCCAACATTTCCACAAACCTGATGATAGAGCTCAGCGGGAGTACTCTGAATTCCTTTGGTTCTGGGTAACCATTGCCAGTCATTCATTCTTTGTCTGACAAGGGCGTGATATTCACACAGCAAGTATTCCATTGTCTCGTCATTTCAGTGGTACACTCTTGTCAGAGTGGTCGTGACTGTTTGGATGCTGTACATGGCTGATTGCTTTCGGCTTTGTTATTAGCAATGACTTCAGACTTTCCCTTGCGATGTCTCTCCATTTCTGACGGTTCGTTGCATAGCGAGTGCGCTCGACCTCGGATGACTTCGTCACTACTTTTAAAATGTCTGTCCATCGGATAGGAGCTCGTACTCTGGATCTTCTTCCATTGACCAGGCTCTGTACTATCAGCCTCTCCAGTGATTCCGCATTTCTGGATACATGGCTAGAGAACTTAGGTATAGACTAGTAACGTAAGTACCTACGTACTTATGCTATGACTAGATTTCACAAAACTTGGGTATCTGAGCTTAAACCTCAGAACTGCACTGTACTTAAAATAAATTATTATAATATAATACTTATTGTAATCTTGGTTCGGTCGAACTGACACTTATAGGAGAAGGGTTTTATTCGTTATGAAGAAAACTTCAATTTATGATCTGCATTTTCATCGGCATTGTGTCATGAAATATGCCATTTGAAGTGCATAGTTATAGTTTATTTTATTTAAATGACGAAATAAAAGCACTTGGAGCGAGATTTTACAACAACTTTTGCTGCCTAAATATGAAAGGAAAACATAAAGAGATGGCATAAAATTGACCGAAGTGCGGCATGTGTACCGTATTATAAACATATTTAAACAATACACTCTTTTCGGCATCTTAAATAAAACAAGCTATACCAAAGTCATAGAAAGATGGAATAACCATATTCAATTTCCTTATATCTATGTATCTTTCTCCAGCTTAAAGTCTTTTGTATTTCGTTGGTGAAATCGGATATGTTTTAATTACAAAGAAATAATATGCTTAGCCACTATCGGAAACCTTGGTAGGTTTATGTAATAGCTGGCGGATCGATCTGCATTAATTAAAATAGTTTAGCATTTTAATACTGATATTACATAAATATATTTACTTATATTATTCTTCTACTTAAGTTTACAACAATGAACAATGTAGCTTACATTTTTATTTAGATTGTAATTCACATTCCTGGTAAGATTTTTTTTTCTCTTTGTCGATGCCGTTAAAGCTAATTTTTACTTGCGTCATTACGGATTGATACAGACAGATTTCTAAAGTAGTACCAATTTATCAAATTAAATATATCGATGACAACTCGGCCATATTACAGTAATTGACGTTTTAAAAGTCGAATAGGTTGCCCTCATTTTCTTTATGGTCGTATTGAAAACCATTCAATTTTAAAAGCAATAGACTTTATCGGAATTCAAACACGCAATGCTGTTCGGGTAAAAAGTAAACTTCCTAAGGCAACTTCCTGACTTAGCGGGGCGGGATCGATATGTTTTATTTTATTATTTGACTTGACCTTACTGATGTCGCAGAGATTTCCTCAGTTGACGAGGTTACGTTTGCGTATAGTAGTAATTTCATGCGCAGAAGCGGGGCAGTACTGCATTCGTATCGCCCCGCTTCCGCGCATCCCGCGCTAGTCAGGAAGCACTCATTTCAATGTAAGACTGACAGTTGACACCGAGATCTGACAGTTTTCACATGTCGTATAATCATTAATCAACAACAAAAGTAGTAGTACCCAACTGTCACAGTATTTTTATGTTAGTGCGACAAAGTACTAAAATGATCTATATTTGCTGTTGACTGTACAAATCTGAAGGTCGCCTTAATTTACCCCGAATTGCCCTGTTTATCAAATCAAGGTAGAGAGTTCGAGTATATGAATACTCGAACTCTTCATTACCAAAAAAAAAGTTAATACAGTTGGTACAAGCAATTGTGAACCTTCTATCAACAGCATAAGGACTTTAGCGCCCCGGTTTATATAAGTGGTTTTACTGTGACTGTCTGTAAAAAGGAAGTATTTGATTAGTAAAACTGTGTCGCTTAGGCTGTTTTGTTAAAAGATCTGAAACGAAACTTCATTGTAGTCTCTCACGATAGACTGCCGTAAAGGTTGCGGTATCTTATTTAGAATCGAAGTGGGACTGTATGAAAAATGTTGAACAGACACGCCCATTTTTGCAACTTGGCAGTGGATGATTCGTTTTGATAATGGTACAAATCAAATTATTCGGTAATAACAATACAATACGCTGTCGAGGGGACTCTGAAAACCAGCGCAAGGCTTCAAGCCTTGCATATGCTGAGACGAGCGCCCATTGCCCAACCCAACACAACTTGTTAATGTTATAGGTATAAGTTTTAATTTTTAAGGTATATAGGGACCCATGTATTTGTACTTAGCAAAGTCAGCTCATATGCAGGTGCATGTGTACCGGGATATGAGCCGACGCTGCACAACTCGGCCTCCGCTCCTCCCCGGGGCGAGGTCCCGCCAGGCAGTCACCCACTGAACCCCGCGCGGACAAGTTCTTGATATTGTTCATTATTATCATTCAATAAATTTATATCACGCTACAAGGACGTTTACATCTCCAACCCTGACCCTGAGCCTTAGGTACGCAACTAATACTTATACCTTAAAGTGGTGACCCCGACGTGATTAGAACAAGAGATTATATATTTCTTTGGCAATAAATTAATTTGAATTTAAAACTTCTCTTTACGTCTACTCAAGGGCAACTACTTTCACTCTAGCAAGATATTTATTTATTTATTTTAGAAACAAACAGTCATTTACAAAAATTGATTAGGTTCTATTGCTTTACAATTTAGACCTGGAGTTTCCTTAAGTATATATTTAGAAGTGTGTACATACTTAACTAACAGATTACGTAAAGATAATATTACACGTAAGGTAAACGTTTTTAGGTACTCGACATTTACTTGATTACATGTTATTTTCAATAAGAAATCAAATACGTATTGTGACAAATGTGAATAACAGAGTTTCAAGGTAACGTTTACCTGCAATAATAATTTTACAGTACATATGGTGCTACGTTACCGCACGAGTGCGGTAATCAGCAGATTACGTGCATATGTCGAGACTTTAAAGAGCCATTGTACGATAAACGTGCGAACAGGTAATTCGCAACTCGTGTCGATTTAAAACACTCCCTTCGGTCGTGTTTTAATTTATCACCACTCATTGCGAATTTCCTGTTCTCTGCACTTGTATCGTAATGTACTATATTGGTTTCTGATCAAGACTACGTTATATTGCAAAAAAAGTGACAATGGGATTATATATTTCGAAAAGCATATTTTATAGAACTAATACAACAATTAAACAAATCAATATTCTTAAGTTTTTCATTTTCGTTAAATAATTTACAATTTGCAAGATATGTTCAAATACCTGATTATTCGCTTAAAAGCGAAATTAATTAAAAAGTATGTACATATAAATAATTGTAAAAGACTAGCCAGATATTGCTCTAAACCGTGTGGAATGCAAAAAAGGGCCTTAGCTTTGCCCAGCAGTGGGATATGATGGGCTCATAATAATAAAAACCGGTCAAGTGTAAATCTGACTCGCACGCAGAAGGTTCCGTACAAACTTAATTTACCTATAATGTTTTTGAGAAGGTCTATTTTACCTGTAATACTTTCGTTAATGAATATAGAATGAATTGAGAATGTCAATTTTACCTGTAATACTTTCGTTAATCATCTCCCGTGCTTTGGAAGGCACGTTAAGCCGTAGATCCCGGTTGCTGTCTATGATAGCAGTTGTTAAGCCAAGTTAGAGGCCTCCGGGCGGTTTGAGAACCTCTAACAGTCAAGTCCACTCACTTGACAAGCCTAATCCCAATATGGTCTAGTTTCCCCCTCGGGTTGGAAGGTCAGATGGCAGTCGCTTCCGTAAAAACTAGTGCCTACGCCAATTCTTGGGATTAGGTAGCGGACTTCAGGCATCCTTCAGGATGCAACTGTACTGGGAATAACGCTAGGAGGATGATGACTTTCTTTAATCATCACCGTGTGTTAAAATTTCAAAATTTCTGACAATTCACACGCTCACAAATTCTCGTACCTTTTGAAGTCATGAACTTATTTCGCCTCCTTAACCAGCCACTTTGCCACAGAAGTCACAAAGGCACTACGAAGAACTAACTAGCCCCAATTATGAGCAATTTGAGCGCGCAAGGAGAGCACTGAAAGTGGTAAAGTGCACTCGCTGCTATACGTGTACTTATACTTTGTCTAGCGAACGTGATATAAGTACAGTCTAGGTAAATTTAATGCTTGTCAGTTTTGGACCTTATTACAATATTGAAATAGAGTCCAAAAATGACAGATTACTTTACCTTAATTACCGACGGACCGGTATCAGGAGCATATTTTTAACTATTACAGATGTCTACAGAAATACAGTGAATGGAAAAAGAAAGTAATGCAAAGTTATTTACAATTGAACTAAATATAAAATTAAAACAAGCTTGACGTAAAAACTATATCGATAAATAACATTCATGAGTACTATCTAATGATAGTACTCATGAATGTAATTTATATTATTATATATATATATTTTTTTTTTTTTAATAAATAAAAATAAATAAATAAATAATAGGCGACTTTTTTTACACAAATCGAACTAGTCCCATAGTAGGCTCTATAAGGCTTGTGTTATGGGTACTAGACGACGATATATTTAATAGATATATACTTAAATACATAGAAAACATCCAAGTCTCAGGAACAAATGTTTCTGCTCACACAGAAACAAATGCCCTTACCGCATCTCCTTGCCTTGCTTAATTTATTTATTTTGGGATATATTCTTCTTTAGTGTTCTCTTTAAATACAGAAATAATGTACACAATGTTATGTAAATGCCGTTCTATTTTCATGCATGCTTAGTTAAGCAGAATATATTGGTCATTAATATATATACTTATATCATAACACCTTGTTTTGTAAACTACATTCTTGCAATGAATAAATTTCTGTTTCAGTGCATAATTCACAGGTTGTTTATCTTCATCCTCCATTGTTTTCTTTCAACTCATTTGCTCAAAAGTTAGCCGGAAGAGATCCCTTAAAGGGATAAGCTCGCCTTTGTACTTCCACTTTTTGTTTGTTTGTCATTTTACCGTGTTTTATGTACAATAAAGCAATACATACATACTTACATACATACAATAAATGATGCCCGTGTGGTGCCGGGTTAGAATAGCACCACCCCCTTTCTTCTGTTAAGTGTCGTAAGAGTCGACTATGGGAACTAGGTTGCAGTGTGGTGTGGGCGATTGGCTAGCAACCTGTCACTACAATATCACATTTTCTTCCATCTATAAACCTGCAATTGCTATAAGTGACACTGAAAAATAATTTTATTGTGCTCTGCCTACCCCTTTTGGGAATATAGGCGTGAGTTTATGTATGGATGTATGTATGATTAAATGATGATTATGCCATCTGACCTTCCAACTCAGGAAAACTCGACTTATTTGTAAGGTAATTAAACAGGTTTTCCTTGACCGACAAAAATATTTCGTATATTTTAACCGCTTGGCTAGGGCTACATCGGTTTCACTTAGGTACGAATATTTAGTAGGTAGAAATAATAAGCGGATATTCTCATAATAAATATTAATGCTTGAATCATCCTCATACTTCTTAAACAGCGTTTGCACGCAAGTTTAAGGCGAAGGGGTGGGTAAGCTCTTTCCATACAAACTTTGTCCAAGTTTTTCTTCGTTTGTGTTTGCACTCCAGTTACTATTTTTGTTCCATATGCTTATTTTTTAGTTAGCTATTTCTTGATGGTTTTCTTTTTTAATTTTAATTATTTTTTGATTTTTTTTATTTTGTTTTTTTTTTAAATAATGCAAAATTTCAACATCAAGTTCTGCGTATATTCAATATGTAGCAACAAAAAATAAAATTAAATGCCGTAGTGCCAAAACTAACGCAAAAAACTTGCACAACCTTTGTATGGAGAATGGCTTGCCCTACCCTGCGCCTTAATAAGCCAATCCGGGATCTACATTTGCGTCCACATTTGTGGCACGCGAATTGAGGGACCGTAACATCAGTATTCTCTTGAAGGGCATCCCGTTTATCAGGTGTTATCGTGGACTTCGCGGCCCTTTGCGATAGTATTCATCCACTCATCGCGATTCCTAGCAATAACTTCCAAGTGCTGCAATTAGTGTTGGTAAAGACTGAAGTTTTTGGAGTCTCGAATTCAAGAACTCGACTCATACTTACGAGACTCAAAGTTTAAAAGACTTCAGAGTCTTTTATGTCATGAGTCGAGTCCTTTTTTCGAGTCCTGTAGTCACAACTCGAGCCTTAGAAAAGACTCGAACGATCGTAACTCTTATAGTATTTTTTTATTTTTACTTTGGGCGTGCCTCAATATACTTGAATCTAAGCTTTAAAGCGGAGCATGGGACGTCCAACATTGCGCTTTCGGATTGCAACTTGGCTCAACATAATCTGCCTGGGCAAACGAGAGGCGTCCATGCTTGAATACGAGGTTAAATGTCCCTCATATTTGACATGCTTTCATCGGTATGCCGAAAGCCATTCTCAATCAATATCGCCCTCGGAGGGAGGCAGTAAAGTTAATTCTCCATCTCGTTACGACTCCTCACGATCCGTCCGGTAAGGGCGCGGTGGCAGTGGCGGCGAGTCGCTTCCGCTTGTGAAAATGGCGATCGCTTCCGCTGTACTTTTATATGCAGAATAAGGGTATTAGGATTGGGCAGGCACCTACGCCTGTGTCACGTCCTCTACTTTACTGTTTTAATAGGGTATGACACATGTTAAAATTATAGCATGCTGTTGTGTAACTAAGTTTGTCCCAAATTTACGGCTTTTGTTGAGTTCTAATTGTAGGTCCCATATATGGCGGTGGCCCAGGTACTATGCACTTAAGCCCTTAAAAACTATTGACCGCTGTCCGACGACATTTGTTTTTTGGTCTGTATACGACCCGGTCGCGCTCGTTACGCACATACAAAAATTATACTGATGAAATTTCACCAGGCTAAGACCAGAATATTTACTACGAAACAGCAATCACTATTCCTAACTCATCCACTGTATATCGCAGTGGATGAGCTAGGAATGTATATTATTCGTCAAAACAAGAATTTACGAGAGCTAAGAAAAAAGTACTACCTAAATTTAAAAAAAAGGAAAAATTTAAAAATCAGCGCAGCAGTAGCAGCGTTACAGCTTAATACAAAATAAGTTAAGAAAAAAGTGACATATTTTTGTGATTCAGATTAATGACGATTATATTTCATTTCACTGATACAATTTTTAAGCTCCTCCAGGGTAAATTATTCTACACATGAGTATTTTTGTTACCATTTTATGCATTAATTATTACAATTTTAATACCAGAAAACATATCATAATCTACAAGACATAAAGATTAACTGGTTTTTTATTCAAAATTATATTAATAAAAATAAATCAGAGAAATTACCTCAACAAGTCACCTTTCCACCATTTTACTATTGAATTTTTATCAGAAAAAATCTTTATTTCAAAATACACATAATGTAATATTACTTAGTTATCTTACTTTTTGAAAATCGTGATCCGTTTTGACAAAAACTGGTTTTATGCAGATTTTTGTAAGTTTTCGGGTCCGTTTTCGCATATAATCCCAAGATTTGGCGTAGTCATTAGTTTAACGAAAGCGACTGCTATCTGACCTTTTTACTTTCTGCCCTAGAGGGACACTAGATCTTGATTTGATTAGAAGTATTTTCGAAAAACCCGGTGGTACGGGGTTCGATCGAACCCACGAGCTCCAGATTTAAATTCCCGTGCCTTAAGGGTCCCCTGCACGCTCGACTGAACTCGATTCTCCGTACAAACGTAGTTTCGTTCTCGTTTTAAAACGCCGTGCTGAAATAACATGAAACTTTGTATGCACAATGCGAGCCGCTATTAGATATTTCTAGGATGGAAATTAGTTTCATAATCACTGTATTTTTTCTCCATTATAATTTCAATCAACAGAAACTAATTTCTGACCTAGATATGCCGGATCCCATTGTATACACACAATTTTCATGTTATTCCAGCATGGCGTTTTAAAATGAGAGCGAAACTACGTTTCTATGGAGACCAGAGCTTCCTGCGGACTTTAACGCTCGGCAACAGTGGCTTTATATTGCTCCAAGTATAGTCGGCATTAAACGCCATGTCCCCAGAGTCCAATGTTATAATTACATTAACTTCGCTCGAGCCCGTATTCAGTAGCTCCCGCGGCGATCGTCCGGACACGGAAGTTCGCCTAGGATATCATTTGAATTTTTATAAGTGTTCATTTGGGGAAATATTAGCTTAAGGAAGTTATAGGTAAGCGAGTGAGTTCTGTATTTTGTGGCAAATCTGCAGTTTCGTGTGGCAAAAGAAACGTTCTTAACTGTTTTACCTTAGTTTATATTAGTTATTACGATAGGCCAAAATCTGGAATGTAAATAGTAATAGTATGTTTTATGCGAGAAACTAATAAATGTTCGGGAATCTTTTTACCTGCAAATAATGTGCTTATTTACTAGTCGTACCTCCTACGATAGTAGCAAATAACCATAGCTGTTTCATGAAAAAAAAAAAACCTAAATAGAAATTATATATAAATTCGGGTTATACGCCCTATCATCGGTGGTATACTAGTTTCATATGTCTATTAATATAATGCAAAGTCTGACAGAGACATTTAATTCATCATATCACGATCGAGGTTTGTCCACTGTCGAACTTCGAATTTGCGTTCCCCGCTGCAAGTTGCACCCACCCCGGCCTCCACACAATTAAAACTTGCACTCAATATGGCTGCCATACTACTTAGCGCGTGAATGTCATCTTTTGCACTGAACCTCCAAGCCGTAAGCGGTAGCGGAGTTACTGAGTCATCAATGTATATTTTTATGCAAACCTTTACAAGAGATTTAAGAAAAGTTTTATTCTAGATGCAAGAACATTAATCATCTGAGAAAAAATTCTCAGATGATTAATGTTGAACAGATATTTTAGTTAGGTTAGGAGTGTTATGTTTGTTTAGGTAGGTCCAATTACGTGTAAGAGGTTAATCGTAGAATCTCGGCTGGGCAACGTTAGTTAAGCTACGGCATATCTTTTTGTCCAATATTCCGCAGTGTCTCAAGACGAGTCTTTGACCAGTGTGTGTTGCCAGTGATGACGTATGGTAATAAAACGTGGTCGCTTACTATAGGCCTCATAAGAAGGCTCAAAGTCATCCAAAGAGCAATAGACGCACATCAATCCGCAGCAGAACCAAAGTAAGCGATGTAGCCCCCCGGATCGCTAAACTTAAGTGGAAGTGGGTGGGGCACATAGCACGTACATGGCCGTTGAAGAGGCAAGGTTCTCGAGTGGCGATCCCGTACGGGAAGGCGTAAGGCGTGAGCAGGCCCCCCACAAGGTGGACTGATAATATATAAAGCTCACGGGAGTCCGCTGGATGCGGATGGCGCAGGGCCAGTCATTATAGAACTCTTTGGGGGGGGGGGGACGTCCTTCGGATGACATGATGATGATGATCTAAATGTTTCATACAACGCTAATGAGCGTCTACTCGCAAGTTAACCATGGATTGCAACCCTTTCCAGCTGTAATAATTAACTTGAAATTTTTTTTTTGTTTTTTATATACCACGTCGGTGGCCAACAAGCGTACGCTGATGGTAGGCGGTCACCGCAGCCTATGGACGCCTGCAACTCCAGGGAGAGTCACATGCGCGTTGCCGACCCTTTAAAAATTTATACACTCCTTTCTCGAAGAATCCCATACTGTAGTTTCTCGGGAAAACCTCGGCAGCTCATTCCACAATCGGATCGTCCGAGGGAGGAAGTTCCTCTGAACGCTCCGTACGCGACCATTTAGGTGGGGTGTTGATGTCAAAGGCTTATTACAGGGTCCCAAACCAGAAACCTAAATAGCATTAAGATTCATATACGTATATTTTCAATGTAACCACCACCACCTCAGCCGAAGGACGTCCACTGCAGGACATAGGCCTCCCTCAATTTCTTGGGGGGTAAATGACATAATCGCCACGCTTGGCATGCGGGTTGGCGATCGCAGTAGTCGTAGTTTTAGGACCAAGTAGTTTTTCAATGTAACATGTCTAGGAAATGAGCTAACACAGTTCTTGCTAGACAGCATATCAAACGATTTAATTTAAAGTCTAGGGGAAGTTATTTTCATGACTGTATCTCGAATTTGGTAATACAGTTTCGACATGTTATACATACTACGCATTATATTCATATTCAGATTTACTTATATTAAGTAGTTTAAGTATTATCATTGGAATAGGCATAATTTTGAAAGAAAATAACTGACTATCGAGTGTGTTTCGGCGTTAGTAGATTTTAAATAAATAAATAAATAAATAAATATTAGGGGACAATTTTTACACAAATCGAACTAGTCCCATAGTAAGCTCAATAAGGCTTGTGTTATGGGTCCTAGAGGACGATATATTTAATAGATATATACTTATATACATAGAAAACATCCAAGTCTCAGGAACAAATGTCTCTGCTCACCACAGAAACAAATGCCCTTACCGGGATTCGAACCCGGGACCTCTAGCTTCGGAGGCAGTCACACTACCAACTAGGCTAAACAGGCCGACAAAAAACACATTTTGACTTGTAAAAGTGCCATTGCGGCCTACTCGTACTTGCAATAGAGAGTTCATTTGTTTTATTTATTATTTTATGACCAACGTGTGTAGAAGCGCGAAGCGCGTGTGTTGACCCGGGTATGTCCTAAAACTACGACCAAGACCACCGGGGGATGGGCAGCAGCATCCCTGGAGTGCGGTGGAGATGCTGCGATCGCCTATCCGCATGCCAAGCGTGGCGATTATGGCATTTACCCGCCATGAAATTGGGGGAGGCCTGTGTCCAGCAGTGGACGTCCTTAGGCTGATGTGGTGGTGGTGGTGGTGTGTAGAAGTCCATTTCTCTTTCTCACTGTTAAAATCAAGCTTTTTTTGTATTTCTATTTTTTTATTGCGGGACAATCTTTCACAAATCGACCTAGTCCCAAACTAAGCAAAGCTTGTACTATGGGTACTAGACGACGATATACATGCTTATACAGGGTGTGGCCTGTAATAGGAGCAAAAAATTCAACGGTACACTGTTGAGCTCTCCAGCAATTATTTCACAATGATTTTAATGGAAAAAAAAAAAAGTTTTTTTTGGATTTTTTTTTCGCAAATGTAGCTTATCTGTACTTTTTTACTCTACTGGAGTGATATTAATAACAATTTATTCAAAAAAGACTAAAAATTTATAATTTTTTTTTTAAAAATCCCAAAAATATTCTTTCAAACCAAAATTGCGACAACGATTATGAGTCATAATTTGAAGCAACCTCAAAATCAGCATTGACTGCCGCGCTATAATCTCTGGGTGCCAAGATCCATTACTTGGAGGTCGTAACTTTAGATCAAAATTTCTCCCAATTGAAAAAAGATTAAAAAAAATTGGACACAAGAGGTTACTGCAGATGCTCTAAGGAAGCGTCCTTTAAATTTATTGCTCCTATTACAGGCCACACCCTGTATAGATAAATACATACTTAAATATATAGAAAACATCCAAGACCCAAGAACAAGTATCCGTGCTAATTGCACAAATAATGCCCTGGCCGGTATTCGAACCCGGGACTTATAGCTTCGGAGGCAGTGTCACTACCAACTAGGCTAAACGGGCCGTCAAAATGATCAAATGATTATAATTATATGTAGAAGTGCTCTTAATACATTCTTAACACGCCAGGTATTTCTTTTAAATTGCGCCATAAACTTGTGACAACCTTTGATAAGTATCTCGGTTCCGCATTTTGTTTTTAAGGGCCCAGCCCTCGGATCAAGGGTCGCGATTAATTACTCGCATAATCCTAAGTAAAGTTCATCATGAGGAAAGTTTACTTCAATCGTGTTAAATCGGATTTTATTGTTTTATTTGACATGCCGCGTAAAGGGCTCGTTAGGGAAGTTTTGAGATGAAAGACAAGAAATGTTTTGACAAGAATAACGTTGAAGAGATTTGTATTGATATGAGTTAGTTTGCGCATTCGTTTAATGTGAACAAAGTCACGAAAGTTTTCTTACAACGAATAGGTACTCAAATCGATAAGGCAACAATAACATAATCAATTCGTCAGCCTGTTTAGCCCAGTTGGTAGTGACACTGCCGCCGAAGCTAGAGGTCCCGGGTTCGAATCCTGGTAAGGGCATTTGTTTCTGTGGTGAGCAGAAACATTTGTCCCTGAGACTTGGATGTTTTCTATGTATTTTAAGTATACCTACATACATATATCTATTACATATATCGTCGTCTAGTACCCGTTATTGAGCTTACTATGGGACTAGTTCGATTTGTGTAAAAAATTGTACCCTAATATTTATTAATTATTATCAAGTAGGCAGTACACTTATTCGCCATCTATGGAACACTTACGACTTCAGAAGAAACACAAGAGCATTGTTAACCTTTTATAGATTTGATCATTTATTGTGTTGACAGCAAGAGACACGTCCTCATGTGAATTTAAACTTTCGTGAGTCATTTCAAAATTATATTACGCAAACGGTTAGAACTCACGTATAAATTGTCACTCCGGGCGACATGTTTCGAACTCTTCGGGAGTTCTTCCTCAGGACGAGTGCACCTCGCCCGGAGTGACAATTTATACGTGAGTTCTAACCGTTTGCGTAATATAACGTCCTCATGTGTTCTCGCTCTCAAGTCTCTCAACACAGCGCAACTCGAGAGCTCTGGCGACTTTACCAGAAATTGTGTAATGGACTTTACTCACCACGAGGATGAAACCAAACTTCAAACATTTATTGGTGACTACACAAAAAAGTACTAAGCAAACGAATAACAAAAAAAACAGTCCAGTGGTCACAAAATGGACTCGCAGCTCGGTGTGATACTTCGTTCCATTAGTTTTGTTTTTTATTTATTTACACAGTATTACAGTCTTATGACTAATACACTGTGAAACTACATACTTAAACTTAATATTAACAAGTTAAGGAGCTGTGGAGTTAGCCAATAGACTTTTCGAAAATTTATAACGCCCTTGTAGAAGATAATATGGCTTCCAAAATTATGCATAACAATCTTGAGACCTTTCTCTAGGGAGTATTGTAATTCAAAACATGATGGAGTTATGGACATATTTATTATTAATTCACCTTATTTTTAATTTAAATAAAACAACACAAAAATAAATGATTACTAGGAATAAGTTAAACTACTTAAACTACCGACTTATAGATAAAAAATGGGCTCAAGCTCGGAACCCGGCGGTAGGGTGCCGAGAAGGCTGGCGGCATTGCCTCGCTGAACTGCAATTCCGATGCGCTGAGCGAGGTACAAACCTGCCCTCTGGTCACCCGTCGCGTCAATAAGACGCTTTGACAGCTCCTTGTATATGGAGTGTGCTCCGGGTCCCCATGGCCCCAGTGTTTCCACCCCAAACGGCTCAAACATATAACCAGAATCAAGGGCCGCATATTTGCGCCGTTTGAGGTGCTCAGCCGCATCAGCAGCAGCTCCAGCCCTGCTTGAAGTCCCTGGAAGATGGGTCGGCGCTAAGGTATCCACACAAGTGGCGTCCCATACTAGCGGCCGACCCAACTTCCAGGGGACAAGGGTCATACCGTCCGGCCTTTTCCCGTCATCACGGGCGAGCCCTGTCGGCTCCAGGATCGCAGGCGTACCGGCACTGGCAAGGGCTCTGCGCAGGATGTCGTTAATGCTAACATGATTCAACGATTTTCGTTCGATAGAAATAAATCGCAAACTTGGGTCCAACCCGCACCTTAAAAAAATCGTAACAATTTGTTTAAATCGGCTATTAACATAGAAAGTGTATCTAATTATGCAAAATTGTATTTATTAGGAATTTTTTTGATTACATTTTCTAAAATAAAACCCACAAAAAATTGCTTGAAGTTTTGACTAAATATTAACAAATTTGAGTAATTTTCACCTCGCTGGAATAACATCTTAGAAATCAGGTGCAAACATAAGGCGCCTTCCTGATTTATCGATGCTTAGGCGGTACGATATGAAAAAACTGTCAGCTATCAGTGTCAACCGATACGAATGCAGTACTGCCCCGCTTCTGCGCATGGTATTACTACTGCGCAAACGTAATATTGACAGTATTTCGTCAAGTGAGGAAATCTCATATCAGTAAACTCACGTCAAAGAACAAAATACCTCACTAATAATCACATATCTCACCCGCACCGCCAAGTCAGGAAGTCGCCTAACTCAACCGGGACAAGAATACAGGCTTTGTCGCAGTCGAGCGCGATGCCGGCGGGGCGTGAGCGGGGCGTGACAAGAGCTCTCTCTCTCTATAAACTCCCGCCCTATCTCCGCCTAAACAAGATCATTCTTAGGGTGGTATTCCACTCGTCCAATATCTTTGTCCAATTTCTTTGTCAAATCTTTGATCAAAGTTCTTTGACGTAGGCCCATTCCACTCATCCAATATCTTTGTCCATGTTTTTTTTTTTCATGCGTAGCCATATTGATTTAACTGTCATCGGAATCTTTGATCAAATGTCGGGGTCCCATCCAAGTTTGATGAAATCATCCAATTTCTTAGATCAATGATATTGGACAAAGATATTGTATGAGTTTAATACGGGGTGGTATTCTACTCATCCAATATCTTTGTCCAATTTCTTTGTCAAATCTTTGATCAAAGTTCTCTGACGGAGGTCCATTCCACTCATCCAATATATTTGTCCAAGTTTTTTTCTTTTTCATGTGTAGCCATATTGATTTAACTGTCATCAGAATCTTTGATCAAATGTCGGGGTCCCATTCAAGTTGGATGAAATCGTCCAATGTCTTTTTTTCAAATGTATATTGGACAAAGATATTGGATGAGTGGAATACCTCCCTTAGTCACATTCTTATAATGTCTATTGGTAAGGTTTTTGTCTCACTTCCACTCCACTTGCGCCGAACGCTGGGCTGTGTCTAACCGCGCGGCGCTACGTTTTTAGAACGCGTTGCGAGCGTGACGGAAGCGCGGTCGCGCCCCGCTCACGCCACGCCGGCATCGCGCTCGAGTGTGACAAAGCCTTACAGCTCCAATCTACGCTTCCAGCTCTAAGAAAAAACCTACACTCCCGGCGTGTTTGCTTGCGCTAATAGTGTTTATGTGTTTGTTTGTCTGTTTGTGTCGAGGGCTGTACAAACATCGCCTAATCGGGACGGCTCCGAAAAGGGGTCGAGAGTTCCGTTTCGTTCCTTTTCCTGGTTAAAAAAAGTAGTTAAAGGAATGTCTAGTTTCCTTTTAGCAAAACTACATAGTTTCAGCGCAACACGAAGACTCGTACGGTCAACCAATTTGATTAATAGAATAGAATATTATTTATTTCAGTATGAGTACACAGTGGGTATAAACAAACAAAGAAAGAAAACAGTTTTTCTTTAATGATTACTTGGCCACTTCGTACCTTCTCACAGTAAAAATTAATATGAAAGTTGCTAGAGATCTCATATTATTGCCACTGTGACAAGGTACGAAGTTGCCCAGAAAATTGGTTGACTCTACATACTGAGAATTAAGCTCTTATTTAATTTTGAGCAAAATCATTTACATTAGAAAAATTGTATGGCAACGGACAATAGATGGTAACTACATAATTAAGTACAATGAAATAAGATCTCAACCTGAGGAATACTGAATTTGAGCCGGTTTTACATCCACGATATTTAACGGAAGACATGAACCAACCAATTTCATCTCGGTGTTTCAAAATCAGATAACAGAGACATCAAAGCAAAGCGGGGATACATCCCCTGCTAAATAAACATCGCAAATTAAATAACAGCCCAGATATCCTTCTTAAGTTGACATTCTTAAATTAAAACCTGACACACAAAATAACTAATAACATGTAGAAGAACAAACGTTAAGTCATCATCGTTGTATTTAAGAGGTTGGCTCGTGTTGGTGGAGCTATTTCCAGGTCATTCTGCATTTAGCTTAATTCTTCACTTCTCTGTATTAATGCAGCATTTATTTTTTCTTCTATTTGCTCCATATACGTTATTCTAACCACTTGTTTTCCTAAATTGTGTTGAGAGTGAGGCACATCTCTCTAGCTGTCAACAACACGAATCCTCAAGGGAGGGGGGAGGGGGTTAATAAAGGGTCGGTGAGGCGCTTGTGATACTTTTGGAGTCGCAAACGTCCATAGGCTACGGTGTCTGCTTACCATCAGGGAGGCCGTGTGCATGTTTGACACCGTCGGTGAAAAGAAAAAAAAGTGTAGATAGTGGCTCCCGTGCCGTGGACGTTTTATTAAAATAAATAAATATTGTTGGCGGCACAGATAACAATCTTACAAAGTAATCAAAGCATGTTCAATGGTTACTAGACGACGATATACATACTTATATAGATAAACACAATACCTGTTTATACAATGTGGTATTGGGTTGAAATACCACATAACTCAGTTCTGCCCCGACACCCCCAATGCTCATGCCTCCAAGCCTGACTCATAATGTCTTTAATCATATGAAAAGATACGTAATCCTCTTCTCAATTAACTTTTCCAATAGCCTCAGCTATATTGTCTGCATTCATCCAGTCATTTCGTAATTAACGCATCGAAAATCGGAAAACTTCCATTGATATAATCCTTGTATAACCTATGGCGGCCTCAGAAGCAATTAGGCTTATGGCCAATGTATTTTATGAATACACTTGACCATTTAGGTCTATGAGGTAGACACAGGGATATGACGTAGGTCAGATAGGTCGGTTTATACTTTTATGTTCGTGTTACGAACGATATCGGTTCTCAGGCGTATTACTATTGTGGTACATACTCGTACTATTGGATTGGAGTCACTGAAAACTCACATAACTGTCATCTAATTTACCTGGCTTTATCATTCATTATATAGCGCATCTATAATAGTCATCGTCAGTAGGATAATCAAAAATGGTGCCACCAGGAAAGGGCGAATAAATACCATAATTAAATTAAATTGTAAATAAAATATATATTATGGAACAGATTAACACAAATCGAACTAGTCCCATAGTAAGCTCAATAAAGCTTGTATTATGCTTGTATAATTCATTATTTAATAGTATATTACGATACAAGTGCAGAGAACAGGAAATTCGCAACGAGTGGTGATAAATTAAAACACGACCGAAGGGAGTGTTTTTAATCGACACGAGTGGCGAATTACCTGTTCGCACGTGTATCGTACAACGTTTTACAGTACATATGGCTCTTTAAAGTTTCGACATACGCACGTAATCTGCTGATTACCGCACTCGTGCGGTAATGTAGCACCATATGTACTGTAAAATATTTTATTTCCCATTTTTATGCCACAAACCTTATCCAAAGATGATTGTCAAATCATAAGGTATACTTCAAGTGTTATTCGTTTTAGTTGGTTTTAACGAAGTCACGTGTTAACTTCACAAGACAATTAATACAATTTAATTCTACCCAAGATAGTGAGCCACAATCTTTATCCAAATATCAATCATAAGTTACAAAGTCACATGTCGTTTTTAGTTGGCTTTTACCGAAGTCACGTAGTAACTTCAAAAGGCAATGAATACAATTCAATTCGGGCGGCCGTCACGACAGTTATAATTGCCTGATAGTGGCACATATTTCATTAATAGCCGACTGTTACGTGTTTTATTACGAGTATGTTGGTTTACGTGTCAATGCTGGGACATGGATAGGTTAATAAATTGTTAAACTAGTAACTACAGTGTAATAAGAGTTATCGGAGTATCCGAACGCACTCGGAACTAGACGTCAAAAAAGAGTAGCGTATTTAGAAATTGTAAAATTAAAGTAAATTATCCAAAATTGGTCTTGTATTGTTTTGTTAAAGTGATCTAGAGTGAATAATTTAGCTGTGATAATGTTATCCGGGAATTAGATTAACGATAAAAGTCACAAATCGTCAAGTTAATATTTGACAGATCGTCACCGTTGAAATTTTTGAAATTTTTTTTTTTAATCTTAGCTCGAAAAATAGCCTTTATTTTTCCGAGGATACGCTGTGTTGAGAGTGACGGACCTCATATCTCTAGCTGTCAACACAACAAATCGTCAAGTCAATAAAGAGTCAGTAACGCGCTTTTGATACTTCTGTAGTCGCAGGCGTTCATAGTGTACGTTGTCTGCTTACCATCGGACTGGCTGAAAGCTCGTTCGCCACCGTCGTTGTACATAAAAAAATCACAAACTAAACTTGTTCTTTATAATTTTGTTGTACTTTAAATGTTAATTCATTAATAAATAAAATAAATAAAAAGCCTTTTTAATCCATAACCAAAGACAAACACAATCCTCATTTCTAAATAGTTTCTTACTTACTAAAGTGTTAGGACCCTTTCTGGGTATAGGCCTCCTCAAAACTTTTCCACCTTTCACGAACTTGCGCCTCTGTGAGCCAGTCTTTAGAGACTTTTTAACCGACTTCAAGATTTCAAAAGAGGAGGTTATCCATTCGGTTGTATGTTTTTTTGTTTTTTTTTTTTTTTAATGTTTGTTACTCCATATCTCCGTCATTTCTTAACCGATTTAAAAAAATCTATTTTTGATTATATGTATATATATCCAAGTTGGCAGTTCTGATTATGGGATCCATGAGGAATTGAGGGAACTCCTCAAATCTTAAAGGCAATATTTAGTGATTTTTGTGTTTTTGTCAACAAACCGAGCATTATCATACAAAAATGTGACATTTGATGAAGTGGAACTGCTGATGATGATCAAAACAGAACTCTTCAACGACGAAAATTTCACGTTTGGCGATTTGTCCTCCTAGCTGTGTTTGTTAAGCAAGTTCTATCTTCACGATTAATTTTTGTCATGCTCGAGTTCTGATGATGGGATCCATTAGGAATCGAGGAAACTCCTCAAATGTGAACGGCACACAAATAGTGATTTTAGTACTTTCATGAAATAATCAAGCATTTTCATTCAAAAAAGTGACATTTGATGAAGTGGAACTGCTGATGATGATCAGAACGGAACTCTTCAACGACGCGTAGTTCACGTTTGACGATTTGTTCTCTTCGTTTTGTTTGTCAAGCAAGCTAGGTTTTCAAGACACATTTTTGTCAAGCTTGAGTTCTGATGGAGGATTCCATGAGGACTTGAGGGTACTTAGTCTTCTATCATTATAAACATACTTATAGCCATTTTTTTATTGTATGGAATCTAAGAGTGCACCATCTAAGTAAGTATAATAATCTTTCACCGGCCTCCCCCATTGAAGTCGGTTTTTTTTCTTAAAAATTATTCAATGTCATCTGCCCAACGGTCGCGTGGACGCCCTGACCTGCGTTTGCCACTTGGTCCTTTCCAGGTAGTCAATCTTTTTGCCCATTTCGAATCGTGCATCCTTGCAATGTGTTCTGCCCATTGCCATTTGAGTTTTAATGAGTTTTCGAGAGGATCTATCACTTTGGTTTGGTTTGGTTAATTCATTAATATATTGAAATAAGGCGCGTCTGCGGCGTACGCCTCTTCTAAACCTTTCCATAAATCTCTTCGCGCACTTCTTGCATACAGTAGGGTCCATATCTCTAGTTGAAAATGTCTGTCCACCTTATAATTGGTCTCCCTATTTATCTTTTCCTGTCTCCTGGGAACCATTTTCGATCCATATATTGTTGAGTGTTCTTTATTCTACAATTATACAAATAATGTACAGTTTATAACCATAATTCGTCAGGGGTCTTCAACCTTTTATGCACATAAATCATATTTATGTTTTCATACAAGATGTAAAAAACTCAAAAACTCGCTGTATTTTTTTTCCATTGGCGGCTCCCATTGTGTATACAAAGCATCATGTTATTTCAGCACGGCGTTATAAAATAAGAACGAAACTACGTTTGTGTGGAGAATCGAGTTCAGCCGATCGTGCGGGTGACCCTTAACAAGCGTGCCTAGTACGTTTGTTAATCCTGACCTAATACCTGGATATAACATACTACCACTGCCCTGGTACAATTACCTACATTGAATTACACGTTCGTGACTACAGTCATTTATCAATACATAAGCTAATGTCTCGAGTACACGGGGCATTAAAGTCTCTAAGCTGTGGCTAAAAGGTCATAAATCAAATTAATTTCCTATGGCCATACACCCTTTTATATATTAGTAGGGATTGACTCACAGTCAATGGGAAATAGGTAGTACTGCTTACTTTGTCTCTCAGTAGCAATTGGTAATAGTTAAGAGCAAGATAGAGCTAGCTTTGCGATATCACGCCATGTTATGTGGTGGAAAAGAGCTAATAACATATTCAGACGAAGGTTCCACTTACTATGACCCTGAACGAGCGTGGAGATATTTAATTATGTACGATAGTTGCTACGTAATAACAGGAGAAACCTTGAAAACAATGGTCTTTTTTTTCGTGGAGGAAACCTGCGATCCAGGTCCATAATCATCGGGGAGTGACTGAGTTATGAAATAGAAATAGAAATAAACTTTATTGTATAGCTGTGTACATTATGATGGTGATGACAAAGGATCGGACGTACAATCGTGATGAGTTCATGATCTCAGTACTGAACGCACTTGATCCCCTTGCGCTTTACTCCTTTTGGTTCCTGTCAATCAAAGTCACCTTCCCTAGGTTTGATAGTAGGGTGCTGTGGTCCCCAGCACGTGGTGTACTCCCAACCCCCACAAAGATTTTTCTAGTGAAATGATCTTGTTAGTATTTACTAGTACTATAGATGTATGTTATTTAGAGGTATTAGAAATCTTCTAGGAGCGCTCGTGTCCCAGCGGCGCCCGTGTACCGCGTGCGGTATGCGAGGTTGAGAAACGGCGGCCGGGATCAACTCTTTATGGGTTTCCTCTTTGAGTGATTACTAACTGAGCGCTCCCGTGCTTTGGAAGGCACGCTAAGCCGTTAATCCCGGCTGCTGCCGTTAAGCTAAGTAAGAGGCCTTCGGGCGGCTTGAGAATTTTTAAGTCGACGACTAAGTAATGTTATGGTAGTATCAAGTTATGAGTCATAATTGTTTTTTGCTGACTGGGTGAACCGATTTTGATAATTCTTTTTTTATTTGAAAGCTGGTGCTTCCCGTGTGGTCCCATAATAATCTGGTCCAGTTCTGACAATGGCATCTATGAGAAAACCATATAGTCTTAAATTTGCATTCAGTATATGCACGATAAATGGACGAGTTAGAGGCCTCCGGGCGGCTTGAGAACTTCTAACAGTCAAGTTGCCCACTCACTTGACAATCCTAATCCCAATAAGGTCTAGTTTCCCCCTCGGGTTGGAAGGTCAGATGGCAGTCGCTTCCGTAAAAACTAGTGCCTACGCCAATTCTTGGGATTATAGGTAGCGTACCCCAGGCATCCTTCAGGATGCAACTGTACTCGGAATAACGCTAGGATGATGATGATGATGACGATAAATGGACGAATAACTCGGTAGAAGTCGGTTTTTTTTTGTTAAAGTGTATGATTATTTCTAAAATAAATAATCATTAATATCACACCTGAAGAGTAGGTAATAAAATTACATTTCAGCTATCTTTGAAGAAAAAAAATATTTTTTTTCTGATACTTACCACTTAGAAAAAATTGCTGGCTCGCTCAAAAGTGCACCGTTCAACATTTTGCTCCTGTCACAGGGCTCACTCTGTATGTATAACTTTGATGTGCGTAACTACAATTACATTCATCTCACGACTTTGGTTATTTTATAAGTGATATTGTTATTTATTTATGACTTACCATAAAGCGATTCGTCTGCGTGTGCCTCCTATGTCATAAAAAAAATCATAAACATTCTTCGCTTCTGTTATCATTAAAACACTTGCAAGTTTACCATTATGAGAGTGGTCGTGAACAAATGTTCCTCTTACTCGTAATATTAGAGTTTATTGACCCCACGCCGATAAACAATATTCGCAGCACAGCGAGCAACACTTTGAGTACAGTCGGCAACAAAAACCTTTAACAACATATGGCTTGACTCCCGTTGAGGTGTGATTTTAAGCTTGAGTCGCGCGTCGCGTATGTATGACTTATGCTACAGAGTAGACCTGAGGGCCTATTCTGAACTTCAAAAATCGAATTTAGTATCGTGCCGTCCCTTTCCGTCACATAGTGTATAACACGGGAGTGAAAGGGACGGCACGACACACCTAACTGACCTAATACAGCGATAACAGGGGAATTTCAAAAGTTGGTTTAAAAATTTGGCTAAATTCATTTGTTTTCTCAGAATATTTAAGCCAAATTTCAGCTCAATCGGTTGAAGATAACTGATTCAGTTGCAAGATTAAACCGCACAAAAGGACAGGCATACTAGCAGGGCAAGTTAAATAAAAAACCGGCCAAGTGCGAGACGGGCTCGCGCACGAAGGGTTCCGTACCAGAAAAAATGCTAAAAGCTGGTGCCATTAAACACTTGTTTTATTGAGTTTTGTTTTGTTGTTGTTGTTTTAGCGGCAACTTCGCTGTTGTATGGGAGTCCCCCTTAATTATTATAATTATTTTGATTTTAGTTTTTGTTGTTGTAGCCACAATAAAATTACATAATCTGTGCAAATTTCAACTGTCTAGCTATTACGGTTCTTGAGATCTAGCTCGGCGAGTGGTAGCCATTAAAAAGGGCTAAAATATCACGTTTTTTGTATGAGAGCCCCCCTAAATTATTATTATTATTTTGTTTTTAGTATTTTTTGTTATAGCGGCAACAGAAATACACAATCTGTGAAAATTTCAACTGTCTAGCTATTACGGTTCTTGAGATACAGCCTGGTGACAGACGGACGGACGGACGGACAGCGAAGTTTTAGTAATAGGGTCCCGTATTTACCCTTTAGGTACGGAACCCTAAAAAAAGGTCTGGGCAAGTTAAAGCTTGTAAAAAGGAGAAAAAAACACCAAGCCATTTTTTTCTGCACCAAACTATATTATTTGTAACTGCTGCCGACACTACTCGCTACATTAGCGCGCCCCGCCGCGCACTGTCGACATGTTTATGCGTTAATGGATTCTATACTCTATTTTTAATGGGCTACGGCTCCTTGTCGCTTAATGGACTGGTTTGTTGCGTGATTTTTATTAACATTGTCCCTTTAGTATGTCTTGGAAGGGTTTATATGTTACAATGAACGTGATTATTGACTCTTCCACACATTTACATACCATGCATCTGCTTGCCCTTTTCCTTCGGGGTCGGCTCAGCATGTCATTTTCTTCCATACATCTTTGTCACGCCTCATCTCGTCATTCACTTTCTTCCTATTCGTATCATCTTTCACACAATCCATCCACCTTTTCTTTGGCCTACCTCGCCTTTTGCACCGATTCACATTCTTACCTTCTCGTTACATGACTTTCATCCCTCCTCATTACATGCCCGTACCACGCCAGGCGATTCGTTCCTAGCTTTTCGGCAATGGTGCTACTTTCAGGCTTCCGCTTAATAACTTAGTCCCAATACAATATTAATCAAGATGAAGCCTGCTATATTCTTACATTTCTTACCTAAAAACTGTTTCACATTTTGAGTTGAGGAGCGCAAAATTCTCCTTAGAAATTCTTAAAAGATCTTAAATGTGACTCTTATCCTTAAAAAAGCGTTTATTTTAGACCTAATCGATCCATAGTATGTTAGTAACAATATTAGATACTTTAAATAACTATGTGAATATACAATTATTGTTTAGTTGTAATGGGAAGCAATATAAATAGGACTAACGAGACTAACAATCTTAGATTCCTCAGTAACTTGTAAGTTAATACAACATCGCTGAAACAAGTATGTAAACACGGACAAAGGCGCTAAATCTCGCCATTCCGCGCCTGTCAACGCTCGATAGCAATTTTCCGCCTCGCACGGCATTTCACACGTCGCCGGTTACCGATGGTAACGCAGCGGGTTTGAGATGATAGTGCGACATAAAAATGGTTTTAACAAGCTTCTTATACTCAATGATGGTAAACAAAAGGGTAACTCATAAAGCGTTTTGGAGTTCACAGCGTATTTTTAAATCAATCAGGGTTGGCAAAGCGCTTGTGATTTTTCAGGAGTCTCAAGCGTCCATAGGTGACGATGTCTACTTACCATCCATCAGGCAGGCCGTAAGCTTGTATGCCACCGTTCGTAGAATGAAAAAAAAATGCAAGCATTTTGTATTTGTTATGAGTGCAACCTTTTTTGTGCCCACCAGTGGCGCCACTGTCGAGTAAGGTCCAACTGTCAAAGTTTGCTATTAGATATTACGGGCGTGAAGACCAAGTTTACATTTAAATCATATTTCAATACCATGAAACCGTACCGTAAAAATATCGAGAATGCCGCAGTGTTGCGCAGTCCCGTTTTGTTCGAAAAAAGAGAACATAATTTTCCGAAACATAAAACTGTCTCAAAGCACTGAAATTCATTGACCCGTAACTCATATTTGCCATAATTAATCTCAGGTATTGCAAAATTCATCACATTATTCTAATTAGAAATAAACCCTCGTAGGGCTCCCACAAACAGTGACATTTGACATTTCGGAGACCTCATGCTACCCTAGCGCCTCTGGCGGCGAATTCATACACAATAGCCCTCATTGCATACTGAAGTACAGTCTGTATCAAAAGTAGGTATCATAAAAAAAAATCATAAAAAACATTTATTCGTGGCATTAAATAAGACATTACATAACAAAGAGAAATTACAAAACATAACACAGCCACGAAATAGCCCCAAATCAGCATGGTTCTAGCACCCAGTGGCTAGCGCTGGTCTTCCGTTAATAGAAATAAACAAAATTAAAACAACTTACAAAATAGCATAAGTATTAAACTAGTTCCCCCATCAATAACAAAAAAACTAGTTCCCCAGAATCGTGAACGCGACCATAGAACCATATCAAAAGGTCAGAAGCTCTAATTAACTTATAATAAAGACTTTTAGCATCATCTTTATGCGTAGCTAGTTTTCATGCTGACCGTACTAGGTTTCTTCGCGACCTCTGGCAATCTTGCTCACCACCAAAAACAACACTACGTACAGTTGAGTTCATAAATTCATTCCCAAAGGTTCAAAAAAAAATGAGCCAGCTTGTCCTTAACAATAAAGTCGTGTTTACATATTCTCACTGTGAACTGTAAAATAGAGCAATTATATAAGTGATTACCGTTCGAGACTAGTAGCGAGTTTGATTCTAGTTCTACTGGTAACACCGTGCCATCTGTTTTTACAAAACAAAGGCCATATTTCAGAGGTCCCCGTTCGCTTATCGGACGGGGGATTATGGGACATATTTGTTTTGGTTACCTTTTTGTGTTCCTGCCATATTTGCCACCATGTGCATTTTACTTTATGTTTTGGTTGTCATCACATTTTAGTTCTTCAAATTTAGGTACTCAGTTTTGGAACAGAACTAATATACCATTACATAGTAAAACCGAACTGGCTACTAAAATACTAACTCTCCGAACCGAGTTTTTTGTAGGTTAGGTTAGGTTAGTTTATGCTCTGAGCTTTTATTACTACACACACACACACACACACACATCCATATCTGCCCTAGAACGTCCACTGCTGGACATAGGCCTCCCCCAATTTCATGGGGGGTAAATGCCACACACACACATACACACATCATAAAATGTACATAATTCTAAGCAAATTCGTAGATTTTTTTTATATGTATCTGTTAGGGAGACCTGTCATTGGCTTCACAATTGTATCCTAGTTATAATTCTATTTTTCTATGTCAAAGCTGTTGGTCTTCTAATAAAAATAAAATTATTATTAAAAGCCTATAAAGTGTCCCACTGCTGGGCAAAGGCCTCCCCTCTTAATTTCCACTCGTCCCGGTTTTGAGCAATATCTGGCCAACCGTCGCGATATGTGTCCAGGTCATCGCGCCATCTCCGTCGCGGCCTGCCACGTCGTCGCCGCCTATCGTTCGGCACCCACTCCGTGGCTAGTTTGGCCCACCTTTGCGGATGCATGCGGCAGACGTGGCAGACAAAATAAAATAAAATAAATAAATAAATTACTACCCGTTTTGATAAAATCAATATTTTAATGAAGTAAATTTTGTAAAACGTATCTTTGCGATGCGCCTGTAGCTTTGTAAGTTTGTATGAAAGGGATAATCTCCGTAACGAGGCATCCGATTTCATAAATTCTTTCACTAGTACCAGTCTGTAAAATGGAACTTCGGGATTAACATGAGCTATAATTACCTGTAGGTATATCCCGCGACCTCTCTTTGATCCCCATTTAAGATTAACTCCCGTCTAGCCTTTCACTTCGTAATGTATTGGAAAATAGTAAACCCACAATATTATACATTTTGTGGATAATAATCCATCAAATTATAAACTATCCAAAGCTCGCGTACATACTATAAAGAAAGAATACAAACTAAATATATTAAATCTATTTAGATTGTATTAAAAGAGTAGTAAGAAGATATACATCTACTTTATCAGAAATTGGTAATCACATATCCAAAGTTATCTGGATGGAGACTGGATCTGCCCTCACTCATCATTTTGAGTGCGAGAAATAGAAGAAAAGATTTTATTTTTTAAACCTAAAAGTACCTAAACCTTTTTTGGAACGGCCGAATTGTCCCTATCTCCTTCTTTACTACGCTGAAATAATTTTCTTTCTCCACTTATCTCTGCCTAAATGAGATACCTCGGGATTTTGCAGTCTTTATTACGGCTTTAGACTGGGTCAGATGATAAGGTAATCCCTAATAAGGGTGACCGGTAATATGCGATAGGGTTCGGCAGATTTACAAACGATTGTCGACTTTATTTTAATAGCATAGGGTTTAAAGCTGTGTGCGTGTGAACTCACTGTATTTGTATGTGTGTTGTCCTGCTTAACCAATAAAAAGACTTATGAGTAAAATAAGTTTTTGGTAGAAGCCTCTATTGCCGACTGTACTTTTTTCCACAATCATAAACTACTTGTTGAGTCGGTTCGAATGAGCCCAAATACGATGGGCTTATCTTGTGTAGTTTAGGAATTGCTATAACCACCTTCTTTCTCCATCAGCAGATCAGTTCTATGTCATAATAATATTGCATTGTCATCCGATTTATACATGCATGCAAAATTTCAGCTCAATCGGAAACAGGGAAGTGGATCAAATGTAACTTGCAAGATTTGATTACAGACCGACAGACACAATGGGACAGCTGAAACTAAATAAAAACTTGTAAAATAGATAAGATTCAGACAGTTGCTGGTCATACATATTTAGATTAGCTTCATAGAAGGAGTGGACGCAAGCTGGACCAAAAAGGTATGGAAATTCAGCGGAAAGCAGCTCAGAATTATAACTGGGGTATTTACAGGTCAGTTCGGGGTCAAGGGTCTCTTGGCCAAGATAGGACATAGGACTATCAGACAATATACTCGTAGATTGTAGGATGTGTGGTGAGGATGACGAGACAATGGAACACTTGCTTTGTGAATGTAAGACTTTGGCAATGGCTACTCAGAACCAAAGGAATTCAGAGTACTCCCGCTGAGCTCTATCATCCGGTTTGTGGAAATATAGTAGTAGTTCGAAAGGAAGGGGCAATTGCACAAAAGATCCTAATGGGTCGAAATGCAACCGAAAGAGTCCTCATAAGATAAGATAAAATAAAATATATTTGCTAATTTCCTGTGGACTTAAAGTTAAAATGTAAAAAGCAGACTATTAACCCTTTAACATCATTAATCGGTGTCTCTGTTTCTATAAAACCATTTAATAGAACATAACTTACATTATCATAACTCGATAACTATTAACCACAGGTAACAAAACCAAAAATGGAGTAAAGCTAAGCTTATGAAAAACTAAGCGTAAATAGGCCCCCATCAGGATTGCCTAGAACCCTGTGCAACCTTGCAATCACTAAAACTAGACAAAGTGTTGCCGCCTAACCCTCTCACAGTTCAATTTCCTCACTGATAGCTTCCTAACTGTGTTAAGTACCGTCTCCACTTAACAAACCAGCCTGCAACGACTCTGAGTATATCCTGGCCCTTATATCCGTCACAACTCTACACTATCGGAGCTTAGAGTTAAGTTGGTCCATCTACAACGCAGTGACGAATATTGCGAAATACAAAACCATGAACGAACAGGCTTAAGAGTGCAGTATTGTTAGTGAATATAAGCTGTTTTAGAATTGAGTGTGATGCATTAGCTTTGTCATTTTCCATGCGGTTGCACCTTCAATTGGGGATATTATATTTTGACTCGAAAGGTTGGTGTTTAAGCGTATGATAATTTAATTGAATGAAATTGAAGCACTGACGTAAAAACGGATTAATTAAGGCTGTCTAGATAATTATAAAATAATCGGAGTAGGTAAGTATAAAACTTTAAGCAAATTTTTTTAGGCGTGTAATTTGCAAATTTTGCTAATTTCGCGGTTATTAAATGATGTTGTTGACTAATAAAACAATAAAAACATGGCATTGTTTAAGAAGAAGAATAATTTATTACGTTGTGCTTGCACCTGAACTAGGATGATGTTCCTGTTAAGAAAAAAAAAATGAAACAAATTAAAATGAACAAATGAAAGACTTAAGTATTAAGTACGTATCTTACACTTGAAATGCCAAATGTCTCAAACTGACCCAAATATTTCACACACTCGTGTCTACCGACCTATACAAGGGTATCATAGGGTATCATTGTATTCCTTGTAGGGCAATCCCGCCCTGATGGCTTTGTAACAGGGTTAGAGCGACCTGGGACAGCGGTAGGGTTAAGTTCGTTCAACCCTGTGTTCAGGAACTTTGTTTTAACTTGGTAAAACTACGAATAAAAAACACATACGATTCCAAAATAAGTCAGCATTTGATTTCGTTACTGTTAAACTTATTTCGCGTACAATTTTAGAAAAATAATTTTGATCATAGCTGTTTCCGCTCAAAACAAATACAATTACTTTTAGGTTTTTTTTCCTGTGACAAGTGCTTTCACTCAATAGGGCCGTTTTACACGGTAATTATTATCACGCAATACTTTCATATCACAATACATAAGCACATGAAAATATCTAAACAATATGGATTCCGCGCTAGTACAACTACGAATACAAATAGTTTTTTCCCAAATAATTATACAAACAGTTACATTTTATGCTGACCCCAACACTAGGCATTTTCTGTCCCGTGGGGGAAATGATACGATTTACAATAAAATATTACATTAGCGGCTATATTGTGACATAGGCGTGCAAACGGCCTTATTTCGATAAGTCATAAATGCTATTTTATTTTTATTTATTTATTAGAACATTCAACAATAAGTACACTTTTACATATTTATAAAACACACATACAACTTAAAACTAAGTGCCTTATTAATTACAGAAGGACACCGCATGCACTACGTTACAGTTAATTTTAACAGAAATGTGTTCCTAGCTCTTGCTATTTATTTATAAAAAGACTACTTCTATCAACCCACCTTAAGTTTGTGAAGAAAATAAAATAAAAGTAATAACTTAGTATTTTTTTTTTATTTTGAAATTTATTACTTGCTATGGCATAAAAGGAAGAATGTCTAATGGACGATTCACACCAAACGGCCGGAGTCGTACCAACTTCGTATCCAAACGGCAGCGGCAGAGCCGACCGGCTGCCCGTAACCCATTTAGGGTTCGAATTCCTTTGACTCTAGTGGGGTGCGCGCCGTCTCCAGCCGTTCGGTTATGAATTGTAGTAGCTGTTATATTGAGAAGAAAGAAGAAAGAAGAGAAGAGAAGGAGCCCATGGATGTGAAATTGACTCTAGTAGGGAGTCCGTTTCCACGCGACTCCCTAATCGAGTCAGGTTGACTTCCGTGAGGCTAGCTCGGCTTCTGGCAGCACGTAGAGAAGAGAATAAGAAAATGGAGATAATTTCACATCACTTTTATGTAGTGGTTCTTAGAATAAGTACACGAAATTACGAAATTTTATAATTGTTGTGTCTCGGTAAGTAAGATAGAGTAAGTAAATTTTAGTTACCCGTATACTCCGTTTTTTTTAACCGCTTCAAAAAAAGAAGGAGGTTCGCAATTCGTCGGATTTTTTTTTTATGTATGTTCACCGATTACTCGGAGACTAGTGGACCGATTTCAAAAATTCTTTTTTTTGTGAAAGCGTGAGTTTTCTAGTTTGGTCCCATTGTCACCAAGTCTGGATCGGATGATGGGATCTTGGAAAAATCGAACGAACTCCTCAAATTATATAGCAAGAGGATGAGGTAAGGCTAAATCGAAGGAACTGCTCAAATTATATACCAAGAGGATGGGGTAAGGAAAGAAATAAGGAACTCCTCAAATTATATACCAAGAGGATGGGGTCTTGCAAAGTTTGGAGTTAGTGTTTTTTTGTTAAAAATTTACTTGTTTAGATTATAATTTTAACTGCCAGTTTCGCCCACGTATCTTCGTTTCCCTAGGATATCAGAGGATAATATTGTACTGATTAAAAGATAACACACCGCATATGTTCCCGTTTCAAGATTGTTTTCCTTGAAATCGCAAGAAGGATAACGCACGATTTTTGTAATTAAAAAAAAACGAGGTATAATCACTTTTAAAGGCCAAGTGTCCAGAGATAACCAACAAGCCTATGTGCATTGAATTCTTTTCATCCCTCGGTTACATATAAGGAGGGCCATTGTAATTTAATATTATTTCGTAATTTCACACCACTTTTATGTAGTGGTTCTTAGAATACACCTTACTATCAAATTTCGTAATTGTAGTGCTTCAAGTCGAGTAAATCTACTGTGACATACGGACGTTCTTTTCTTTTCGCCTTTTGACTACGGAACCCGTAAAAGAAAAACGTTCAAATATCCACAGCTCAGTAGATTAACTAATCTACTGTGTGTAGCCTATCAGGCTAGAGCCTAGGGCAGCAGATCCTAGAGGCCGCGAAAATGCGGGCTAAATTTTATTAATGTCTGACATAAATTGGTGGTATCGGACTTTTGTCGGTCGGCAGAGAATTTTATTGGTAATTGACATAAGTGATGCCACGCTTTTTCTATGGTTTTAGAGTATGTATTTAAAATCTTTAACAGAGCCAAAATAAGTTGATATTTTCTAAATATATTCGTAAATTTTGTTGTTGATGTAAGAATTATTTATTTATTTGACGACCTGTTTAGCCTAGTTGGTAGTGACACTGCCTCCGAAGCTAGAGGTCCGGGTTGGAAAGCCGGCCAGGGCATTATTTGTGCATTGAGCACAGATTTTGTTCTTGAGTCTTGGATGTTCTCTATGTATTTAAGTATGTATTTATCTATATAAGTGTGTATATAGTCGTCTAATACCCATACAAGCTTTGCTTAGTTTGGGACTAGGTCGATTTGTGTAAGATTGTCTCCAATATCTATTTAATTATTATTTATTAAAAAACGACTGTTTTCAACTACCGTTTAACAAACATCAAAATTACTTTGAATAAAATATGTTGTATCAATTCTAGAATGTATGTATATTGGTATTTTATTATTTTCTTGTATGATTTTATAAATTGTGTATCTGCTTAGCTGGTGTTGGAAAGTATACTGTCTTACAAGGGGGAGTTTCGAAACTTAGACATAACGATATGTACTAACTAAACTGTTATATATGTTTATTCATTTGCATCAGGCAACACGGCTCATATTTACATATACCATATACCTTGCAGACTAACATATTTATCAATACAGCACTCAAAAATAAACTATTTTTCGACCTAGATATGCCGGATTCCATTGTGTATACAAAGTTTCATGTTATTCTAGCATGGCGTTTTAAAATGAGAGCATAAATACGTTTGTATGGAGAACCAAGCGTACTGCGCCCTCGGAACACATTTCATTTAGGCGACACACATGTACCTACAAATATTTGATCAGACTATGTTGATCACCGACTCCGAAATATTTGTGTTAGGGGTGCTAAATATACATAGATAAAGTTATACATATGTATTTATTACAAATGTCAACCTAACAAATAAGTTTGGTTGCCTTGGGGAATCCAACACTAGATATGGCCAAGACCAAACAATGTTTTCTATTATTAGTATGTGCAATAAGTATGTTCGTGGCCCAGCGGCGCCCGCGTACCGCGTGCGGTATGCCAAGTTAAGCAATGTCGGGCGGGGTCAGTCCTTGGATGGGTGACATACCCGGGTCCAAGGGTAAGGGATACAAGTGGATGAAATAACAAACAATAATTAGCCGCAGGATACTGCTGGCAGCTTGTCAGTTTCTATTGTGATACCTCTTCTGTGAAAATTTTATTTTGATTTCATGTTGTTACATTGGTGACATTTGTTACATTAAGTAGGAGTATCAAACATGAGCCCTGCAAAGGCATCGCAACTCTTGCCCTAGGTAAGTAATTAAGAGGACGCAGTACGTTTGGTTCTCCATACAAACGTATTTATGCTCTCATTTAAAAACGCCATGCTAGAATAACATGAAACTTTGTATACACAATGGGATCCAGCTTGTCTAGATTCGATTCGAAAGTGCTTGTTGCTAGGCCTATTTGAATAAAGAATATTTTGACTTTCACTTTGACTTAGGGCGAAAATTAGTTTCTGTTGCTTGAAATTATAATGTCGAAAAAATACAGCGATTATTAAGGTTTTCATACAAACCGTAAAAATTTCTCAAAAAACCGCTGTATTTTTTTTCTTTTTCAATTTCTAGCAACAGAAACTAATTTTCGACCTAGGTATGCCGGATCCGATTGTGTATACAAAGTTTCATTTATTCTAGCATGGCGTTTTAAAATGAGAGCCTAAATACGTTTGTATGGGGAACGGATCCACACCGATCGTACTGCGCCGTCTTAAAAACTAACTTAACACTAGTATAATATGGTTTTGTTTGTACGCAAAGCAAAGCAAAGCTTGAACGCAAAGAGCGCGGCGCAGCGTCGTTGCGGGGCGGAGGCAGTTTTTAGGGTTCCGTACCCAAATGGTAAAAACGGGACCCTATTACTAAGACTTCGCTGTCCGTCCGTCCGTCCGTCTATCACCAGACTGTATCTCAAGAACCGTAATAGCTAGACAGTTGAAATTTTCACAGATTGTGTATTTCTGTTGCCGCTATAACAACAAGTACTAAAAACCAAATAATAATAATAATTAAGTGGGGCTAATTAAGGGGTAGCCACCATACAAAAAACGTGATATTTTAGCCCTTTTTTATGGCTACGTCTCGCCGAGCTAGATCTCAAGGACCGTAATAGCTAGACAGTTGAAATATGCAAAAAATATGTATTTTTATTGTGGCTACAACATCAAATACTAAAATCAAAATACTAGTGATTAATGACACCAGCTTTTAGCCTTTTTTCTGGTACGGAACCCTTCGTGCGCGAGTCCGACTAGCACTTGGCCGGTTTTTTGGTAAAGCGAACGCGATTCGAGGCACGTCGCACCAAAACGACGACCTGTTTAGCCTAGTTGGTAGTGACTCTGCCTCCGAAGCTAGAGGTCCCGGGTTCGAATCCCGGCCAGGGCATTTATTTGTGCATTTTTCACGGATATTTGTTCTTGGGTCTTGGATGTTTTCTATGTATTTAAGTATATATTTATCTATATAAGTATGTATATCGTCGTCTAGTACCCATAGTACAAGCTTTGCTTAGTTTAGGACTAGGTCGATCTGTGTAAGATTGTCCCCCAATATTATTATTATTATGAAAACACCGCGCGGTATCCGGTAGCGCGGTAGAGCGGAGGCGGCGTGTGTGACATGTGAAGCAGTAATCGACAGTCGACAGTTTCGGAAAGATCAAAAATCAAAACCGCCTCCGCCCCGCACCGCGCCGCACCCGCTCTCTGCGTTTCGAGCTTATAACCTGCTCGGCATAAATAAGTACCACGTGTTTATTGTAATTACAATTAGAAGAGCTGGCAGCTACCTCGGCCAAAGAATTAGCTTGGCTATTCAGAGAGGAAATGCTGCCAGTATCTTCGGCACAATGCCGCGGGGGCCATTTTTAGATTTAATTTAGTTTTGTAATTAGTTTTAATGTTATTGTAATTAGTTTTATTTTTAGTAATTAATCTGTATGTATGTATGTATGTATTGCTTTATTGTACATAAAACACGGTAAAATGACAAACAAACAAAAAGTGGAAGTACAAAGGCGAGCTTATCCCTTTAAGGGATCTCTTCCAGCTAACCTTTGAGCAAATGAGTTGAAAGAAAACAATGGAGGATGAAGATAAACCACCTGCGAATTATGCACTGAAACAGAAATTGAAAACAAAACAAATTCATTTTGAATACACATTACCTTAATACTAAATAAGAATATAAAAAACGCGAATCAGTATATATATCAATAGAAAATACGACAAAATATTTTGGGTATTATAAAATAAAATACTTACAGCCGAAAGAAAAAAAAAAAAAGTTGTGTGTGTGAAATAATTATGTTTATATAAACAATAAATATATAATACGATACTATACTTAATAATAATAAAATAGTCAGGAGTCGGACAGCCATATTCTTTTTAATGCAGCCTTGAAGGATGCTATAGTTTGGGATTGATCTGTTTTTATATAACGTTCTAAATAAATAATAAATGTCTTTCTACGAAAATTAGATAACATAAATAAAAAACGCCACGTAACTTTTCAAAATGAAAATTTACGCATAGGTAGTAAATTAAATATAATACCATGCTTAAACCAAAAGATGGGTCTTCTTAGGAAAATACATGTGACTTACGTTCTTTCTACACTGAAAATTTTATTCCGAGGGTTCGCCACAGGGATTTACAGGGATTAATATAATGAAAACATGATTTATATTTAAAATTAAACCATGAATAAGACGTAATACGGCCGATTTTACTTTGAAAGTGGTAACAGTACCTTTTATTTATTAAATGGTAGGAATTATTGGCTTGAAAAAATCTAATTTTAATTTTGATGGCACTTATTGTCCTTTATAAAGAAAAGAAAGATTTATTCACAAACACACAGAAGACACACAGACATGTTCGTGTAGTTCTTTATCAGTGTTTTGTTTTAATATTATATTTTATACATTAGGTTTTTTTGAATAATTAGAAGACAAAATATTCAAATTAACTTTTATTTTACTTCACCTACGGCTTTATCTACTTAAATTTTCCAACGGTTAATCTTTTTAAGTGCTTTCACATCGTTTCCCATTATGGTAAAAAATATTTCTCCTGAATTACTTTCTTTTTTTCAAAAGGTTTTCGGTTTGAAACAAACTATGCTTTTAACTCGATTAAATAAACAGAACTGAAGCTGGATATTATTTCCCTAACACAAATAAGCGCACTCGATATCTCACCTGGGTATTTTAAGATAGCTACAGAGTACTGACGTTTACAAGATATTGCAACAATATTACACAACACTAACAGCAGGGGAAATGCATTTCACGTCATTTACAGGGATCCAACGTGACTTGAAGTAGGAGTTTATGTAAAATGACAAACTCAGGATTGTTCGATTTAGAAACGATCTTCTAGCAAGGGGATGCATCGATCCGCCTCCGTTTATAAGACACGTGACCACGATTAAGAAAGGTATGTTAAGATGGACATGTAGAGAGGAAGGATTGTTTATTTATTTATTTATTAAAAATGGGATTGCTCTTGGCCAAAATCTAGCCAGGGGCCAAAGATGAGGCCGACGATGAAGCGAGCTCACCCAGAAGATGCCTATTCACTCGTGCCTTAAAAAATACAGACGCCGGCAGAGAATTCCAAACCTTAGAAGTGCGCATTATGAAAGATGATCCAAAGCACTTGGTTCGAATTAGAGGAATGAAAGAAGATTCACAAAACGATTGTATGAAGGAAGAGTGAATGGAAAAGTTGGAAGGGGAAGACGTCGGTGAACGTACTCCGACCAAATCGGAGACATTCTGCAGAAAGGAAAGAGTACCCTAAATCGGCGCGTATGTATGAAGAATGTTATGAGAGTTTCATGAAGCGAAAGTTGTATGTCAGGATCGTAGAAAATAAAATCCGTGATCTCTGCCTAATACCCCTGTGGGAAACAGGCGTGATTATATGTATGTATGCGAAGCTTCGGGGCATGAAAAACGAGATGCGTGTCTCTTCGGAAATGGCTGATTGTGTTTAGGACAAATTTCGATAAATATCTATATTTGTGAAACTTTTCTTATTTCCTCATATAATTTTAGGTGAGGTAAAATACCATTTCAGTAATAGTTAAGAAGCCAAAGTGGCATTTGTAGTATATAATTATTCGTTCTCAGTTTCTGACATATTAAGCTTGTCAAGCATCACACACAACACAACGAAATATCAACTTGATCTTAGAACAATGGCGTTAAGTGAAATAGAAACGTATTAGGCATCAGGTGCAGAGAAGAAATTCCAACTCTAACTATAAAAACATAAGTTTCAATTTTCAATCACCACACGATTCTTACAAGCTTCTTACACTTTACTCAATTGTCACAAAGACACCATATATATTTCACCCCGTCCATGCAATTCCGAATCTTAAGTTAATAGCAACAGAGTATTATTTTTAATGGAACAGATGGTGCAGTGCAGGGCAATGGAGTCTCGTAACGACATTAAAAGCTTTCTACGTAGTAATTATGAGAGAGTGTCGGGGGCCTGGAATATTGAGGGCGCTTTGAGGCGATGGAGAGCTCTCGATGGCGTTTTATAGCGGTATATTTTAGTAGAATACCGAAATAATTAAGCAGAAATTTGTAAGCCACTGTTGTCGAGCTTTATATAGCTTTGAATTCAGGCTCATACCACTGGGTTTTTAAAAATAATTTTCAACCGTAGTGAAAAATTGAAAAATTTATCACCCTAGGCGGTCCCTCGAGCTCTTGAATCCGTCCATCGCTCTTTCCAACTGAGCTAACGCGGGTATTGCTCAAGGCGACGAATCTTTCAATCAGTTCACTCACGAAGTTGCTACAACTTCTGAAACGGCACCAACGGCAATGGCAGATTCCAGCAGAGGTAGAGGGTTCAAGTCCTGCCCGGGGTGATGAATTTTTCACACCGGTTGGAAATTATAATTCCGCTAAGCGAACAATTCCGCTTGTGAAAATATTCACAGTTTTAAAAATGACTTAAGTATGTATGAAACATCATATTAGATTTAACAGTGGTTTTTGCGTAAAGAAAAACATCAATCAATGGTTTATTTCCAAGAATATGGTACAATTTTGGTTAGTAGGGTATTATTAGTGAGTTCTGCATATTCTGCCGGCAACTACGGCGTAGAAATAATTATGTACTTAATATTAAAGTCACAAATCACAATTATTTACACATATTTAAAAATCGGGTACTTTAAAAACACTTATCTAGTAACCATTTAAACATATTTCTCTCAAATTGACAATTTTGAAGGTTTTTAAACTCATCAGGGACCTGGTTATATAATTTTATGGCCATAGAAATACATTTGATATTCAAACTTTCAACTATTGTGTATGATGGAACAATTTAAGTGGATTCCTACTAGGCCTACTCTTATTGATGACTTCGTCATGCAATGGGAAGTGCTGTGAGTTCTTATGTACAAATTTAGGGGTCTCCAAAATATACAGACACGGCAATGGAAGGATGTTAAGTTCCTGTCCATCGTGAGCAAACCGCTCTGATGCCGACAAGGTCTACTTTTCGCCACTTAGTTTTTATTATGTGTTTTCACTCAGTGTTGGCTGAAGATGGTAGTCGCTTTCGTAAAACTAGTGCCTACGCCAGATTTAAGTGCCAAAGCGGACCCCGGGCTCCAACCAGGAAAAACGCATTCAATTCATTCACTTTCAAGGCAGTTATCGCGACAATATGGCAGGTTTGATGAACGATTTTAACAAATAATAAATTCTCCTATAATATTCCTTTTCAATATGTTAAACCCGATCGAAAAACCGCAATGTCGTCGGTAAGATTAAATATCCTCAATATTATAAGTCCCGGTACAATTAAAATTGTCTTAGCTTCTTCGACTCTCGAGCCTTGTTACCGGTAATGAGATCCCGCGGGACACTGTGAATTAAAACCAGAGCAATCGGATTTAAAAAGATCCGAGAGTTCAGTTTTTAATAAGGTTCACTTGAGAATTGTATTGTACATTTTTTTTATTAACTGGTTAAGAGCATTGTTCGTTTTAAGTGATCTCGTGGTTGACTTTGTTGCATGACGTAAAGTGCCGGGTCCAATTTCAAACCTTGTGGGAACGCCAGGAATGTTTGATGTTCCCACAAGATGAGATGATGATGAGATCGCTATGGAGTGTGGGTAGACCACAAATAAAACTAGCAGCACGTCAGTTAATCCTTAAAAATGGTGCTTGCAACAGCGCCGAAATATCGGAAACTCAACAATATTAACATACATGGTAAATAGCCCGTTTTGAACAGTAATTCTAGTGTTAGTGACCATGTTAGCTTGATATCGTATATAAATGCTCTGACCATGTTAGCTTGAAATCGTATATGATGAGATGTTGTTTATGCAAGTACGAAAATGAATGAATATTTTACGTAAATATTAGTACGTCAAAGTATTGTAATTTTGTAACATATGGAGTGGTGGATCTAGGATTTTGGTCTGGGAATTCTGACCCCATTGCAGTAAAATATTTATCCCGGAATGACTCAAGTACTTTTAGTGGATTCAGTAGTGAATTGACTTCAACGTCACGTTAAAAATCGTGGCTAGCAGAAAATATTTTCCAGAAAACCTATACTTTCACAAGCTCTGTACAAAATAGCAGTTGACGTTGTGTAAACCTTTGAGCTGGTTCCTCGGGGAAATTAGAGAACCCGGACGCAGCGCGGCTAATTCAAGCAATTTCATCGATACACTAAAATATCAAAATGTATTGAGCTTCGTTCAATGTTGTTTTATTTGTCCGAAATGTTCCCAACTTATTTAATAATGATATAATTATACAAGGTATATCTTCACAACATTTTTTCAACTAAGATTACTAACACTAGCTATTATTAAAAGTTAATTCTTACGACGAGTAACATCATTCATATGAAAACGAAATAAAAGGCTTTTTTATATGATGATCGATTGAGTTAAACTTATTAAAATTGTATTTATAGGATTTTGTACGTAAGTGTAAGCCTTTAATAAATTTAATTAATTGTACTTCTTTTTTATTGGATAATTTGATTTAGTTTTTTTAATAATTTTAATTCAATAAACCTGTTTTGAAAATCGACTCACTTTTCGTTATGTAAGGGTACCATTTGTCTTCTATAAGTTGAAATTGGAATGCATGAATAGTTTTTTTTATTAATCCAAAAGTCTTTACCGAAAATATTCTCTCCCTAGTTGGGGCCACTTGTGACCAACTCTCCATATTGCAAGCGGAAGTGCAAATGCAAACGGCAGGTGAACACAATTGTTCCAAATAGTAATAATAAATAAATAATAGTTTAATCGCAGTTGGGGGCGAAGTAAAAGGCCTACTTGAGAAGTTTGATACTACATAACATTACATACCAAGTTGCAACATGAGTCACTTGCCTACTCAAGGACCTTTCTTCTGTTCTCTGCTAGTGATAAAATTATTTTCGACTTTATTTATGTATTCATAATGTAACATTTGAGTTATATGGTTAAATACACGCTCAATAATCGACACCAATATGTTATTTTCAGTTGTCGTTACAATTTATAAATAAAATTACGATTTCATTGATTTTTAATCTGTAATAATAAGTAAAAATTGAGGCAGACAGCTAGTGACAGATCAAACATTGTTTAACACAAAATTTATTAATGAACGATTTTTTTTTAAATATATGATGCCTTGAAATTAAGCTCTCTCTCACTTCTATCACTTTTTTATTCCCTTGGTGACATATTTACGAGTCTCTGGGCCACTATGCAACCAGAATACCTAAATGATGTCTTGATACCTAAATGATGACTTAACCTTCACTTTTACCTAATATAACTTTTTTCGCTTCTGCACGATAGTGAACTTTAAGCCTCCCAACTTACGTCCTTCTTCTCTATTTCCAGTATAAAATCCCCAAGAAGGAGGAGGTGGTGGAACAGCAGCAGCAGGAGCCCGACAATCCTCTCATGAGGAAGAAGAAAACGCCCGAAGAGCTAGCGGCCGAGGCAGAGCTCGAAGACCAGGATGAATTTACTAGTGAGTGTCTTATGTTATACCTGAGTGAGGAAACCGGTCTAATTCCAACAAGGTCACGTTTTCCCTCTGGGTTGGAAGGTCAGATGGCAGTCATTTTCGTCAGATTAAATGCCTACGCCAAATATTGCTCCTAGGATCCAAAACGTGTCCATAGCCTCCTTTAGGACAGAACCGAGAACACGCTGGGAGAATTATATGTTTTTGTTACCTGCGTAGGTATTGTTACAATTTGGTGCTGGGACCAGGATAACGATGGTTAAATACAAAATACAAGAAAAGAACCTCGCTCTCATAACTTGCATAATTTATGATGGGTTAACTTATAACACTTCGAGAGATGTAACATTTAGCTTTGTCACAACGTGGCTGTCAAATCGACTGGTTAACTGGTTATTGTTTCCAATTGATATGAATCACACATCATGTTAATTGATGGTTATATCGCTGTTCAAATTCCCAAAGTATCCCCAATCCACGACCCATAATATTGTGCAATTCATAGAGCCCAATTTTAAAGCTTCGGATTAGGCGAGAATGAATTCTTGGGATTAGGTAGCGGACCCCAGGCATCCTTCAGGATGCAACTGTACTGGGAATAACGCTAGGAGGATGATGGATTAGGCGAGAATAATTTTATTGCTCGCGTCATTCCCTTTGTCATCAGTCATGATTAATGGTTTACGTTTTTTAAAAAGCAATATACTATTGACAGTATTTACTTGGTAACTAGTTTTTACTCTTTTTCACGAATCAAATTGTTCTGTTAATATAATCCTCTGATCCATTCAATTAGTTATTTTTACTTGTTTCTTTATAATCACTTGAGGGGGTTCTTAAAACTAATGTTATCATAGATTATGGTTTTTATTTCTAATTAACAAATCCAAGTTTGCTTTTACCAATTTGTTAGCTACCTCTTTTTCAATCTTCTCTCATTATTCAAGGAGGTTCAATACACTCAACTATATAATAACTAATTTACTAGATATTAGTTATGTTTATTTGATTAATACACCATTTGAACTTATTTAAAAGTCTACCTGGAAAAATAATAATGGGATGTCCATGATTAGATTTATGTTCATAGTATTGGCTATTACATAATTAATGTTCTACTTTACAATGTTTCAGAATTGAAAAACACCATCGAAACGCAAGTGAACGAACTAAAGTCGCAGATTGAGAGTAAGTGCGTGATGCAGTGAGCGCGCGGCGCCGGCGCCCCGCGCCAAAGTGGCCGCCGCAATATGGCGCCCACCTTATTATTATATTAACCGAATACATGATGTAGCTGTGGTCACTGTTACGATGTTTCACCCGAACACACCCACCCCGCCCAGGACGATTTCGTTCGGATATCATTCGCGCTCAAACTCGTAGGAGAGATTCGAATTCTAAATTTTTTCGGGACGTAGTTGGCTAGAGGCGCGTTGGTGCTTGATAATGAGCAATAATATTTTTATACATTCATAAAAGTTAATGTGAGCCCTCGATTCAACCTGTGTACTAAGCGCGTTCCAGCAAGGTCAAAAGTCATTGTCGCGGCGCCCATGCGTGCGTGCCCGTGCGCCCGCGCGTGCCCGTGCGTGCGTCGCCGTGCACGCACCGCGCCGCGATCACGTGGGAAATGTGAAACATACCAGTTTTATATGTTGACGCTTGTGATATATTGTTATTTAAGTGTAAAGAGGAAATAATATAAATACAACTAGACGAAACGGTGTATTATTATTAAAGAGGGAAATATGTAATATAGGAAGACTTAGCACGCGTGTAGTTGTTTCAATACTCGACTGTGTTTACGATACTTCTCTCTCTCTCTCTGCCAGCTACATTGAAATAACAATGTATTAGGTCTTTACGAATATTTGTTTTCATCCAAATTCCACCGGCCGCACGGCGGCTCGGTTCGCTCGTTCCTTCGCGACTTCAACTTTTGCCTCGAAATCTTTTGCATGCGTGCTTATGCAGTGTAACTCGGTGTTGTGTCAGTGTATTCAGTTTAGGTGTACATTACCTGTAATCGACCTAGCCTTAATGTCCACATCGAACATTTATAATAGGAACCGCGCGGCTAAAGCGCCGCTCTTGTCCATTTTGTTCTGCATGCCTTTAATGTAAGATCAATGTTCGTTTAGAGTAATGTAAAGTTGTAGATATCAGTGACCTACACTTCGCGTTTTTGTTCACGCACGCGACGGTCGAATCTAATGTTTTATCGATGTTTTAATGCTTAGGGATAATGTTAAACACGTAGTGAGAGCGAATTCTTCGAGCGATCTTGCCCTTTGGTGCGGCAGTTAACAGCAGAGACGGCTAAAATGTCAGTATGACCGAGTAGGAATCAGAGCCGGTTGTTCGGACAATTATCTCCACGTATAAAGCTGCAAATGCAAAAGATTTGTTATCGTCAAAAGCTGTGATATATAAATAATAAACTAACGCTGGGCCGGCATCGCCGAGCGCAACACTTCTCTGGTTAGCTTCTTCGGAACTTCGATCACGCATCAGTACCGGTCTTTCTTCTAGTGGACTGTGATCTTCTTCACATTCGATCGGCACATCATGTATTTCCACTCGACTATCGACAACTGCGATCATCTGCTCTATATCATCACGCTTCCTAGATCTAAACTATCGTTTCATTTTACCTTTCCTTTCTGCGTTTCCGTTAATCTAATGTACTGTATTCTGGTCAATTATACTTATTATCTATTGCGAATCAGAAAACTATTCAATATACACACACATGTAAATATTAAAATACAACAATAATTTCTGATTGTTTATTGAGAATGCTACTCTATTTTCTGATGTATAAGATTCAATATTTTCTCGCACTCTACTGCACACATATGTATATTTTCATAGCTTGTTTCGATAGAACCTAATTTCGAGCACGCATAGCCATAGCTCTTGCAACATGAACATGTAGCTACATGTTCCGACACAAAACACCTGTCGGATACAGATGGGCATCGCTTCTTTAAGCTCCCGTCCAATCCTACAACATCACATCTCTCTATCTTTATATTACTAAGATATAACTTTGTATTTCACGGTGTATGTGTGACTAGCCTAGGTTTATCATATTACAACAGATAGTTCTATGTATGTGCATGGCAATCATAGTTAAAGGTTGTTTGTAGCTATTCGGAATAAACAATAATAGATGTAAGATTCAGTCGGACCTGTCGATTTTGATATCATTTTGACACGACCAATATTTCAAAAGTTCACCTCTGTCCTAGTTCTCCTTGTATCTCTATGTTAGTTGCCACTTCTATATCAAGAAGCTATCGTGAGTATATATATACCTATATATATAGTTCCCTTGTCTGTGCGTCTATCTTCGATCTAATAGTAGGTAGTACGTCTTTAGCCTGTATTCTTCGTTGTTGACTCCCGTTTATAGTAGTAATAGTGGTAGCTGGAGGATTATTTTGGTACGTAGATACTTGACACTGCGCTGCTGTCACTAATGTAAAACTGTAACCAGGGTTTCGGAGCCTGGTCACCCCTTGCGTCGTCGGTAGGAGCGGCTTGCATGACGACTACCATAGTTAAGTGTTCAGCTCTTGAAGTGTGTTTTAAGTGTCGTTTTCTCTTCAATTCGTCTTTTATTTTATCTTTTTTTATATATTACTTATTGTATTTAACGCTGCGGCTATCTGTGTCTGTATGTTAAGCTTTCGATGTTCAATGTATAGTTTATACCGTGTAATTAGATTATATGCTTAACTGCGCATATTGTAAAGGAATTTGGGTGATATCAAATGGTTGTTGCATTATTACAGTACAATACGAGGTACCAAGTTATTGCCTAAGGTTGCAGCGGCGAGGTTAATTGTTATGTACGTATTTAGGATATATGACACTATTTTACGTCATGGCATCGAACATGTATTTCCCACTGTCTATCAACTCTTAGCGTTTACTAACATACTGATTCCTGCACACTCACAGATACTTATACCGATTCTTTTCTTTTATATTAAAAATATAGTGCATTTATAAAGAGGTTTATACAAGGTAGATGTGTAGTATAGTGGTAATCATACGTTATTTATAAAGAACAAATTCCTTTCCACGCATTTAGCTATTATTAAGGCCCACATGGATTTTGACCAACTATAGATTTTCTCAGCGCTCAGTTGGTAAACTAGTTGATTGATCTTATGACTTATGACTTTCGTACTCAGGGTAAAATATATATTTACTATGAATAATTATTGTTGTCTATTTATATATGTTTTTTTAGATCATTTAGGTGGGAGGTATGACTTTTTGGCCTATGAAGGCTTCATTCTGTCCTTAAAGTGATAGTTTTCTTGAATTTATTCATGTTCCTTGCCCTGGTAGGGTTAAACTGTCACTGTTATTCTATCCTTAGAGGAGTTATGAAGGTAGACTTATACAATTTAATACAAACCTTGTTAACGATTTATTGATAAATGAACATATTATAGTTGGACTAGACTAGGTAGGTCTACCACAGGATAGACACATTTCTAACATTACACTGTTTTCATATACCCTGTCCATTGTACAGCCAAAGACCTTATTTCAAAATTTTAAAGACTATTTTAAAATGGCCCTCGATTACTTTGGACTGGGTATATTTATCTTAGCCTGTTCTTTATAGTCTTCTATCTAATCAAATCAGACTCTAATAAACAATGTTGCAAATGTGTCACCTCCTTGAACACATTGGAAATGCGGTTGTTGAATCATTTGAAATATGCCTGGTACATGGAATACACCGTACACTATTCAAATGAGGAACCAATCGGCTGCATTCTGCATAATTAAACTGACATTTACCCTCTGGCGTACTATTTTATCATGTGCTTGATAATGCTTCGTTCCATGTAAAAATTCTAATATGATACTTATTACTTACACAATTTATGGGGTCGTCGGTTTGGTACAGTTTGGGGGATTCAATGGTTATATATAACTTTGTTGTAACGTAGCTGTTAGTTAACCAGTTAATGTGTCGAATCGAGAAGACAGCCTCATCTTGACAGTATTATTTCACTGTCAAATGTCACAATGTTTTCCAGATCCACGACCCATCATATTTTTCGCAAGAGATGGTAACTTTTGTACGCTAGAGGGACAGATTGCAATCCGGGATACAATAAACAAATAGGAATAGATGAATTTAGAGACAACGACACAATCGAACACACACGAGAGCTTGACACTGACGCCAATATTACTTTATCATAGATATATGTATATACGTTATTCGTTCGGAGACGTTACTCGCAATATAGAGAGAATTTTAACGCAAAGAACTGATAGTAAAAGTGCCACACACATTTTGCGCTTGTATTATTTTAGTTCTCTATATTGTAATTTGTTTCTCCTTCAAGTTAAATGTGCAATATAATGGGCACAGGGAAATGGGAGGATAGATAAACTGCCACAGCGTTCTGCTGATTATTGTGATCATGTATTGCTAGATTTTGCCCAACCGTCTCCCTGTGTTCTTAATTGTTTTAGAATAGTTATTATTGGCCAAGACACTAAGGGTTAGTTTTTAATATTAGTGACAACTAGTGGTTAATCGCAAGTTTACCGTAACAAAAAAAAGTGTAAAGACAAAAAAAAAACTTTGATCGACCACCCGAGTGTGGAGCGTGTTGTATTGTTATAAAACGAAGGTTTGTAGTTTATCCACGATTACATTTAACTTAGAGTTATGAATGAAAAACTAAAAAGGGGTTAATATTGTTGAAAATGTTTTTAGGTAAATAATTGGATTGAGCTTTTGTGGAACCGCGTTGTTGAAAATAAGTTAGGTTTCCTTTGCAATTGGCTGTACAAAATGCCAATCGATAATCGTCTCTATCGTTAAAGGGATACGGTTTAGTTTCACTGATCACGTAGTATAGTAGGCTTTGCTGCCTTTTCGTGTCCCGTGCTGTTACGTTTCAGAGATCCCTATATTAGTTATGTATAAAGTTTAGAGGTAGGGATTTTCAGCGCCCGCGGGCGTGTTTGAAAATGTTCTACCTAACATGTTGTTAAATAATAAATAACTACATTGTACCACCACTCGGTTGTTTCATTCATGTATACAAAATTTCCTAAAATGACAAAGTACCTTTCTGATAAGTACCTAAGTAAGGCGGTGGATTGGACGCCAGCGGGCAGCGAGGCGGCGAGCTGGTGCTATATTTTGAACGAATTGAACCCGCTTAAATAAATGTCGGCTCGCGTCCAGACCATGGCCTAAGAGATACCTCACAGTAGCGTATTTTGAGCGTCGGCGTCCTGCCAACCCCGCCGCTGCGGCGACGCAACGTTCTTGCAGCATCGACGCAGACGCCAGCGGCGTTTATCGAGCAGCGCCTCACCAGCGCCGATATTGATACAATTTTCAATCGAGAGTAATAACAAAAATTTTTACGACTTTGTGAAGCTGTTGCTGCTCCACCTACCAACGGATCACCAGCTGAAGTTCGCAGTCATTCATAATGTAACTTTTTTAACCCTTTGAACGCCAAGAACCTATAAAGTGGTCGTGTGTCGTCGTGCCCACCACGCCAACAACCACTAAAAAGGTCGGAGTGAAGGTGTACTTTGATCATGAAAAAAATCTATTATGAATTGTTTTTATTGGTTTAAACGTTACATCAATTTTTGATACCTTGGCGTCTGAGTGATCACTTTATTCAAATATGAAAGCGTTCAAAGGGTAAACCACTGTAATCGTGCTAACGGAAATGACGAACGTTTTTGCGCCTGGCCCGGATAATATATACGCTCTTTTCTTAAAGGCGGTGGAATTTATGATAAGTCGTTGGTTTGGAATATTTTGAGAGATTTAGTGATATTAATTTATCAGAAATTGGGTGTCACATTGACTGGTTCAATTACCAAGTAATGTGTAATGTGCCTTATCAGGAATGACGCCATCTGCAGCAGACCCAAAGTAACCGATATAGCCCTCCGAATCGCTATACTTAATAGCAGTGGGCGGGGCACATAGCACGTAGAACCGATGGCCGTTGGGGTGGAAAGGTTGGGCTGGGTTGGGTTGGGATTGGGGCGGTTTTCGAGTAGCGACCACGTACCGGAAGGCGCAGCGTGGGCAGACTACCCAAGTTGGCCTGATGACCTGGTAAAGGGCATTGGAGTCCGATAGATGCAGGTGATGCTGGAGCGGTCACTGTGCACTCTTTGGGGGAGGCCTATGACCAGCAGTGAACGTCCTTCGGCTGATATGATGATGTGTCTAATTTGATCATATCACGAATATCACAGTCTCTTTAGCCGTTGTGTAAGCCGGTCCAGGGATTGTAAACCCTATGACCAAGATCTAACATTACTGTTGACGCACAACTTAATTTTAAAAGAGGTATGCCGAGGAAATGAGCATATTATAATTGTATTTCATGCAAATGTTGTATAAGAAGCGCCTTAAAACGTGAGTGTCGTGAGTCACAAGTAAAAAAGACGCCACGAGCATTTTTAGACCAAGCAAATATCAAGTTATACATCGTTGCATGCAATACTTTTTCTACGACTAAATTCAAGTAAGTCATCATCATCATCATCATATCAGCCGAAATACGTCCACTGATGGATATAGGCCTCCCTCAAAAGAATGCCACAACGACCGATCCTGCGCCACCTGCATCCAGTGGACTCCTGCGACCTTTACCAGTTCATTAGTCCACCTTGTGGGGAGCCTACCCATACCCACGCTGCGCCTACGTGGTCGCCACTCGACAACCTTTTCGCCCCAATGGCCATTGGTTTTACGTGCAATGTGCCCCGCCCACTGCCACTTAAGTGTAGTGATTCGGAGGGCTATATTGATCACTTTGGTTCTACTGCGGACGGCCTAATTTCTGATGCGATCGCGCAGAGATACTCTTAGCATAGCCCTCTCCATTGCTCTTTGGGTAAGTTTGAGCTTTCTTATGAGGCTTGAGGAGGTTTTAGTGCCATATGGCATCTCATTACTGGCAACACACGCTGGTCAAAGACTTTCATCTTGAGACACTTCGGAATATAATGGCCCAAAAATCAACGCATTGTCACGTTATTATTTTTATTGAAATAAAACGCGCAAAATAGGAGACCAGGCAATTTATTAATAAAAAAATGACAGGTCGTGGGTCCGACGCCGGTCATAGGTCTGCTTAGCGCTAGCCGCGTAAATATAGCTATAACTTATCTGCTAAAGTAAAACCAGGATAAATCCCATGGGGTTGGGGTATGCCGTCTTGGTGCCTTTCTTTGTGCAGCCAGTTGCTGAGCGGCGCCGACTCCCGGGGTAGTTCCCAGTACGGGAATAGGAGATAGCACCAAACCACCAGAAAGTACACTAATCACAATATTCACAATGTCCTTTAACTAGGAAAGTAATAGTGTTTTGGAGCAAATGTATTTCCTTTATTTAAGTACAAATGATTCGCAAAACAACCGCGCTCCGTGCATGCCTGCATTCCATCGGGCGGTGAATGAATCATACGTCACAGAGCGGATCACTGATAACCAGTCACTAAACGCTGGCGCAGTTCACTCGATTCCCTACTAATAAAAATAGATTGCATGTCCGTAAAATATTGTTTTATATATCTATATTTAAATATATTTCTGTTTAGATTATTATTTTATAATCAGGCCTCAGTTTTAACTTAAAATGTAGGTTTTTAGGTTTAGTAGTAATTAATTAGTTTTATTTTAATTACTAGTAATAGTAGTATCTAACGAGTACTTTTTTAAGAGTGAACGCTATACGTGACAGCATGTATGTAACATACAATCAAATAAAATAATACAATCAAGAACCATTGTCTAGGTAGTTTATTTATAAAAACGTACAAAATATATCACGCATCCTTAGACTTAAAATTTATATAATAATTTACAGTTTTTAGGCCTTAAAAAGTGTTCGACGTCGCTTTAATAATCCAAAGTATTTGTTGATAATTTTATTTTATTCCAAAAACGATAAAGCCGTCCACATTTTACTCAAGTTGTGATTTAGTTCTTCTAATAACGACAGAACGTTTTCGAAAGCCGTTTTCAACAAGCCGTGATCAGCATTCTCACTTATTTTGATTTCTGCATCGTCATCCGTAATTTTAGTATTAATTTCTATTGCGTCATGATTCTTAGTGGATTTGTGTTCTTTCTGTTCGTCGTTATCATCATCACTTGATTTATCATCGTAACTGTCGATATAATCCTGCAAATATTTGTGCTTCTTTAAAAATTTACCGAGCTTAAAATGTTTTTTGTCGTCTATTTCTATTTCGTTTTCTGCAGTTTTATCATCTTTGTGATTTTTATCATTAACTAGTAAACTCCTTTTTCTTCTCGATTGAGATTCAATTTCATTAGTTTCATTTAGATCTTCTTTGTTCCTGTAGTTTTTAGAATTTCTCTTTGAAAGTTTGCTAATATTACTTTTGGCTGATTTTCTGTGCTTAAGTTCCTTCAAACTTCTTGTCAAATTCAGTTTAGGGATTTTCATCTCATTAATATTGCTCATAAGTTTCTCCAATATTCCTGAACTTAATAATTTGTATTCGAGTTTCGACTTCTTTTCTCCTTTCTTCAAAAACTGTCTTCTTAACTTCCTTCTGTTATCAAATTCCTCTTCGGAAATTTCACGCTTAACTCTATTTGATATCTGACTATCTTTTGATTCCATTAAACCTAGGACATCCCTTAAGCCTCTGTTCATAGTATCTATTCTGTTCCTCAAAGCATCGTCATTATTTACATCATCAAACTCAGAAACATCGACGTCAAATCCAAAAGTATCGAAATCAATTGATCTTTTTGATTTAACCTTTTCATCACTCTCGTCTTTATTCGTCTTTTGTTTTTCTTTGCTAATGTTTTCCGTTTCATTTGTTGGTTTATTCTTTTCATCGATATCGGTTTCCTTACTGACAATTTTATCAGTAACAGGTGCAGCTTCAACTAGGGTTGCGTTGTCCTTATCATCGTAGTCGTAGCAAGCGTTAACCTTGGTGTTGGCAAGGACCCAGAAGCCGAAGGTCTTGGGTGGTAGATTGAGTAGCAGGGTCTTGTAAGGTCGGACCCGTTTGACGACAGGTTTGATATTTCCCTCGTAGAACATTGGACGCCCGTTTACGACTATGTTGCTGTAATAATAAAAAAATACATGTTATGAATAATTTTATAATAAAATAAAATAGTCATTATATATTATTATGTGTTTGACGACCGGTTAGCCTAGTGGTTGGTGACTCTGCCTACGAATCTGATGGTCCTGGGTTCGAATCCCGGTCAGGGCAAATATTTGTGTGATGAGCATGAATATTTGTTTCTAAGTCTTGCATGTTTTCTATTTATTAAAGTATTTATATGTATCTATTAAATATTTCGTCGTCTAGTATCCAAAGCCTTATTGAGCTTATTATGGGGCTAGTTCGATTTATGTAACATTTTCCCCTGAGTATATATTTATTTATTTAGTCAGTGTCAGTCAGCAAGTGGTAACTTGCAATATATCGAAATCTACAGACACTATACAACTAACGCCAAAATCTTACATTCTTGCAACAATCCGAAACAAGATTTTTTTATAGGATGTAGAGTGTTAATAACCAAGGGCACCAATACGTATAACTATTTAAACCATGTTTCCATTGAAATTAATTTTATAAAGTTATAAATGTATATGCCCTCGACTGTACCTAATATTTAAAGATTTCGAGACAGGCGTGCTTACTCCACTACAGACGATCCTTCAACCGACGAGACGTAATATCGGCCAACGTTACGAGTTCCCACTTTCTCAACAAAATCGTCTGCAAGCTGGCCGACAATTAGGCAGATCGGGAAAGTGGACTGTTTGGTAAAGTAGACAGATCGGGAAAGTGGACCGATGGTACCGGAGGGGTTCCTATTGGTGGATAATTTGAATGGAGAACGCTCTGAAGTACATTCGAAAATAATGCTAGAGGTGTGAACCCGTAGCCTTGGCCGATCAAGAAGTGAAGTCTTCAAAGATTCCTCCAGAATCTTGCATCTTAAATAAATCTTGCATCTATTCAACAATATCGACGACGACCTGTTTAGCCTAGTTGGTAGTGACTCTGCCTCCGAAGCTAGAGGTCCCGGGTTCGAATCCCGGCCAGGGCATTTATTTGTGCATTTTTCACGGATATTTGTTCTTGGGTCGTGGATGTTTTCTATGTATTTAAGTATGTATTTATCTATATAAGTATGTATATCGTCGTCTAGTACCCATAGTACAAGCTTTGCTTAGTTTGGGACTAGGTCGATTTGTGTAAGATTGTCCCCCGATATTTATTTATTAGTATCCCTACACCCTCATACGGGCACCTCGTAAATCTAATAAAGATTATCTCAACACGATTCAAGGAAGGAAACATTACCCGCTATGATCATGCCCCAGTATAAACTGCATTATATCTCCCCCCTCCTCCCGTTTCGCTAGTTTCACGGAGAACCTCGCCGGTTCGCTGTCCATGTTCACTCCATATAGAGTGACTGCTCCGGGTACCGGCTTGTGGCGGAGCGATGTACAGTGCGCGAACAACGCTGCCTGTCCGTCGGAGGGTTCCATGGTAACGTCCAATACGCGCTCGCCGACTAGGTTCTTGAAGAGTAGGGCCATGTAGAAACTCTGAAAGGAATGAAGATCAACAAGTGTTGTATGTAAGTGGTTTGGGAAAGTTCTGGAAAAGGCCTTTGTCGATGGAGAATTAGAGTAGTAATTAAAATCTATAGCAATATAAATAAATAAAATAATAGATATTTATAAATACGTATCAAGAATAATGTAACTTCAACAATTAAGGCTTTTTTTTTCAATTAAATGTCTTTTTGTTATCTCGTATATCACCTCACTTAAGTGTGGATTTTCATAAACCAGGCAACTGTCAATATTACCAGGCAACTGAACACCTATCATCAACCACCAGCTGCCTGAAGAAACTATAATGCTTCACTACGATCCTTACCAAAGTGGGTTCGTGCAGCTCGTTGTGTAACAGCTCTCTGAAGTGAACGTGGAAGCCATTTTTAGCGGAGTAGCCGAGGCTGGTCAGCCAGTCCGCCGCGCGTGCCTGTAAAACATCGCGTTTGTGTATACAACTTTTTTTTATATATAATATGTTACTGTAAATTAATATTAGTGTACCAATTTCTACGCTGACACCGGCAGAATGTGTTGTTCTAAAAATATTTTACTTACTCATATTGTAACGCATTCATAGAAATAAATATATTGATTGACAGCATAGCAAACTCTTGGAAGGTGGAGTTTACTCTAAGTAATAACAAATGGTGGAGTATAAGTTAAGCAATGTTTTTTTTAGTAATTGGACGCATGAGCCGTCGATTTTTGAACGAGCCACGAGCGAGCTATAAAGGTCGATTTCACTCAAAATTGTTTATTTTCCTTTTTCTTTTAGAATCAGGAACAGATTGATTTTTCCTGCTTAGAATTATAGTAGTAGGTTTACACTATGTGGCGGGTGATCACATGATGGTGTAGACAAAATGTAGAAAAAAACGTTAATTATTTAGTAAAATTGAAACTGTCCAAGTTCTGCAGGATAAACTAAAAATCTCAAAATTCTTAGAATTAAGTAAAATATACAATTTTAAAAAGAAAGGAGGAGCAATAGTTATTGCCACATAACAGATACATATTAGGTAAGATCATGCATAATTATAATCATTATTTTATTTGCGTGAAAACGCCCGAAAGAATTTATCTGTTCATAATACTGTAGATCGAGTGTATAGGCATCTTCTGGGTGAGCTCGCTTCATCGTCGGCCTCACCTTTGCCCCCTGGCTAGATGCGGGCCAAGATCAATCCCATTTTTAATAAAAAAAGATGGTGTTGAAGTTTCACAAACAAAAGCTGATTTCACTCGTCAGAACAGGAATTTATTGGTGAATCACCTGCTCGCTGCGTTGCTGAGGATGTTCTGTAAGCCAAAGTGGGGCATTGCTGGCGCTCAGGGTCTTTAGCAGGGAGAGACGTGCAGAATCTGACATGCGGGCGAGCTCGTGGGAGGAGGAATTGCTGGAACAAAGTCATTCACTGTAGAGAACAGCGGATTAAGTTCCCTCACATATACGAATAGCTGCTTCCCTAGTTAGCTGGACTCTTTAAATTTTTAAAGAGTACAGCTAACAATAGTGATCAGCAGATTTCGTTGCGGCACCGTTCAATTTAGTTGTCGAATATCAACCATAAAAGCTATTTACTTACGAGCAATTTGTAATAGATGAAATGTATTTTTTCAGGCATTTTGGTCCACCTGACTTTCTTGGCCTGGCCGCATATTGACGATGTGGCAAAGGATACAATTTTGTCATAAACGGTAACAATCCCTACTCACTTCAAAATATCATAAAATGGTCACCAAATATGTCAGTACTTCGTCGAAAATGCAGCCACGGAAATCAGGTGGACCAAAACGCCCGGAGAATAACTCTGAAAATCAAGTGATGATTGTTGATGAGATGAGTGAAAAAAAAATATTCCACCTCACCCAAAAGTGGTGGGGATGGTCTCACCCGTTTAGCAGCACGGCATCCATACTGTCCGCCGACAGCGTCACGTAATCCTTGAAGTCACTCTTGGAGCCCGCCTCGAGACAGCCTGACACGTCACCGCCCACCGCCTTCCAGCGGCGAGCCCCGAACGAGTCTACCATCATGCGCAGGGTCTGCAGGTCGTTCAGGTAGTCTTCGAGGGTCTGGTTGTTGCATTCTGAAAGGTTAGATCAGTATGTTGTATTATAATTTAGTAAAAAAATGTTGTAAAGAGATAAGGACACCACCACACAACCACATAACTAGATAGACTACCCAAGAATGAATATCATGCACTAAATTACGAGTAACAGTATATTCTACGAGTACCCGTATAAATATTATTAATAAGAGTGTTGTTACAAAGAAAGTGCTGCGGGTAGTGCAGTCATTCAGTCGAACAGATATTCATTTTTTAGATTAAAACTACATAATACGCATCCGAAAAGATGGGCCAAGACAATTACTGTGTGGACCCTGCAAGACGGCCATCGGAGCAGAGGCAGATTAAAAAAAGAGATGGCAAGACAATTTGGACATGTTCTGCTTAGGGTAGCTGGAGCACGAAAAGAATAGGGCCGAATGGAAGAACAGTGGGACGCCTAATTTGCTTTTAAAAAATAGTCGTAAACCACTCACCGTAGCCCAACTGCCAGAACATATCCTGCACTTCATCCTTATCGGCAACAGTCAGCATGTTCAACGCTGGATTAGGATCCCACATGCCACTCTCAGTCTTCTCCCCATTATTCACCGCAAACACTAAACTGAATCCCGTATCTTTAGCCCATTTTGTAAACTTCTTCCACTGTTTACGACTCACTTCTAGATGGTCTTTCGTCAACCGCCGAAGTCGAGGACGTTCTTCACTTTCGTCTTTCGACCTTAGTTTCGTCAATCTGAGACATCGTGGCTTCTTCAACTTTGAGAGAATGCTTTCATGACTTTCTTCATTTTCTAGAGACGTTCGTTTTTCGTTGTCATGATCTGATTCTGCTTTATGCTTCGCAAATGCATCATGAATCTTTGACTTCTTTAGTTTGGATAACAATGTCTCTTTAGTTTCTTCATCTTCATTTTCTATTTCTTGACTTGTAGAATCTAAATATCTTCTGTGCCTTTTCAACAATCTCTCGCTCGACTTCTTTAGCTTTGTAAGAATATCTTCATGGCTTTCTTCAGAATCGTAATCGAGTTCTCTTCTAAGGTGCCTTTTCTGTTTGTTAGGTTCTGGAAGGTTAGCTTCTTGATCAATGGTTAGGCTTCTGTTGTTGAAGGTTATGTGAGAGGTGGAGGGTCCGGCTATTCTGAGATATGCTGGGGTGAGAGAGGCCGCCATACATGTTGACTCTTTACTGGAAAATTTATATAAATATATTTATAGACAAATAAATGGTAGTAACAAATAAATAAACTTTATTTTGCAAGTATTAGGCCGCAATGACACTTTTACAAGTCACAATCTCCTAACGTTTCTGAAACAGAAGACGCTGCCAAAGAGAAAAGATGCTGTAGAAGTAGGTAAGGGTGAATTTCACCAAACGAGCATTTTGTCTAATTCCCATGGAATTTTGAAATACTAATATTATACTGAAAATTTGATGCTGATAATTTAATCTCTACTAATATCATAAAGCTGAAGAGTTTGTTTGTTTGAACGCGCTAATCTCAGGAACTACTGGTTTGAATTGAAAAAATATTTTTGTGTTGGATAGTCCATTTATTGAGAAAGGCAAAAAAACACCGACTCCAAACTTTGCCAGACCCCATCCTCTTGGTAATTTGAGTACCTTATTTTTTGCCTTACCCCATCCTCTTGGTTCATAATTTGAGGAGTTCCTTCGATTTTTCCAAGACCCCATCATCAGATCCAGACTTGGTGACAATGGGACCAACTAGAAAACACACCCTTTCAAACAAAAAAAGAATTTTTGAAATCGGTCCACTAGTCGCCGAGTAATCGGTGAACATATATTATATATAAAAATATATATATTCCGACGAATTGAGTTCCTTCGATTTTTCCAAGACCCCATCATCAGATCCAGACTTGGTGACAATGGGACCAACTAGAAAACACACCCTTTCAAACAAAAAAAGAATTTTTAAAATAGGTCCTCTAGTCTCCGAGTAATCGGTGAACAAACAAAAAAAACAATATCCGACGAATTGAGAACCTCCTCCTTTTTTGCAGTCAGTTAAAATTTTTACCCGGGCACGGGAATTTATCTGCCCACAGGAATTGGTTTTTGGTGGCACGGGAATTGCAAAATGGTACAAAAAAATTTTTTTTTTTTGTTGAGAAATTGTTCTTTTTATTTACAGTGGACAGTTCTTTATTGGTTTAAACGGGTTGGTAACAACCCGTTTGGTGGACTAGCATTCCTTCTACTATGCGGAATGAGGTCATTACTGCACATTTAATATCACATTTTCTCCATCTTTAAACTTACAAATTCTAGAAATCGTACGGTACGGTTTCAGAGGAATTTCGTCCCTCTTACGCTCCAGTTGTGTAATGAGCGTGCCGGAGTTTTCCCTAGTGACTACAGTATGGGGTTCTTCAAGAAAAGAGTGTATATTTTTAAAGGGTCGGCAACGCGCATGTGACTCCTCAGGAGTTTCAGGCGTCCATAGGCTGCGGTGACCGCTTCCTATTAGGCGGGCCGTAAGCTTGTTTGCCACCGACGCAAAACCCCCATCAAAGTTACACAAGTGTTAAGTATATATAGTAAGAACGATATTGTAAGGCATGCATGCTGTCAGAACCTTTTTATTCTTTTATTAAAAACCGCCTCTTTACCAGACCACGCGGAAGATATTATGTCACATCATGCGTTCAATAATAGTACATTACTACAGAGGCCGGGACGTAAGGGGTTGCCGGCCGAAGACATATATAGACGGCCGAGCGCAGCGAGGTCGGATAGGTCTGAGGCCGGCAACCCCATATTTCCCGCCGAGGTAGTGCTTTTCTCAAACATGCAATGAAATAAACAACAAAAAAAGTTTTATTTTTTAGTGGCAGAATGTCATGGTGCCTGTGTCACAATTTATGTGGAATGGAAATTAAAAAAGAGGACTTTGCCGGCCTAGGCCTGCAAGATTTGTATGAAATTCCATTAACGACCTCTTGTCCTAGTCGCACCTGAATCGTCATACTTCGCAGCCTGTTATAAGGAACATAACATCAATATTTCATTGCATGTTTGAGAAAAAAATTGTCTTTGAGATACGGCTGGTCAGTATGGATTCAGTTCCGTATATGGAACGCAATGCGCAGCAATGGCGGCGGCGGTGCATCATGTCATGCCAGGATTCGCCATCCTCATCGCTAGACAAATAAATTTTAAATAAGTGCGCATATATTGCAAACGGCTCGATCCCAACTCTTTCTTGATGGTAAAACTTTTGCGTAGGGTGTGCTCCCGGGAAATCCCGATCCCGAACATCCCGGTATTTCCCGGGAAATTAAACTCACATTTTTTCCCGGGACTGATTTTGTAATTCCCGTTGCTTTCGGGACTTTCGGGATTTCATTATTTGTGGTGAATAACACTCATATATCCCAACTCTTTCTTGATGGTAAAACTTTTGCGAGTTTTGCGGCTCGGTAAGGTAAGCGTGCATCGTGGACACTGACCTAATATTAGACATTTTAAATATTATGTCATATTACTCGTATTAATAGAGGTGAGATAAATTAAATTAAAGTAAAAATTGGCCAAGAGCATGTCGGGCCCTGCTCAGTATAGGTATAGGGTTCCATAGTGACCTAATGAACTTAATTAAAAAAAGTAAATAAATAGGCGCATAAAATTAGCAAAACCCGGACATAATTCGATAACTGTAATTTTCTTTTTGTATGATTTAAAGTATAGTTAATTATTCTGTTATATTTAATTTAATTTAATTTATGTAGCTATTATTATTATGGACTCTTGTCTGAAATAAATAAATTCATTAATTCATTCATAGTTAGTTATACTTAAAATATAAAGAATTAAACATTCTAAGGCTCCGCGCCAATGTTGAAAAAACAAAAAACTATATTTTTAACACATTTTGATTTCTTAAGTAAGCCAAAATAAATAACTTTGTAAAAGTACGTGTATTATGATACGACCTAGTCCTGAACTAAGCAAAGCTTGTACTATTGGTACTAGACGACGATATACATACTTATATTGATAAATACATAGAAAACATCCAAGACCCAGGAACAAAATCCATGCTAAATGCACAAATAATGCCTGACTGGGAGTCGAACCCGGGACCTCTAGCTTCGGACGCAGTGTCACTACTAACTAGGCTAAACAGACCGTCAAAATTTTATTAGTACTATAAGAAACATATTAAACAAAAAATATCCACGATAATTGATTAAATTATATTTTTCTTATCATAATACAAGTACTTTTCAGTGGCGGCCACTGAGATTTTTTGCTGGGCAACCCGGAGAAAAAATAGGTATCTATCAATAAGGTAGTTTATTTGTACAATTATGTAGTACACGCGCGAAGGCAAGTCGGTCTTCACCGGCTTTGCGCACTCGGCGTGTGAATTCATACTGATAGTGATTTGTTGAAATATTTTGTCATGACGCTATTTAGTAAATCGCATTGTTAAATTTAGGGTAGTTTTGTATTTATATTGTTGATTTATGACATTATAAGTATGGTACATGCAGCAAGAAATTTTAGGCTAGCCGGTGGGAATCGTGTTGTATGGGAGCTCCGCTACGGGTACTTTTACAAAGTTATTTATTACGGTTTACTTACGAAATCAAAATGTGTTAAAAATTTAGTTTTTTTGTTTTTTTGACATTGACGCGGAGCCTTAAAATGTTTAATTCTTTTTATTTTAACTATAACTAACAATACCTTAAATCATAGAAAAATAAAATTACAGTTATCGAATTATGTCCAGGATTCGCTAATTTTATGCGCCTAAAAAAAGCAAAAGGGAATGCTTTTGCAGGATTTCATACTCGTACGTCTTTTACTAAGAAGGGAAGACTTCTTACGATAACTCAAAAACAGCTTACTCGTAACTGTTAATGTCCGCTATACTTAGTTTCTATTGAAATTATTAATTAAGCTTTACTTTCATAATTTTTTTCATATTTTTTGGACCCATAGTTCAAAAGTTAGAGGGGGGTACAGTAGATAGGTATTGTGTTAGTTGAGGGGACACCATTTTTTTTTTCTTATGTGTTATGTTATGGAGTGTTTATTTCCGGAAATATTTACATTATCAAAAAATGTTTGATGATGAACTGTATTCATTTTGAAAGACCTATCCAAACACCTTACACCATAAAAAAATCATCCTCATTGGGGGGACTAACTTACACAAAACGAACTAGTCCCAAACTAAGCAAAGCTTGTACAATGGGTACTAGACGACGATATACATGCTTATATAGATAAATACATACTTAAATAAATAGAAACCATCCAAGACCCTGGAACAAATATCCGTGCTAAACGCACAATTAATGCCCTGGCCGGGATTCGAACCCGGGACCTCTAGCTTCGGAGGCAGTGTCACTACCAACTAGGCTAAACAGGCCGACGGAGTAAGGAAGGTACGAGTGCCCTTAAAAAAAGTTTTTCTTATATTTTATTTTACCACTTGGTCAGATTAATTGCCAAATCCATGCCAAATGGCAGCTTATTAGCACTAACAATTACAGAGCAAAGCCTCGGACAGACAGACATGGCAGAAACTACGGAACCCTAAAAACGCCCAAATGTGTGTGCCACGCGCAGTAAAGGGTTCCGTATAATACCTACTAACTTTTGTGTGGAAAATATGCCCTCTCCTTTCTTATGCTTGCTAACTTTAATTTAATTTAATTTAGATTTAATGTTACAGACCTGCACCCTAGTTGTTGTTTTGTGAACTAAGTTAACCTTTAAAGAAGAGCGGTGTCTCTTGACACAGGTATATTAAATACTTAAAAAGAGGCACCAAACTGTTATACTGTTAAGTTCTTTTGTTAACGAATAAATCATTTTTCATTCCATTTCATTTTCATAACTACCTACTACTCCATATTACAATTTCACAAAAACTTTATTCTGTACTTTGAATTCAAAAAAGGTCGTATCTTTATAGGAAACTTACGGCACTTACGTCTGTTTGCTGGGGCAAGGCAGTTTATCAGCGATAAATTAAAAAAAAGTTTTACTTATGGACTTCCTAAATTTTCCTGTAATCTGGAGGCAAATGGCTACTTTATGTTTTTTTTTTCAGAATTTAAGGTCCAGTAGTTTCGGAGATAACAGGGGTGAGGGGGGTCAATTCTCGCCTATTTTTATAACTTATTTCAAAATTTTTATCTTAAAATAAAAAATATATATTTGATATTCTTACAAAGAGCCCTTTTATGTGATATGTCACACACAGCACGATATAGTTTGTATTTTTTTTCTAATACCCCACAATAATGGCCACCGTAATTAATATTATAGTACATTACGATACAAGTGCAGACATTAGGAAATTCGCAACGAGTGGTGATAAATTAAAACACGACCGAAGGGAGTGTTTTAAATCGACACGAGTCGCGAATTACCTATTCGCACGTGTATCGTACAACGTTTTCCAGTACATATGGCTCTTTAAAGTTTCGACATATGCACGTAATCTGCTGATTACCGCACTCGTGCGGTAAAGTAGCACCATATGTACTGTAAATTTATTTTCTCAAACATGCAATTAAATATTGATGTTATGTTCCTTATAATAGGCTGCGAAGTATGACGTTTCAGGTGCGGCTAGGACAAGAGGTAGTTAATGGAATTTCATACAAATCTTGCAGGCCTAGGCCGGCAAAGTCCTCTTTTTAAATTCCATTCCACATAAATTTGTGGCACAGGCATCATGACATTCTGCCACTTTGTGTATTAAAAATAAAACTTTGATTTTTTTGTTGTTTATTTCATTGCATGTTTGAGAAAAGCACTATACATACCTCGGCGGGAAATATGGGGTTGCCCGCTTGAGACCTATCTGACCTCGCTACGCTCGGCCGTCTACAGGATGGTTCGGGAGAAGAGAGCAAGCTCAACACTACGGATTCAGTAGATCATAAGCTACTGCTTCGTGCCACTATTAGTGAAATTAACGTTCATTTATCTTTGGGGTTGAAAACAAAATGTTTTAAACTATTTCCGAAATTCATGGTCACTCTACAATCAGAATAGGTACTTCAGTCAAATGATACGTGTCAAATTGAATGTCATCGGAGTCCGATTACTTTTGAAATATCGTATCTCACTCAATGTGACAATTTACTTTCTTCGTAATTAAAGTGCTGTCATAACAGTTAGAAGTTTAATCTTTATAAACCATTGTTGTAGGGTGATCATGATTGTAGAGAATTAAACTTTAACTTAACAAAAATTAAAATACAGGAAAAAAGTTATGATGTTTCACTTAAATACAATGGTGAACGATTCATTGCCATTTTATTAAATGGGAATGAATATGTATGTATGGGTTGGTCCTGCTCACGTCTCCTGAATCATCCTGTATATGTCTTCGGCCAGCAACCCCTTTCGTCCCGGCCTCTGTAGTAATGTACTATAATAGCCACTTTGAGTATAAGTAGTCGTAATACAAGTTTTCCCAATTGGAAAGCATTATTCATAACAACATGCGGACAGTTTTAATTGTTGTTTTACTTGTGGTTATTATAAAAACACTTACCTGCTTAAATCATCACTGCTAGTAAACAAATATTTCGGATCTATTGTAAAACTAACAAATCTACTATCAACCTCATTAACGTAGTTTTCAGTCGATATTCTAATACTAAACGCTTCCCCACTAACTCGACGAATTGAAAACAATAGAGCTAAAACTAAGAACCGCGTTGAGCGGCCCATTTTTTAACTAAAAACTAAAGTATAAAATCAACAAGAATCTTTGTTTGCACGTCTTATTTAAATTGATTATAAATACGACTTCTCTGTACGCAAATTTACACTAACAACAATATGTGATGAGTATGTTACTTTTAATAAGTATTGAATGAGGAAGTGGTTCAAGGTGTCGCGGTGAATTCAGGTGATTTGGTAAAATGACAGTTTCTAAATAAAATAATGTGGATTACAACACGTAAGTACCTAAGTACGTGATTTTAATAAACACTGTACTTAATGATAAAGTATAATATGTCAGCGATTTATAATATAATAAAACAATAATATGCACATATTTTAATTAGGTATAGTATGTTGGTATTTGCATAGTCGTCATCAAAATATCTCTTCAGCGTGCTCAAAGATATCTGAATATGAGCTCTAGCGTCTTGACAATAGAGTTGAGGTTATAACTGTGAGCTGCTAGCATTGCTTGTTTGGTTCAATGATTAAGAGAGGTATTCCACTTATGCAATATCTTTGTCCAATGTGCATTTCATCAATGAAATTGGATAAGTGGTTCCATCGTGGACCCGAACTAATCCCAACAAGATCTAGTGTCCTATCTAAGAAAACTAAAATCAAACGACAAATGAAACTATGGTGCCGACTTTTGAGTGGCTTATAATTAAATTCTGCACCATTTACGAGGTATAAATAATTTATACCATAAAAAAACGACTTCAATTGTGTACTTGCTATGCCACAATTTGTGGTTTCCGTGAGCCAATGGTTACCTACAGTAAATACCGAAATCGGCATATGCGTGCCTATCAAATTCGAGGAGTTCCCTCGATTCCTCCTAGATCCCATCATCAGACCTCCACCAAATTTATATGGGACCAATGTCGGGGTACCTGCTTTGAAACAAAAAAGAATTATCAAAATCGGCCAACTTGGTCAAGAGTTATGGGAGAACATACATACATAAAAAAAAAACGGCCAAGAGCGTGTCGGGCCACGCTCAGTGTAGGGTTCCGTAGTTTCCCGTCCGTCACATTTTTTTTTTTTGAAAAAATTACAAAAACTATTCAACCTATCAAGTTCAAAATTATTTTCCTACAAAGTTTTTATAAAGTTCTACTTTTGAGATTTTTTTCATATTTTTAAAACTTATGGTTCAAAAGTTAGAGGGGGGGGGGACACATTTTTTTTTACTTTGGAGTGATTATTTCCGAAAATATTAACATTATCAAAAAATGATTTTAGTAAACCCCTATTTATTTTTAAATACCTATCTAACAATATATCACACGTTAGGGTTAAAATGAAAAAAAAAATCACTCCCCACTTTACGTATAGGGGAGGTACCCTAATAAAATATTTTTTTCCACTTTTTATTTTACCACTTTGTCGGCGTAATTGATATACATATTATTACCAAATTTCAGCTTTCTAGTGCTAACGGTCACTGAGATTATCCGCGGACGGACGGACAGACGGACGGACAGACGGACGGACAGACATGGCGAAACTATAAGGGTTCCTAGTTGACTACGGAACCCTAAAAAGAACAAGCAAACTTGCAGATGAACTGAGTACCTCCTTCCTTCTATTGAAGTCGGTAAAAAAACTGGTCCTGATCATGATCTGAGGAAACAAGTTCTGCTACTCGGGATCGTGACACAAACCTACGTCACTGTACAGCCAGAGGGCCTACTCCAAACTTTGAAAATCGAACTTTGTGTCGTGCCATCCCTTTCACTCTCGTGTTGTACACTATATGATGGAAAGGGACGGCACGATACGAAGTTCGATTTTCGAAGTTCGGAGTAGGCCCTCTGAACACACGAACTCACACTACGACCGCCAACCACCGATAGCAGTGATGACGTAGGTTTGTATTATTGTATCATGGTCCCTGACTAAGGGAGGTATTCCACTCATCCAATATCTTTGTCCAATATACATTTGATCAAAGAAATCGGATGATTTCATCCAACTTGGATGGGACCCCGACATTTGATCAAAGATTCAGATGACAGTTAAATCAATATCGCTACGCATGAAAAATAATAAAACTTGGACAAAGTTATTGAATGAGTGGAATGGGCCTCCGTCAAAGAACTTTGATCAAAGATTTGATAAAGAAATTGGACAAAGATATTGGATGAGTAGAATACCACCCCGTATTAAACTCATCCAATATCTTTATCCAATATCTTTGGTCAAAGAAATTGGATGATTTCATCAAACTTGGATGGGACCCCGACATTTGATCAAAGATTCAGATGACAGTTAAATCAATATCGCTACGCATGAAAAAAAAAAAAACTTGGACAAAGTTATTGAATGAGTGGAATGGGCCTCCGTCAAAGAACTTTGATCAAAGATTTGATAAAGGAATTGGACAAAGATATTGGATGAGTAGAATACCACCCCGTATTAAACTCATCCAATATCTTTATCCAATATCTTTGGTCAAAGAAATTGGATGATTTCATCAAACTTGGATGGGACCCCGACATTTGATCAAAGATTCCGATGACAGATAAATCAATATGACAAAGATATTGGATGAGTGCAATGGGCCTCTGTCAAAGAAATTTGATCAAAGATTGGACAAAGATATTGGATGAGTGGAATAAGTAACTAAGGCCCACGCAAAAGGTTAATGTTTTTATAGAATAGAAAACAAGGTCAATAAATATCCGATCCGAAGCTGCTTTTATTTCCACCCGTACAAAAAACACTGGCCAGTACCGGGCGGTAATCGCTACTTTATGGCCAAGAGCGACGTGAAGTGTATTTGCTGACGTTTATTTGACAAAATTTGCTCTAAAGGCCCTATTTACACATTGCGAAGTGTAAGTGCAAAGTTCATACATCTGCTACTTTTTAGGGTTCCGTAGCCAAAATGGCAAAAACGGAACCCTTATAGATTTGTCGTGTCTGTCCGTCCGTCCGTCCGTCGGTATGTCACCGCCGATTTACACGGAGACTAAGCACTACAATTATGAAATTTGGTAGGAAGGTGTATGCTATGAACCGCTATAGAAATATGATGTGAAATTACGAAAAAAATATTAAACTGGGGGGGCACCCCATATATGTAACAGGGGGGTCAAAAAAAATGTTTAATGCACTTGGGCGTGTGGGAGTTTTATGAATAGATCTTTAAAAATAACATAGAGGTTTCTAAAAAACTTTTCCATTTCGGTCAACTGTTGGCGAGATATTAGCTGTCAAAGTCGTAAAAAGTGTGTCCCCCCCCCCCCCCCCCCCCTCTAATTTCCAAACTATGAAAATTAAAATGTTGAAAAAATCCACATTATGTACATTAATAAATCCTTTTAACAACTTTTGGTTTCAATAAGATACGTCTAACAGTTATTGAGTTATTGCTGAAAAACTGTCTTGCCCAAACAGAAAGGCTTAAGTGCCGTGAGTTTCCTATGAAGATACGACCTTTTTTGATTTACGAGGATCCATGTTAGCGAGCACTTAACGACTGGCGGTGTGGCGGCTGGCAAATCGTATCGAATAGACGCTGTGTAAATAGCGGCCACGTACTTATACGGGAAGACCGCATACGTGAAAAAACCGAATGAATCTCGCACCGTGTGAACGGCCGTCTCGTATACGGTAAAACCATATGCTAGAAAATATCGAATCGAATAGTCGCCGTGTGAACCTAGCCTTAAACATTCATTTTCTCAAACATGCAATGAAATATTGATGTTATGTTCCTTATAATAGGCTGCGAAGTGTGACGTTTTCAGGTGCGGCTAGGACAAGAGCTCGTTAATGCAATTTTATACAAATGTTGCAGGCCTAGGCCGGCAAAGTCCTCTTTTTTAATTTCCATTCCACATAAATTTGTGGCAAAGGCATCATGACATTCTGCCACTATGCGTATTAAAAATAAAACTTTGATTTTTTTGTTGTTTATTTCATTGCATGTTTGAGAAAAGCACTATACATACCTCGGCGGGAAATATGGGGCTGCCGGCCTTAGACCTATCCGGCCTCGCTTCGCTCAGCCGTCTATATGTCTTCGGCCGGCAACCCCTTTTGTCCCGGCCTGTGTAGTAAATGTACTATTGTTTTATATGCAGGCTCCGATGCCCGGTTTTTCATTAATGCACGTGGACCGTGCCGTACACTTTAGAGTTTTGGTTCTCCGTAACTACGACAATTAAAATAAGCTTAACACTAAGAAAGAATTTCTCTATTCTCTTCTACCTGACCCATAAAACGCCCGGTTTTACACCAGTTCCGTCGTGTATTATTGTAAATGTAAACTGACCGAGTTGCGCATTGCAGATGTGACGCAAGCTGGGTTAAGCTCGCTTAATTACAACTGGGGAAATATACAAATACTAACGTGTGTTGAATTTCATTTAAGTGTAAAGAATGGCTTCGGGTTCACTTTGTCTAGCCTCCCGAGTAGAACCGAGTCCCATGTTACTAGAGCAATCCCACTTTCAATAAGAACAAAATGCTTTATTTGAACGGTCATTACATTTTAAGAGCGAGAGTTGCATATTTTTAAATTGTTTAATTTTAGAACAAATGAAAATTATAAATAAGTAAACGAATAATTTGGGAGACCATTCTTACACAAATCAACCTAGTCCCAAACTACGTACGCAAAGCTTGTACTATAGGTACTAGGCGAATATGTGTACACTTATACATATAGATAGATAAATACTTATGGAGATACGAGTACATAGAAAACAAGGAACAATTTATTCGTGCCCATAATACAAATCAATGCCCTGACCGGGATTCGAACCTGGGAAAACAATGTATTCTAATAGCTCGTAACATATCTATGTCGTATCAAAACGGATATGTAATAAATTGGTAATAACTAGTTACTATGTTTCCTGTCTTGTTTCTGTTTGTAACTGTTTCATTTGTGTGAAGTGTGCAATAAAGAGTATTTGTATTTGTGTTGTATTTTATTGTATTGTATGTTAATTTTCGTGGCCTAGCCAGGCCTAGCGGCGCCCGCGTACCGCGTACGGTATGCGAGTTTAAGCAATGTCGGCTGGGGTCAGTTCTTTGATGGGTGACCGCTTTGGGTGGTCTACTAACTGAGCGCTCCGGTACTTTGGAAGGCACGTTAAGTCGTTGATCCCGGCTGTTGTCTATGATAGCGGCCGTTAAGCCAAGTTAGAAGCGTGACGGCTTGCGTGAACTTCTAACAGTCAAGTTGCCCACTCACTTGACAAGCGCGTTCGTGTCAATAGTGGTGTCAATAAAGGTTAGTTTCTCCCTTGGGTTGAAAGGTCAGATGGCAGTCGCTTCCGTAAATATTAGTGCCTACGACAATTCTTGTATGTCAGTTAAGAAAGAATTGGTAGATTGTTTATTCGGACAGATCGTATTGAATACGATACGTACGTCCTTAATATTTGTAAATTTAGTTTCATTTAATTGTTAATCAGTATATTTTTTTTTATCATTATTATTAAGTAAGATTGTCAGTTTTTTAGGGTTCCGTAGTCAACTAGGAACCCTTATAGTTTCGCCATGTCTGTCCGTCCGTCTGTCCGTCCGTCCGTCCGCGGATAATCTCAGTGACCGTTAGCACTAGAAAGCTGAAATTTGGTAATAATATGTATATCAATTACGCCGACAAAGTGGTAAAATAAAAAGTGGAAAAAAATATTTTATTAGGGTACCCCCCCTATACGTAAAGTGGGGAGTGATTTTTTTTTTCATTTTAACCCTAACGTGTGATATATTGTTAGATAGGTATTTAAAAATAAATAGGGGTTTACTAAAATCATTTTTTGATAATGTTAATATTTTCGGAAATAATCGCTCCAGAAGTAAAAAAAAATCTGTCCCCCCCCCCTCTAACTTTTGAACCATAAGTTTTAAAAATATGAAAAAAATCTCAAAAGTAGAACTTTATAAAAACTTTGTAGGAAAATTATTTTGAACTTGATAGGTTGAATAGTTTTTGAAAAAATTACAAAAACTACGGAACCCTACACTGAGCGTGGCCCGACACGCTCTTGGCCGGTTTTTTTTTTATTGTATAAATTCACGCTTTGACTTGTAAAAGTGCCCTTGTGGCCTATTTGCAGAATAAATATTTGATTTTGATTTTGAGATCGGTCATTGTGGCACTCTTTGGGGAAGGCGTGGGGGAGGCCTATATCCAGCAGTGGATATAACAATATAAACAATAGTGCTAGTTAGGCTGAAGTAATTTAAGGCTAGTTTTTAGTCATTCGAGCATCCGACCGATGATCCACAATAAAAGTAACTCAAATATGCTGATCACAGATTAAAATCTCGCTGACTGCAAGTGCATGCCACTACTTATGTTATGATGTGCGATCGCTCGGGAATATTGTCACGTAAATATTGTGACTCATGTTTTGTTTCCACACTACGACGGTGGCAAACAAGCAAACGGCCTTTTTTAACGTTGGCAAAATGCTTTTATTAATACAGTTAGTCAAAAATTGGCCAAGTAGGAGTCGGACACGCGCATGAAGGGTTCCGTACCATTATAGTTAACTAAGCTTATAGTTAACTTAATTTTCCAGCGCCTTAGTGAAAACTGTAATGCTGTGTAAATGTATTGTTACAATAAATAAATAATCTTTAAAAACGGCAAAGAGTCCGACTCACACTTGGCCGGTTTTTAATATTTGTTGTTATAGCGGCAACAGATATACACCATCTGTGAAAATTTCAACTTTCTAACTATCGCGGTTCTTGAGATACAGCCTGGTGACAGCCAGACGGACGGACAGACAGCGAAGTCTTAGTAATAGGGTCCCTAAAAATGGTATTATTTGTAGCTATATATCGTGTGAAAAGTTGGATTTTTCGCACCAGTGCTTTTTACTTTTCCATATTTTTTATCTTCTATTGTTCCAAGGCAAAGGTGCATCCAATCAAGTTCAATCAATACATTTAACACGAGTATATTTAAAATATTAAAATTGTATATTTCACAATGTACAGGGTTATCTAATATAACCAAATAGTAAATTAATTTTAATAAAGTTGGTTAGGAGCATTCGTTGCCCAGCGGCGCCCGCGCACCGCGTAGGCGCGGTAGTTAAGCAATGCGGGCGTAGTTCAGTCAGTTCTTGGATGGGTGACCGCTTTGAGTGGTTACTAACTGAGCGGTGCTTTGGAAGGCACGTTAAGTCGTTGATCCCGGCTGCTGTCTACGACAGCAGTCGTTAAGCCAAGTTAGAGGCCTTCGGGCGGCTTGAAAAGTTGAAACCTTCTAACAGTCAAGTTGCCCACTCATTTGACAAAGGGGGGTCGAAGTTGCACCACGTCCGTAGCCCTACACGTGACCCCTGGGTGGTGCTAAAAGTGCAACAAAAACTGGCAACCGTACTTTTATTCTCGAAGATTGAGCCGTGAGCGGCTCGTAAATAAATGCCATACGATTAAAAAAAAAGTTGGCCGATTGAGTATTACCATTAATGACAATGAAAACGATGAGTAAGAAACCGCCGCCGGGATAAAGGATGTTGACACTACCAGTCAAGTAAAAAAATGTGTCATTTAATTTCCTTCAATAAAAAATAATTTATATCAAAAAAACCGACTTCAATTTTGTACTTGCTATGCCACATTTGTGGTTTCCGTGAGCCAATGCTTGGTTCCCTACAGAAAATACCGAATTCGGCATATGCGTGCCTATTAAATTCAAGGAGTTCCCTTGATTCCTTCTAGATCTGATCATCAGACCTTCACCAAAAGAACAAGCAAACATGCAGACGAACTGAGAACCTCCTTCCTTCTATTGAAGTCGGTAATAAATCGTACGATAGCTATGTATTTAAACGCAATATTTCACGATAAAATACTTAGCAATTGTCTTGTTTTTGCATTTTTTTTTTGTTTCTAGCGCAGTAAAAAGTGAAGTTCTCTTGTCTCGGAGGCCAAGACTCATTTTGGTTACCTACTTCGTTAGTTCGTTCAACGTTAGTAAGGGACGGGGGTCGTGCGTTGTGATGTCATAATTTTCTGCCAATTTCGTATGGAGCGTTTCCATAACAATTTTCAATAACAATAACATTCATTTGCGGCTTTAGTTGTGCTAATCGTAGTTGGTCCCATACAAACATTTAATTGTTCATATTTTTTAGGAATCTAGCCTATTACAAGAGAAAATAATTGGGTACTTGCTGCATATTAATGTTTATAGCATGGTGTTACTATACGGACGGCATACCATCCATCGCAATAAATTTCAAATTAATTATTAAAATTCATTAAAATCATAAATAGATACCAAACTTTAAAAATTCGAAATGATAGCATTTTTTCTCCGCCAGTAGTAAATTAACGTATACCAAAAGAATAGTTATGAAAAAACCTAAAAGCAGTATTTCACAACCATAACCACCCATAACAGAAATTTACTAATTTTCCTATACAAACGGTTGGTTCTAAATTTCTAATATTACAATGTAACGTCACAATAGAGGTGTATACTATTTTGACCCTTGTTATCTTTCGGAGTACTTAAGTGTCATTTTATATGCAATTGTACTTAGTATTTTGGTTTCATAAGGTACTACGAGTCTATGACTCTATGAAGGAATAAATTTAATAGAGCTGACGAAGGTTTTCGTACCCCGACTGTAATATACTGTGAAATGAAAAGGGACTTTAAAAAAATATTCCGAAGAGTTAAGAACCTCCTCCTTTTTTTGAAGTCGGTTAAAAATGAACTAGACATCGTAGTAAATATAAATAAATTTCTGTTTGCTCAAACACATTCAAAGTTAAATTAATAAGTTCTACTTGAACTGACTAAAACAATAGAGAAAAAAAAATGACAGTTCTACTTCTTATCGCTTTATGGCTGAATGGATCTATTTGTTGACCCAAGTGTAGTAATAGTTTGTTTTATAATAATGCACTTTATTGTTTATTAATAAGGTATAATATAGTTAATCAAAAACACTAGTCCGACTATGATAAACAGTTGAACTATCACCAAGACTAACGCAAAACGAGTCATACGACATAAATAAGAGTGTAATATCATACGATACGATTCTATGTACTCAAGCAATTATTTTTATCAAAACATTTAACAAATTATCTTCTTATCAACCCTTACCAACAGTATTCGCGATTCTGGATAAGTTACTTTCACGTCATATCTCGCGGACATGTGTATGTTATGACAATTGCACGATGCAAACTCGTATGTCTTCTATCTAAATTTAGCTAGTTTAGTATGTTTATCTCAATTAGTGTTGAAGTGAAGTGGTTTTTTATACAAAATGGATAGTAGTGAGAGTGATAAAAAAGTGGAGGAGGAACAAAGGAAGGAGTTAGCGCCACATCAGAAGATCTGCCTAGTGTGTGGCGACAAAGCATTAGGGTACAACTTCAATGCTATCTCCTGTGAGAGCTGTAAGGCATTTTTCCGTCGCAACGCTCTAACTAGCAAGGAGTTCAAATGCCCGTTCTCAAACAATTGCGATATAACCGTGATTACGCGCCGCTTCTGCCAGAAATGCCGCTTAGAAAAATGTCTATCCATCGGCATGGTCAAAGAATTCATAATGTCTGATGAAGACAAAGCGGAGAAGAGAAGAAAAATAGAAGAGAACAGAGCTAAGAAGCGTCAACGGGACCCGGATGAAGAAATATCAAGCTCGAAGAACTTCAAGCGAGAAGATGATTCTACTAGAAACTTCACTCCGCAAATCCAGGAATCTGTGATACAGTATGACGTCCTTAATAGCACTACTTGCAGTCCTAACAGTACTGTACAGTCTCCTTTAAGCAATGAGGTTGACTCGTTAAGTTCGCCTCCAGGTTACAATTCATATGTCCCGGTCCAAAGCGCGGAACATCCATATACTATGAAGGTGTATCCAATGGATGAGAAAACACAGTATGAACAGAGGATGATGGAGTCATACAATATGTGTGACAGCATGATGTCCATAGAGAGTACTATGTATGAACAACCAAAGCAGAATAGTATAAGGTATGTTCTATTTTTATTTCGATATCAACCTTTTCAGTTAACCAAACTATGACACTTTGATGGACACTCCAGACACAATAGAAATAACAATATATTTATGCCTATAGGCATCTACTGTCCATCAATGCATTAAGATATGAAATGGTAAAACATGTTAAATCCAGCTCAACAATGATATTGCATTTAAAGATAACTGGATAGTGGGTACAACCATCATTAGTTGTTTCAACCGCCTGCCTGATAAATAAAGCATAATAATATTTATTATAAATGTGATTCATATGGATCAATCAACTTAATCTTTGTTTTTTTTTATTTATTAATCCAATAACAAAATTGCATACAAAAAAACACAGCTAAACTGTTCTAGACAGTTTGTATGCATGAAGAAAGGAAATCATGTTGTTATTCTGTCCTGGTAAATGTACACACAATAGTGACATGAGTTTCTTGCAACAAATAAGGTAATACTATTGGTTGGCCTGTTTAGCCTAGTTAGTAGTGACACTGCCTGCAAAGCTGGAGGTCCCGGGTTTGAATCCCGGTAAGTAAAAAACATTTGTTCCTGAGACTTAGATGTTTTCTATGTATTAATATCTATGAAATATATTGTTGTCTAGTACCTATAACACAAGCCTTATTGAGCTTACTATGGGACAAGTTCGATTTGTTCGTAACTAATTGTGTTGCTGATTGTAGGAGGCCTTAGGAAAAGCTAGAGGACTGTGAGAGACGACATGACTAGGAGAATGTATGTGACATATAGGTATGGAGGAACAAGACATGCGGTCTCCCGGCAACTTCTTCATATCGCACGTATATAAAATAAACAATGAGACAATAATGCTTATTTTTAAACTATTATGACTGAAATATTTCATAAGAATGTGGTCGCCTTTCTTGCGTGAAAATATTAAGTTTCGCGTTTAGTTAATCATTTTGGCTTACCTGCATGATTATTTTTCGAAAATACCAATCACCATGTTATGTATGTATACCCTATTTCTTCCCTCGGATTTCCAAAATAATGGAGGAATATATCCAGGTTTTTACAAAAAAAAAAAATTGTAAATGGGATTGCATTTGTCCCTAGTCTAACCTGATGGAAAGTTAAGACAAGGTCTAAGATGGAACACGCTCACCCAGAAGACCTGTTCACTCTTACCTTGAAGACATTGAGGTTATATGTTTCCATACTTTAGCCTATGTCTTGTTGTCATTTCAGGTCAATATTAACAAACGGAGACGTGATAAACCGAGAAGCGAAGCCACTGCACATGTGTGAAGAGCTTCCTTCTACCAGCAATCCTGATATCAACAAGGCTCGAGACATCCTGCAAGATGTCGAACGGTGAGCACATTTGTCTACGCTTGTTTCCAAAAGGCAGCAAAATGGTTATATCTAAGAAGACAGCGGAACGTCATCTCGCTCATATTTGGAGCAGCCCGACTGGGGAAGTATCTCCACCTTACAGAAGACCGCAGCCATAATAACACCCCTTGGGTATGTAGTTTTGTGTTCCTGATGGTGAGTAAGGTCGCTAGAGCTCCCGAGGATGCGCTATGTTTCTAGCGGTCAACACACCGAATCCTTAAGTTAGTAAAGGGTCGATAACGCGCTTGTGATAGGCGACGTTCTCTGCCTACCATCAGGCCGGCCGTAAGACTGTTTGCCACGGTCATAGTATAAAAAAAATCTTCAATAAACACCGGGGGTACCCATTACACATGTGTTAGGGACTTCCCTTGCCTAACAACCAATTAAGAAGAGGGAAAGTCAGTCTTCAATACCTGGAAGGGTGAGTATATTTGTCTCATAAATAAACCGAGAGGCGAAGCCACTATACATAAGAACTTCCTTCTACCAGCAAACCTGATAACAACAAGGCTGGCCACATTCTGCAAGATGTCGAACACTGAGCATACTTTTCTATTCTGGTGTCCATAAGGTAGCAAAATGGTTTTCAATTATTTCTACAATAAACCAGGAAAACTCGCCACACACGTTAAGGAGCTCCCTTGTCTAACAACCAATCAACTAGAGCTAGAGTAAAAAAGTAAGTTCTTCAATACGTGGTAGGGTGAGTATATACTCCTCTCATCAATAAACCGAGAGGCTAAGCCGCTACACACGTGTTGGTCCTTCTACCAGCAACCCTGATATCAACAAGGCTCGAGACATTCTTCAAGACCGCGAACACATTTTTCTATTCTAGTATCCAAAAGGCACTAAAATGTTTTTTAATTACATATTCCTTCATTAAACCGGAGGAACCTGCCACACGTGTTAAGGACTTTCCTTGTGTAACACGGTCACCGCAACTCCAGGGGTACCACATGCGCGTTGCCGACCCTTAAAAAATGTATACACTCCTTTCTTGAAGAACCTCATACTGTAGTCCCTCGGGAAACTTTGACATCCCAGGAGCTTTTTCCACAACCAGAGCGTCCGAGGGAGGAAATTCCTCTGAAACAGAACCGTACGCGACCATTTAGGTTCTAAGGTGTGAGGATGAATGCCCTGCCAACGGCGAGCGGTGCGATGGTAGAAAGCGGCTGTGAGCATCATGTCGAACAGTTATTCGGAGCACAACTCATTATACAAGTGATAGAACACGCACAAGAAGGCAAAGTTTCTCCTTAAACTTAACGGTTCAATATCGCTCGTGAGTTTGGCATCGTCTACGATTCGCACAGCATGTCTCTGAAGCAGATCAAATATGTCTGCCTACTACCATTTCACGTTTAAACCACTGGATCGATTAAGATGAAATTTGGTATGGAGATAGTTTAAGGTGCTGGGAAGGAGGTAGGACACTTTTTACTCCGTAAATCATCTCCTAAGGGGGTGAAATGGGGGTGGAAGTTGTGACTAACCTTTTCTTCTTTACGATTTCAGGATAGAGCCTAACTCTATGGAATCCATACTGTGTGAAGCGATCAAGCTGGAGTTCGAAGCGTACACCTCTGTCAATAACTGCAGCGGATCCTCACGAGAACTCAATGAGGTAACTAAATATCCTGTCAATTTAGAGTTCCGTTCAAAGGGTGCCAACGGAACTCCGCTACCACAAAGTACAATATATAGACTGAGATGTGGTACTAAGCCTCCAAATACAAAGAACAAACATAGAGCATTCGCTAGTACTGTAGAATGCAAAACAAAGATTCGCTATTATGACCATGATACAAGAATAAAAGGTATAGCACTCCGGGGAAATTCAGTAGTGTGGGTGACACAAGCCTACGTCATTACTTGTATCGATGGTTCTGCCAGCGTAAGTGTGAGTTGCTGTATTGCCAGTGTTGTATTATGACACTCCCCGACCCCCATGTATACCTGTGAGTGTTTTATTAAATTATTACGTTAATTCATGTTTAACTTGACCTATTTTGTTTGTTTAAACAAACAAATGACAATTGTAAAGCGTAAATAATACATTTTGTGTGATTACGGAAGAAAAAATTCCTTCATGAGTCGTTTTGTTACTATAAAGTGGCAACACGACGGTGACGTAGGCTTGTGTCACGATCCGGAGTGGCAGACCTTGTTTCCTTAGACCATGGTGATGACGTAGTGGTCAGGGTGGCCTAGTGGTAAGGTCGTTGGTCCGGCAAACAAGAGGCGTTCGATTCCGGTCTTAGGCTGCGTGCGAGATCACAGTTCATTTTTCTTTGTTTGAGTACTTTGTATGAAATATATAATCAATCAATAATGTGTATTTACGAACTCGACTGTGCCTTCACAATTGTACGTAATCCTTCGTGTCTGATTTGGCCGGTTTTTGTCTATTCCTACATTGCGCGATCAGCTCTTGTAAGTTCCTAAGCACTTACAGTCCGTACTTCTAAGAACAGTATTCCAGTTCGGGTCAAATCGTTTATTTTGGTATAAAAACGTGCCAGCGAAGTGTACAGTCTAATACTTTGATTTGTGACCCACTTCAGGTTGACATTTTTTATACCACGTCGATGGCACACAAGCATACGGCCCGCCTGATGGTAAGCGGTCACCTCAGCCTATGGACGCCTGCAACTCCAGGGGTGTCAAATGGGCGTTGCCGAACCTTTAAAAATTTATACACTCTTTTCTTGAAGAATCCCATACTGTAGTTGACATTCCAGACAAACTTTATAATTAGAGATCCTAAGAAAAAGTTTGCGAAATGGGTCACAAATTATATACCGTGACCGTACTGACCTGAAGATTTTTTTAAAGGGATCACGGACAGCTTGTTCCTGATTTGGAACGAATTGAAAAGTCAAAATATTCTTTATTCAAATAGGCCTAGCAACGAGCACTTTCGAATCGACAGTTAATACATTATATTAAGTTAATTATCTTAATTATTTAGCTGTAGTTGTCATTTTTATTATCATGTAATTTACTTTTTAGTTATTTTGATTAACTATTCTTCTGTATATATTTTTCTTGGTTCATCTAGAAGTTAAATAAAGGCTACTTATACCACATACTTAAATGAATGCGGAGAAATTGGAGATCATTGCTTCAAAATTACTCATGATATAATAATAACAATAGTATCTTGCATCCATGCTGGTACAAATACAGGTGACATTTACAAAGCTAAGCCACAACATGGGACCCTGTATGGGTATTTTGATCTGGAACAATTTATTGATGCTATTATGATTATATAAAAAAATATTGAATTGCTGTAGGTATGTCAAAATCTAGTAGAATTCATATCGTCATAACAATTTTTTATCTAAATAGAATTAATGCGCAAGGATGACTGATTATGATTAAGCTATGATTACGATGGTTTTTTACAAGCCTTGCGTTGGTATATTATTCTATGGGCTATAGTCATTGATTTAATCGCCAATTTCAATGAGGTATTTTTACAATCTAAAAAAAAGCGTAACACGTTAAAGTTAAGCTATCCATTTGCAGGTGGAGCGAGCAAAGCTTAACGAGCTGATAGTAGCTAACAAAGCTTTACATGCACCTATAGACGATGACATGTCGCAGCTTGTTGCTGCCGACTGTACCTCTAATCTCAAGGTAATTAGAGTTTAAATTATTTAAAACGTCCGTATTGTATCAATTTAGTCCATTAGAAAAGCAACTTGCGATCCAAGCAAGAAGATTCAAATTTTGAATGGCAGTGTTTTGTAAAAAGTTGGACATACTCGTAAGTATCTACATATATGTGCGTTTTCAGAGCAGTGGTTTCTAACCTTTTAAAGTAGCCCCGTGACATTAGGGAAACAGATTTTACCCCCATTTAAATAATCCCTAATAGCCTCATCTATTTATCCAATTTCAAGATCTGCTCTGCTCTGTTACCCCCCACTAAAATACTGTTTTATCCCCAAGAGGGGAAATAAAAGGTTTGGAACCGATGCTTCTAAAGACTAAAGTATAGGAACCGTTCACTTTTTTCTCAGAATTAGGAAACTAGGTTTTTCTATCTTTCGACCAAAGTACTTGATTCCGATAAAGAAAAAGTGTTACTAATTTTTGTATTGCACTATGTGACGACGTTTTTTCATATACTATTCCCCGTATTCATAAACTTAACAAACCTTTGTTAAATAAAATATGTTTTCTCCCTAGCTCACCAACACATATGTCAAAGTGACAGATAAGGACAAACAAATTTTAACGGCAATTTAGCTAAAATAGATTTAATGAACGTTTATGAATAAGGCCAGTTTTAAGGTCCATCACACCGTCACATAGTGGAAACCTAAACAATGTATGGAAATTGGGGACATTTTTTTTTCTATATCTGTGATCATGACCAGGAAAAATGTTGCATATTTGATTGCCCGAGTGAGCGCAGCGTCTCCATTTCAGCTTTTTTTTTAATTCTTTCGTATGTCTGTCCGGATATTTTCCGTTACAGTTCGCATTTCTCAACCGATTCTCGTGAAATTTTGTGAGCAGGTTCGATGATTATATAGATTTTTTGTCGAGTCGTTTGTTGGAAATTTTGAAATTTAAAAAACCAAATTATTTTTGCGTGGGCTACAGCTCACAGAGCCACTAGTAATACCATCATAATTAGCGTACGTAACTCCAGTTTCGTATCATAGCTATTAACCTGTATACACATTCGAAGAACTAAAAAATATCTATGCTAGCACTTATTCTCTTTGCAAGTTAGTAGTGATTGTCATGTTTTGATAATTATTATTGTAAACAGGATGGTGGCGGCATGCACGACCCACGCCTAGTGACGATTGTGAACCTTACTGCTATAGCAATACGGCGGTTCATCAAGATGGCCAAGAAAATTAACGCTTTTAAGAACATGTGCGAAGAGGACCAGGTAAGTTCTTTAAGAAGTTAAAAGAAACGATTGTTCAATCCACGACCGTCCACTCGTAATTATAAATTATAAAATATAAAAAAAACCTGATTACAGTATCCATTGTTCCAAATCTGGAACAAGAAAGTAATTGATTAACCCTTAAGCCTTGCATTTTTATTTAATTATATGTGGTTTATATTTTGTGTTTCATTAATCACAGGTAAGTGGTGACCGGTTAGCCTACTGATTAGTGACCCTGCCTGCAAAGCTGACGGTCCTGGGTCCTGGGTTCGAATCCCAGTCAGGGCAAATATTTGTGTCATGAGCATGAATTTTTATTACTAATTATTGGATGTTTTCTATTAGTTTTCGTTGTCTAGTAGCCATAACACGAGCCACATTGAGCTTATTAGGCGGGTTAATTGGATTAGTATAATACTGTCCCCTATTATATTTATGTATGTCATATTTTTACAGGTGGCCCTATTAAAAGGAGGCTGCATAGAGATGATGATATTAAGAAGTACCATGACGTATGACGGCCAAGGCAACCAATGGAAGGTAATAAATATCTAATTTTACACTTAGACCTTTGTAGTTATTTTCTTATAACCATAATTTTAATCAGACTTCTAAAAAACACTATGACCGCCTAAGGGGTTTCCGGGAAATCGCGCACAAGCCAGTCGCGGGACTTCTTCAACTAAAAACGACTCAAATGGCCGTGTCCAATGTTCTCAAATGTTGTGGCGATTAATGTTAAAGGTTACATTAACACTTTAGCTTACATTCGATATTATTTCTTCATTGGAGCATAATGTATCAACGTCTTTATTACTCGATATGAATGTCAAAATGGACTTTTGAAATTAGTACCCGATAGCTAGACGTTTTTTTACTCAGCCAAGGTAGGGAGTACTTTCATAGAAATCGACCTAGCTAAGTTGCCTAGCTATGTGTCACATGTATCGGAAGTTTAGCGGAGATCTGAATGAAAGACGTACCCTCGCTTACAGAATGTTCCAAATTTGGAACATCTAGAACATTTAGCCAGCTTGGAATATTATAATTCAATTCTTACTGCTATATGGGTACATTATGTCATTTATTGGTATTAATTCCATTTATTGAACGATTTCTTCTTCCAGGTCCCCCACTCGCAAGAGCAATTCGGTTGCATACGCACAGATGTCCTAAAACTGGCCAAGGGCAATATCTATCGTTCGCACGAATCGTTCATTCGTTCGTTCGACACTCGCTGGAGGCAGGACGAGCATATAATATTGGTCATGTCGGCCATATTGTTGTTCACGCCAGACAGAGCGAAGGTCGTTCATAAAGATGTCATAAAACTAGAGCAGGTGAGTTTCTTTTGGTATTTCATGGCGCTAGCGTATCACACTCCGTACCGTATACCTTATAGTATGCTAACTTTTGTCCGCACCACTGACTTCGTCCGCGTAGAACTAGTTAGTCGCCTTATAGAATATTCGTTATTCAATTCAATTCTGTATACCTATTTAAGTTTTTATGTGACTAATATGGACTAGTTCTGAATAAATTATTTTCAATTAAATTCTTTCAGGCGTGGATTTATTTACCGCTCTCCCCTACAAGCCGTCACCCCTCTTTTTCGCCCCCTTAAGTAGTGGTTTCCGGGATAAAAACTATCCTATGTCCTTGCCAGGGTCTTTAATTATCTCGCATTCGTTTCTTTCGCATTTATGATCCTTCTAGTATGGAAGCATGATTTGTGAATGGCACGCTGGAGGCGCCACTTTATAATTAAGCCCGAATGACGCCCTCCGTGTGCCGACCTGTGGCTGATCTTACCCATAATGTGTACCCTGGAGGCTTTTTAAGGCACGAGTGAATAGGCATCTTCTGGGTGAGCTCGCTTCATCGTCGCCCCATCTTTGCCCCTCGGCTAGATGCTGGCCAAGAGCAATCCCATCTGTAATAAAAAAAAAACCTTTCATATGAGTGTGATTCCGCCCAGTTTTCCTAAATAGACTCTTCTCAGCGAAGCCATAGTGATACTACTACCTACTTATTCTGCAAATATGTAAAATCGCCAGCGGACGCTCATGTTGATGTGCTTTGTTGAGAGTGGAGGGTCTGCATTTGTTTAGCTGTTATGTTAACACAACGAATCCTCAAATCAAAGGGTCGGGAACACGCTTCTGATTATTCTGGAATCGCAAGCACTCATGGGCTGCGGTGTCTATTTACGATCAGGCGGGACGTATGCTTGTTTGCCGCCGGTGTAGTATTAAATAATAGTAATCGTATGGCATTTATTTTCTTACCGTGAGATCTTATAGAAGAGAAGTACGGTTTACAGTATGTTGCACTTTTACCACCACGACCAGATCCACCAGATCACGTCACGGTGGGTTACGTGTAGAGTAACGGTGGGTACTCCCTACCGACGTGGTGCAACTTCGACCCCCCTTGTCAAGTGATTGGGCAACTCGACTGTTAGAAGTTCTTAAGCCGCCCGAAGGCCTCTAACTTGGCTTAACACAGTAGACAGCAGCCGGGAACAACGGCTTAACGTGCCTTCCAAAGCACGGGAGTAACCACTCAAAGCGGTCACTCTTCCAAGAACTGACCAGTGCCCACGTTGCTTAACCTCGCATATCGGCCACGAGCGCCCCCGGTAGTATTAAATAAGAACCTGGTTATATAAATGAATCAATGCCACGTTCCAAGATCAGTGGTCACAGTTTAGATTTTTCTTATGTACGCCCTTTATTTCAGAACTCCTACTACTACCTCCTCCGTCGGTACCTAGAGAGCGTCTATCCTGGCTGCGAAGCGAAATCTACCTTTCTGAAGCTAATACAGAAGATTCTAGAACTTCGCAAACTAGCTGAAGAAGTCACTGGGGTGTATCTAGACGTAAATCCTCTAGAGCCATTGCTGATGGAGATATTTGACTTAAAACATCATGCTGGGTGATAAAGGGTAATAGTAGCATTACGTGTATCAGGGTTCTGAATCATATTTTAATTATGGTTTTAAGTTATTTTTACATCACAGATAATTATTTATTCATCACTCCACCCATAACAATATTATAATATTATGTTTTTTTACGTAGTCGGTTTAGAACTTAGTTTTGAGAACAGATGTTTACATAATCTGAAAAAAAGTCTGAGATCATGCCTTGGGATGTAAAGTTTTCAGAATGGTTCTTGACCCTGTAACATAAATTATAATTTATAATTTGATTCGTGGTTAGTTATCTGTTTCCCATGGTAATAGATAAATAAAGTTAGACTTAATGTTCCAAATATGGAACGAATATTGGCTTGGAGAAATGACGGCTAAAAGAACTAAAGTTAGCACTAGGGTGAAGATTTAATCCAAAATCTGGACGTATTATTTAAAAACGGTAAATCTTGAACTAGGGTGTCGCTAAACTAGCATAATTATGTGAGTTGTAATCTGTGTAATTTCGGCCATGCCTTCTGTTGACTGTTCTAATTAAAAGAAATTACGCAACTCCCAACTCAAATTCGCCCTAAATTCAATGAGTTTTTGATATTAACCCCTTGTGGTAGAGATCTCATACCGAATAACTGAAGAGTTAAGTTAATTTTTCGTTGAACAACCATCTTTGATACCTTGAAGGTAACGCCTTTTTTATCATTAAATATAATTACGTGTAATTCACTCACTTTGCATGTCGATAGCGTATATATTATTTTAATTTCTGACTGACTATGCCATAAACATCACACATTTAATAATTTATTTTTCGTTAAACAACCATAGTGGATTCCTTTTTTATCATTAAATATTAAGTGGGATTCACTCACTTTGCATGTCTATAGCGTATATATTATTTTAATTTCTCACTCACTATGCCATAAACATCACACATAGATAATTTATATTTCGTTGAACATTCGTCGTTGTTACCTTGAAGGTAACGTCTTTTTCACCATTAAATATAATTAATTATAATTCACTCACTTCGCATGTCTACGAGTATAGCGTATATATTATTTTAATTTCTCACTCACTATGCCATAAACATCACACATAAGATATATTTTTTCGTTGAACGTTCATCGTTGATACCTTGAGGGTAACGCGTTTTTTATCATTTAATATATTTAAGTTTTAACTCGCTCACTTAGCAATTAGCATATTGGTAGCGTACGAGTATAAAATATTTTAATTTATCACACACTAGGTACCTATGCCATAAACATCACACATAAAAAAAAACCTTTGCATGTATTCTTAAAGATTTGTTATTGTAATATTATTTTTTTATAAATCACTACTGTACTTTATAAATGTCATCTTGTTGAATTTTAAACTGTTCATTGTGTAAATTACGTTGAGACCATCATGTAATATTTTATCGATTCTTGATTAGATTAAATTTTAAAATTTGAAGTCAATTATTAAAAATAAGTACATGGAAGTGTAAATATGCCAAAAATAAAAGTAAATGTAAATTTAACTTTAATTCTGGTTACGACCAAATTGAAATTAAGGTAAAACCTTTATTGTGACACAAGTATTGTAATTAATGGACAAGCGTGGCATACGCGTGACTACGCGGCGAAGTACAAATACGTGCCGATGCATAAGAGCTTTTACATACACGCGAGCGCAATTTCATACACGCATTACGCTTCGAAGAAAGTGTCGCCCGTTTGCAAACGAGACCTTATATTGCTCACAGTCGTCTCATAGTCTGTGAATTACAAGTCAAAGTACTTACCTTTATTTCTGTTTGATTAAATGCAATAGTGTAAGTTTAGACGTTTAGTTGTTAATTTTATTTATTGTTTACATATAACTAAGAATCATTTATCATAGATATTTTATGGGGTCAATTGTACAGTTTTACAATTTACATTTGTCAGGGTATAATCGCTCTTATTATCTAATCTAATAAATAAAAAATAGGTGTCGCACTTATACTTTATTAACATTCTTGCCATAATACAGTGATGTATCATATCTTTCAGAACAATTAGAACGTTGAGATCCAATATATCCTCATTCCTAACTCGTTCTTAATACGTGGAGGTGGTAGTGTGGGCGAGTTTAGAATGTGGGTGGGTTGAGCCTAAACGCAAGTTGTCATGCTTTTTTTTTTCTCAACATAGCCTGGCCTAATCCAGAATTGTGTTATGTCCCTTTCGAACGTGTCTACGACATCGAATAGATGTGTAACCTATAACGGAGGTACTCGTTGTAATTGTAACTTATAATTCTTATAAAGAAGGAATGTAATAGTATACATTCCTTCGCTAGTATTCATGTCGGTGTAGCACAATCTTTATGATAGTAGTTTTTGAACATATTTTTGGTATCTCGAGCAATAATTATAGCAATATACTGTTATTTAATTCAATTATAAGTATATTTTTAGTATGTTCCATTTATGGAACGTGACGAGTTACATTTTAAATGTTTACTTACCGGCCTGTATTTACAAAAGTTAGCGTTATCATCGTATAATAAAGTAGCTTCGTTTGCTATTGCTGACGATCACATCACAATAAAATTAAATTTTGTGAGCTGGTAGAACAGTATTCGGATTCGGGTGGAATAGCTTTTTTGCACAAGAATGTGTAAGAGCAAGCGGGAGAGAAATACAGATCCGAGTCCTGTTATAAGGGCTCCCGGAAACCCTATGTACTATCAGCATCACAGTTAAGAGACCATTAATAATAATAATCGTATGGCATTTATTTTCGAACCGTGAGATCTTCGAGAAGACAAGTACGGATGCCAGTGTTGTTGCACTTTTAGCACCACCCAGGGGTCACGTGTAGGGTAACGGTGGATACTCCCTACGGACGTGGTGCAGCATCGACCCCCCTTTGTCAAGTGAGTGGGCAACTTGACTGTTAGATGTTCTAAGCCGCCCGAAGCTGCTGTCATAGACAACAGCCGGGATCAACGGCTTAACGTGCCTTCCAAAGCACGGGAGCGCTCAGTTAGTACCCACTCAAAGCGGTCACCCATCCAAGAACTGACCTGCGCCCACATTGCTTAACCTCGCTTACCGAACGCGGTTCGGACCATTGATAGACCTTATCTCGTTGCAATAAGGTTCACGATTGGCCAGTTAACCTTGATGCTGATAGTATCCGTTATTTACGCGCGTAACCGACTTCACGTGTTTGAGTTTTCATAGTTGATACATCGCCTCATTCGTTGCTTAGTGAATGCTTGACTTTATTGTCAATGATGAGTTTTTATATCCTGTTGAATTGCAAATGGTCGAAACATGTTGAGAATGAATTATTTTTATATCATATGTTTATTGGGTATTATTACTATACTTTACATAGGTGCAATAAACTATTTTAATGATTATTTAACGAAATATATATTGTAGTTTTTTAACGCTGTGTTTTATTATTAAGAATATCTGCAACAGTATACATATACACGAAAGTATTAAGTGGCTCCTGGATCCGCTTACGGCGTTTATACCCAGTATTGGAAGTAGTTCCGTGGCGGAACTATAGTGAGATTTTTTTCCCAATAGTTCCGTTTCTAATTTTCGGTTGGTGCTCCTCGCCGGCCGCTATAGGGTTACGGTTCTACTAACCCTCCTCGCTTCGCTCGTCGTCGTACCTAACTACCCCTTTGTGCCGCTGACGGAACTATTGGGGGAAGAAATCTCACTAGTTCCGCCGCGGAACTTCTTCCACGGGACTACTGGGAATGAACTGCATACATAGTATGTTTACAGTGTATACGGCCAGTCTCACAAGATATAAAAGATATCCACCAGTTTTGAGAAAATACTATTAACCTCTTGACCGCCAAAGTCATCCAATCGTGACAGCCAATGAAAATGCTCACACGCCTAAGTCATCAATACATGACCATTATGTTCTAGATTGTCAGTTCCGTGGCGTACAGAGCACGTCACTTCATTCGTAGTGTGGCGTTCAAGAGGTTAATACCGGATTCGGAACGGGATAAGGCTTTATTCCGAGATTGGCGCAAATAATTTTCCCGTTCTATCTCCGTGTAAAGATCTAGCCACACCGCTGCTTAACCTTTTGAACGCCAAGAATCTATAAAGTGGTCGTGTCTTCCACGCCAATAACCACTGAAAAGTCGGAGTGAAGGTGTACTTTGATCATGAATAAAATCGTGAATGATGTTTTTATTAGTTTAAACGTTACATCAATTTTTGATAACTTGGCGTATGAGTGATCAGTTCATTCAAATATGAAAGCGTTCAAAGGGTTAATCGTTACATAAATTTTTGATAACGCAACAGTGCTTGGCGTGTGAGTGATCACTTAATTCAAATATGAAAGCGCCTGAAACCCTTTGAAGGGTTAAAACGCACAGACGCACTGTAAGAAAAGAGCGTACTTACTCCCACTTAAAGGCCGGCAACGCACTTACAACCCCTGTGGTGTTGCGAGTGTCCATGGGCGGCACTAATTGCTTACCATCAGGCGATTCGTCTGCTCGTTTGCCTCCTGTCATTAAAAAAAAACAGAGTTACGTGCCTCATGCGTGACATTTGCACAAGCTTTTATTTAACTTGCACTGTTCGTATTAAGTTGTCAAACAAAATTTGCAATCCTTCTTCAGCCACTTGCCGATATCTTATGTAACTTCGGTGACAATACAATATTATGGTACCACATCATAGACAGGTGGCCATGGCAACTCCTAAACTATACAAGATACTCGTCGTGTTTGGGCTCATTCGAACCGTCTCAACGTGTAGTTCATGCATGATTGTGGAAAAGTACAGCCGGCAATAAACTTTATTGTAACAAAAAAATGACAAACTTTAATAAGTTTACTCATAAATTTCTCCCTCTTCTTCGCTTTGATTCCGCACAGTCACCGTATTTTGAGCACCGGTGTGGTGTTTGGTCAAATTAGAACGAAGCAATAAAAATATGAATAAAAACTGCATAATTTATTTTGAAAACAACTAACTAAAAGGCAACAAAGCATTTCTTATATTGGTAAAACACAAATGAAACTACATAACTTTGGTTTAGATTAAAAAGGACCATGCTAGCCGATCCCAAAAGAAAGAAAAGGGCTCAGGGTAAAAAACAGATTTAGGAATCAACTCGTCACACCAAAATTTTGTTCTTATCGGTCACAGCGCCAAAAGCAGTATTATTTGTTTTAACTCGTCACAACAAGATTTAGTTCTATTAAGTCACATCATAATTTTGTAGCTATTGCTCACACTACAAATCTCTTATTATTCGTCACACCGTCAAACAGTTCTAACTGGTCACAAGTAGAATAATAGGTTCGGTTCTGGCGCTTCGCCGGCCGCTGCCGCGGCGCGCTCGCTTCGCTCGCTCGGCTCGCGCACTGTAGGGTCGCAGTTCTACTAACACTCCTCCTCGCTTCGCTCGTCGTCGTACCTAACTGACACCTTGTGACCAGTTAGAACTGTTTGACGGGGTGACGGATAAGAAGAGATTTGTAGTGTGACCAATAGCTACAAAATTATGATGTGACTTAATAGAACTAAATCTTGTTGTGACGAGTTGAAACAAATAATACTGCTTTTGGCGGTGTGACCGATTAGAACAAAATTTTGGTGTGACGAGTTGATTCCTAAACCAAAAAACATTACATGCCTTCATTAACAATAATAAAATTTGAAATTCAATAATAAATAAAAAGAGATGAACACATGTTGCAATAAAGAGAGTAAAGATAAAGATATCGATATAAAATTCTACAAATATTTACCCCAAATTAATAAATAGAATCTGCTTTCAAAAATAGCAGACTTCCAATGCTACGTAACAAATAAATAGTGTGCGAGTGCTAATTAGACCAGTTTGAGTAAATTTTACATTTAATTAACTACTAAATCATCTTCCTAATTCTTCGAAGCCTTATCAATCCCTAAAGCAAGTTTCATTTCCAAAGTAAACGTCTCATCGACTCGCTTAAAATCATCTTCAATCACCGTCTGATCTATACAATCTTCGAACACCTCATCATCCCCAGACAAATAACTGGTTACATCCAGATCTCTACCAGCGTCCCTGGCATCGGGTTGATTGGTATCAAAACTAGTGTTACTAATTGCATCAGTTTCTTTGCCGTAGTCAAACTCATTATCCTTAGTCTCTACTTGACAATCCCCTTTAACATTATTGTTTGTATTATCATTAACTGCATTGGCACCATTGTCATGCTGATCATCATCAACTTTACTAGTATCTCCTTTACTGTGACCATGCGAATCATCATTAACTTCACCCTGTTCATCATCGTTAAAGGACTTGTATTCAACATTGGAATCATTGATACCTCCAATTCCTGAATCGTCTTGTTCTCTAATAGCGTTTAAAGCTACGTTCATAGCAATATTCCCGTCCGTAATAGTGTCTTCTAAGTCTAAGTCATAAGAGGTGTCGCTAGGTAGGAGTGTATTATCGTTGTCATCTGCTTCGTCGTCGGAGGGAGAGGCTTGGACGAAGGAGGGGACGAAGTTGCCGGCTCGCCAGGTTTGCTCCGCCGCGTCCATGTGGGCGGATAAGATGTGAGATACTTCAGGCAGCTGGGAAATAATTTAATATTAATAGATGAATATGAACAAAGACGTATTAGATTTGATAGGACAGAAAATATTCTTGCTGAAGACGTTAGAAAATAGAAGAGGAAATATGTTGGGGCACCTGAAATGACATGACATTTACATAAAAACTATAATAGAAGGCAAAATACAGGGAAGTAGAGGAAGGGGAAGACCGAGACGTAAGTTTATAGATTAAGCTAAGGAGAAGGTTAATGTTATGTCGTATTAGGAACTCAAATATACAGCACAAAGAAGAAAGAAATTGCGATTATTCCACCGACAAGAGCAAGGCTGATGATGATGATGTATAAATATCTCGACAACTTGAATGGATGAATCTACGTGAGCAGTCCAGTCAACTTCGTCACCGTCAGTAAAAATGACCATATGAAAATGAAGAGGAGACTGGAGAGAGATTACATTTTTTGTTAAATCCGACTCGGCTTGTTGGATTACCGACTTAATTCTGATGAATATTCAAGGCTGCTCGTCTCTGCTCAATTCTGTATATGGTATCTGTATTGGGTGAATATGAACGCTTGAATCAATCAACTTAATTTAAAAGTAGATGAATGTTGAACACAAAACTTAAGATTCAAGTACTAAAACTAAACTTCTGTGTTTTGTCCACCGTGATTTCACTTTATCCTAAAGGAAAATCAGCGCTAGCCAGTGGCTAGCACCATGCTGATTTCGGGCTATTTTGTGTGTATTATGATGTTTTGCTCTTTGTGCTGTATTTGTGCCATGATTAAATGTTTTATTTTTTAAAAGACTATAGAGCAATATAAATAGGTCTCACCGTGTGATCCTGCATCTCCTCCGTCATATGTTCCAGCAGCGCATTAGTCTGATTATCAATCTTGCCTGCGTGGCTAGTCAGGACATCATACTGGCGGTACATCTCGCGCTCTTCATAATCCAGCGTCCTGTCTAGTATCTCGTTCGCAACTGATTGCTCAATCCGGGCGTTTTCTGTTGTGTCAGAGTTCATACCTGATAAAACACAAAGTCTATCATTGTCGTATCAGTCCACCTACTGTTAACGCTCGAGAATTTTTCATCGAACAAACCCGGGTCGCTGCCGCTACTAAGTTACGCAATCTTTAAATGTATAAATTAATCAAATTAAAACCATTGAGGGATATGAATATCCTGTTAAGTAATAAACATACCAGACTTTTGTCTTATTTATCAGAGTTATCAGACTGCGGCGAAATGAGCTGGATATTTTGTGTCTTATATATCAGACTACGGAGGTTAAAAGGTTAATTACAGACTCAAAGTGAAGAAAATATGAAGCATTTATAAACTAAAAAAACGGACAAGTGTGAGTCGAACTCGCCCACCGAGGATTCCGTACAGTAGGTACATATTATAAATATATACGTTATACTTTCTTTAACTGGTTGCCTTTTGTTTTTAAATTTAAATGAACTAGACTTTTTTCTCCGTGAACCGAAGGGAAGGGGAATTGAAAACACTATTTACTCGTAGGTACGTTATTCAAAGTAAAAATATCGTTCGTGCCATATTTGGAACAAATAGATCTTGATACAATTTAATAGCAACAAGTATTGTACAGTACACGTGTTGGAATAATAAAATTTGTAAACGCAAACCTTGCGAAGGGAACCTATCATCTTCATAAGAATTGATGGTGTCTATGATCGATCTTCTAGCTTCACCTCTATCGGAAAACATCATTCCATCGAACGAAGTCGATGCATGCGGTAAAGTCTCTTCCATTAGAATTTCTTCAGCAGCATCATCAATTGGATTAACTTCATGTAAAGAAGGTTCTTGAAATACAGGCACATCTTCAATTAGTTTGATCTCGTGTGGAACAGTAATTTGGTCAGATTTAGATGTATTTTCATTTTTTGTTATGTCGATTTCGTGTGGTACGCACCACACCTGGGATTCATCGGATTTAGGTATATTTTCAATTACAATAGAACTCTCGTTCGTCTGCGTATTTTCAGTAGTGGTGAAATAATCTGTAATAGTAAGTTTCATTTCACTTAGCGCTCGTGGCCCAGCGGCGCCTGGGTACTGAGTATCGTCGTCTAGTACCCATAATACAAGCCTTATTGAGCTTATTATGGACCTAGTTCAATCTGTGTAAAAATTGACCCCTAATATTTATTTATTATTTCTTTAAGCGAGATTGAGCAAACGTCGACCGGGGTCAACTCTTGGATGACCGCTTTAAGTGGTTACTAACTGAGCGCTCCCGTCCTTTGATGTGAAGCCAAGTTTGAGGCCTTCGGACGGCTTGATAACTACTAATAATCAAGTTGCCGACTCACTTGACAAGCTTAATCCCAATAAGGTCTAGTTTCCTCTTGGGTTGGAAGGTGTCAGATGGCAGTCGCTTCCGTAAAAACTAGTGTTTACGCCAATTCTTTGGATTAGGTAGCGTACTGGGATAATGCTAGAATTTTGATGAGTAAATTTCAAGTTAAAATAACATAATTGGACATTAGCGATTGAGTTAATACTAAACAGCCTGATTAAATGTCTATAAAAACATCTACTAAGTTGCAATAAACTGAGTGACTTAAAATATCAATAGCTTCTAATATGTCCTTACCTGATGCTACAGAAAGATTGGTGTGTACCGTTTCGTCTGGTACCTCAGCAATTGTATCGCTTGAATCGGCAACTTTGTTATTTACCGTATTTACTACTTTTAATTCAGTGCTGGCCTCAACTGCTTTCACTTCCATTTCCGGAAGTTTGACTTTGTCTGTTTTGTTACCTTTTTCATTACTTTTTACTTTCTCGGGAACAGTTTTCAAAGTTTCTTCCTTAAAAGGCAGTTGCGATTTCCTGGCAGGCTTAGCTATATTTTTGCCTATATTTTCAGGACGTATCCTCGGGATTTTTTCTATTGCCGATTTAGGCCTTTCAATCTTCTTAATGGGTTCTATTTTCTTAACCGGTTCCTTTTTAATTACTTTCTTAATGTCTGTTGGCTTACTAACATTCACTGCTGCAATAGATTGTCGTCTAGTAATATTTGGCTTAGTAGCAGTGTCCTTTTCAACAACAGCTATAGACTTGCGTGAACTGGGTTTCTCCTCTTTTTTGGTTTTATCTTCACTCTGTCTAGGAGTAGTTTTTCCTCTACTTGAACGTTCAACTGTGTTACTTTTAGTTGGATTTCCAGTTTTAGGCCTAGTTGTAGTCTTAGTTGCCTTTGGCTTGGTTTCATCTGGTTTCTCTTCATCCTCAGTCGTAATACTATCCTTATCACTCGGGATATTAATTGAATCTGTATCACAAGATGATGCTAGAACCGAGGTAAAATTAATTATTACAAAATAATAATCCGACCTATGTAAATAATCTCACTATTCAATACAATAACGTACTTTAGAAGTAAACTAACATTTCACTAATAATTGGTACTTTTATCTTATTAGTTATTAACTACTTTAAATACATTAATGTAAATAAATGTGTTTCTCAGGCAAAATATTTTTTTTGGTAATGTCAATAAGGACGTTTTCTTATTGCGTTAGTACTGGAATGGCGTCTTATTGACACTGCCAATAGATATCCTGAATGGAAAAATATAATGAAAATCCGTACGTTCAGAGTCAATTTTCTCTTCCCCTACTTCACACTCGACTTCAACGGGCCCATGATCCATATACTGGACCCTTATGGCGCCCGGGACGTAAGTCAGTTTCATCTTCGTTTCGTCTGCAAATCGTAAAGCGTTTATTGCCATCTGGTACCACCAATTTGTTACCGCTGGAATTTTGTCCATTAGCAGTGCAGGTAACAACTGAGATAAAAATGACCAATTGTTACCACTAACGGTATGAACCACTTTAGCAGTACCTGCTACAGCTCGGAATTCCAATGGACGGATGAACAAATTGATGTTAACATCATCTTGTTCAACCTCCTCCAAGTATCTCCATAATAAGCGGTTAGCTATCTGTTTCCCGAAACTACAAATTATAATTTTAACAGGTCCTGGCAACATTCGTCAAAAAACCTGTCATTTTAGGCTCAAAGTAAGGATTTCTACTTATAGAGATCCTAAAAAAGTTCCACCAAGAGGGGCAAAAAAGCTCTTACGCAGCTAAATTGAGAACTAGTCCAAAACATCTGGCGGCTTACCATAAACAACATCTTTAATTTGGGCGGGTAATCGTTTATTTGTCTCAAACTATTTGACATGACGTGGACATGACATTGAGGCAAATAAAGATAAGCGGAACTATTTGGTATGACGTGGACATTGAACAACAAATAATATATCTTTCTGACGCTCTTATTCAATTTAGTATGCGACCATCACGCTGGGTAGCGGGATTGTTATTTGACGGCTTCTCTGGGGTAGTTTGAGTTCTTAGGCAAGCGACCCAGTGTTGTCAGTTTAGATTTGTGAAATTGTAACTGTAAATAAATTATATGAATTGCAGTCCCAAGATACGGGCTCCTTACCAGGCTTCTCTCCTCCAGTGAGCTGGCTGAGAGCGACCCTGTCAAAAGCGTTGTCGTGTCTATACGTGGTAAACGCTGCTTTCTTCGTCACTTTGTGTGCGGGTTCTAGATTATCTGGTTGGTAGAAGTCGTCCATTGGCTGCTTGAGGTACAGTTTCTTGAAAAGTAAAGTTAAAAAGAGTTGATTTTCTAAAAAAAACTTCACCGTCATTGGTCACATATAAAGATGACCGTCACGCGCTATAATATTTTCAAAACATCCGTCACACTTCACAGGTTCAACAATGATTCACAGCTATCCTAGTCATTCTTGGTGTGAAGAAAATGCAACACCCGTCAGTGTGCCTATGATTGTAAGATTTGTTATGAACTTTCCGACGTCTATTTTATTCTAATGCTTACCATAGGATCCACAGGCGGTTCACCACGCGCTATTCTAGCCTCCCTTTCTGCCATGTCCCGGTCCAATTCAGCAAATATCTCCAAGTCTTCCGCACTGGGCTTAAGGTCATCATCTTCTTTGTTATTGCTGTTCACACTTTGCATGTAGTCGATGAGAGAAACGCCGTCGCCAGAACATGCCCCTGCATCAGAAATCAAAAATTTAGTTTTCTTTTTATTTAATGTAGGTAGGTAGGTAATATAATAATGTAGACAGTTATAAAATATATTCTAGAAACAATAACATATAACAAGTAACAAAACTTAAAATAAACCTATAAGTAAACTTAAAAATAAAAAATGGTCCCCATGTCCCCTAATGTAGATACCTTTATTTTTCTTACAACTTAGGCATTACAGACAGCCCTATATGTAGAGCATGCATAGAAAGAGTGGAGACGTTTAGAAACATTCTACTGGACTGTAAGCAGGCAGAAGTACGCAGGAAAAAGTACCTAGGATCTCCGAACACTCTGCCCAAAAAAAAGCAGTAAGCAATATCAATGATCGTCAAATGTGCCCAGGAAAACTAACGAACTAATGTAGGTATATATATTCAGCTCTCGTATTTACAATTTTACTTCGATACTGAACTTACCACTACGTCTTCTGTCTTCAATACTTTCTGACAAATTAGTATTAATTTCAGTTTCGTCATCTTTCGTACCTTCAGGTTTATTTACTTCTTGATTCTGATTATTTTCTTTCTGTTCTGCTTTATCTTCGCCTGCTTTTGTATCGTCTATTCTATTGTCATTGTTACTTTGAACGGTGTCACTTTCTGTTACTTCTGGGTTTAGCTCTTTTTCAGGACTCGCCTTGATTTCTGCTATAGAAATCTTCTTCGATGGTTTCTTAATGACATCACTGTCTTTAGTGGTTGCGATTTTATGCTCACTAGTAGGAGTTTTTTCTTTAATTACCTTTCTATCGTGGTCTATAACCAAATTATCTTCTTCTACTATCCCTGTTAAACCAGTGCATTCCCCAGAATTTAAATTTTCATCTTTATCAACTGTTTCTGAATGTTCAACTATTTCGATTAACGGTTTTTTCTCCACCTTGTTTTCTTCCACTTTTTCCTCTTCTTTAATCTCTTCTATTTTAACCTTATTGTTTTCTGGTATAATGTTTGAAAAAGCATTTTATTACTTGTACTGTACAAAGCAAATAAATCAATGAAAAGAGAAAAAACTAAACACATACCACATTTGTAAGGCTTTTTAGATTGCTGGCCGAAGAGCAAATTGTTTATACTCTTGAATTCATTCACAAAACTCCTAAAAGAAGAGGGTATTATACTTATTTATTTATCGTATGGCAATTGCAAAACACTGTACACTTCTATAATCTAAATAAAAATAGAGGGACTTAAGCATCAGTTGCCATCGTTTGGTTTTTAAGGTTTTTCGCTCGCTGGGCCGTCGTATTTTATTAGTGGGCATGCAAATTATAAAGAGCCCTTGATGTGCACTGATGACCCGGTAAAGGTCGCGGGAGTCCGCTGGGTGCGGGTGGAGCACAACCGTAATTTGTGCCTCTTTGGGGGTGACCTATGCCCACTATGCCCAGCAGCATGATATGATGATGATGATGACGGAAAAGCCCTTGATGCCGTCTTACAGAATTAAATCGAACTATTCGAATGGAGTTTTTTAGATTTATTGTTGCACCTCCTCCTGTAGGTACTTAATTATATGGATACGTAATTACCAGGGCTCGAACTTTTCGTGCCGATTATGTAAAATTGCATACTTATAGGTGATTCCAATTGGTCTTATAGTAATTATCAATCTTTAATCATCAATCATTTATAATGGTCTTTTTTAAAATGCGGCCTATTGCATCCGAAGATTTTAAAGGATTTCTCTTTCTATTTAGAATTTTAATTTATAAGCAGGTGAGGAATTCATATTCTTTCAAGTTTTATAACAGATTATAGGAATGTTGAATCTAAATATGAACGTAAACTCTCTGCATTTATGATAGTATTTTTTCAAATACGGCCTATTTGCAAAAAATACCATCACAAATGCATGATTAAATGATTGATAATTAAAGACTGATATTTACTATAACACCAATTGGAATCATCCTATATGCCGTGCGACGTCAATTTTACGTCATCAGCATGAAAAGTTCGAGCCCTGGTAATTACAATAAAAAGACTAACCCAGACTGTTGAGACTGCCCACTCTGCACCTTCAAGTCTCCCCTGTACCCGTACCAGTAATCGTCAAGATGTTGCTCGGACACCGGTGGCGGCGGTGGCTCATCCCTGATCTCCTGGACGTAGCGGGTCCCGCGCATGAAAGGTGACCATTGGATGTCCGTAGTCACTGGTTCTGCAAACAATCTGACTATAGGAATACGAACCATACTTCAATTACGATGCAACACAGTCTAAAAATGTGTCGGGTGAAAATTTGTTTGCCGCTTGCTACCATTCCGCTCTGTCTCAATCAAGCAGTCGAACTTTAAGGTAGCCAGCCACTACCAGACCTGAGTGCGAATCTCGGTTATTTTGTGTGATAAACGCGAATATTTTTCTTCGAAATTCCCAACCGGGGTGAAAAATTTAAAAACTGTCACCCCGGCACAGAATAAATGATAGTACTATGTACAGAAAGCCCACCGTTAACAAATCCCCCGCTTAGGTATGCCAAACGTGCCTAAGCGTGGCCATCTCGTTCTATCACACGCAACGTGCTCTTCCGGCGGCGGGGTCTTAGCGCTAGGCCAGGCTATAAGCCCTCAATGCGGGCGGCCGACATGTACTTGCAGCGGCGCGATGAAATCACTGAGTGAGCCGTGCCTGACCCCGGGCGGGATTTGAACCCACGACCTCTGGAATCCGTCCATCGCCATCATCATCATCTTCGTGGTGGTTAGAGGTCGTGGGTTCAAATCCCGCCCGGGGCGACAGTTTTTCATTTTTTCACTCCGGTTGGAAATTATAATTTCGCAAAGCGGATGATTCCGCCTTTAAAAAATATTTACAGTATTATTATTTAAATGTATTTATTTATTTATTTAAAAATTTACATAATAGGCTTACAGTAAAAACCAAAGCGCCTACAATGTTAGGACTTGACAATAAATACATGACAGTTACATATACACAAACAAATATAAAGTAGCACTAACTATATCTGCAACATAAAGCAATTATTTTAGTAAGCAGGCTCTGCCAACTGTCTGCAAACACGTCGGCATCCTGCCTCAGTACTAGCTCATTAAAGTTTTAATATCAGTACTGATGATGTGCATTTTTGCATATAGGATTGCAGGTAATTAAAATATTAATATAATTAAAATATTATTATTATTTTATTTTTGAAGATCAACATTACCTTCATCTTTCTTAACCTCATCACCGCTGTCACTGTCTTCACTCGTGGAGTCATCCGCTTCAGACCCAGACATGGTTTCCAGAGCTTTAGCTTTCCCTTCAGCAGAATCAGTTTTCACTTCTTTAGGTGAAGCTTCGATTTCTTTAAGACCAATCTTTTCCAAGACTTTTTTCTCTTCTGTGGGTTCTTCTTCCTAATTTTTTAATTGACCGATTAGTGATTAATTGACTTATTGTTACACAACGACGGTGGCAAACAAGCTTATGGCCTGCCTGTTAGAAGTGACACGTAGCTTATGGACGCTTGCGACTCCAGTAAAATCACAAGTGCGTCACCGACCCTTTATTGACCTGAGGATTCGTTGTGTTGACAGCTAGGTTCATCACTCGCATCCTCGGGCGCTTTGGCGACCTTACTCACCACCAGGAACATAATACCACATACTTACCTGTTTAGCCTACTTGGTAGTGACACTGCCTCCGAAGCTGGAGATCCCGGGTTCAAATCCCGGCCAGGGCAATTATTTTTGCATTTAGCACGGATATTTGTTCTTGGGTCTTGGATGTTCTATATGTATTTAAGTATGTATTTATCTATATAAATATGTATATCGTCATCTAGTACCCATAGTACAAGCTATGCTTAGTTTGATACTAGGTCGATTTGTGTGGGATTGTCCCCCAATATTTATTTATTTATTTAAACAGCAAGTAGTAGTGTAGTAATTGATTGTGGGTTGAAATCGCAACATCCTCATCACGCTTGAACCTAATTACCGTAGAAGATATCTACGCTTGAACCTAATTACCGTAGAAGATATCTACGCTTGAACCTAATTACCGTAGAAGATATCTACGATTGGTTCACGTGTATGATCACTTGGAGATGGCATGAAAAGAATGACATGAGATGGTGGTGCTGATATTCTCATCCGACACCACACGGGAGACATACATATAAATGTTCTACCATCTGCCAGAAGACTTAAAAATAGTTGATTTACCAGAATTTAAGTCCAAACTACTGAAGTGGTGTATGAACAAACAGTACTACAGAATTTGCGAACATTTTGAACCAAAATAAACATTATTTCACATCATTTATTGATATAATTATTCTAATTATTTATTTTATTTTCAATTATTTCATTTAAATCATTCAATTGAAGGGATGTTTACAAAAACAACATATCTGCTTAGACCGGTTGACACTTCTGGAGGAACATTTGTAATGGGCTCAGGAGTCGACCAGTGTAGTCAGTTATGTTGTTTTTGTAAACATCCCTTCAATTATTTTCAACTATTATTATCATTCATACAACATAAGGAATAGACAAGTTGTAGCTTGTGACATAAAATGACATTGCATACTGTATTTTAAAATCTTGACTTAAAAATCCTCTAATAATAATAATTTGATTTTAAAATGCAAATGACCAACGCACATTTTGAAATACTCCGAATATTTTGTATACTGCATAGACATTTTTATTCTTTGTTCATGACTATTTTAAATTCATTAAAGTTAATATTGACTGTGCATGCCACCAGATGGCTGAATGTACATGGCTCCTACTGTAAAAACTGTTACCATTTATGTATTCTTCGATTTGTTTCTTGTGTTTTATAATAATAATAATAATAATAAACATTTATTGCAACCATGTACTTAAGCTAAGATACAATGGACCCAGGGAAGGGTGTAGCAACAATTATGTAATACATAACTAGGTACAATATAAAAGGTGGTGCTAAAAGTGCAACAAAAACTGGCAACCGTACTTGTCTTCTGGAAGATCTCACGGTTCGTAAATAAATGCCATACGATTAAATAAGGTACAATATCTTACCTAATTTCGTTCTAACATTTGCAACATTTATGATTATGTTATGACTGTTAACATATTATTAAATTATTATACGAGTACATTCTTATCTTCCATGAACTCAGTTATGGAATAATAACACTTTTTAATCAATTTTGATTTTAGACTATTCATGAAAGAAGAGTCCTTAGGTACAGTTTTTATGTGGGTGGGTATTTTATTATATATTTTTATTGCTCTATAATATGGTCCATTTTTATATATTTCTAATTTAGGTTCTGGAAGTTCCAGGTTGTGACAGCGACGAGTGTTTTGGTTAAATTTAAATAGGTGAAGGTTTTTACGGACGAAAATTGCAGTTCCTAATACATATTGTGAAGGGAGAGTTAGGAGATTCAGGTTTCTAAAATGGGGCCTGCAGCTATCAGGTTGGTGGATGTTGGCTAGGATTCGGATGCACTTCTTTTGCATGACAAATATCTGGTGGATGTCAGTGCTGTGACCCCACAACAGGAGACCATAGCGCATCCAGGCGACCGCCGCGAGTGGTACGCTGCCAGGGCGCACTCTATACCCGTATTTGCTTTCAACGTGCTAAGTGCAAAAACGAAACGAGATAATCTATTTTTTATATTTTCAAGGTGTGCTTTCCAGTTTAAATTGCAATCTAATGTTAGGCCTAACAGAGTACAGTCGGTTGCTTCTTGTACACCTATATTATATGATATAGTGCTTAGGTTAAGAGGTTGCTTTTGCCTCGGTCGGAATTGTATTATTTTGGTTTTATTGTTATTTATGATGAGATTATGGTCTCGTAACCAGCGCGTTATTGAGTTAAATGTTTCCTCTATGTGTGTGTTACTCTGGTCATCTTTTGGACATTGGAATAAGAGAGTTCATTTCATTTCATACCATACTTACTATCTATCATCATAATTCATAGTTTTCGACTACTTAGTTTAGATTAGAAACAGATTGGTATACAATTAGTAAATACCTAAAACTAGTTAACATATTGACAAATGGCTAATCCTACTAATATTATAAACGCGAAAGTTTGTAAGTATGGGATGGTTGTTTGTTACTCTTTCACGTAAAAACTACTGAATGGATTTTAATGAAACTTTACAATAATATAGCTAATATTATACATAGGCTACAATTTATAAAGATATTGTGTGAATTGTCCAAATACTAATCCTGCGCAGACGAAGTCGCGGGCACCAGCTTGTATGATATAATGACATTAAAGTACTTTATCAAAAATTTTGTACTACTTATAGGTAAATTAAAAAAGTACTTAGTGACACTGGAACACGTAAAAGTGGTCAGCCTACTAAATAGGGAAAAACATCTGTAGTTATGTACATACAAATGTTTTAATGTATATTAGAAGGCAAAATAATAATTACTTTGGGAGGTAGTCCCAATTTCTCCCTCTCTTCTCTTTCCTTCTTTTCGCGCTCCGCTCTCTTTTCGTCGCGCATGCGTATCAAATACCGCACGCTCTGCATTGTCTTCTCCTGATCTCTTGCGATCCAGCTGCAAAAAATAATACGAGGCTTGCACTGAAAGTGGCGGGAATCGAATACTTATTAATTTATTTTTAACATGTATTATACCTTTTTATAATCTCTGAAGTTTCCTTATCTCAACACACTGGCCACTTAGAAAAAAAAAAGTATGGTTCGGTTTCAATTGTTTATTGAAGTCGTCGAGCCACTGCTTAAAATGGAATTGTGCCGTGAAAATTTCAGAGCTATGATTTATTATGACTTTAAAAGTGGACTAACACAAAAACAATGTGAAGAGCGGATGGTTGCTGCTTTTAATATTGAAGCTCCTTCAAAGACTACAATATACAGGTGGTATTCAGAATTTCAACGTGGCCGTGTATCGCTCACCGACGAAGTGCGTGAAGGTCGACCAAAATCGGCAGTCACGCAAGAAAACGTCGATGTTGTGCGTCGTCTGATAAATGAAGACCGACATGTGACATATCGGGAAATTCAAGAGCACCTGGGTATTGGAATGAGTCAAATACAAATTATTTTAAAAGAAGAATTAGGCGTGAAAAAGTTATTTTCCCGTTGGATACCTCACCTATTGTCTGACGAGCAGAAAATAGTCCGTGTCAATTGGTGCCGCAAAACTTTGAAAAGATTTAACAAGGGACGCTCGAATGCCGTTTTTAGCATAGTATCAGGTGACGAGTCGTGGATATACGCTTATGAGCCTGAAACTAAAAACCAATCCCGAGTATGGGTCTTCGAAGACGAGCTCAAACCCACAAAAGTTGTTCGTTCTCGCAGTACGGCTAAGAAGATGGTGGCTACGTTTATCTCTAAATCTGGTCACGTAGCTACTGTGGCTCTTGAGGATCGTAGAACAGTCAATGCTGATTGGTACACCACTATTTGTTTGCCGAACGTCTTTGCTGAACTCCGAAAAACAAACCCTAGTCGTCGCATCATCCTTCACCACGACAACGCCAGCCCACACACCGCTCGGACAACAACTGAGTACCTGGACGGTGAAAAAGTCGAAATATTGGACCACCCTCCATATAGCCCTGACTTAAGTCCCAACGACTTTTTTACATTCCCCAGAATCAAGGACAAACTGCGTGGTCAGCGGTTTCAGACGCCAGAAGAAGCAGTGGAGGCCTATAAAATAGCCATTTTGTCGACCCCTACTTCAGAGTTCAAAAAGTGCTTTATGGACTGGTTTGAACGCATGCATAAGTGCATGAAATACAAAGGAGAATATTTTGAAAAACAATAAAAATAAATAAACTCACTTATACTGCATATTTTCTTCTATTCCCGAAACTTTCAGTTTTACCCTCGTATGGACACACTCTTTTAATGTTTTATGGGAATTTTGAGTGCCGCAAAGGCCATAGGTGAGTGATAGAGTATCGGCCAGTACGAACTCATGTGTATGGCCTTGGTTGTTTTCTCCCGCCACTTTTATTATGGGTGTATTATGTTATACTGTACTCTATAATGCCTTAGGAATATTTACATATACAATGAAGTCGGCCATAAGGAGCGCGCTTTTCGCGTTCGAGAAAGGGGCGTATTTGGCGCCCTACTCAGTAGTACTCACTAGGGGTTTACGTTAGTATATATCTTCTTTGCCAGGGCCCTTTCAGCTCGCAGTACGAATTTCTCTATGGAAATGTTAGTTTAACTTGTTTGTACCAGATGTCATCTCTATCGCACTTGCATATTGAAGTGACAGAGATGCAGCGGTCGTGCGGTTAGTTCTTACCACGTTCTTACTAAATACACAACGGCGCTACGACCTATGTGGAGTATTTCACTGGTATCTCTATCTCAGTATATATATATTGACTATACTTATATTGTACTTCGTGGTACTCACCATAATACGGCGTACAGCCGTACAATTACTCGACTCGAAGTAACGCTACGCGTGCTCTCTTAGCAGCTGCTGTGCTGCGAGAATGTGCAAGCTACGCTACGAAAACCCGATTCCACCAGTGCTATGCCATGCGGACCAGTGAATATGATTGGTGAATGCAAACGCATCCATAGCAACGTAGCATAGCACATCTCTGGTGCTAGTGCACAGAGCGCGGTGCAGCATCGGTGCCAACCCGCATGCCAAGCGTGACAATTATGGCATTTACCCCCCATGAAATTGGGGGAACCTATCAGCAGTGGAACGTCGTTGGGCTGATATTGATATGGTGGATGCCTTAGGATCTTTTTAGGGTGCCGTACCCAAAGGATAAAAACGGGACCCTATTACTAAGACTTCGATGTCTATCCGTCCGTCTGTCTGTCACCAGGCTGTATAGGTCGATTCACAAGAGCTGGCGCGGAATGTCTACGAAATTAATGACAGTTACATACATTTCCAGACGATTGTACTTTACCGCAAAACGATTTACATAATTTCCAGACTTTTTGTAACGCAAATAATCTTTTCTTAAATCAAGAAAAATGTTTAGTAGAAAAAGGACAACTATTAATTTTAAGTATGATCTTTGCAATAAAGAGTTAACTCGTGTGAACCAGATCCGTGACCTCGGCGTAATAATGGACTCAAGGCTTACCTTTGTGCCCCACATTGACAATATATTAAATAAATCGTTTAAGCAGTTGGGATTCATATTGCGCGTAGGTAAAGATTTCAGGAGACCTTCGACGTATTATAAGATATTATTTAATAGTTATGTTCGTAGTCGATTAGAATTTGCTAGTGCAGTGTGGAACCCGCTATATAAAATTCATAGCGATAGATTAGAGAGAGTGCAAAAAAAGTTTGTAAGAGCAATTGATTATCGCACAGGAAATAAATACATAGATTACACTACCGCTATGAAAAGGCATAATATTTCACCCTTGACCTCGCGAACCACCACCACCACCATATCAGCCCTAGGACGTCCACTGCTGGACATAGGCCTCCCCCAATTTCATGAGGGGTAAATGCCATAATCGCCACGCGTGGCATGCGGGTTGGCGATCGCAGTATCTCCACCGCACTCTAGGAATGCTGCTGCCCATTCCCCGGTGGTCTTGGTCGTAGTTTTAGGACATACCCGGGTCGCGAACGCACTGACGTTATAATATTGTATAAAGTCATTAACAACATCATCGACGCCCCTGAGTTATTAAAATCTCTTTCATTTAGAGTACCCCGTCGTTGTGAGCGACCTTGTAGAAGGAAGAACCTATTTTTATATTCTTCGTAGTCGTACTTCATACGCGAGAAATGGTTCCATCAGAAGAGCATGCAGGATGTATGATGATAAATTTCAAAATTTAGATATTTTCAACGAAAAGTTTTGTAGCTTCAAAACATTAACCTTGAAGTGTGAAGTGGGCTTTAATTAGATTGTTTGTTATTACAATTTATTAATCTTTGTTTTATTTTTGGATGTACGAGTATTTTTGTGGCTTCGATTTGGCAACTTGGAATTTCTAGTTTAGTTCTTATATGTATAAGTTATATGGTTTTATACTATATTTAAGGAAACTGTAGGTCTATAAGTCTAATACCCTATATTGTAACAATTTATCACTATAAGAGACTGTTTGTTTCTAAATAAAGAAAATTAAAAAAAACCGCTCCAGCTCTTGTGAATCGACCTATATCTAAAGAACCGCGATAGTAAGACAGTTGAAATTTTCACAGATGATGTATTTCTGTTGCCGCTATAACAACAAATTTTAAAGACCGGCCAAGTGCGAGTCGGACTCTTTTTATAGATAATGGTACGTAACACTTCGTGCGCCAGTCCGACTCGCACTTGGTCAGTTTTTTTAGGGTTCCGCAATCGAAAAACAATAGTTTCGTTATGCCGCTCCGTTTGTCCGCAGCTAACTCAGAGTAACTCAGACTTAGCACTTAATACAAACTTGTAATTCCATCAATCGATGGTTTGCCGCGGGTGCCGGTAGAGCACGGCCAATGCCACGATGAAAGCGTTCATTTGCGTAAGGGAGGTATTCCACTCATCCAATATCTTTGTCCAATATACATTAGATCAAAGAAATTGGATGATTTCATCCAACTTGGATGGGACCCCGACATTTGATCAAAGATTCTTATGACAGTTAAATCAATATGGCTACGCATGAAAAAAAAACTTGGACAAAGATATTGGATGAGTGGAATGGGCCTACGTCAAAGAAATGTAATCAAATATTGGACAAAGATATTGGATGAGTGGAATTCCAGCCTAACGCATGCTCCGTATGTCAGCCTGCGGCAGACTTTTAAATTGGCCGCCTTATAAAAGCTCGAAACGCACAGGGGTGCTACCGCGAACTTCGAAAATCGAACTTCGTATCGTACCGTCCCTTTCCGTCATATAGAGTATAACAAGAGAGTGAAAGAGACGGCACGACACGAAGTTCGATTTTCGAAGTTCGCGGTAGCACAGCAGAGCGGACGCAGCGTGGAGCGGGCCGGAGGCGGTTTTGCATTGTTCATCTTTCCGAAACTGTCGACTGCCTCCGCTCCGCTATCCCGCGCGCTTATTTGGTGCGACGCCCCCCGGACCGCGTCCGCTTTACCGCAAAACCGCGTTCGCCCCGCAAGGACGCTGCCCCGCGCTCGCGTAGCGTTGCTTCGAGTAATTGTACGCCGTATTATGGTGAGTAGGACGCCAAATACGCCCCTTTGTCGATTGCGAAAAGCATGCTCCTTATGGCCGAACCTATTGTGTGACGTGTGTACCTATTTTTCTGACAACATTTTCGTTGTTTGTGCATACGCTCCTGATGAAAGACACCAGCTAATCTACAAGAGTTGAGTCCCCGTATGCTCAACCGAACTCGATTCTCCATACAAATGTAGTTTCGTTCTCATTTTAAAACGCCATGCTGAAATAACATGAAACTACACAATGGGATCTACCAAATCTAGGTATGCCTGTCGACGACGGACGTGACGGTCACAGTTGGGAGCTGTGATTGCCTATGAAAGCAGGTGGTTGGACCCACATACCCTAGGGCGGCACTGGTGCGTTCCGAAGGAGATCCCAGAGCCGTCCGAAATGAGTTGAGGAGGACGATCGTGGGGTTTTTAGTCGGTGCAAGTCCGACATAACCACCGCACTGTCCCCGCGGTGCGGTGGTATCCATAAAGAATTTTTCCCCCGGGGAAAAAAGAGGTCGGAAATTAGTTTCTGTTGCTAGAAATTAGAAAAGAAAAATAATACAGCGTGGTTTTGAATTTTGTATGTCTTGTATGAAAACCTTAATAGTCGCTGTATTTTTTCTCCATTATAATTTCAAGCACCAGAAACTAATTTCCGACCTAGACATACCGGATCCCACTGTGTATATAAAGTTTCAAATTATTCCAGCATGCCATTTTAAAATGAGAGCGAAACTACATTTGTATGGAGAACCGAGCTTACTGTGAACTCTTAATGTAAAACCTGAACATAATTCGATAACTGTAATTTTCTTTTTCTATGATTTCAAGTATTGTTAGTTATGGTTAAAATAAAAAGAATTAAACATTTTAAGGCTCCGCGTCAATGTCAAAAAAACAAAAAAACTACATTTTTAACACCTTTTTATTTTGTAAGGAAGTCATAATAAATAACTTTGTAAAAGTACTTGTATTATGATACGACAAAAAATCATTTAATCAATTATCGTGGATATTTTTTGTTTAATACGTTTCATATAGTAGTAATAAAATGTTGACGGCATTAATTAAACACTTTTAACGTAGTTATGTATTTGGTTTTCCAATAATTACCCATATTTGTGACTTTAGAGATCTGCAATATGGTGATAAATTATTAAAAATTAAACGGCTTCTCTATGCACATAACTACGTTAATACTCGTAAGTGTTAACATTGACGCGGAGCCTTGCAATGTTTAATTATTTTAATTTTAAGTATAACTAACAATACTTTAAATCATAGAAAAAGAAAATTACTGTTATCCAATTATGTCCAGATTTCGCTAATTTTATGCGCCTAATATACCGTCTCCTCTCGGCAATTTCTTCTTCAACCCCTCCCCGCTGCCAGGCCTCTGCACAGGCACGATCACGCGGAAATACTGGCCGGTTGTCCAGGTTTAACAGCTCGCGTAGCCTCAGGGTTAACGTCTTCCGGTATGCGGGGATCGCGCGGATCACAGGGTTGCCGGTTAGCACAAGGACTGGAGAATAAGCAACATTAAAACAAAAAAACATCAACATTAAATATACGTCTTTTGGCAACCATCAACCTATCAAATATGCATAGAATTGATTGAGATAATCTACTTTCACCTGCCAAACGCTCTGGAATGGTGTCCAAGAAAGTTCACAGAATGACTTCCATGAAAATAAATCAATTTATAAGTCCTGGTCCTACAAATTTCGCTAGCCATTTTACGGGGTAATGCTGCCGGTGTTTTTGGCACGTTTGGACCGGGTGAGTATCGGAGTGGGGTGTGAGTTGATTTGGTTTTTTTTTTGTGTGTAGTTGACGAAACCTTTTCTGGATTTATTTATAATTTGTGCAATTCATTCGTATTTTGACGAAGCATGTTGCTGATGCTGTCTGGGAAGTTGACGAAGCCTGCGTTGTGAATAACGTTTGTACTAGTTTGGTTTAATAAATACATTTAAAAGTAGTTTAAGAGAATGGAAATATCAAGTTCAACAATGTTGCATGACAGAGCTGTGTTTTCCTTATGATGAAGTAAATTATGGCAATCAATAGGTATATAATACTCATCGCCGTCATCATCTACCGTTATCCCAGTACAGTACCCAAGAACTGTAGTAGGCACTCGTTTTTACGGAAGCTACTGCCATCTGATCTTCGAACCCAAGGGAGAAACTAGACCTTATTGGGATTAGGCTTGTCAAGTGAGTGGGCTTACTTGACTGTTAGAAGATCTCAAGCCGCCCGAAGGCCTAATGACTGCTGTCATTAACAGCAGCCGGAATCAACGGCTTAACGTATCTTCCAAATCAAGGGAGCGCTCAGTTAGTTACCACTCAAAGCGGTCACCCATCCAATACTTGACATGGGCCTATACGTTGCGCCGCTGGGCCACCTGGCCCACGAGCGCTCCTCAAACAATATATATAAACTAAGCACTTAAAATGAAAAAAACCTTTTAGGACTTGCATAGCCTCGAGCACGTCCACAATTAGAGGATCCTCAATCCGGTTGTACGAGATATCCAATACTGACAGGTTCCCGCAAAACTTTAGCTGCTCCAAGTCACCTTGAACAAGAAACAATTAACATTAGGATAATAGTGGGGACGAGCATAGACAGAGGCGTCTTTACCTATCGTGCAGGGTCATAGGGAAGTAAGTAAGACAGAGTGCCCATTTCATATATCAGTTTTGTTATCAAAACTACGGGTTATTTTGTAGTCGGCATCTAGCGTCAAATAGCGGAATTATCAGTAATGCTACTCTACACTAGACGCCGTGACGAACAAACAATCGAATGCTCAACCATTTTTAGCTAATATTATAACCGGATTAAAAGGAACTTTGTTTTGAACTCATTCTGCTCTAAATATTAGTAGTAAATTGTTGAGCAATACACTTTTCGTCAGTAGCGACATACGTGACATCTAGTATCTATATAGCACTGATAATTCCGCTATTTGACGCTAGATGTCGACTACGAAATAACCCGTAAAAACTGATGAATGGAGTGAGGACTCTATTCTTACTTATTTCTCTATGGCAGGGTGTGCGTTGCACACGGGCGCAGCAATCATAGCGGTCGCCGAGCGCCGCTCGCTACGGAGCCCCACTTGCTAGGGGAGCTAGGGTAATGTTTCGCACACGGGTGCTGCATGGGCTAGAGACGCCTCTGTGCATAGAACTCTTTATTTCAACGGCTTACCCATTGCCTATTTGACAATTTAGCATCTGTGTTAGCATCTTACCCTGAAGGAAAACTAAGCCAATTTATATTACTAAATAATAAATAATCATTCAGAGGAACACCCAAAGAGCAATGAAAGGGGTATGCTGGGAGTATTTCTGCGTGATCGTATCAGAAACTAGCTGTTGCCCGCGACTTCGTCCGCGTTTGCGCTCCTATTGGTCGCAGTGTGATGTTATATAGCCTAAAGCCTTCCTCGTTAAATAGACTATCCAACACAAAAACAATTTTTTCTATTCGAACCAGTAGTCTCAGGAAGATTAGCGCGTTCAAACCAACAAACAAATCCATCCGCAGTAGAACCAAGGTAACTGACATAGCCTTCCGAAACGCTAAGTTTAAATGACACAGGGTGGGGCACATTGCACGTAGAACCGATGGCTCTTGGGGTGAAATGTTTTCGAGTGGCGATCGCGTACCGGAAGGCGCAGCGTGGTAGGCCCCCAAGGTGGACTGATGACCTGGTGAAGGTCGCAGGAGTCCGCTGGATGCGGGTGGCGCAGGATCGATCATTGTGGCGCTCTTTGGGGGAGGTCTATGTCCAGCAGTGGACGTCTTTTGGCATATCAATGAAGATGATGAATCATTCAGAGGAGTGAACCACGACTCCACCAGTAATCATTCAAATCAAACAAAGCTAATTAAAATTAAGGGCTTATTGATTACAATCGTTTTTTCTACCTCTACCAATAATACTTATTCGCGTTTTGCAGCTCAGTCTAAACCAATATAGTCGTTCTAAGAGCCACAAGTTCTAAGCACTCGAGTAGATAGAGGAACTCTTAAAGCAGCACCTGCCTAACCTTGGTATGGAGTCGGAAAATAGTTCTTATGCTCAACCTCCGGCGTAATGATGATGATAATGATTTTCTGTTATCCCTCATTAGGGACATAGGGCTCGCAGAAGAGTTTTCCATTTGTCCCGATCTTGCGCGGCTTCTTCCAACTCTTTCCAGCCGAGCCCAGTTGAGCCTCCTTCTCAACTGACCGCCTCCATGTGTTCCGAGGACGCCCCGGCCGTCTTTTGCCGGTAAATTGCCAGCGTAGACCCTGCTTGGACAGGTGGTCGTCCGATCACCCGACCGGAACGTCCGGTCCGACGTAATAGGTGTCCAATTATGTCCGTCATCCCTTTAATAATTTGATGGCAAATACGCAGGCGCCCTCTCCACCTTGTGTACCTACACTGTAGAGTGCATGTACCTGTTGCTCTGCCTGCATTGTCAACTGTATCCTTTAATGTGCTTCTCTAATATTTACCTGTAAATCCTAATATTAATCGTGACGGCGGCTGGGTGTTACAGGCAGCATGGAAATCTATTACTTATTTCGAGTATAGTGCAGAATAGTGTATCATGACAATCGTGTGGACACAGATTTCGATGGGCTAGCCATATATCGGGGGAACGATCTCTCACCGGGACCTCTAACAATCAGCGCAGAACTGCGCCCCTGCCCCCGCCCTGACAGCGCGTGCGTGTGCGTCACGAGTTTCGCGGCGAGCGGCGGGAAGATCGGCAGTGTCCTGTTACGGTGTCCTGGTACTATGCACTTATTCCAAGGAAGAACTCCCGAAGAGTTCGAAATATGTCGCCCGGAGTTACAATTTATACGTGAGCTTTAACAGTTTTATAGTGGTATAGTTTTAATCATGACTCTACCACCACCACTGTATATCCCAATTTAATCGGTCCATTATAAATGCCATAATCGCCACGATTGGCATGCAGGTGGCGATCGCAGTACCTCCATCGCACTCCAGGGATGCTGCTGCCCATCCCACTGTGGTCTTGGTCGTAGTTTTAGGACATACCCAGGTCCCGGGTCATGACTCACGAAAGTCAAAAATAGAAAAATTTCAATAATACTTACTAACTGAAGACAGCATATTGTGAGCAATACTCAACGTATGCAGGTCTGGTACAGCGTCTAAATTCTCGATCTTCGGGACAAAGTTGTGATCCAAATTCAAAGTGTCCAACTTTGGACATCCTTGTAGATTCTCAATTTTCTTAACAATGTTGTAATGGAGGTACAAGCATTTAAGTTCGGATAATGTGTCTAGGCCTTCGATGCGTTGGATGCCGTTGTTTTCCAGAAAAATGCATTTTAGACCGGTGTATTCTTCAAGGTTTTCGATCTTGGAGAAACCCTGAAGGAAGGAAATAAATGTCATGTCATCAGACGGCAGATTATATTTCCTATTTCTGAAAAAGGTAGGTAAGCAAATACCTACAAAACTTTAGAAAAAAATCAAACTGCTAGCCGAGTAAGCATTTGATATCATATTCGGAAATATCTGCAGTATACGATAGATCATATCATCATCAATGAAACTGCAATTATCGGACCTTTCAGGCATTACCTAGAGTCTTACAAATAATAGTTATTTGTTCAACAAGAGAGCAAAGTAGATTTTTGCTGCGAGTGTTGATGTTGAGTCCCTCGCTACGCTCAAGATTCTAAATTATAGAATCTTTCGCTTGCTGCAGGAAAAGTCGTTTTCACGTTCGCAGCGAAATTGCATTTTGCTCACTGGTTTCAAGCAGCAAAACCGTCATTTTCGAGCCGCTGAGGTGAAAACATGGTGAAAAATAATTTATGTGTAGGTAGGTATTTATTTCCGCTTTATCAATAATTCACCCCCGACGCGAAGAAACGCAAAAAGGGGTGTTATAGGTGAGTTTAACATGTGTACCTGTGTATATGTATGTCTTTCTGCGGCATCGTAGCTCTTAAACGAGTGAATCTATTTAAATGTGTTTTTTTTAGAAAGCAGGTTATCCAGTGATGGTACTTAGACATGTTTTATTAAAATCGGTTCAGCTGTTTTTAAGATATAGGACTTTGAAATGAAAATGTGGGTTACTTTATCAACTTTTTAAGTTGTCAGTTATTTGAAATTCGATCGAAAAGCTCTATATTATTAATCTGCTTAGTCGCATGATTAGGTAATTGATGTAAATTATGAAAGGCAGGCAGATATATGTATAATCATGAAATAGCTTCAGCGACAACAACGTACTCGTAGCTCTCTTCAACAAGTCTACATAAAACTTACCTTAAAATGCAAGTAAAGTATATCATTCAAGTACGGAGTACTGTACAACTTGTGCTCCTTGCAATGTTTTTTGATAAACTCCTTCGTCATCCGTGGCCCTCTATTCATCTCTTCAAGCTCTTTATCTCGTTTTTCCCTGATCAATCTTCTTCGTTCTTTCTCTTTTTCTTCTTCTTGTTCTCTCCTTCTCGCTGCTTCTTTCTTCGCTCTTTCTGCTCGGATTTCTTCAATCGCTGATCGGATTATATATAAATTAAATAAGTTATTTGGTATTGATTTAGTAGTTGTCTTCTTAGTTTCATTTACAATATATAAAAAATACGACTTCTAATTAACATTCATATTACTAATTACTATCTTTAATTAACAAATTTATTAAAGATATTAATTAGTAATATGAATGTTTATTTAAAAAAATTAAGAAATTCTACTTCTAGTCTGACCAGTGAGTCGTGTCACAAGCATTTTTTCAAATTCATTATATGGCAACAATTTTACCTAAATATTTCGTGATGCCAGCATAAGATTTTTCAAATTTGCCGCAATTTTCTTGTGATACGACTTTGGTCAGACTCTTTGTGTGACTCACATTTAACATCACCGATGGTGGTATCGTCTACTGTATTGGGTTCATCATCTTCTTTCTTTTCACCATGGTCACCTTGTGCTTTTAAATCAATCGTATTACCATCTTGATTATTTTTATCCTTACCCCTTCTAAGTAAATTATCTGCCAATCGCAGAACTTCCTTATTATCTTTCATATTGTCTTTTATACCGTGAAGAAGGCTATCAATTCTCTTATTTCGCTCTACATCTTTTTGCTTTAATTCAGCAAGTCTTGTAGCCAAGTCGCCCTTAGCTTCTAGATCAATATCCCATAATTCTTTTCGAGTATTTTCAGTTCCATCTTTAATGTCGTTCTTGTCTTCATTTCTAATACAACTTATGTCATACTCAGTTATATTTTTTTCAGCTTCTTCTTTAACTTCTGTCTTCGTGGCTTGCGACGATTGCGTTGGATGTAAAATGCTATTCGACTTTTTCATTACCTCATCTATTTCCTTAATAAAATCTTTGCATTCTTTACTCCTCTTATCATATTGCTCCTTACTTTTATTAATGCGATCTTCGTGGCCTTTTATTTCAAAGTTCAGTTTTCCTATGGCGCTAAATATTGAACCAATATCAGAATCTGTTACCGTACTTTTCGATTCTTTCTCGTTGTTTTCAACTACATCTTCGTCTGAATCATTTGTTAAATCTATAACCTCAGTAATTTGCGGAACTTCAGGTAGTTGCTTATGTTTCATGACACCTTCATTCTTAAGTTTTTGATAAGCAATGGTTGATTGTTTTGACTTTTCTAATGCCTCGTTCACATCACTGAGTAATTCATTCATAGTATTTAATTTATTAGTAATGTCCTCGCGAATTAAAGTACTCAGATTTTCAGCACCCTCAACAATATTTCGAGCGAGATTTTTCATTTCATTGTACTCCATCTCATTGTTGTTTATATTATCATTGTTACTTATTTCCAATATACCTTCCAAAGCATTTTGAAGTGTCTGTTCCATTCGTTTATCAAATTGTTGCGCTATCTGTATTTGTGCATTCTCATTTTTTTCTTTTGTAACAATGTGCTCTGTTCTTTCTGCAGCTTTTAACTCGTCATTACTTTGTTCGGACAATTTATCTACTTCTTTTGACATAAGACTTTTGTCTAGAACTGTATTGACACTTTTACATGCATTTTCGGTGTCTTTAAGCCTCTTTTCGAAACTCTTAGATATATCTTCTTCATTGTGAATGAAGTTAGATATGCTTTCAATGTCAGTTTTAATGCCTTCTGCAGTTTTTATTGTTGCTCTCTCTACTACCGCAGTTAAATCGGGTGACACTGGGTTAGAAATGTTTAGTGCCTCATTTATAGCAAAATTCTCCTGAACTTCCTCCATAGTTGTACGTCTAAACTCTCCTTTAATAAGAAGGCTCGATGATTCTTTTAAAACAGGATTAGACATTAATTCAAATTTCTTCTTTTCGTCAGGTTTAACATTTGGATCTTCGTAATAATCGGCCATTTTACTGAGCATGTCCTTCGTCTCTTGGAACCTTGTTTCATATGATTTGTCTGTGTATTGACTTACCATTTCTTCTATAGCTTCAAACTCTTTATCTTCTGTGTCAGATTTAACTTCTTCCTGTATAGTAACTTCTTCAAATTTATTTTTGCCTATTTTAGCCTTATAATTTGTTACTGACTGGCATAAAGCTTGCATGTTCTGATATTTTATCTTATTTAATTTTTCTGTATCACCTTTGGCCCCGGCCAGTTCTGCAGTCATATCACTAAAACTTGCGATATGTATATCTTCTAAAGGAACAGACATACCTTTATTTTTATCAGAGTTCGTCACAATTTGAATTTGGCGCGCCTTGTCTGCAATTATCGGGTTGTCATTTATGATCATTCGAGCTTGTTCCCCCGTCAGAGGTTTCGTATGATCTTCGACGTTGGTAAAAGGCTGTCCAGTCATCACTTCATATTCGGATCTTACCTTACCTGGGAATGAGGCTGCTATGTACGGTCTATCTTTAAATTCTTTCAAAGTAGTGAGTTCATTTTCGATGGCATTTTCTATTACTTCCTTTGGCAGTTTTGCGTTCTTAAAAAATATGCGTAATTCTTCCCTCTTTTTTTCTTTATAAGCCTCTTCACTCAATGAATTGTCCGGATTTCCCGGGTCTTCCATTTTGACTTACTTACCAGTTTTCTGAAATATAGAAATTATTTATTCGTTCACCTTGACAGTAATACCTAGACAAACATTAACTGCAATTATCTGCTTATGTATTTCCAAGGTTACCGATTGAAATCTTTTGTTTGGTCGAAATTTGAAAATCGCAGTTAAATGCAGGTTGCTAAGGAATTGGTTGAGGTCGTTGTGTGAATCATTAAACTTTTCAACCATTATTTCCTGAAACGGAACGCCTGAGGAGTAGAAATAGATAATACTAGAATGTGGTTATATTCTCATTGAGCCTAGCTATATCAAAATAATAAAGAACATTTTGTAGATATTTTTAAGTTACATGATTCAAAATTAAAATAATTCGTACTGGGAATATTACTACGTTTTTTTCTTTTGAGGCAATTCCATAAAATAAATTCTATTCGTAATGAATAATGACACGTAGAAATAGCTCCCATTAATGTCAATGTCAGATGTTTACAATGACAGTTTAATTTATGGGTTCGATCCCTTGTCCAATGCCGATTTCACTATGAATTTTCGTTAAAATATGCCTGAAGACGCTGTTATTCGATTGAAAATGTCTGATGAGCGGAATTTCCGTTCATCATACTACGAAAAGGTTGGTTGTCGAGGCGTAGAGGAGAAGAAATCTCTAGAAATACTCATGAAGGAGAAGCCGTGGGACAAGCTGAAATTAAAGCAGTTTTGCCTACGTTTTACGGTGCCGGCGGCCTATAGGAATTTAGTATGGAAGGTCCTACTTGGTAAGTTAAAGTTATTTAACGAAATAAAGAGCATATTCTTAGCTTCCGCCCATAATCAGGGCATCTGTACTTGGGCGTATTACTAGTAGATTCCTTTGTTTGAGAAGTAATTGTTTCTTTATTATTGTTACTTTCTAATTCCCTTATAAGCTATGAAACTAGTTGGTATGGTGCCGAATAACATAAATAAGATAATAATGAAAAATTTAGTTTATTTTCTGTATTTTTAGCCTTACCCCTTCCCTTTGTATTTACAATAGAAATTATTACCATAATAAATATTAAGAATTATCAGTCATAATTTCTTACACTTACACAATCCTATTGATTTGACCCTTGTTTATTATGTTATTAAAATTATTATCTTACTTCAAGGCAGTATTCATATTTATTTACTTAAATTTTATTGTTCAATACTGTACTCATTCATAATTGTATATTAGTTACATACTTTGGTTTGGAACTTCCAGAAAAGTAGCCCCACCTCACCTGAAATCATAGGATTATAATAATAATAAATAGGTAATTATTACTGTTGTCAAAACAGTCACAGTCTATGATGTCTCAGACCAAGAAATAAAGACAGACGGAGCATTACAAAGGACTTAGTGAAGCCAGTTTTTAACCATGTTCATGGACACATACACACTCAACCATGAATGGAATTTCTCAGTATGTGTTACAATGATGTCAATATCACACATTTCAAGTTCAGTGCATGGGCTTGGTTCATATTATTATTATTACAGTAGGCAAGTAGGCACTCGCCAACTGGTAGTGCTTGCCAATCAGGAATGCCTAGTAATCTGGCAGTTATGAGACTCAGGGGGCCCTCTCTATAATCCTCCAGTTTACATAGCCAAACATTACAGAGCGGTTGCACAAGTTGCAAGATTTATTTTATTTTATATATTACAAATGTTTACATGGCGTTACAGTTAACCCAATGCGCCATGAAACTTAAGCTTATAAAATTTCTATTTAGGCGACGAAACGGCGTGGTCCCGTTGCATCGTCATCTCCGGTGTAGGATTTGGTAGGTTGCCCCGGAACCATTGAAACACCACACCCTTTGGCCGGAAGTCAGCACATGCGATGGTCTCCTGCAGCGGCCGCGGCACACGCACCAAGATCATGATCTTAGTTCATTAGTGGTCGTTCAGGTCTTTTATTTTGTCTGGGCTTGACTTCTAATATAAATTTTAGAAAAAATGTGGGTAGTTTTGGTAGACCTCTTGATTTGTTCGTCTAATAATATTCAATATACTCCTTGGTGTAATTTCGTTCTCGGCTCGGCACCGGGGGCAGTCCGAGCTTACAAATCCAATTATTACATTGTCGGGTGGATTTATGTATTAAAGCAATTAAGATTTTGAGATACCACGTGTTATTTTATATAAGTAATCGCCTTGCTAAACTATCACACGCTCCTACCTTCATTTTACACTGACAGATCAATTTATGATTTATGTACCCATATTAAGAGTCTGCAGGACGGTCAGTTCTCCATACAAAAGTAGTTTCGCTCATATTTTAATAATAATATAATAATAATAATCTTTTATTTCGGACATCAGAATCCATATGTGTTAGTTACAAACATTATTAGTGTTAGTCGTTACAGTAATAATAATAGTAGTTATAACACCATGCTGGAATAACATGAAATTTTGTAAACACATTGGGCATATCTAGGTCGGGAATTAGTTTCTGTTGCTTGAAATTATAGAGAAAAAATACAGTGATTATTAAGGTTTTCATAGAAGGCGTAAAAAACTCAAAAACTCACTGTATATTTTTCTACTACAATTTCTAGCAACAGAAACTAATTTCCGACCTAGATATGGAGGCTCCCATTGTGTATACAAAGTTTCATGTTATTTCAGCATGGTGTTTTAACTACTATTATTATTACTGTAACGACTAACACTAATAATGTTTGTAACTAACACATATGGATTCTGATGTCCGAAATAAAATATTATTATTATTATATTATTTATATTTCTATTTTTTATATTTCTTAACACTTTCACTGCCTGCCTTGCATAGAAGTGAACATACATGTGCGTCAGTGGCAGTTTTATGTATGCATGTTCCCCGATAACTCTTGACCACTTTGGCCGATTTTGATAATTCTTTTTTTGTTTTAAAGCAGGTACCCCGACATTGGTCCCATATAAATTTGGTGAAGGTCTAATGATGGGATCTAGGAGGAATCGAGATAACTCCTCGAATTTGATAGGCACGTATATGCCGATTTCGGTATTTTCTGTAGGTAACTAAGCATTATTGGCTCACGGAAACTACAAATTACGCAAGTACAAAATTGGAGTCGGTTTTTTTTGGTATAAATTATTGTTTTGTGTATGTATGTTCTGATAACTCTTGATCATGTTGGCCGATTTTGTTTTTTTTTAATGTTTCATAACTGGTACCCCCAAGTTGGTCCCATATAAATTTGAAGTCTGATGAATTGTGAAGGTCTGATGATGGGATCCAAGAGGAATAGAGGTTTCGGTATTTGTGTAGTTAATTGGAGTCGGTTCTATTTGGGTATAATTTATTTTAATAACCACATCTTTTCAGACATCCTCCCCGTATATCCCGACTCACACAGCTACGTGTCCCAGCAACGCACGGAGCAATACCAGGATCTCCTGTATGCAGCCGAGATGTTAGAACTAGCCAATATGTCCGGCCCTCGCAGCCAGATTCTGCTGCAGATGTGGCTGCTTGAGAACGAGGAGTTAGGGCCGTTGGTGTTCCCTGAAACGAATTGCTGTGTAAGTATTTTGCTGGATGCCCAAAAAAATTCTGTAAAGGCATTGATGTAGTCGTTTCGGGCATCTGCATCATCATCTTTTCATAACCCAGACATATGGCTGGCTCCCATCCTTATCTGGTCGAAATTCCTCCAATTCGAATCAAGCGCTTTGCATCATCTTTTATTATATTATGCACACTTCTAAGGTTTAGAATTCTCTGCCGGCGTCTGTATTTCCGAGTTCATATAACCTAGACCTTTTTAAGGCACGAGTGAATAGGCATCTTCTGGGTGAGCTTGCTTTATCGTCGGCCTCATCTTTGCCCCCTGGCTAGATGCTGGCCAAGAGGAATCCCAATTTTAATAAAATATAAAAAAACTGCATGCTGAGTTGTGCCTTTTAAATTACATGGCAGAATCGGTCTGTATTGATCTGTCATCTATTTATATCATATACAATATTTGTTACAATCCGTAGCATTTCAACGTCAACATGACGTCCATTTACAGTCCTGCACGACGTAGGAGACGTCATGCTATGACCTCAGGTGGTTCTTCAGGTGACGTCAATTTGCCATAGCCTCACGACGTCTTTTATTGACGTATAACGATTATTGACGTTTAAATGAGGGTCGGCAAAGCACATGTGACGTGGTATAAAAAAGACGCATATAAGACGTCCTATTTATGACCTGATCCTTAACGAACGAATATATGACGTCTCTTATACGTCGCTGACGTTAGTTTGCTACCTGGGTCTAAATCTATGAGAGTTTTCCATTGATGCTGTCACAAAAGCCAGAGAGATCCCACTAGTCAGAGCTTCAAACGAAGGCGCTTTTAGACGTATCTAGTTACTCGCGCCAGTCTCGCACTCTGCATGCCAGCGCTGGCAACGTACCTCGTAACAATATTTTCGTACCAGTCCAGCGTAACTAGACTAGGCTTGCAACTGATTTTATTTTTTATTTATTGCTGTACAACGACGGCGGCGAACAAACTTACGGGCTGCCTGATGGTAAGCAGACACCGTAGCCTATGGACGCTTGTGACTCGAGAAGAATCACAAGCGCGTCGCCGACCCTTTGTTCACTTGAGGAATCGGTGTGTGGACAGCTAGAGACAAATCGGTGAAATGCTAAAAAAATGTCCATAGTTAAGGACTTAATTATGACTACATGCTAATTAATTCTTTAGTGTTACGAAAAAGAGTCATACAATTTATATATATATAAATAAATATTATTGGGGGACAATCTTACACAAATCGACCTAGTCCCAAACTAAGCAAAGCTTGTACTATGGGTACTAGACGACGATATACATACTTATACAGATAAATACATACTTAAATACATAGAGAACATCCAAGACCCAACAACAAAATCCGTGCTAAATGCACAAATAATGCCTTGGCCGGGATTTGAACCCGGGACCTCTAGCTACGGAGGCAGTGTCACTACCAACTAAAACTAAACAGGTCGTCGTGTCGTGTCAACTAAGGCTAAACAGGTCGTCGTGGGTAACTTTCGTAGGTAACACAAAAGGATCAGTTGAAATGTAGACATAATTAAGTCCTTAGCTATGCACTTTTTTTGCAATTCACCCCTATGCGACCTTACTTACCACTAGAAACACCAAACCTATCTATACCTAAAGATCAAGTAGTGGTGTGGTGGTAATCTACCAATGTCTAAAGTCTAAATGTAATGTCTAACGGCGCTATTAGACTACTCTAAATGTAATGTCTAAAGTCTAAATGTAATGACTAAAATCTAAATGTAGTCTAGTCTAAGTATAATGTCTAAAGTCTAAATGTAATGTCTAACGGCGCTATTAAACTATTGTCTAAATGTAATGTCTAACGGCGCTATTAGACTACTGTCTAAAAGTAATGTCTAAAGGCTCTATTAGACTACTGTCTAAATGTAATGTCTAAAGTCTAAATGTAATGACTAAAATCTAAATGTAGTCTAGTCTAAGTATAATGATTAAAGTCTAAATGTAATGTTTAAAGTATATTATATATATATATATTATATTATATATAGACTAGACTACTTTTAGATTTTAGACATTACATTTAAAATCTAAAAGTAGTCTAGTCTATATATAATATATAAAGTCTAAATGTAATGTCTAAAGTCGAAATGTAAGCTATTAGACATTAGTCTATAGCGCCTTTCGAAATTACTGGGACGCTGCAGTTTTTTTCTTTTTTTTTTTGCAGTCCTCTGACACATTCGTACCGATCGCCGAGACTCTGTCCTCACTGTACTCCGTGGAGGCTGACGTGTACTGGCTGTGTAAAGGCCTCACGGACGTTGTGAGGCACATGCAGAAGGATCTCACTAAGCTGAAAGAGGCCTTTCAGAGTATGCTGGAGAAGGAGGATCCGGAGCTGTTCAAGTTAGTATTTTTCTTATTCCTGCCCTCCTTCTGGCCAGCCACCACCACCATATCAGCCGAAAGACGTCCACTGCTGGACATAGGCCTCCCACGATTTCATGGGGGGTAAATGCCATAATCGCCACGCTGGGCATGCGGGTTGGCGATCGCAGTATCTCCACCGCACTCCAGGGTAGCTGCTGCCCATCCCCTGGTGGTCCTGGTCGTAGTTTAAGGACATACCCGGGTCCCCATCCATATTGTTATACCAACCACCATATTGTGACGGCCTGTTTAGCCTAGTTGGTAGTGACTCTGCCTCCGAAGCTAGAGGTCCCGGGTTCGAATCCCGGCCAGGGCATTTATTTGTGCATTTTTCACGGATATTTATTCTTGGGTCTTGGATGTTTTCTATGTATTTAAGTATGTATTTATCTATATAAGTATGAATGTCGTCGTCTAGTACCCATAGTACAAGCTTTGCTTTGTTTGGGACTAGGTCGATTTGTGTAAGATTGTCACCCAATATTTATTTATTTTATTTATTTATTTATTTATATTTTAACATGTGGGTAAAATCTTCACAGCTAGATCTGTGGTACCCCCAGTTCAGTTCTAACATGGATGATAGGATAGAACACGTACGTAACATTCTGGCGACGGGAATAAGCAAGGGAAGTGGTTTATTGTACTTTGAACATAGTGTTTAAATCGACGAATCGACCGGCAGAGAGGGAGATAGTTCGTTTTTGGTTTACTGCGAACCAAAAACGAAGTATCTCTGTCTCTGCCGGTCAATTCGTCGATTCTCCTCACTCAGGGAAGACCGATTTAATCAACGTCACTCAAATTCTGAATGCGATCTGTTTGCGACAGGTATAGCGAGATTGATGACAGTATGGAAGAGAGTGCTTGAGATGAAGCAAGATAGGTATTCCGTAGTTTTAAGTTAGTTTTATAGGTGGTGTTTTTAGTTTGGAATCTTTGTAACGCTTTGGGTTAAACTGTAATGTTACATTACTTTAGATTCAATAAATAAATAAATAAATAGCGCCACCGAAATTTTAGTTTTCAAAAATTATTTTTGTCAAATTGTGCGACTAAGATATTACCAAAGTTTTATGTGTTTCACAATCAACCACTTTACGGTATACAATAATTCATACATACAATAAGCAAATAATTAAAAATACATGTCAATAACTAAAATATAAAAATTGACAATGCAATACACTAGGCTCAGAGTACCCAAGAGAAGAAGTCAAATAATAATACCGCTACCTTGTATATTTTGTCCTTTTCATAGTTCCGCTTTTCTTTATTTGCCTCAATTCAATGTCATGTAAACGTCATGTCAAATAGTTTCAGGCCACAGACATCAGAGAAAAGCAGACTCGCAGTATTAAGCCAGATGATTTTCCATATATTTGTCTCTTTAATCCTTATGGTGCACCAAAATGAGTTAGAATGCGACAGATGAAACAATCATTTTCGGCTGTTAACAAGTTGTCTCGATTTGCGAGCACACCAGGATGTTAAATCCCATATAAACTTAACACACCATAACGTCAGTTCAGTACAATTTTCAGTTATGAAGACGGAGACACTGACAGATGTAGACGTGTCAGATGTCACTTGTCTGTCTCTCTCAAACTTTCTGATTTGTACATTAGTGACAATAGATCAGACGTACAAAAATCGTTCAACTTAAATGAGCGGATCTGCTTTACTCTGATATCTGTGTTTCAGGCAAATAAACGATTACCCGCCCTAATTAAAGAGGTTCTTTATGGTTAGCCGCCAGACGTTTAAGACCAGTTCTCAGTTTAGCTGCGTAACATCTTTTCTGTCCCCCTTGGTGGAACTCGTATAGGATCTCTATAAATATCCTTACTCTAAGGTAAAAATGGCTCTGTACAACAGGGTACAAAGCGTCACTCGGGGATCGCCGAGCGGAGCCGAGCACGTCCGAGAACGTGGCTGATAGTCACATTGCCTACTGACGTAAGGTTTTTTAAACCCCACAAAAAAGGGTTCCTTTGACCGCTATGTGCAAGCAAAATTTTACATGCAGCATGCTTACCCTACTACTATAATATTTAAATAACTTTGATCTTATGTTAAAAGCAACTATGTGAGTGAACCTAGAAATGGTCCCTTCTGAATTCGTCAATAGAATAATACGCCTTATTTGCAAGGAAATCAAATAAGTGTTTTTTGAATAATTTATAATCCACGATTGTCAATATATTTGCCGGTAATTTATTAAAAATCTTTGATGCCATTCCGAATACACCGTTCGATAATAACGCCGTTTTAGATTAAATGGAGTTAATTTTACCCTGTAATGTTAGTTTGTTTCGAATCGTTAGTTATAAGATTTTATTAAGTTAATTTTTATAGCGGTACTAGAATATATTATTAGCAAACTTGACTGGACAAAAAAAGGACTAAACATAGATGGAAAACAAATTAGCCACCTAAGGTTTGCTGATGACATTGCCGTATTTTCAAAGAGTGCTGAGGAGTTAGAATCTATGTTACACTCTCTGCAAAAGGCTAGCAATGACGTAGGATTGGAAATAAATCTAAATAAAACGAAAATCATGACCAATTCTGTAGAGCACCCTATATACCTCGACGAAGAAAAACTGGAATATGTTAATAACTACATATACCTCGGCAAGCAGATATCTTTCGACAAACAAAGCAACGAATTAGAAGTCGAAAGAAGAATTACAGGTGCATGGCGAAAATTTTGGAGTCTAAAGGAAGTACTGAAAAATTCAATGCCTAAAAAAGTAAAGCAGAAAGTCCTAGATTCCTGTATACTTCCCTCAATTACCTACGCATGCCAAACGTGGAAATATACACTACGGGTCAAAAATAAAATAAAAACATGTCAGCGCAGTATGGAGAGGAGCATGTTAAATATAAGGAAAATGCAAAAAATACCCCACACCACAATTAGGAAGCAAACAAAAGTAACAGACGCCCTTAGCCATTCGTTAAAGCTTAAGTGGTGGTGGGCAGGACGTGTCGCACGAATGACTGATGACCGCTGGACGCGTCGCCTAACATCTTGGCCCGGTCCAGCAGGCAGTCGAAAAAGAGGGAGACCAACAGCGCGTTGGGAAGACGACATAATACGACAAATCGGATAGAGATGGATTTTATCAAAGCCAAAGATAGAGACCATTGGAGAAGTTTGGAGGGCTTTACCCTCACAGAAGGGGTCATTTATAATATTTATATTTAAGTAATTACCATAATATTTTATCAATGAAAAAATAATTTGAACTTTAAATATTTGCATGGGATTTTTAATATGATATTACATTTTTATACTCAATATTTTTACATGTATTTTTTGGTTTACAGTTGTTATTTATTTAAATCAGAATGCTACTCGTTATACATTTTTTTTCCCAAATTGGGTTACGTTTTATTTACGTTCAATATTGAAATAATGAAGAATATAGAATACATAAAGTTATTGTTATTGTTGGTGAGAAATAAATAAATTAATTATGAACTAATACAAGTAACAACCAACTAAATTTGCAAAAATTCAATTATACCTATTTTAAGTGACTTGAGTTATTGTTTGATAGCGCAATTGTTCTCGTATAGCGTTATGTCGAAATTGGTTAAATGTATGAATACAGTAGTTAAGTATAAGTACCTAGTTCATTATGTAATTGCAAGAAATAAAAGGCTATTTATTTTATTTTATTTATTTATAATTATTTAGAGCAATTTATTGATGCTATTATTATTCTTTAAACTAATATTGAATTGCTGTAGATATTTCAAAATAAGAAATTATTATATATCACAATAGGATCGTCAAAACTAAAATTATAAATATAAAAAATAGAAGTCTAGACAATTTCTAGAATATAATCAAAATGTCAAAAAGTAAATACACTGGCATGCAAAACAAGTTATAACACTCATAAACGTGACGATAACTTCTGTACTATTTAACATAGAAACTTGAAATAAAAAGCACTATGTAGAGAATTTAGTTTTGTTATATAAACTCCTTTTTGACAATCTCCTTTTAAATGATTCCTGAATAAAAAAGAAAAACGCTCCCTTTCCAAAGCTGTAATATTTTACTTTTAGCTTTCTTGAACAAAAACTGTTACACCTTCTTTTGCAGGCCAGTGTATGTCATTCCCGACCCGGGGGGGACCCGGGTATATCCTTAAACTACGACCAAGACCACTGGGGAATGGGCAGCAGCATTCCTAGAGTGCGATGGAGATACTACGATTGCCAACCCGCATGCCAAGCGTGGCGATTATGGCATTTACCCCCCATGAAATTGAGGGAGGCCTATGTCCAGCAGTGGACGTCCTAGGGCTGATATGGTGGTGGTGGTATGTCATTCATATCTAATGCCATAATAGGGAATGTCTGAAAATTTTGAAAGTCCTTGATTATTTTTCTAATGGTAGGAATAACCGTCGCCATTAACGGAAAAAAGGTTCAGATTTTTCGTTTGCGCCATATATTTTATAAAAATACAAACATTTTATATCACCTCGCGTCTGCCCCGTATCAGACTACCAAGACATTTCTAAGTCCGTCAAATATTAAATAAAAAACGCCGGCTTGAATCTGTGGTACGCAATGACATTGACAGTTTATCATAGGTTGGTCCACGGATCTATAAGTATACCTAAACCGGATTGAGTACTGTGATCGAAAAAGTGTGACCGACAGAGAAGCCAAACTTGAGGATTGCATCTCGTTTTAATTAGGGTGACCAAGTACATCTGTGGATATGAGGATTATTATCAATATAGGTTATATGTAAAATGAAATTTTACACTAAATTAGGTAGTAAATAAAATAAGAATATTTTTCAAAGAAATATTTATTATCGCTAATCATAAGTTTATGTATGTTAAACATATAGTCTTGTGTCATTTTAGCCTAGAAACTTCTAAACTGTACTTTATTTCCCAAATCTCTTAACAAATGTGTTTTTCCGTGATGAGCCATGCGTAAATTAAAAAAACCGGCCAAGTGCGTGTCGGGTCACGCACAAAGAAGGGTTCCGTACCGACACCTCCTAATCTACATTTAAAACCACTATACAATACAGTAAATCAAAGAAGGCCGTATCTTCATAGGGAAGTCACGGCACTTACGCCTTTTTGTTTGGGCAAGAGTTTTTCAGCAATAACTCAAAAACCCTTAGACCTATCTTGTTAAAACCAAAAATCGTTGAAAGTATTTATAATTGTACATCATCGTGATTTTTTTAGAATTTTAAATCCCATAGTTTGGAATTTAGAGGGGGGGGGGGGGGACACACTTTTTACGACTTTGACAGCTAATATCTCACCAGTGGTTGACTTAAATGGAAAAGTTTTATAGATACCTCTATGTCATTTTTGAAAGCCTATCCATAAATAAACGCCTATAGGCATTGAAAAAAAATATTGGCCTCCCTCCTGTTACATGGACGGACGGACGGACAGACATGACGAATCTATAAGGGTTCCGCTTTAGCCATTTTGGCTACGGAACCCTAAAAATTGGAACGACAACTTGCACAGTTTAATCACATACAGTTCAAGTTAAACAAAAGCTCGTAATAATAAGAAAAGTTTAAAAGATTGAATTTCAACTGACCTTGAGAGGTTTTCTCACTAAACACGTACTAACGAATATTTCTGCAAAACCAGCCCAAGTCATGGTCACCCTAATAAGTTTGACATTTGTCTTGTCGTTTTATCGTAAAATATAACAAATTGTTCCTTACCTGTGAAATGATATTCCACAATTAATAAAACTTTCACTTTTATAACCCTTTGCACAACATGTTTTGACCATTTTCAACTAATTTCATAAGCTGGTAATTTTCATAATTTCAAATTTGACACGATTTACGTTGGGGATACCAATCAATATTTGAAAAATACTACTTTATTTATTGCAATACTAGGTTTTAGTCAGTTAATAATGTTGATATTTTATACAATTACAAATGAGGTCAAATGTAAATTATCCCTAATAAACATGCAGTACTAGTTACAACAACATATATATTTTTTACATTGGCAACTTGTGCGAGTGGGACACCGTCCTCCGGTTGGTTGCTCTCGCTCGGACCGCTTTCTCTAGTCTGTCTGTCATAACAGAATATTAACTGTATTACGCGGGAATATGGTTCAATTTTGATTGGCTCATAAACGTTTGAACTCAATCCGGTTTAGGTATAGATCCGTGGGTTGGTCGTATGACTTGAACTGTCAATGTCATCATTGCGTACCACAGATTCAAGCAGGCTTTTTTTTATATTTGACGGACTTAGGAGAAATCTTAGTAGTCTGATACGGGGCAAACGCGAGGTGATATAAAATGTTTGTATTTTTATAAAATATATGGCGCAACCGAAAAATCAGAACTTTTTTCTGTTAATGGCAACGGTTATTCCTACCATTAGAAAAATAATCAATGACTTTTAAAAAAATCAGACATTCCCCATTAATCCCACTTATTATCATTAAATTTTTTATAAATTTTCCAGTCACCTAGCTGAGATCTACGCGTTGGATGCGCTGCCTCTGACGAAATGGTTCAACTGCTGTTTCGCGGGTGTACTGGACGACACCTCTCTAGCGAAGTATGTTAAATATATATACAATAAATTTACATATTTCGCATGTCCGGATTTCCTCCTGTTCTCCTCTACAGGTCGCATTTCTTAACCAACTTTGTGAGCAGGTTCGATAATTAAATAGAAGTTTTTGTCACGTCATTTTATGAAAATTTATATTTTCAATGATTTCGTATGTTTCTGAGGACGGATTTCGGTTTGTTCTCCTCTATAGGTCGCATTTTTCAACCGATTCTCGTGAAATATTGTGATCAGGCTAGCGCCCGCGCCCAAACCCGATGAGCTATGAACGACGCTAAATGTTATTTCTGCGAATCGAACGAGAATATAAGAAAATGTGTGTGATAATTATTTTACGAAGCTAATAATTTATTCGGAAGGAATCTCTTTTGTATATACCGGATCCGTCGATCGTGGCGTCGATAAATTGAGTGTTCTCGAGTGTTGTGGAGGGTCCAGTGTTGCGGGAGCCAGCGGGCTGGAGTCCGGGGAGCTGGGGATCCAAAGATAATATAATCACGCGGGGAGGGCTTTAAGTATAATATAATTTATATACTTCTACAATTATAGGTATAAATAGAGTAAAACTATTTTTAAAATGAACGCATCTATATGGTTAGCGCCTATGCTCAATACATAGAACTCACATATTGGGGCTTGTTTCACTGTGATTATTATCACGCGATACACTAATATCATATCACAATATGTATCACGTTAATATTGATCAACATTGACGCAAATTCCAAACTATTATGAATTTCGCAATAATATTGTTATTTCAGTGTTGTGATAATGATAATCAAAATAATGTCTACCTTTTATTTATAGGCACCCAGGTCGCAAATCTAAGATCAATAATACTAACAGATCCGCAGTGTTAAGCAAGATCATCTTTCATATAGTTGTCACTTTGAATCCTTATGGTTAACCAAGATGAGTTAGAACGGGACAGATAGTACGATCATTTTCGGCTGTTAACGAGTTGTCTCCATTTAAAAGTGCACCTTAATGTCAAATCCCATATAATCCAAAACGTCACAAACGTGAGTTCAGTACAGTTTCAAGTTGTGAGAGCGGAGACATTTACAGGTGAAGATCTGTCAGATATTATCTGTGTCGCGTATCAACCGGTAGTTTTGTTTTCTGAACGAAAGTTCATACTTGTATATCTTTTTACTTTTTTTGACTCTTAGAAATCATGTATAAGAAACAATTGCGGCAAGTAAGTAGAACCAATACTGCATCATTTATGACAGCACACATGGGAGACCGCATTGCGCCTTTGCTATCCATGGATATGGCCGCCCGGATATCACGTAAAGCGCTGAGGGCCTACCGTGAACCGAAAACAAAGTAACTCTGTCGCTCGAATTAAGAGGCCTTACTAGTTTGAGCGTTCATCAATTTCATGAAATCTTACTCGATAGATGGCGTTAGCGCTCGGTACACAATCGCACTGCCCTACAGCACACTTACAACGCGTATGTGTGCGTTTCAAACCGAACATAAATAGTCTTGATCGTTAATTCTTTTCCCAAGTTAATATTGTTTATTAGGGTTTCTAACTTTTTGTTTATGTAATTAAAAACGTATTTGATATTAAGAAATTAATATAAAATAATAATAAATTTACAATAATTCGGAGGGGGCATTAAAATTCTGGTTGATACTAAGTAAACGATTGACAGTTAAATCAAATTCCCGTTATAAAAGTATACACTAAGAGTAAATAACGACAACTACAACTTAAAGTTATTTACATTCAGTAATTAAAACGGCAGACATAAAATAAAGGTTTTTTTACCTGATGCTGACACTTTTTAAATATGGAACAATCTACACGAATTCATCACTTCCACAATGCACTACGTAACTAAAACATTCCGTGTAAAGGTTGAACCTGTGACCATTTTACAATTTCTGTTCTATTATATAACCTCTACTTGATCACTATATGACAGATAGGTCATATAACGGTCACTATTATGACTGCTATACGCATAGTTCTAGTATAATCGACATTTATACGACTGCTTTCTTCCTACTTGTCACTTATACGACCACAGAAATATATCGAGATAGAAGGAAAGAGTGTATGTACCTTGCGTGCGAAAATTGGGTCTAGTGAGCCAATTGCTCGCCGCCAACTTCAGTCCGCTCACGACCAAATTCCGCGTGCGTAGTCAGGTTTTAAAAACAATACCCCTTATTGTTCAGTAATTAACTGTTTAAACCGCACTAATAAAGGTGCAGCTGTTAATCGAGGCATTTCCTATCATAGGTAAGTACTCTTTGTCCTAAAATATCTGCTATTATTTATAAAACAATTTATTTTGTATTTTGACCAAAACAGTAGCGGACGATCACGTGGTGATCACGTGGTCCAATGCTAGTGTTCCATTGCGGTTTTAATTTGATGCGCCAAACTTGACGGCATTGAAAACCAGCAATGTACGAGTCGCGTTCAAGGTCGATTTATCAGTTTTTCTGTCAAAGGCAAGAATAGTGCTGTGCAATGCGATTTTAAATGCCGATTTCTTGCTTGATACAAATCGATTTTTAAAACAGGAAAGGATAAATATATTTTTATATTATTATGTAGCTACATAATGAAGGCAGTGAAAAGCAATAGTAGTTTATGCAACTGATACATAATGAGAGGAAACACGAGTGTTTTAAGGCCTAATTATGTACAGTTGCATACAAAACTTCATCTACACACATATTATAAGTCCCTTCTCTAAGATGGGTTCAGAAGCTGAGAAACTCTGGTAGTTTAAACTAAACGAAGCTAAACTATCTTCTATCTCTATCGGTTCTTATCGATATTTTAAATCGATACAAAATACACCTACAAGTTATTGCAATTGCTGCGTGCGAATCGATGTCGCGCGGCTTACGTTTCCCGTCACTAAATTACGCTCGTGACGTCAAAGTACCCACACAAAATGTTACACGGTCGGTTCCCATACTAATCGATGAGATTCTTCTATCTCGATATATTTCTGTGTATACGGCCTTAAAATGACCACTATATGAAGTAAAGTTATATAATTTGGGCCCTTTTCGGGTCGTATAAACGTTTAGCCGATCTTTATATGACCAAACGTTGCGATCTTAAGTTGGGACGAAAACGTCATCACAAGCATTATACGACCAACTTTTGCTACTTAGGATATTATTGGCCGGTACTTTATACATAACCAATACGTATCCAATACGTCAAATTGAAATAAAATCATACAATAATAGACAGAACCATAATTAAATATAAAATGAAGCAGCAAGTAGCAGCGTCTTCAATAGGGTACTTGACTCCGGTGAAAATAAAATATGAAACCTAGCTACTCGTATAATAAAATGTTATGCTAAGAGGGACTTTTTAATATTTTATTAAATAAATTTTATATATTTTATACCCTGAACCTCATCTAGGTCGATGGTACTTGTCGAGGCAAATCTAACGAGCCCAAACACGGCAGTGCTGTGATAAGCATATGAGAAGTTCCTGATACCACCTGCCGACTCCATCATGAGACCCTGAACCTCATCTAGGTCGATGGTACTTGTCAAGGCAAATCTAACGAGCCCAAACACGGCGGTGCTGTGATAAGCATATGAGAAGTTCCTGATACCACCTGCCGACTCCATCATGAGACCCTGAACCTCATCTAGGTCGATGGTACTTGTCAAGGCAAATCCAACGAGCCCAAACACGGCGGTGCTGTGATGAGCATATGAGGAGTTCCTGATACCACCTCCTGACTCCATCATGAGACCCTGAACCTCATCTAGGTCGATGGTACTTGTCAAGGCAAATCCAACGAGCCCAAACACGGCGGTGCTGTGATGAGCATATGAGGAGTTCCTGATACCACCTCTTGACTCCATCATGAGACCCTGAACCTTATTTAAGTCGATGGTACTTGTCAAGGCAAATCCAACGAGCCCAAACACGGCGGTGCTGTGATGAGCATATGAGGAGTTCCTGATACCACCTCCTGACTCCATCATGAGACCCTGGACCTCATCTAGGTCGATGGTACTTGTCAAGGCAAATCCAACAAGCCCAAACACGGCGGTGCTGTGATGAGCATATGAGGATTTCCTGATACCACATCCTGACTCCATCATGAGACCCTGGACTTCATCTAGGTCGATGGTACTTGACAAGACAAATTCAGCGAGCCCAAACACTGCGGTGTTATGATAAGTATATGAGGAGTTCCTGTGACCACCTCCTGACTCCATTATGAGACTTCATCACATCAGACTTCATCTCTCTAACCAACCTCATATTGCAAGAATAATGCTAAATGTAATCAGAATTCATGTAATACTTAACGTTGATGAGCCGAGTATTAGTCACTAAATAAAACATTGAAAAAATACTTACTGGATCTTGATCTTTTAATCGCTGTATACGAGTATAGCGTTTCTTGGTATTTCGTGGTTTGGATTCCCGATGTTTGTAAAGTTGCGCGACGAACGAAAACGACATAGGTCCGACCTCTTCGAGCGCTCGGCGCATTCTGAGCACACGGCTTCAGTGTAGCGTAATATATGGGAATTATGGGTGATATTTAAAAATATCTACCTAATTTAGTTTAAGACTAATCCTTATAAAAAAAAAAAATCTAAGACAAGAAAGAGTTGCACTTTGCTACAATTTTATCGTTACAGCAAAATATGAATACAGTTTGCGAGAAAAAAATAAAATGTAACCCTCTTTTCAGCAAAAACCTAGGTAACATTCGATTGCTATTTAAACCATAATTTAAGATGAATCTTAAATTTTCGGTATCGTTAATATCTAGTTTATGATAGGTAGAATTGAAATGTATTAATTTTAAATGAAAATTATTCCTTTGCACTTCAAAATCGAGAATCGAAAAGTCACGTCTGACCGCAAATATTGAAAAACCCTGTCAAGGAAATGCGTATTTATGAAATTCAACGCTAAAGAAATAAAAATTTAGCGACGTTACTATCTAGTTTAAGGAATGGACTATCGAATACCCTAATAATTTTAATAAAATTATTGATATTCATGCCACAATCTTTGATCGAAAATGACGCATTTTGCGAAATACGCTAGTAAGGGCTCTTAACAAGTGCGACAGAGAGGAAGATACTTCGTTTTCGGTTCGCGGTAGGCGCTCTGCTAGTTACGAGTCGCATGTAATAAAATAAAAATAATTATTACTAGTGGCTCTGTGAGCTGTACCTAATCCTCGCAAACAAGTTTTTTTTTTCAAATTTCAAAATTATCAAAAACTGACTCGACCAAAAAATTATATATAATTTCACGAGAATCGGTTGAGAAATGCGACCTGTAGATGAGAACATCCGGACAAACAGACATACGAGAGAATTTTTGTTGAAAACTGAAACGAAGACGCTTTGTTCGCTTCGCTCGCTTGGTCAATAACATTTCTGATGAGAAATGCGGCCTGTACAGGAGAACATCCGGACAGACATACGAAAAAAAAAATTTTTTTTTTTCAAATTACAAAAATTCCAAAAACTGAATCGACAAAAAAACTATATAATTATCGAATCTGCTCACAAAATTTCATGAGAATCTGTTGAGAAATGCGACCTGTAGAGGCGAACATGCGGACAGGCATACGAAAGAATTTTTGTCGAAAGCTGAAACGGAGACGCTTTGCTCGCTCGGTCAATAAGAGGAACAATCTCACATATATCACTGTGTATGTAATATTTTTAATTACGTTTTGTATTTGTACAGGATATGGGATAAAGTGTGCAGTGGTGCACCAAAAATACTGTCTTTCGTGGCTGTAATGCTAGTGATAACCTTACGAAGGAATATATTAAAGGCAAAAAATTCAGAAGAAGTACTCAACTGTGTCTCGGAGGTAATAATATACTTAATTATGGCTGTTTATGGCTGTCCGGCTGTCACACCAAAGCCTGACATAAAATTAAAAAGCAAGCTATAGTGTTGCCACGTAACAAAAAAGTAAACATGGGAGTTTTTTATTTTCACAGTTATGAAATAAATGTTTGTTATCATTTTCAGATTCCGGAACAGTGTGAAGAAGTAGTAGCTAACAAAGCAATTGAACTTTGGCAATATTATGGTGCTCAACCGCAAAGCGATCAACTGGCGAAGAAATGATGTATGACCTTCTAATGGGTTTAACCCATTAGAAGTAAAACAGAGGACTTTTTAACAAGGAAATTACCTATTCGGGATGGAAGGAGCATAATTTTTAAATATGACTAATAAAGTGCAGCTAATGCGTGTAGTTATGTGCTTTATAAATTCGCACTGTATTTGAATCTAAGTGATAATCGTTGTTTATTAGAGAGTTTTAATACATATTATTATAATTATGATGTGGTTTTATTCCATTCGATTTATTAATTATTATACATAAAAAAAGGGTTATATCTTTTTCTTCAAAATATTAGTTAGTAGAAAATGTTATTTTGCAATGGCAACATTAAGTCCCTCGCCATTTTGCGAGAATGTCAGCCAAATCATCAGCTTGCATTTTTCGTTAATTTTATGTTGTTTTACTCCATAGTTACGGTGATTTTTATTTAAAAACGTTATTGGACTTTTAAATTATCAAAATGGATCGTTTTATAAGCATGTGGAAAGTGCGGGAGCTGGCGGATAAAGTGTAAGCTGTGTTACGATTTATTTCTCTTTTATGCAAATTCTATCCATCTGTGTCACAAATGTAGTAGTATAATGAACCCATTTGCTTATTAGAATCCTAATATACTTTAGTTTTTAATGGTGTGGTCTGTTAAATCGTTTTAGCTTGGTAATTTCAAGTATCCTTACTCGTGCAACTGGTTTTGCCAAAAAGCGTTTTTGAAGGCTAATTTGTTGAATAAAATCGGTCTTGTGCCTGGATATTGGCAATAATAGTTGATTGGCGACCGGTTTGCGAGTTATCACTGCGCTGTGATGTCATTTGTCGGTATTAACTGCTGAAAAAGCAGGTTTCGAGTTACGAAATTACTGTAAGACTGGCCGTGTTGGACGGGCTTACTAAACGACTATGTTATTAGTCATTAATCTGTTAAAATGAATAATTACAAGTTAATGTACATTTTAAATTACAGTCTGAAGAGTAAACAGCTGTGGGTAGGAGTTGTTTTTTTACTGTTCCAAATCTAGGACCTCATAATTGAGTAAATTTCAAACCTTAAAAAACGTGCAAAGTAACTGGTTTTGCCATCATGCCATTGAAATATTGAATACCTAAGGAACTTTCTAATAATTTTAATCATACTTAGTGATAACAGTTTTTAAAAAATCTGTTCAAAATGTACGCTTGTTGGAGAAAAGTAACCTGTTTTAGTATGGACAGATTCTTAATTCTATGAGAAAAAGACAACCTCAAGCCTAATTCCAATAAGGTCTAGTTTCCGCCTTGGGTTGGAAGGTCAGATGGCAGTCATTTTCGTATAAACTAGTACCTATGCCAATTCTTGGTATTAGGTAGCGGACCCCGGGCATTCTTCAGGATGCAACTGTACTGGGAATAATGCAAGGATGATGATGATTATTACTTTGTCCCCATAAGCGAAACTTCCTCAACACTAAGAAAGACCATTGAAGTTGCAGGCGTAAATGTCACTACAATAAAGATAAAAACAAATAATTTATGAGTTGAACACATTTCGGAAGACTGTAGGGGTAGTATAGGCATAAATCTATATATATATATATTACGCGAAGCCGATCTTTGTAATGCCCATCAGATCTACAGTTATGGTCTGATTTTGATAAATTATATACCATAGGATTCGTCCCATGCTGCAGATGTGTAATAAGGTCTTGGTTTTTTTATTTTTATCCTGGAATATTAATAAAATGATATTTACGAAAAATCCTGGATGCCCCGACAAATATAAGCCTCAAAATCGTGTTCGATGACGCCGCATACAAGCGAGGGGTCACCTTACCTTGGTAGAATTGTACGAGGTGTCAAAATTTAGCTTGGTTACCACGTGACTTGGCAACTAGCTATGGTATGATTCCGGATGACATAAAATTAAATATGATTAAAAATGTTCCTGTAAGAAATATCTGGTACAGCATTACAAAATAAAACTTTTGAGTCGAGAAATACTCAATATTATTAACTATAAACGAAAGTAAAATTACTAATTCGGTTTAAGTATTTACAGTTTACATGAATGCCAGACGTATTGTGTCAACTTTTTTTTATTGTGTCTCTATTATGTCAATATTAAATTGTCATGGTTTATTGGCTATGTGCACGTCTGAAACGTCAAACGTCCCGAGACAATGTCAAAACTCAGAGATGTCAAATAATGACACATGAATATTTTATTTACTTTAGTAAACGAGAAAGACCCCGTATTGGAAATTTTACTGAAATAAATAAGAGAATAAATAAATACATACAAATGAAACGAATCGTAGGAAACCGTTAAGAAACCAATAGAAAACGTGAAAGTAAATTTGACAGTGGTCCCCGGTAAGTACACATTTCTGCCATTGTGTGCGCTACGATCCCCTAGCTTACCCTAACCACCTACTTCGCACATAGCCAATACTTCAAAGAAGTTGGTATACATACCAGTGACGTTTCAAATATACGTTCCGTATATCTTGACTGATATTGATACCAGCCAAAACAATGGCAAACCAAATTAAACTTTACGTTGTGTTGTGAGTTACAGAACTGATTCTGAGTTAATCATATATAAGCTACAAAACATATTGAAAGAGAAGAGACTCGCTGTTGTGCTCGCTGTGTCTAAGTGTGTCTCTCTTCCACCTATTGCCATATCAGTAGGGTGATCAAGTGATCATAATCAAAGAAGTTCTCATTGGAGTAGACGTTACTTATTGGTGGATTTAGATCAAACGAACGAGAAAACAATGTTGCACTAATTAACCTTTACGACGCCAACGACGTATTCGAAGTATATGCGCACCATCGATTTAACACAACGACGAATATATTCATCATGGCGACGGTGTGAAATGTGATATCAACCTACATGCACATTGCACTTCTATAGACAATGCGCTTAAAAGGTTAAATAAAATAATTACAACCTTTAATTGTCGAGAACATAGGTGTTATGACGTACGTTGTCATAATCACCTTCGTTCTTTATACTATGGTTCATATTCTATCTCTTATGGAAAATGAGTTGGCGTGTAAGTGTCACTGTCGTTCATACGGTATGGCGTTCAAAAGGTTAATTTGCTATTCATCAATGTTTGTCTGAAGATGTCAAACCCTACAAAGTTGAACCCTACAGAAATGCATGTAGGTTGATAGGTATCTCACTAGACGCCATGATGGATGTATGCGTCGTTGGCTTCGGACCGTTGGTGCGCAATATAGGTACGTTGCTAGCGTCGAAAAGGTTAATAATACTCGAAAAGTTAGAGGACATGTACCTATTTTTTTTTCGTTACGTTTCAGTAAACGTCAAAAATAAGGGGGATTTGGTTACATTAAACTGTATCTGTGTCACCTGCAACAGTGACAGTGCCGGTTTTCAGGGTGTCTACCCCAAACACCCGAAGATCGAAGTTCATATATTTCCTTCTCTATCACACCAATAAGCAAGTGTTATAGAGATGGATATAACCCAGTTACTTCACTTGACAAAATAGACCTCACAACGGTGTACCCTGTCACAACTGTCATGCCAGAACCATATGATGAGCCACGATGGGCCACGTACATGCGGTGGATCGAGATGCAAATATGTTTTTTATGATTGACTGTGACACGAATGTTTTTAAATCGACTTTGTAATCGACTCTCCGAATAGATAGGCTATATTATATCCCACGGCTTCGCTTGCATTCTTCGTAGTACGTCGACGCGGCGGAGCCGCGCGGGTAACTAGTATTAATCTAATAACAATAAAACGCAAACGCTACAAACGCTAGGATCTCACATAGATCCTGTAATTGGCTCTGTTGTAACTAATAATGTTGTTACTTAGTTTTATTGCTGTTGGTTCTCCTATGAATAAATATATAAATAATTTTTCTAAGTATAGCGATTGGAACACAGGTTTTAAGTAAATTCGGAATCTAGGTTTCGTGAATACATCATACATAATTAGTTTACTGAATTCATTCTTGGATGTTATACTGAGTTACAAAGAGTTGAAGGAACAGAAACTAGAAAACAACTCTCATACTTAGTCTGCTTTTATCAATCATATCTTTATTCAACTCTGGACCTCAAATTTTTAGTATTTGAAATATCCGGATATCTAAAACCGCCGAATATTGCCAAAAGTAGAAAACAACTGTCATACTCTTAGTCTGCTTTTGAATACTATTTATCTAAATATGCGGATTTTAGAATTCTTAGTACCTATTCGAAATATCCGGATATCAACAACAGCCAAATATTGCAGGCCTAGTTATGACTTATGAGATTATAAGAGGATAATCTGACATATAGTTTTTCTCAAACATGCAATAAAATCTTGACGGTTATGTTCGTTATAATAGGCTGAGAAGTACCTATCAGGTTTCGAGGGTGGCTTAATGAGCGGCCCATAATGAAATATCATACAAAATTGAAGGCTTAGGCTGGCAAAGTGAAACCACTTTTGTTTCCGGAAACAAAAGATGCGCGGCGGCGCCGTCTGTTGCAGCGCGTGTTTTTACTACTGAATCCTTAGAATTTCATATAGATTTTTCTTATAATTTTCTAATTTCATTCCATTATTGACGACCTGTTTAGACTAGTTGGTAGTGACTCTGCCTCCGATGCTAGAGGTCCCGGGTTCGAATCCCGGCCAGGGCATTTATTTGTGCATTATTCACGGATATTTGTTCTTGGGTCTTGGATGTTTTCTATGTATTTAAGTATGTATTTATCTATATAAGTATGTATATCGTCGTCTAGTACCCATAGTACAAGCTTTGCTTAGTTTGGGACTAGGTCGATTTGTGTAAGATTGTCCCCCAATTATTATGTGACAAAATCACTATATATGCCTCGGCGCGAATGGCAATTCGTGAAATCAACTGCCTCTGCCACATAATGTACATTTCCAACAGCGTGTAGGTACAACATTATTGTTTAGATGTTACCGTTTACATCTGTGACCAACGTTGTGTTATTTTTTCACGCAAACGTTACATTAATTAAACTAGCTAACAGGATTATGAATAGTCGGAGATTGCACTGATAGTGGTAAAAACTTCTATCTTATCTATCATTGTTTTTCATGCTCGTAATTGGTTATGTTTTATGTTTGTTATGCTCTTTACAACGATGGTTGCAAACAAGTGTATTACAAGTAAATTACTTCCGAGACTTTTTTGCATTTTTAGTTGTGACCTCTGTAGCCAGCCTCACACACATATGCGTGTGTCTGTACACGCCAACGTGTACGTGTGTCCCTGTAAATATACAAATACTACTACAAATGCAAAAACGTCTCAAATGTAATTTACCTGTACCTGCCTTATGTTATATACGCAGCGGCAAAAATAAAACTCGCACTAAATAAATAAATAATTAAATAAAACTTTATCCTCATTCACACCCTTACAGACACTTACTCAAAAACACTAACTTTCACATAAACAACTACAGCCATGACTTGCTATAGCTTACACAAAATATTTCTCAAAATCGAATTGTACCAGTGCATTATCGGCCTATTTAGCCTAGTTGGTAGTGCCACTGCCTCCGAAGCTAGAGGTCCCGGGTTCGATTCCCGGTAAGGGCATTTGTTTCTGTGGTGAGCAGAGACATTTGTTCCTGAGACTTGGATGTTTTTCTATGTATTTATGTATATATCTATTAAATATGTCGTCGTCTGGTACCCATAACACAAGCCTTATTGAGCTTACTGTGGGACTAGTTCGATTTGTGTAAAAAATTGTCCCAATATATAAAAAAAATATATATATATATAAATTTACTCCTTTTTTTATATATACAAATAATGTGTGTGTATTATGCCCGTAGGGTTGCGATCAATCCTGTCACAGGGACCAAGCTGAAAATCAGCGCTGGGTAGCACGCCTAGCATACGCTGAGACTGGTACCCATTACCCTGCACTTAAATATGTACCTATCTAGAAATAAGTTATTGTATACCTTTATTGTCTTGTATTTTTTGTGTTTGCGGTAATAAATGTATTTTGATTTGATTATTGGCTATGCGCGAAGTAGGTGGTGCGGGTAAGCTAGGCGATCGTAGCGCACACCATGGCATAAATGTGCACTTACCGAGGACCACTGTCAAATTTACTTTCACGTTTTCTATTGGTTTCTTCACGGTTTCGTACGATTCGTTTCGTTTGTATGTATTTATTTATTCTCTTATTTATTTCAGTAAAATTTCCAATACGCGTCTTTCTCGTTTACTAAAGTAAATAAAATATTCATGTCATTATTTGACATCTCTGAGTTTTGACATTGTCTCGGGACCTTTGACGTTTGACGTGCACATAGCCAATAGGTCGATTCACAAGAGCTGGCGCGGAAAATGTATGAAACTGTCATTAATTTCATAGACATTCCGCACCAGCTTTTGTGAATCGACCTATACGACAAAGTACTAAAATGATCATCTACATTTGCTCTTGACTGTACTAATAAGGCGAAATTTTAGTGGATAACACGTGAAGTATATTTAATTACTGTCTAGTGTCTACCCGGTTATCTAGCACTTTTCTAATTTATTGCAAGAAAAACGTGACATTTGAGGTTTTTTTATACCACGTCGGAGGCAAACAAGCGTACGGTCCGCCTGATGGTAAGCGGTCACCGCAGCCTATGGACGCCTGCAACTCCTAGGGGTGTCACATGCGACGTTGCCGACCCTTTAAGAATTTATACACTCCTTTCTTGAAGAACCCCATACTGTAGTCCGTCGTTTTGTTATTGTTTTGCACATTTTAATAAGGTTTCCTTTTAAAATCAGGCACCAAACTATATTAATTATTTTAACAGACAGTGTAGACAAATACTCATCAATTTTCTAAAATAAAACTAACCGGAAACTGGTTTACAAAGTAATTACTATTTGAACAAAAAAAAAATTAGGGTCAATGCATATCCAACGTATTTTGACCTTCATTACAATACGATACAGTTAAATATAGAGGTCAATCTAAAATGGTCGATTACCTTATCTCTTTTCATAAACGGTCTGTATCAACCAGATTAAGCTGAGCTCTCGCGAAGAACCTTTACTTTGAATCTTAAGGTCAAATTAATTCGGTTATTTAATGGCCATTGCAATTATATGAGTGGCCTTGAATTCCTTTCTCTGTCTTGCGTAATACATATTCACGCAATAATGAATGTTTTCATGTTTCTAACTACATACTTTAATTTGTATTATAGAATAGAATAGAAATAGAAAAAAACTTTATTTCGACAACCATGCTAAAAAATTATAATATACAATTTAAAATTACTTAATACTAAAGTTGCGAAAATGGGGCCCACTCAGCATGTGTCGGGTCACAAAGGCGTCCCGACGCTGGTTTTCTGTGGGTCCCGACAAAAAAAATGAGTTGCGCGTCCGATCCACACAACTGCACTAACAATGAATTTACACTGACACTAAAATTGTTACATACATAGTTATATTATGCGGGTATTTTATGGTATTTGTAGTTAATGGTTAGTTATGGACCCGAGTATGTCCTAAAACTACGACCAAGACCACCGGGGGATGGGCAGCAGCATCCCTGGAGTCCGTTGGATATACTGCGATCGCGACCGGCTTGCCAAACGTGGCGATACTGGCATTTACCACCCCATGAAATTGGGGGAGGCCTATGTCCAGCAGTGGACGTCCTTCGGCAGATATGGTGGTGATGGTTAGTTATTTGGAACAAATTTAATTTTATTTGAAGGTTTTAGCTAGAGGTATAAATTCACTAAGATAAGTCATTCTGTTCAAGGAAGAGAAAGAATTTTGTATTATCCGAGCTCATTTACAAAGCAGGCCCAGCAGTGGACAACACTAAGAGGATAATGTAAACTGTTCAATTCAGGAGGATCCACCCCACTGTGTCTAAATGCGTATATTATATCTGTTACATTTATGCCTTTTTTCCGGGGGGGGAATCCATTATGGATACCACCGCACTGCGGGGACAGGGCGGAGGTTATGTCGGACTTGCACCGACTAAAAACCCCCCGATCGTCCTCCTCAATGCATTTCGGACGGCTCCGGGACCTTCGTCGGAACGCACCAGTGCCGCCCTAGAGTCACACCTCTGTGGGTCCCACCATCTGTTTTCATAGACGATCACAGCCCCCAACTGCTACCGTCTTCGACCTCAAGGACCCCCTTTTACTCGCCTTCTACCATAGCAGTATTCTATGCCTTAGCTACAGGGAGTGATACCTTATGCCTATTAACCTGCCTGCGAAGATGTGAACATTATATGTAGAAAACTCCCGTTAGTTTCAGCCATATTGAATACAATGAAACGGGTCACTCACGTCTGATGTCGCTCGACATGTTTCAGATCGATTCGCGGTCTTTAATCATGAGTACCTACTTATCGCGGCGGCGGCTCGTGTGGCACACTAACCTACTACTACACGCACCACTACTAGCCTAGTGTTTAGTGGTGTTCTCCATACATTATGTAATGTAAAGGCCTTACATAATATGGGGCTGTCGAATTGTGTAGATTGTAACATGTAGATTGAACCTTATAATAACAATAATAATCGTATGGTATTTATTTTTCGAACCGTGAGATCTTCGAGAAGACAGTACGGTTGCCAGTTTTGTTGCACCTTTAGCACTACCCAGGGGTCACGTGTAGGGCAACGGTGGGTACTCCCTACGGACGTTGTGCAACTTTGACCCTCCTTTTCAATTGAGTGGGCAACTTGACTGTTTCGAAGTTCTCAAGCCGCCCGAAGGCCTCTAAGTTGCCTTAACGACTGCTGTCATAGACTGGGATTGAACCGTATAAGTACACAGCAGTAATGATTTAGTACTATTTCCAATTCCAGCACAAACGTAGTAATGAACTACACAGAAGTAGAGGGCAAGGTGCGTGAAGCGACTTCCGACGAGGCCTGGGGACCCACGGGGCAGCAGATGCAAGAACTAGCACTGGCAACTTTCACTTACGAGCACTTCCCTGAGGTCATGTCTATGCTGTGGCGGCGGATGCTGCACGACAATCGCTCGCATTGGAGAAGAACTTACAAGGTTAGTTCCATTCTAAGGCTACTTGTCTAAGCTCGCTTTTAAAATGCTAAGGAAGGTCTTAAAAAAGGTCATAGAAAAGTGGAGGGCAAGGCGCGCGAGGCCTGGAGTCCCACGGGACAGCATTTGCAAGAGCTAGTACTGGTAACCTTCACTTACGAACCCCTGAGGTCATGTCTATGCTGTGGCTGCAGATGCTTCATGATAACCGCTCACATTGGAGGAGAACTTACAAGGTTAGTTCCGCTCTAAGCCTTAAGATCTTTCTAAGCTCGCTTCTAAAGTCAAGTACTTGGACGGTTAGCTCCTCTAAGTCTTACAGAAGTACAGAAGGTCATAGAAAAGTGGAGGGCAAGGCGCGCGAAGCCTGGGGTCCCACGGGGCAGCAGATGCAAGAATAAGCACTAGCCACCTTCACTTATGAGCACTTCCCTGAGGTCATGTCTATGCTGTAGCGGCGGATGCTTCATGATAATCGCTCGCATTGGAGAAGAACTTACAAGGTCAGTTCCGCTCTAAGCCTTAAGATCTTCAATTACTTGGACCGTTAGATCCTCTAAGTCTTAGAGAAGTAGAGAAGTTCATAGAAAAGTGGAGGTGCGCGAAGCCTGGGGTCCCACGGGACAGCAGATGCAAGAACTAGCACTAGCCACCTTCACTTATGAGCACTTCCTTGAGGTCACGTCTATGCTGTGGCGGCGGATGCTTCATGATAATCGCTCGCATTGGAGGAGAACTTACAAGGTAAGTTTATGTCTCAGACCTAAGTTCTAAGCTCCCTTTCAGGGCTCGGAACCGGTTAATTTCAAAATCCTGAAATAGCCGAATATTTTTAATTAGTTTATGCTCTTTATGTAGGACTCAATAATGTATTTGGGTTATTACTTCATATTGTTAGATTGCCTGATTAAACATGAAATAGTAGACGAAAGAACGATAAGAACTAAAAAAATACCGGTATTTTAGTATGGACAGAATACCGGTTTCCGAGCCCTGCTCCCTTTTAAAGTGCCAAATGTGAGCCAGATGACAGGCCGCTGAGCCCTACCAGTCCTCTTTTAACTTTGAAACTTATTCTGCAGGAAGCATCTGATTTCCAATCGTCTTTCCATAGATTCCTACTGGATCCTTTCAATCTAGACAACATTCGCTAACCACCATTTATAATTTCCAGTGTCTCCTCCTGCTGAGCTACCTAGTCCGGAACGGGTCGGAGCGTGTGGTCACATCCGCTCGGGAGCACATATACGACCTGCGTTCCCTCGAGAACTACACTTACGTCGACGATGTTGGAAAGGACCAGGTATATAACTCGTGCCTCTCACACAGTTCAGACGCCCTTAATATTAACCAAAAGTCAAAGTCAAATATTTATCACCCCTGGAGTTGCAGGCGTCCATAGGCCATTCTTCAAATTACGCATATTTCATGCACCTATGAACGTTAATAAACTACCACTGTAAAATCAAGTAGGTGATTTTACCAACAAACTATGGGAAGAGCTGTAGCCTACCAACCTAACTGTCCTATCGTCCTAACAACCCTAGACAACCCTAAAGCCCTAGCATGCCTAGCCCTAACCATAGGTTAAAATATACATATATATAATAAGTGCGGGATGTCTGCACCAAGAGACCTAAGGCAACAGACGGAAAGGGTGAAGTGGGATATTCTCACTGCCAATCACACAGACTCATGTGACTGTTACGGTTAAAGGTGTCTTGACCACAGTAAGAAGAATGACAACAGCAGCGTCCAAACTCAAAGAGACTTTATTTACAAATTTACAAGCTATTTATACAGATTTTTACATATGTGTGTATTAATAATTATTATCTTAATTTAACATGTATATTTTCAATTTAACAAAACGTAGTTCGTACTTTGCCCGCTCTGTCAGCATCTGTGCAGTTTCTTGTCCCAAACCTTGATGCTGAATCTATGTAGGCATGTTCAACGCACGCGAACAACCACCGGTTCGGAAAAATAAACCTCTGCCACGAGAAGAACCGGCGTAAGAAACTCGGCGAGGTGTCTTTTTTTTTCAAAACAAAATACACTACCGCTCATTATTATTTAGGCACCCATACCTTTTTCCATACATCTGTATACAAAAATGACTACTACTAATTGCTGGTTCATAGAAAAGTGTAGTGTGTTGGTATGAACCAGCAATTAGTAGTTATTTAAGATATTGCAAAAAGAAAACTACCATTTAGAAGGGGGTCTCTGGCACCGATTTAAGGCTCAATAAGTCAGCTAAATAAAAAATGCAAAATGCACGCAAAACTGTCAAGGGACTCTGACTTGGCAGTGTATTTTTGTATACAGATGTATGGAAAAAGGGTATGGGTGCCTAAATAATTATGTGTGGTAGTGTACATTGTATAGTTAAATATAAAATTACAGTGTCAGCTACTACAAAATAACAATGCTACAGTAGAAAACCTATTTTCGAGATAGATTAGCCGTGCAGCTGCCAACTAGGAATAAGTGATTTTTGAATGTGTATTTTTTTGCAGGGTGTTAACGTCCGCCACAAGGTCCGCGAACTGATCGACTTCATCCAAGACGACGACAAACTGAGAGAGGAGAGGAAAAAGGCTAAGAAGAACAAAGATAAATATATCGGTAAGTGTATTCATAATAAAAAAATGTCGACTTTAATAAATGTATTTTCTTTCTAATAACCATATTTCTCTGCGTGATCGCATTAAAAATGAGTTCATCCGCAGCTCCAAAGTAGAATAGAATAGAATAGAACAAAACTTTATTTCGACAACCATGCTAAAAATTTATAATATACAATTTAAAATAACTAAATACTAAAGTTGCGAAAGTGGGGCCCACTCAGCATGTGTCGGGTCACAAAAGGTGTCCAGACGCTGGTTTTCTGTGGGTCCCGACAAAAAAATAAGTCCCGCAAACAATGCATTTACACTGACACCTGAGTAACCGATATAGACCTCCGAAACGCTAAACTTCAGTGGCAGCGGGCGGGGCACATTTCACGTAGAACCGATGGGCGGAGTGGCGACCACGTACCGGAAGGCGCAGCGTGGGTAGGCCCCGCACACTCAGACTAAGAAAAAAATATAGACGGAGCATTACGAACAAAGTTGTGAAGCAGATTTTTAAAACCATGCTCATTAAGGAAGCACACGCTCAGGCAGGCATATACACAGTAAACCATGCACAAACGCAAAACTAATGACCCTGACGCTATGTACTGAAGAGTTCTGTTCATGGTTTAGTTTGTATTATATGTGCGACCTACCTAGTGCTTACTTATTGGGCATGGTTTGAAAAACCGGCTTCATTATTTTATTCGTAATGCTCATCCTATCTTTTTTTCTTGGTCTGAGCCCGCACAAGATTCAATAGCTTATCAACTTATCATAATCGAGTAGAAGCGAAATCACTTAATTTATAACCACGATCTTCGATCAATAATAAACCTAGATACACTATCACCTGCAAATTCAAGTCGAAAAAGTGTCCGAATTTCATTGCCACTGTGTGCGTGTATAGGAGACACACAAAAAAAAGTAATGCGATTTGTACCATTTCCTTTTATTCGATATTAAGCCTTACATCACGAACATAACGTTTTATTTTGAATGATAGTGTTTGGCGGTTATAACATTACAAAATGCACGTATCGATTGTGGAAAATTTCCACAAAAGTCCGCATTATGTTAACAGATTGTACACCGTAAATCAAGAGCAATTCGGTTCAGTTTCGTTTCTGTTGATTTTCCACTGATTAGATGTCAACATTGGAACAGAGGCCGTATCGTGTGCCGTGGAGTCGAAATTGTTTTTTTTTAATAGGCATCGGTGGAATACAAGCATACCACTTGTCAGGCGGTAACGTCGATTTATACCAACACGACCACTTTGGCTTAGTTGATAGCGACCCTGTCTGTCTATTAAGCAGGAGGTCTCGGATTCGATTTCCGGTCAGGGCATTTATTTGTGTGGCAACTGTGCCAAGCACTTGAGCATGAATATTTGTTCCTGAGTCTTGGATGTTTTTTTATGTATTTAAGTATGTATTTATTTATATTTAAATATAAGTAGTATATATTATGTAGTAGCCATATTACAAGCTTTATTAAGTTTGGGACTATGTCGATTTGTGTAAGATTGTACCCTCATATTTTTTTTATTTTCATACCATATAAATCATCACGAACAATTTGCTTTAACTAAATGTTACAAGGGCATTTTCAGAAATAAGTGTACCCAATTAGCGTGAGTTGTTAAACAAAGTTAATCAATGTCAGTTTAGTGGCAATAATTAAGAAATAAATTTAAATGAAAACTGAATACATAGTTTATTTTTATCAGTTATATGCGTTGTCATAAAACAAAATTCTGAAAAGTCACAGGAACAAACCACGCTAGAATCATTTGGTTTAAAATATTCTTCATCTCTTTCTTTAGCTATAATTTACCTCCATTTATCTCTCTCAATTTCATTTTTTGGAAAACTGTAATTAGGTTAATAGTTAGGTTAGTAAGCTACATGTAAGTGAAAACCGTATCAAAATGAGTAAAAAAGTTTTTGATTTAAACAACGTATACTGAGCAGAGCGACATGTCAGACAAACAAAGTGTTACCACCCGATTTTGATATATGAATAAAGTAAAATACAAATACACTCCATACATAATTATGTGTGTACAATAAGAACAATACATGTAAACTTTCGTAAAAAAGTTTTCAGTCTGCGACTCCTTTCTTTCGAAATTTTACTATAGTCCAATTCGTCCGTTCTCCGTTTCGTTTCAATATACGACTAACTCAACGTGAGGGAAAGAGACAGCAGCGTAGCTGGTTGGCTGTTTGAGTATTTCAAATATTTACATAAAATATTTTTATAAGCGTGTTATAGCCTGATATAACTACAAATTCAATAAATTATGAAACTTTAAATAAATACTCATCGAAAATCCGAAATTCCATACTTTTTTAACGTCGTTAACGTGTTGTTTTTGCACTTTTTCACGGAGCACTTAGGCATGTTTACTCGCCGATGGCTAGCGCGCGACTGTGAACGCAAGAGTGCTTAAACGGAATTTAAGCACTCTTGAGCGTGGACGCCGTTGACAGGCAAATAGTGTATCTAGGTTTATTATTGATCGAAGACCACGATCGTAAAATAAAAACTATACCACGCGAGAACCTTCTTTATTTTAGAAACTCTAAGACTCAAATAAGAACATCTGTAAAATGACACGCCAATGCCACTGACAATATGTCAAATATAATGGTATTTAACTGCTTAGACTCGCCACATCATACGTCCTTATTATTCAAATTCCAATTCAAAATTCTTTATTTCTTAAACAACTAATACAAATCTTATAGAGACCGGCGTCTCCTTGTAGGTTATTTACAAAATAACCTGTGCCAGGAGGCACCGCTCTTCCATACCTACAATTTATTATTTATTTGCGCCTGTTTAGCCTAGTTGGTAGTGACTCTGCCTCCGAAGCTAGAGGTCCCGGGTTCGAATCCCGGCCAGGGCATTTTTTTGTGCATTTATCACGGATATCTGTTCTTGGGTCTTGGATGTTTTCTATGTATTTAAGTATGTATTTATCTATATAAGTATGTATATCATCGTCTAGTACCCATAGTACTTGTCCCCCAATATTTATTTATTTATTAAAAAAAAAATTGATTTACAATTTTTATTCTTAGTGTTGTACCATTCTTAAAACTACGAGTATTCTCCTTAGTTATTATAATAGTGTCTTTATGTTAGTGAGTGAATGTGTATGTATGTATGTGTATGTATCGAAGTTAACTGTCAAGCTAATACTGGTTTTTGAGACGACTTTAACGTACGTCAGTAAGCATTGTGAATATCCGCCACGTGCTCGGGCGTATTCGGCTCCGCTCTGCGATACCCGCCTCGAGCGACGCCTTATGCAAGGTCTGACAGCCATTTTTACGATGTAAATTGGTTCTACAGATTATGGTTTGCCTATGGGTAGTGTTAACTTCCTTATGTGTTTGCCAGGTATGTCCTCGGAGGCTGGAGCCATGGGTATGCGCGGGTCGGGAGGCTGGGGCGAGTACAGCGACCGCGGCACTGGCGGAGGCAGCAACTGGGGTAATTCGTGTTTACTTTTCCCTTACTATTGTTTATTTCTGCATTTGAAGGGGTTAATTTAGTAATTTATTGTCTATCTGTATTCATAAAAAAACTGGCCAAGTGCGAGTCGGACTCGCGCACGAAGGGTTCCGTACCATTATCTGTAATAAACGGCAAAACATTCACGTTTGTTGTATGGGACTCACGTTTGTTAAATATTTATTTTATTCTGTTTTTTAGTATTTGTTGTTATAGCGGCAACAGAAATACATCATCTCTAAAAATTTCAGCTGTCTATTACGGATCATGAGATACAGCGTGGTGAGAGACGAACAGACAGACGGACGGACGAACAACGGAGTCTTAGTAATAGGGTCCCGTTTTACCCTTTGGGTACGGAATCCTAAAAATAAAGCCTCTGTTAAAAAAACAAGGCGACATTCAAGTGTAATTTTACTGGTTTTCTTACCATCATACCGAAACAGTGCAAAAACTGCTGCCTGTATAATAAATAAATATTAGGGGTCAATTTTTACACAAGTCGATTAGTCCCAAAGTAAGCTTAATAAGGCTTGTATTATGGGTACTAGACGACGATATATTTAATAGATATATACTTTAATATATAGAAAATATCCAATTCTTAGGAACAAAATGTTTCTGCTTACCACAGAAACAGATGCCCTTACCGGGATTCGAGAACTAGGAATTATTATTGAACTATTAATTAGGAACTAGAAATTCTGGAACTAGAGATTTAAGTTTACTTATTTTAATTTTAGCGCTTAGAGATCATTTACATCTCTATGGACTTTGAAATAATTGTTATTAATCGTATTTGGACGCTCAGAGACCATATAAATCTCTGAGATATTACATTAATTTTATATACTTTTTGTTTATTCGGACACAGATCGTATTCAATACGTCCTTAATATTTGTAAATTTATTTTCATCGAATTGTTAATCAGTATATTTTTTTAATCATTATTATTAAGTAAGTTTGTCAGTTTTTTAAATTGTATAAATTCACGTGGCCTATTTTCAGAATAAATATTTGATTTTGAGAGGCTTCGGAGGCAATGTCACTACCAACTAGGCTAAACAGGCTGACAATGACTAGTTGCTACTATGTAATCTTATGACCACTCAAAATATGTGCATTGTTATATCCAAAACGAGCCAATTACGTAAAGAAGCTGACATCAAAATGATGATGTTTGATTTCAGACGAACCCAAAGAAAGACATGAGGAGGACGACTACGACCGCGCGGACGATTCCGACGGCGACTACAGCCACGGGCCCGCCCACGCCACCGCCAGGAAACCCGCCAAGTAAATGATACTTTAATACGGTATTTATTTATTTTTTTCATGGTGCCATTCGGTATTAGGTAGCGGACCCCAGGCATCCTTCAGGATGCAACTGTACTGGGAATAACGCTAGGAGGATGATGATGGTGCCATTCGGAATTCGAATATTTCGAATCAATTTTTCGAGACTATCAAATGTCTTGCTTTACTGTTAGGCTGGGTTGCACCGACTTGCGATCACAGACTGATCAACGTTAAATATGGCGCTGGTAGCTGTCATCCTATAGAAACTTGTCAAACTTTCCACACATTCAGATTTTAACGAACACAGCTTACGATTATAGATGGTTTGGTGCATCCCAGCCTTAGCGATGCTTCTAAAGAGAACTGCTTTAGGAAACTTAAGCTCCAAATTAGAAGTTACAGGAAAAATATACCCTTTTGAAAAGGCACTCCTGAAATGGACCTAGCTGTAATTAGAGCACCATAAAGGGCATGAAGTCTGCCTGGGCTTAAGTGAATGTCGATTATCTCCGCAAGCAATAGATTACGAGTGCACTAATAGAAATATGGCGGTCCATTTACCTTAAGTATCAGGTGTTCAAGTAAATGGGGGGTATACTTAATATGAAGAATAAGTCTAACGTCAATTTTATATTGAAGCAATTAATTTTTTTGCCAAAGACCCTAGAGTTGATAATCTGGTAAAATGTTAATGCATGCAGTGTTTATCTATTTATTTATTTATTTAATCTTCATTGCACAAAAGTAAAACTTATAGTACAAAAGGCGGACTTAATGCCATAAGGCATTCTCTACCAGTCAACCTTAAGGCAAAGCAGAAAAATTGTGGGCGGTGCAACTAAACTTATCTATGAAGTGTGTTATCTTTTATGACTGACTACAATGAGCTAGCGAAACCGCACAATAGGACAATGGATTGGACATAGGGAATGCAATCCCGCATGAAGAAATCATTCCGGTATTCAGCGGGATTGAGATTTCTACTCCCGCTGGATCCCGGTATTGGCGGGATCCCGCAAGTTAATGAGCTATTTTTCACTACACAGCTCGGAAAGTACCCACTTTGTCCTTAAATCGCTCGTCACCCATTTCAAACGCCTCATGATGGCGTCATGTTTCAAAGTTTTGCTGGTTTTTGGTGCGTTTCCTTGCTTTAGTGTGGTGAAAAATATTATGTTTCACTCTGGAGCAAAGTTTGATTAACTCTCGTGCCTTGAGACCCTCGCAGCTCTAGAATCTTCCGCTTGCTCGGGTCTCAATATTGGCACGAGCGGTTAAGCAACAACTTTGCAGTTGGCACCCTGGTAAAACAAATAACTATCATATAGTTTGTTACAAATTGGTAGTAAATATTAGGAATTAGTATGTAATAAAAAAGGAAAATATAATTAAAAATAGTTCTTTATTGACTTTTTGCAGATCCTACTAAGAAATATAAAGTTTTAACAAAAAAAAAACATATTATAACATTAATATTCTTTAAAATCACAATTAATAACCAAATCAGAAATACGTCGTTCATCGTTTTATTTATGCATTATTTTGAAAGTAACTACGTAAAAATGTTAATGTGTTTATCGTACGAGTAGCACGTATAAACTATGTCGCTCTTCAATCCCGCGGGATTCCGCATAATTTACGTGCGGGATTAATACCGCATATAGCATGCGGGATCCCGGTATCCCGGTATTGCATTCCCTAGTCAAAGTTAAAGGGCTTACTTCTTAATAACACGTCACCGTCAAAATAAAATCTTAATGATAAGAACTTACTAATAGTTGTTAGAGTGAAGTAAATAGGTTAAGTTATACTTAATTATAAGCTAAGCATAAAAAAATTGCGGTCCTCGCCATCAAACTTCACAGTTTGGCGAGTTTTTATTGTGTGTAAAATTTAATGTCTTTTTCTTGAATAAAATTAAAAAAAAAAACATCTATCGACTAAAAGCCCATAGAAAAAAGTTTTATGTCTACGCAATAAGAGCGTAAACGACGTCGACGCGTCGACCGGCGTCGCCTGACCCGATCCGAGCCGAAACATGTCTTTGTAGCTCTGATTGCGTGGACATAAAGCTTTTTTCTATCGGCTTTTACCGATTCCGCGTCGATAGATGTGGGGAGTCGCTTAAGTTGGTCGGTTCTGGTTGTGTCCAATCCATTGTCCTATTGTGCGGTTTCGCTAGCTCATTGTAGCTTAACCATTCAAATGGGTGTCAGACCCATTCAAGAGTTGCCTCCGGCCGGTCATTTTCACCACTCATTGTTAAAACTAAAACAGTTTACCTTCAATCTAATATTCGTATTTGGTTTCCAGAGAGAACGTGTACCGCGACGACGGCGCCGGAAGTCCGCCGCCTCGCTCGCTCACCTCCACTGTGAGCGAGCGCGAGCGGGACGGCGACTACGTCAGCACCGCCCTCAGCAGCTCCAACACACTCAACATCAGTCTCAAGAGCCCGGTCAAGACTAAGAGCAGCACTCCTACCAAGAAGATCGATTTAGGTACGTATTCACTTTGAACAAACATTTCCACGACACAGGGTTGGAAGGCCTCCCACGAGGTTTTTATACCTAAATCCTAGTTGTAGTCCTTTATTTGGAATTTTAATAATAACAATTTTATTGTATTTTTCTGAAATATGACATTCTTTTTGTCGAACATAAATGATTTTACACCACACCTTGCCAAAAAGCGCGTTTTTCCGCACGCTGCGCGTCCGGAAAACCCCACTTTTTTGCCAACTGGTGACGTAAAATTGTGTACAAAACACGGGTCGTAAAAGAAATAGCCCTCTCTCGCATATTTATGACCCTCGCCTGCGGCTCGGGCCTCAAACATCTGCGATATTGGCCTTTCTTTGTTTTACAACACTTGTATCGTAATGTACTATTACAGTACATATGATGCTACTTTACCGCACTTCAGCAGATTACGTGCATATGTCGAAACTTTAATGAGCCATATGTACTGTAAAACGTTGTACGATACACGTGCGAATAGGTAATTCGCAACTCGTGTCGATTTAAAACACTCCCTTCGGTCGTGTTTTAATTTATCACCACTCGTTGCGAATTTCCTGTTCTCTGCACTTGTATCGTAATGTACTATTGTATTAGATAATTTGACATTCTGTATTCAAAACATTTGCTCATAAACGATGCCATGATAATAACCAAGCATACTAAGCTACAATAGCCTAATCGTCCAAGGGCGTAATGCATACATCCTTTTCTTACGTATTAAGTTTTCTCACGCTGTCTCAGTCATGCATTTGCTAACGTCGAATAGCGCCATTTTTTTATCTTAGTTTCGGTTTTTCTGCTTATTTATTTCTTCCAAGTGTGATGACTGAAGAAAAACGTATGTGTATTACGCGCGGTAAGAGTGGTTTTACAAACTTGTTGACTGTCGTTCGTAATAACCCGCTTACCGCCCTTAATATACATCATCGTCATGTTAGCCGAAAGACGTCCAGTGCTTTACATGGGCCTCCTCAACGACTTACACAATGACCGGTCCTGGGCAATCTTCATCCAGCGGACACCCGGGACGCTTACCCTTAGTATAAAATACCATAATTATTATTGGATATTTATTGTTCTGGTAAAAGAGTTTAATTAAGATTCACAAAACATTTTAATTTGAGGAACGCTATCATTTATTTATGTACAACGTAAATATATACAAGAATACTTGATCAAAATAATATAAAGAAAATTAAAACTAACTTAAATCTAAAATGGGCCCTTGAGGCATTGTACCGAGGATGCCAGTTCTTCGGTCAACAGTTACGTCAACCAGACGCTTCGCAATTTCTGCAAATAACTTATGCGCGCTGGGACCCCATGGACTAGAGTTTCGACGCCAAAAGGTACAAACATGTACTCTCTGCCGAGGCCCTTGTATTTATTACGCTTTAGAATTTCGGCGTTTTCCGCCGCTGCACCCGCTTTTACTGTAGTCCGTTGGAGATGAGACGGTGCCAGTGTGTCTACACAGGTAGCATCCCACACCAACATCCGTCCCACGCTCCAAGGAACTAAAGACACCCCATCAGGTCTCTTGCCATCGTCCCTGACCATGCCAGTCGGCTCAACAAGAGCAGGCGTTAAGTGACATTGCAAATGACATGACATGGTATTCAGCAACCACATTTTCTTACCACATCTACAACCTTCGGATATCACCTATACTTATGTTGACGAAAAATAAATGTAATTTCATTTAATTTAAAAATATGTTGAATCAGGTGCGGCCGCGACGTACGGCAAGACGGCGAGCCCGGCGCCGGCCCCGCTCGCCGCCGCCGCCGCCGCCGCCCCCGCCCCCGCCGCCCCCGCCGCGCACTCCAACAACAAGCAGGCGCAGGAGCTGCTCGACGACCTGTTCAAGACCTGCCCCGGCCCCGCGCCCGGCGGCCTGGGCGAGGACGACTTCGACCCCAGGTAACTTAGCCACAGTAACCAAACTACACTTCAATAGTTATTTGTTTAACCCTTGGTACGTCGGAGGGGATCGCAAACTTGCACCTAGTGTTGGTAAAGACTTAAGTTTTTGGAGTCTCGAATTCAAGAACTCGACTCATATTTACGGGACTCCAAGCTTAAAAGACTTCCGAGTCTTTTGAGTCATGAGTCGAGTCCTTTTACGAGTCTTATCGAGTCCTGTAGTCACAACTCGAGCCTTATAATTTATAGTATTTTTTTTTTATTTTTACTTTAGGCGTGCGTCAAAATACTTTAATCTAATAGCAAAAAACTCACTTTTGAAGTTTCTATCCAAAGAACTGATTTCTACAGTACCTACTTCACTGAGTAGGCCGCATAACCTTACGTGTTTCTACAAGTACAGTTGAGTTCTAATCATAATGAGTTAAAAGCCCTTTTTTACACTTAAGACGGCGCAGTACGATCGGTGTGGATCGGTTCTCCATACAAACGTATTTAGACTCTCATTTTAAAACGCCATGCTAGAATAACATGAAACTTTGTATACACAATGGGATCCGGCATACCTAGGTCAAAAATTAGTTTCTGTTGCTAGAAATTGAAAAAGAAAAAAAAATACAGCAGATTTAAGTTTTTTACGGCTTGTATGAAAACTGTATACAAAGTTTCACGTTATTCTAGCATGGCGTTTTAAAATGAGAGCGTAAATACGTTTGTATGGAGAACCGAACGTACTGCGGACTCTTAAGTAGACAAGTCAGATACACTTATGACTCCAGAGGAATCATATGGGCGTCTTCACTCTACCTTTTGACTCTTAACGTCAGGCAGACCTTGTTTATCATGTAACTCTTTATTTGGCGGCATGTTAAGCCTAGTTGGTAGTGACACTGCCTCCGAAGCTAGAGGTCCCGGGTTCGAATCCCGGCCAGGGCATTATTTGTGCATTTAGCACGGATTTTGTTCTTGGGCCTTGGATGTTCTCTATGTATTTATCTATATAAGTATGTATATCGTCGTTTAGTACCCATAGTACAAGCTTTGCTTAATTTGGGACTTGTGTAAGATTGTACCCCAATATTTTTTTTTTTTTTTTTTTTATATTCCAGAGCCGAGGAACCAAAAGCACCAGCACCGAGCGCTACCGAATTCGGTGACTTCACGAACGCATTCGGGGCGCCCGAACCTGTGGCCAACGATGCGTTCGCTGACTTCAGCAGCGCTTTCACTGGACCGCCCGTTAATACTGTCAACAACAATGTTGGTGAGTGGCTGCCTCTTTAATACCAGTGTATAGTCCATTTCAAATCAAATACCCGATGGCCCGATTGCACTTAAATCTTAACAATAGGGCTCATAATATTTGGCTTTTGTTTGCTAATTGCTTTACTACCCTAGCACTTAAAATTGGCACGCGTCGGTGCAATCTGCATACAACTAAAGCTTAAAAAAATACCACGCCGCAAAAGGGTCTGGACAGGTATCTTTTGTTATCGTTATCACTAATCCTATTGTTAACGCCTAATGACCGTCTCAAGTGGAATCGGGCCATGGTATTTGAAATGGACTATAACCAGTGCAGTGGTTGAATGTTGACTATGGTTGTGAAACTGACTTTCTTGGGTTTAACTCTTGGGAAGCCGATCTCAAACATTTGCTACCTAAATCATGACCTTGAAGTTTATAACGTAAGCTTCAAACTGTTCTGGATTTTCTGGACGAATACGGAACAAGGCATGCATGTCAGCCGAAGGACGTCCACTGCTGGACATAGGCCTCCCCCAAAAAGAGCCACAATGACGTTCTGCATGGGGGGTAAAATCGCAGTATCACCACTTCATCCCAGGGATGCTGCTGCCCATCTTCCGGTGATCTTGGTCGTAGTTTTAGGACATAACCCGGATCCGGCTGGAACAAAGCATACTAAGGTTTAACCCAGGATTTCATTAAGCAAGTTTGCGTCAGACCCTCCACGCTGTGGACCGCAGACCTGGTGGCGGTCGCGGGTGGCCCATTGTGCCACTGACATACTGCCTATTGACATATGGCCTTTGGGCTTTGAGCGCAGTTCAGTTTACAAGGCTGGGTTGCACCAAACCATCTGTGATTGTAAGAGGTTTTCGTTAAAATCTCATTGTATCGAAAGTTTGACAAGTTCCTATGGGATGACAGCTGCCGGCGCCATATTTCACGTTGATCGGTCTGTGATCGTAAGTTGGTGCAACTCGCCCCAAGTATCAGTATAATGAATTGTAAGTGCATCTTATGATGAAGTTTTCAATAACAGTTTTTTCTCTCAGTTCCAGCCCCAGTGGTTGCCCCTGCCTCAAACCTGGACCTGCTCAGCGATTTAGCTCCTCCACCGCTGGCTCCGATGGGAGGCTTCACCGACTTGGACTCACTGTCATCCCAGTTCTCCGGAGTCACTCTACAGCCCACACAGCCATTACAACCTGGTGAGTTGGCATTGGTAAAGGTTCATCAGTTCCAATGAAAATTAATAACCACAGAGTAGAGTTATAAAGTATTTATGTTCGTTCGCGTTAAGGAAATAGTCAGTTTCGCAAAAACTTTTTCTCAATCATGCAATAAAATTTCGTCATTACGTACGTTATAACAGGCTTCAAAGTATTACGTTGCAGGCGGAACAACTCGGGAGAACTGTAAAGGAATTTCATACAAAATTGAAGGCCTAGACCGGGAAGTAAATTTTTATAAATTTTAATGTCAAACATTGCGTCTGTTAAATTTGTTTTTTGTGTGGTGTATTTTTTTGATTTCATTGCATATGTGAGAAAATCACTATACAAATCTCGGCGAGAAACGTTGGGCTGCAGGCCGCGTATCCCTATCCGGGTCTATATCTACTTGGCCTCCAACCCTTCGTTTCCCGGCCTCTATAGTAATGTACTATTATTGTGTTTTTACCACTTTTGTTTTTAACGAATAAGTGAGATACCCTTTTTTAACTTTATTTGATGGGCCAAGGACACGAACATTGCATACGAAAGCTAACTTTGAAGCGGTCGATGTGAACTCGGCTTTTTAATTTACTACTGTACTACCGTGGCTGAGGGTGGTATTCCACTCATCCAATATCTTTATCCAAGTTTAATTTTTTTTGCGTAGCCATATTGATTTAAATGTCATCCATCAGAATCTTTGATCAAATGTCGGGGTCCCTTCCAAGTTTGATGAAACCATCCAATATCTTTGATCAATGTATATTGGACAAAGATATTGGATGAGTGGAATACCACCCTAAGCCGAAGGACAGAGATGAGGATGACCCACTGTTTTCTTAACACGAACGAACTATAGGAAGTTCGCTCATTATGGATGATTATATTGTGGACAGGAGTGTAGGGTTTTTCAGGGGTTAAATGACCTATGATCAAATTAGGTACAAATCGCTAATAAAGCGTATTCTGTCCTCTGAAAGTACCTGATTTTTGACAGGCTATTATAAACTCTAGTCTCTGGTGATACAAGTTTGTAACCCTCTATAGATGATATTTCTTTCTAGAAAAGTTTACAGTAAATTATACAATAATAATCATCCATACATCTATCAAAACTTGAAATCTTTTCGCAATAACTGATGAACTTTTATAAAACTAAACATGGTTTTTACTGAGCTGGACAATCAAACAGCGAATTGTTCCTTTTTTGAGTAATTTTATGGAATTTAATGAGCTGTTTGCCATTATTAATTAGATCATTTGCTTAAGCGAATGAGATGAGAAGTCTTTCCAATAGATACTAAATATCGAAACAATTTACTTCTTTGACGAATTGTTTTGAATTTCAAAACTTTTCATATTGTAGCAAATTTTGACTCTTAATGTTTTAAAAGACTTATCTCAATCATTTTAATTTTCGTTGTGTTATAAATGTTATGATATAATTGTTTCTCATGCAAAAGATATCAGATACAATATTTTTTTATTCCATTACTCACATCAGTTTAAAAAGATATTGGTCTGCACGCATGTATTTGGATTTTAGACTATAAAAGACTAAATTAAATATTCACACTTTCGAAACAGCCAGCTTGCGATTTTTCTATCGTGTTTACTGTATGTTCAAAATACACTGACTCCTGTCTGCATGAAACGTGACATAAATGTTTCTAGTGTAAATACAGTTTTGGGCACATTCAGGTGTTTTTCATTTGCAGAAAATGAAAAAAAGAAACCCGATCTCCGCAGAGAGTTGAAATCCCTCGTAGATGTCTTACATGGCTTAGACAGAATTAGCAGCGAGGTTCAAGCGAAAAAACTGGCTTCGGTCATCGGTGATGTTCTGAAGATCCTCCCTGGGCCTGTGACAGTGCAAAAGTTGAGCGGAATCGACGGAAAAACCATTGACAGTGAAGTTTTGGAATTGTTTGTGCAGTGTTTGAGCAGTGTAGTGCGAGTTTTGTTATCATCCTGGCCGTTGTTCAAGAATGAAGTGGAACGCCTGTTCACTGTTGAAGAAAGTTTCGAGGTTAGTTACGAAACACTAGCAGTTTTATGCGGATTTCTGAAAAACGAAAGGAATGAGGTCTCTCTGAAGGCATTAGCTTCAATTTTGACAGAGTATGTCAAAAGTGATGTAGTTTTGACAGCTATTATAGACTCCAGTAGCGCCAAATTTGAAGAAAAAACTGAGCAGTTTAAACATCAGGATGAATGGGAAAGTTTTGTACAACTGCTCGTTACGTTGCCTGAAAGACTGGCCAATAAATTGGAAAGGAATACTCCTAAATATTTCTCGCATGAGAACTATTCTTATAATCTGATCTTTCACATAATTAGGAGCATGGATTTTATGACAGAGTCTAGTTATGCGCAGAACATACAGTATGACATTTCATACATCTCATTTTTAGTGTCAAAAGTGATCATAAATTACAATATGAGCGGGAATTCTGATGCCATATTTAAATTTGTGGACACGCTCATAGGCTGGTCGATCAATGACACTGAAACAATGTTTCTGAGACGAAAACTTGTACAGAAAATGTTCTTCCACTTAAACAGGCAAGCTATTGACTTTATCTCACTAACATTGCTAAACAGATCACCTATAGACTATAAAAAGTCCGAACAAGCCATTTTACATGTGCTTGGAGACAATTTCGATCAAAAGAAGGACTGGAAAGAAATATTAACATTTAGAATACCTCTATACATTCAGCCGAAAGACTACAAGGACACAATTATACCAGAAAACTTGATTTACTATCTATCTACGACAAAAGATAGTAAAGTTTTGACGGAACTAGTTATAAAATTGAGTCATGTCTGGTCTGATGTCAAACATTCAGATGTGTCTAATATAACACATCACATGTACATTTCTCAGTTACTGATTCTCGGTATCAAATATTGTGTAGTTATCTACACTGAAAGCAAAGAAAATTGGTCACTGAATGAGCTAAAAACTGTCCTTCATAAAGGCATGTCAAAACATCTTGATGTAATGTCGCAAGAATACAGGTGTATCGGAATGGCCACTATTGAAATAATTTTAAAATTGTTAGCAGAACTGGACGATACTGACAAAGCAGCGCCAAAACTAAGCTTTGATTACAAAGAAATGGGCGCACCCTGTGTCGAAATACATAATCATCTCAAAGAACTAACACACAAATGCCTAATAGACCGCAAGAAAAAGATACCTAAAGATTTCAAACTGAAATGCATAGACTTGAAAGGAACTCTCGATCTCATTGCTATGAAAGTAATAGATGAAAATAGATGTGTTCACAATAATACAATAATGACATGCGCTGTCAAAAACCCAGAGCAAACTAAAGATATTGTTAAAACCATAATCTCTGTCAAACTTGATGCTTTAGACAAGAGCAAGAAACTGTCTGAGGATTTAGATTCAGATGACGATCTGCGACCTTATGACATGTCAAATGACATAGTGATTTCCGATAAGAATAGACCAGCATATGTTAGAGATCTAATAGAGCTCATAACAGAGGCAAAAGAAGCTGATATCTTCGAGACTGCAGTAAAAGCAGCTGAAGAGTTAGTGACAAAACAGCTCAAAAACGAAGACCCGAAACTAGCCAAAGAATTGCTCGATCTCTTCATTCATTTGGATGATAGATTCCACGTGGACGATTTTGATGGCATCAAGTTCAATACAGCAGTTGCTATCTTATGTAGTCAGCCTAAAGTTTGCGCTGAGCATATTTGCAAAGAGATTCATACAGATGTGGGCAGATATTCCATCGCTACAAAAATCTTCATGCTAGATGTCTTATCGGAGGCGGCCAATAGAATCGCCGATGTAAGACCACAAAGCGAACCAAAGCTCATCGAACCCGATGGTATAAGTGAAGAAGAAGCAAACGCCGCAGAAGAAATCATACGCCAGAGACTTGTACAAAAAACTAGATATTTCCACTCAAAAAGGCCACATCCTTTCTCAAAAGCGAAAAAGAACCAATTCGCAGCTGTATCTGACAGCTTTTTCTATCCTTTAGTAGGCGGGTTCGGGATCCGACAGCTAAAGTTAAGCCACCAGAACCAAAAGCAAGACATCGACAACATTCTCCTATTCAAATACCTTTCCGTAATCGGGAATATAATTCTAGCGTCTAAAAACTGCCCGAAATGCCCAAGCTACTGTTGGGACGTCGTTCAGATGATTCTGTATCTGAGATACACACCGGACCCTAAGATCCAACAATGCGTGGTTGGTATGTTAGCCAGGGTGATCCTAGCTTTACCACCATCTATACTTCGAAGCGATTTCCTGAAGTCTATGTTGGAACTTCGTTCCTGGCTAGGAGACTTGCTAACGAACGGAGATTTGAGTTTGAAAATGGGTGGTCCGAAGTCGGAAGTAGCAGTGGCCGCCGGTCAAGTGCTCTCCCTTCTGGAGTCTAACTTGGGAGAGTTTGATGAAGACTAGAATTTGTGTACAGCTTGGCCAGAGACGGTAGAAGACAAATGCAAGCACTGCTCCAAGTTGCTGTGCAATCACGAGGTTTTCTTGGTGAATGACATTTCGTTATCGTCGTACTCGCGTTCGCGTAAAGAACGTCATTGAATTCGTTTGTCAGGGTAGGTTCTTCCGAGACATACATCGTCAGTGTTGTCATGATATCAAGCAAAATTGCCCTCAATCTAGTTATCATGCTGGGAATAAGAACAAGATATCAGCTTTGCACTTTTGCCAATTGAAATAATATTGATTCATGAGATTATCTAGTTGTCAATTGTTCAAATCGGCTGTTTATCTAATGAGAAATTATGAACTGGCCAACACTGGAAAAAATTAATCTGTCGTAGATTTAGGTATACAGAACAAATAAGGTGAGAAAATTATTTCCCTGTCAAATTCTTTATGACATTGACTTTACGTTGAATTTGATTATGGATTAGATTGTTTAAATACACCTGTAACGGCAATTTGTTCTGAAGATCTGCTCAAAATTGATGTGTTAAATTGAATAAAACAAATCGATTATAACGTCTAGTGACTGGAGTGAGACTGAGCAATACGGCCATAACTCAAAAGTATTGCTGTCACTAGACGATAATTCTAGTTCGCAATATTATTGTTTTGTCTCGAAATAACCTGCACCGCTCTACCGTCGACCAAGCTGTACTTGAAAGTTGCTATAGCAACCCGCAGGCATAGTCGCCAGCAATAGATAGTTGTAAGTACTGAATTTATCGCCTAATTTAATCTTAGCTCTAAGAAAAACGTATTTTGTGTGAATATACAAGTAGATCTGTAAGACGATGTCCTTAGTAATTTGGGGTAGTCTTATGTTTATGTGTAGAAGCTGCTACGTTGTAAAAAAATGTCCAGTTGTGTAATGTATAAATTTTTCTGGCAGGAATGAAGCTATGCGAGACTTCCTTATCAAGTTTTAATGCTTAGTCTATCGATATTTTAAAAGTATAAGTGTGACGCGTTTGTAAATAAATAGAAAATAATATCAAAATAGCGATTTTATACCGATACTTATATTTCATAATTGTAATAAAACATTTCAAAGAGGACTTCTAGTCCAAAACGTTATTTATCTGACTTCTTAAATGTAGTTTTTCCCAAACACAATCTGTTTTCTTAAGACCTACGTATTCCTCGAAAGATAACCTACAACATTATTATGTCAAGCACTATTGGCATGACGTGCCTGCTAGAAAAATATCTAGGTATACTAATGATTGAGGAAATTACGAATGATGTAGGTATAAATGTATAAATCAGCTTTTTAATTGTTTATAAAAGGAAAACATAACTGTACTGATTCGATTTAATAAACAAATAGGTAAGATGGAATCAAAAGTATTGAGCGCAAAATACTTGATATCAAGATTTCTTAATTGTATAATTTCTAAATAACGTTTAGTGCGATACAGCATTTATTTGACCATCTTAATAAATGTATCCTTTTATAACTGAATCGCTATGTATGTATACGTTTTTGATTTGTGTATCTTTAACACACTCTGCTTTTTCTTTTTTATAAGTAAGGATAAGAAATACAATTTCAAACCAGTAGATATTGTTATTGAAACAACTTGCATTGTTGTGATTTTAGAGCTCGTCCCCTTTTGTCGGATGTCGGATCCGGATTTTTATCGGGTGTCGGCGGCTCATACAAATTGGTGTCCGACAAATGTGAACAGCTTCATATAAAATATTCTGCCACTGGTACATCCGATTAAACTCCGGACCCGACATCCGACTAGTGGGAACCAGCTCTTAGGAGTTAAAGAGATTATAAAATGAAAAAGGTACATTTTCAACTTACAACTTACAACTCGTATAACATAAGTAACTTTGATAAATCATTATTTGGCCTAATATTACAACATAGCCATCTTGATTTTAGCCAATTTAATTTAAGCGCAACAAATAAATAAACATTAGGTGACCCCGGGCCAGCGACAGATTTCTGTGACCAAGTTCCTTACGATAACTTGTACATGTACAATGCTTCAGAGAGCTATATTATGTTATAAAGCCCCGTAAACGTCAGCTGTGATTCCAGTGGTGGGTTGGAATGCGGTGGCAGACGATTTTTCCTTAAGCTTTCCTTTCTTTATAGCAATTCGATAAAAGTTTCAATCGAGAGTAAATTACATATTTTTTTTACTTTTACACACCAACGGAGCACCCGCAGGTATCCACGGGGCTTCAGAATACGTATTCCTTAAGCATCGGACAAATTATCGTTCGAGAGGAAATGACTGACGATATTTGCTCTTGGCCCGATGACTATGTAGTGTCATTTTGTGTTAAATATGAATGTAATGTCTGTCTGAAGTCACAAATTGACGTTAATTTAAATAAGATAGTCATAAAATGTTGTTGTGTGTAAATACATACTAGCGGCTAGTTGAAATAAACTTAAGATAATAAAAATAAATGGTCGTTCTATCGCAAAAAGTTAGGTACACTTATACTTAGTCGGCTCATAAGTTCTGTCATATACATAGTATCAAATAACAACAAAAGTTTAAGTTTATTCCGTATAATTTGTACAGCGTTTGAAAGCTTATAAACTAGAGAATCTAAATGTATAACATTTATTCAAAATGACCGCCATAATTATCTACACAGGCTTGAAGTCTGCGTGGCCAGTCGTCAATGGATTCACGCACCACTTTCATGTCGATATTGGCCACTGCCGTAGCAAGGGATTTTTTCAGCGAGTCTAGATTTGCATGAGGTTTTGAGCACACCTTTTCCTCTAAATACTGCCATATTTTATAGTCTAACGGATTAAGATCTGGGCTAGAGGAGGGCCAATCTTCATGCCGTATAAAGTCGATTTTATTGGAGGCGAGCCAGGCTTGTGTAGACTTTGCCTTATGGGCTGGAGCAGAGTCCTGCTGGAAAACCCAATGCTGGTTTAGAAACATCGTATGGGATAGTGGTTTCACAATGTGTGCCCTAATTGCTTGTACAACCGCTGGAGTCCTAGCTTTACGCGGACGACCGCTTCTTTTCTTGTCATTTAAACTAGAGACCTTACTGTATCTTTCTATGGTACGATACACAAATCTTAGAGAGAATTTTAAAATTTCAAGTAGTTTAAAAATTTTAGTCGGCGAGTGTCCACAACGATATAGTGCAATTATTGCGGTACGGCTATCTTTAAGCGTCCACTCCATGTTAAAGAAAACAGAAAATTGCAAAATTAAACTACTCAAATATTTAAAAGATTCGAAATTCAAATGCACAACGGTTTTTGTTTTAGGAGTTCCAAATTTAAATTTTAAAGGCCAGTGACAGAACTTATGAGCCGACTAAGTAAGTTACGCTATTTTGTACTCAAATGTAAGAATATGTTAAAACTATTTTTCTTTCTATTTATTTTTCTTGACATGGTTTTAACCATTTTAACGTCCACAACGCTTAAAGTGGTCACAAATTGTAGATACCTCCAACAATCTGTATTTGTCGGTGGAATTACTCACGTATTGGTTAAATTGCCGCTCAAAAGGTTATATACAACTGTCACTTTGATGTATACACCGTGTTTAATTTTTATTTCCGTTAACTTAAAACAGAGGTCAAATTTCCTCTAAGAAACCGGTGGCTTAACTCTAACTATTTTTGAGACATTCAATAAATAAATTAATCAAATGGCTCAACCAGTTTAAAAGGTTCTTTATTACGTCACAGTTACATTATTTTTTACTTTACATCAATAACATTAGTTGACTCCAACTTTTGTGTAACTCTAAAGAACCTTTTACTTACTACGCTGACTCAATGACCCGAAGAGGATCTTGGACTTCCGACACAAGAGAACGCCACTCTTCCCTATTCTACTATAACAGGCATGAGGTGGCGCAGAATAGAGAAGAGTGTCTCTCCACTCTGCGCCACCTCATACCTGGTGGGTACTCCGAGGTTGGCTAGGTCTTTGAGGGCTTCGTCATTCCAGCGGTATCTGGGACGACCAGCTGGACGTTTTCCATTGGGCCGACCTACACGCGCTCTTTTCACTGAACGATCGTCCCTCATCCTCTCCAAATGGCCGAGCCGGCGGAGTCGCGGTGCCTTAAAAATAACCTTTTACACTGTAATATTTATGAAAAAAAAAGTTAAAAAAAAATTTAATTCGATATTCCAAGGAGCTTCTGTTAGTGTATCACGCAACGTGACGAATATTCTCCAATTGTAGTCCGAAAGATGTCGCAAATAGTGACTTGACAAGTGAGTTTTCAACCGTATTTCTTTAAGTGACGAATATTTTTTTATGACATAGGAGGCAAACGAGCAGACGAATCGCCTGATGGTAAGCGATTAGCGCCGCCCATGGATACCCGCAACACCAGAGGGGCTGTAAGTGCGTTGCCAGCCTTTAAGATGGGAGTACGCTCTTTAACGCTTTTCTTTTTTTTTATTATAACGGAAAGCAAAAAAAAACACGGTGTATATGAAAGAGCATAATTATTAATAATTGCTGAAGACTCGTACAAATATCTGAATTTTTAAAGCGTACCTACCTTTCGTGTTTTAAGGTGTGCCACGCACTGACGATGTGATTTTCTTTTTGTAATATGATCAAGTGCAAATAAAATGGGTACATGTATCGAATTTCCAAACAAATTGGCCCATTTTAATTGCTATTAAGTGTAAAATATTATGAAATAAGCTGTAGTTTGAAATGTATGTCAGGGTCGATGTCAAAGTATAAATTTAAATGTTTAAAGGTTCATATTTTATTTTGATCTTTTTAAAAGGTTGAAACTGACAAGTCAAAATGTTACACTGTTTAATTTTATTTACAAATTGTTTTTATTGGTTATTAAATATTTACTTGAAATTTAAATCGGAAGTTAAAATGTAAACCCACCGTGTCATTTTATTCAATAAAGATTTTTTAATTGAACGTGTTTATGTCATTTGAATATCACACTTTTTTATTTTCAAGGAGTCTTGTGTATTTTGAATGTACATTCGCTTTATTTATAATTCTGAGTGCCTTTTAATATAATTAAAACAAGGTATTATAAAGCAACATTTAAGTAAAATATCATTTCAACATTTAATTTAAAATGGGAAATCTTTATAATACCTTAAAGTGTGTAATAAGTTAATAACTAACGTGTATTGTAAATATGCTGTTAACATGTAAAAATCCAACAGGATTTACCAAAAAAATCGATAATAATTTCGATTAATTCACGAAAAAACAGCCTATTTAACAAACTCTCCTAAACAGGTATCCAACCAACACCAGTGGACTTCCTCCAACCGGCAACCAACCAAGCGAACAACCAGCCACCAAAACCGTCAGCCAAGCTCGGGGCAACATGGGCCGATACTACCGGCGCTATCAACATTGATGTAGACAACCTATTAGCCCCCAGGTCACCTAAAGCTGGCCCCGCACCTACGATAAACCAACTAAAGTCTAGCCCTAACAGCCCTGCAAAACCTCCACTAATGCCAATGTCTTTTCAATACCAACAACCAATCAATTTGAATTTAAATAACAATTTTGCCCCCAACCGCGCTCAGTTCAATCAGAACTTCTTACAATGATATTGGGTACTGGCAGATGTATGCCAGAATGGTTAGATTTTGAGCAATGAAATTTGATGTGCATTTTGAGAAATATACGCTCAAAGTGCAAAATTTAAAGAATGTATCCTTGACTTTTCATTTAAAAAAAAACATTAAATCAATCAATCAACAAAACTTGAACAACATGCTTAGGTTTTATAAAATTCTTAGGCTTTATATCGGTGGATTCGGTGGTCAAAAAATGCATCGAACAATGTACTGTGTTGAGTACCGTCAAAAAATGTAAGTCATGACGTCAGGTTTATAAGACCTTTTTAAAAATAATAGCTTGTCTGATCCTATTATTTTCATTGCTCGGAACTCCTAATAATTTAATATAAAATACTAGAAAGATGGGTTTTTGGAATTTTGAAGTTTTATACGATTTTGATATAAATCCATGGTATCAGATGTATAAATATGATAAAACATGGAAAAGATGGATAAATATGATAAAACAAGATGTAACAATGACGAATTAAAAAAAAACATTAAATGTAGCAATCAGCCTAGCTTACTTAAAAACGTTTGAATATTCCGATTTGTATCAAATTAGTCCTTTAAAAATGCGACTTTACTGTCTAAGTAAAAAGGTTCAAAACATAATGTTTTTTTTTTAAAAGACGGACATTTTAAATAATTTCAACTGTAGCATGGTCGCGTTTATGGCAAACATAGCATTCGCCCTTTCTAGCAAGTAAGTACAGTTGCGTGCAAAAGAATAACAGTTGTTTTATACTAGAGTAACTAGAGTCAACTATTTCCAAAATATAATATAAGACAGTCATGGTTTGCCATGGGGGACATATTTATCAGACCCTCAACCAAAGAAATTAACTAAGTAGGACGAAATTTTTTTTTAATTTTGGACCCTTAGTACTCTGGACAAGGAAGAACATCTTATAGAAAGGTTCCACATTTTCTGAATGAGATCATTGAAGATCTGAGGCATTGATTGAAAATAATGGACAATATACTGAATTGAAATAATTGTACAGAATTGTTTGTATTTAATTGAATTTTTCAGTTTTATGAGAATTACTATTATGAAGTAAATAAACCGGTTTACATTTTTATTTTTAGCCCAAAAATCTACTATTTATGTTACTTTTACAGTTAATTTCGAATCAGTGTTGACAGGTATAAAATAATAGTAAAAATGTAGCATCTACAATTATGTTTATCCCTTAATTATCTCATTGACTGCTATTATTTCGCAACACGCGATCATACTACCTAGGCTGTTTGCTACAATTTATAGCTGCCGTAACATTTCATCTGCGCAAGACATTCGCAAAGTCCATCAATACTGATCTCCATAGAAATAAACTTACATCATGTCGTATAATAACTGGGCCTTTTGATGGCTTTACACCAGCAAAATTATCGAAACACCATCAATCAACAATTGTTCAATGATCGCAATCATCTTCATTTGAAGTTCGCGCGAAAATGCTGCGTTATGATGTTAAATTTCTTAGCACATTTGGTTTAGGGCCAGATTTTTGGACCATAGTTTAAACCATAATTTAATAGATTCCGTTGTGTTTTATATGGGTGCCTAACTTCCTGTCACGACGGAATTAATTAAATTGTAGGCAAATCAAAAGCTTGTGGTCCAAAAATTTATTCCTCGCCCATTTTCGAAAATTATGCGTTACGATTGATTAAATTCGCGCTAAAATGACTTTAGGTGCATTAAAAGTAGTATTGTACATATAGTTCGACAGTGGTGCATATCAGCTTATATCAGATGCTATGTATGCATTATACGTGTACATAAAATTCATTCGACGTGCAATATGTAAGGGTATCGCATCTGAAATCGCATTGTTTTAGTAAGTTATTAAAATTGCATGTAAAATAATGCATTTAGTCAAATAATTACATATTTATCTATCTAAGATGATAGTAAAATTTGTCTTTATTCGATTAAAATGAATGTTTTGAAAATGCTAAATCGACCTCAAAATACATTAACTAAAAACAAATTATTAACCCTTAAATCGCCATCGTCTAATATATCAGACTTGGTGTCAGTGTAAATGATACATTCTTGATTAATGACAGCGTTGAAATTGAAAATTGTCCATACCTTATGACGTTCGGCGGTTAAAGGGATAAAGGTCGATGGCGCGCAAGATATTGTAAAAATTGTAATTATGTCTGTACAATTGCTACAAACGCTATATATATTTACGCTGTACATTCCTAATATTATCCTCGATACTAAATATTCCTTTTTTACATTTCACGTTTTATTTTAACCTGATGTGTCTTGACTATTTAAGTCGGGTTCGTGCTAGCAATATTAACATAAGTTTGTTTTTAAGCATTACGCTATTGACGCATATAGTGGTCATGTGTTGCCTACCCTACCACCGTTGTAAAATTTGACTTAATCATTGCATGTTAGTTTAATAATAGCGTCTACTGCCATATATTACACGATAAAAAGAATTTTGTGTAAAAGGGATTCATACCCCGTTCTATTCCAGTTAGATTTCAGTCCCATGCATTCATGACTGGAACTGGTCTACTGTATGGGACTGGAATAGATGTGAAATTGGTATTAAGGTGAATTCACGCCTAATAATATAATGATCCATTTTGACCTGTGCCTCTTTTGGTCTACAACTGTAATCGCCTCTTACACCCGATTTTGCCAAACTTGAATATGGAATTAATTTAGGAACACGTTGAACATGTTCAAGACAATTATGGAATAATATCCTGTCTTGTTTGGTCGAATTGGTTAAGTTTGCAATAAATTTTCTCATGCATATTTTTATGTGGGTCATTGTATTTTTAAGGTGTGACTTAACCCCGTTTTTTTTTTACATAAACCCTGCATGTTTTTGGTCATGTTACTGAATTGAATCACCAACAGCTCAACCATTGCGTGAAATTAGATAGAAAAATAAAATATACATTAGGGGCGTAATAGAGAGCTCAATATGAAATCGCAAAAAACGTTGATATTTTGTTTTTACTAGTTGTAAAACGTTTCTTAAATGATATAGTGACGTTACTGTTTTAGATGGTTGTAAAGGTTTTTGAATATTGTTAGTACCCATAGGTTTCCAAACTATCAGTATAAATTATCATTGGCTGGTTACATTCAATATTTGGAAGTAACAAAGTTCCTTTTTCTATGTATTAATGTCGGTACCTATATGCAAGCAAAACGCTAATGCGTATTCTTTAGTAAAAAAATGGCCTATCATACTTTTTTATTTTTAGACCGCGAGCCATCTACTAATTTCCATGGCTAAGTTCGTCTCACACGATATCTTGTAAGGTGCTTGAGAGTTGTATTATGAGACCCTTACCTTTTTCCTTTAAGATATTAGGTTAGCTATAATTTGATAATATTATCAAACGAGAGGAAATTACATAAACACAATATTTTATTTACGTGTTTGAGAGGTTCATACAAGAAAATGTAACAACGGAACGCCAACTGGCGTTCACGTGACTTCATAATACATCTCTCTTGAGTATCTTACAAGATAACGTCCGAGAGGAAATTATGGGGACTGTTAGTTACACAGTCAAGTGTAAAAATATGAAATCCTGTACTTTCAAGGGCACTATTATACATTTTTTTCACCTTATACCAATGAAATAAGGTCCACAGATGTAGACATCTGTATACTCCCGACTGTACCAACATCCTGGCATCTACGGCCTCATTGGACGAAGACGCTAAAGAAAAGCGTAATCATATTTTGAAATATAGGATGTATCATGTTTTTATACTCGACTTTCTTTGACTGTAAGTATATTGGAAGTTGTTTTACTAAAGATACGTACTCCAATGTATATTGCTGTTACCTGCTTCTGAAAATTTTCCTCTGTTGTGCTAAAACTGGTAAGTTGAGGATAAAAGTTAAAATTAGTAAAAAAGTACCTTTAAAAGCAGGTTGTAGCTTCAACTAGTTGTTCGGTGTTACGATAGAATATTTTTATACCAGCTTCTGATAATGATCTTAGTAGTGTCAAAACTTAGCATTAAGTAACGTAAGTGTTGTAGTTGTTACTCTTTGGTAGCACAAATAAATTGTACCTTAACGTTAACTTCCTATTGTAAACTGTAATAGTTACGAGAAAGTTTAAGTCTCAGAGAATGTCAAGTAAACCGGACCTATTTCGTCTTGATTCGACCTGCTGATTAACCAAATGAAAAAACGATATGCGCACTATCGGGTCGACGCCAACGACGCATATATCCGTCACGGTGTCCCAACGCGATATCAACCTACATGCATTTCTATAAGGTTCAACTTCGCGTTTGACATTCACATGTCATGACAGAGCGCTGAAAAGGTTTATATAAGCGTTCTAAATTAACAAAAAGCGTTGCCTTAATTTAGGACAAAAAAAGAATTTATTTTATCAAGGGCTCCTATTTTTTAAACCCCTTTCTGATTTATGAGGCAAAATGGCACCTTTATATGATAAGATTTGGAAATCGCTACTATCTTAACTGTTTTAATATTCAGCTGTTAAAAGCTTAAGAGACTTGGAAAGGTAATGGTTTGTCAAATTTATTTGTGCTCCTAAGACGAGACCTTTTTATCGAGGAAAGGCATTGTAAATTAAAAAAAATGGTAAACGAATGGTGTGAAACGTATACTGTAATGTACTTATTTAGGTAGATTTGTTTATCGTTTTGTTAAAGGTATTGTATTGGCCATCTACGTTCTTAGGTTAATCTAAATATGAAAGCAATAAGTTTCATACTAAAATTATAAAATGGTGGATGTTTAGAATGGAACATGTGTTATCAAAGTTATGAACTTGAATTTATTGCATATATAACGTACTAAGGTGGCCTGAAATAGTTCTATTTCTTATTTGTGAGATTTAATTTATTAAAAGTTAAAATTCATTTGTCTACACAATTCTGAAGGAAATGCATTTACTTTCATTCCAAATGTAGTTTTTTTTTGTAACACGAGTTGTGTATTAGGCAGCTGCATTGTATTTTTATTCTTATATTTTATTATGTTGTGAATTGAACCAGACACATTTATTTTGATTAAGTATAGCTAAATAGCAAGGTTAGTTTAACTTTAGAAATTTTGTGCAGTCGCATCATCAAAACTTTCAAATAATATTTGCGTGAAGTGCACGAATTATTGTGTGGTCTCAGTAAAATCAAACAGATTCAACTCTTTTTATAACTTTTTTGGAGCGCACGAAACAAACAAAAATATTGAAAATATTCTCAGAATGAGCCAACGCAGACCGAGCGGACGGCGTAGAAATCACCATTGGGACCAAAGCTCAAAATGGCTAAAATAAAGTGTGTTTTCCGGGAATGTTTGCCTTGCTCGGTTCAGTGGTTCTGATATGTATAAATCCAAAGCTCCTGGCAATAATTCTCTCGTGAAAAAAATAGTCGGCAGCCGAAACAGCTTTAGATTTATGTAAAGTCAAATCTAAAATGTAAAGAGAATTATTCCTGGAATTTTCCATATTGAATGCTCCTCATTTTTGGGGTTATCTAACGTGCTTTAGTAATTTTTGGTGCATATAATTCTATTTAGTTTTCCTGCGATTTAAAAGTTGCTAATATGTAGGTAGGCCTGAAACTCGCGGTTTTATTCCATTGAACCTTTTTTCAGACGCGCAACGTGTAAGTTATGTGGTAGAACAGCTTTCGCTTTTCGTCTTTTTTAATATTCAAAGAAAGCTTAACCTGAATTTAATGCTAAAATAAGCGACGATTGTTACACGCATTCAAGAGAGGGATAACCCCCTTCTCTTTAAACGCCAGTTTCTCGTTTAAAGGGTTAAATTAACTGCCAGATAATATTTATCTGTGGATAGAAAATCGAGCAGTTAGAGATTTGTATTTGAATGTTTTTTACCGTATTTGTAGTGTATATAATTTGTATTAATTTCGATAGCTCTTCCAATTATTTCAATTGAACGGATATTTTAAAGCAATAATTACATTTAAATTTATTTGTAGTTGTATATTATAAATATTTTATTTTTAGTTTAATGTTCAATGTTATGCAGTTACTGTCACACGCTTAGTTTATATAGTACTCTAAATAAAAATCTCAAATCATCGTGACACGTCTCAAAATATGCAACTTGTTTTTATATTATAATAGTATGAATACTATTTTGAGCCGTGTCCATTTTCGAATTATTCTAGCCTGTAAAAAACCACCAATAAGTTAATAACACGTAACCGATATTTAAAAAAAATTGAGAACCTCCTTATTTTGAAGTCGGTTAAAAAACCAGCTGTCACTAGTGAAGTTGGTGGTACAGTCAGCAATAAAAGTAGCTACGCATATGATGCCGACAGTACGTAGCAGTCAAATTGTCTAAATGTGTACCGAACTATTGGGCCACTTTGGCTGCTAATACTATATGACGCTGACTGTACCAGGTGCGAATAACTCCCTTCTTTAACGTATTCGCTGCCACTCCTTTTCCTGAAAATTCTCCAGGTGCCGCAATTTGCTGCGTGCCACGATAGCGCATATCAGGGCTTGTAACCGGTTAACTTCTCCGTACAAAAAACCGGTTAGGAATTTCGTTCTTTCGTTTACTATTTCATGTTTAATCAGGCAATCTAAAAATACACAGTCATAACCTAAATACTTTATACAGACCTAGATAAAGAGCATAAACTAATTCAAATTATTTGGCTATTTCGGGGTTTTTGAGATTAACCGGTTACAACCCCTGGCGCATATATGCGTTGTTGGCAGTGAGTGCGTTAATTTGCCACTATATTACTAAGCGGTGACTGTTCGCACAAATATCAATTGTATGCATGTATGTAATCTGTGGAATATATTTAAAAGTTATCATAAAATTAACGAATTTTTAGAGTATAGCATCACATTGGTTGGAGATCGATTGGGAATGAGACGGGCGTTTTATTGTAAATTGAGGACAGTTATATTAAATATACACGAATAAATAATATAATACCCATGATGGCGGCGTTTTGTTATTATTTACTATTCCACAACACCTACCTAGTTGGTTACTAAGTTCTGTTACTCGATTTGCAAACTCTTTTCTTGCGTTAAAACAAAAATAAAAAATGACATAATGGCGGGTTGTCAGTTATAATTTTATAGCACACACAACACTTATCTCGTCATATTTATAATGGATTGGGGTCTAAAAGAAAATCGTGTCGCTGTAATTGCGTTGCACAAATGCGGGCATCCGCCAAACGTGATTTTGAAGTTGCTTCAAAATCTGAAAATCAACAAACAATTCGTTTATCGTACCATTAATAGGTACAATAGTACCCTGAGCTTTGATGACCGCAAGAGGTCTGGAAGACCACGCACCGTTCGGACCCCAGCTCTAATAAAGGCAGTGAAGGCGAGAATCGCAAGAAACCCCGTTCGGAAGCAAAAGTTGTTAGCAATTCAGATGTCTGTGAAGTGAAGCTCCCTTAAAAAAGTTATCAATCAAGACCTTAGACTACACGCTTATCGTAGACGGAAAGGTCATTTGCTTAATGGACGATTGAAGACTATGAGGCTGAATAGAAGTCGCGTGCTACTGAAGCGGTACGCACAAAATGGCCACCGAAATATATTATTTACAGACGAAAAAATTTTTACCATTGAAGAATGTTGTAACCGCCAGAATGACAGAGTGAATGCAAAAAACAGTCAAGAAGCGAGTGTAGCTGTTCCGAGAGTGCAACGAGGCCATCATCCCTCTTATGTCATGATTTGGTTAGGTGTGTCATACTCAGGGTTAACACAGGTCCATTTCTGTGAAAAAGGTGTCAAAACTGGGGCTAAAGTTTACCAGGAAACCGTTCTGGAACCAATAGTGAAGCCTTTAAGCCACTCTCTATTTCAAAACCAGCCCTGGGTCTTTCAACAAGACTCAGCCCCTGCACATAAGGCAAAAACAACTCAAGCCTGGTTTCGAAGCAACAAAATTGACTTCATTGCCCACGAAGACTGGCCCTCCTCCATCCCGGACCTCAACCCCCTGCCCGGCTAGCACAACTTGGCGCGCGAGATAGACAATCCTTCTCTTTCTGTGTGTACCAATTAGAAAGAGGCGGATAGTCTATCTCGCGCGCCAAGTTATGCTAGCCGTCCTGGATTATGCTATATGGCAGGTTATTGAGGAGAAAGCCTGTGCTAAACCCCACACAAATCTTGACTCCCTCAAGCGGGCCATAGTCAAGACAGTGACGGAATTAGATATGACAACCGTGCGTGCCGCTATTGATGACTGGCCTCGTCGTCTGAAGGCCTGTGTTCAGGCCCAAGGAGGCCATTTTGAATGAAATTGACAAATGTAAATCCTGATTGTGTGTACTTCATTTTAATATATAATTTATTTAACTTTCGTTAGTATATTTTATGTAGATAAGGATTATTACAGTAACATAACTTAGTAACCAACTAGGTAACCTTATCTCAACTCTCAATCCATCGTATGTGTTTACATACCTTAGGGCGGCTTGAGAACTTCTAACAGTCAAGTTGCCCACTCACTTGACAAGGGGTCGAAGTTGCACCACGTCCGTAGGAAGTACCCACCGTTACCAGATACCCCTGGGTAGTGCTAAAAGTGCAACAAAACTGGCTACCGTACTGTCTTCTCGAAGTTCTCACGGTTCGAAAAATAAATACCATACGATTATTATCAAATGATAGCAAAACCAATATCGTGAAGGAAAAAAAGCCGGCTGCCTATAAAGTGGTGGAAAATACGTCCGCTGGGCCAAAATGTGGTTATTTATGCTTGCAGCGCTATAATAGGGAAGTTAATAAGTCAAACTAATTTGCTGCGAGATAAATTCAGGCGTTGTATTAGGCTCTCACGTCGGCAAACATGCGTACGGCCCGCCTGATGGTAAGCGGTCACCGCAGCCTATGGACACCTGCAACTCCTAGGGGCGTCACATGCGCGTTGCCGACCCTTTAAGAATTTATACACTCCTTTCTTGAAGAACCCCATACTGTAGTCCGTCGGGAAAACCTCGGCAGGGAGCTCATTACACAATCAGAGCGTCCGAGGGAGGAAATTCCTCTGAAACCGTACCGGCAAAATTTCTCTTTTAACGCAACTCCTAGTTTATTATAACGTGATTAGACCAGCTAGCCAAGCAGCAGGAGGAAGGCAGGGTAGTAATATAGAAGAAGTACAGGTGTGGGACAGGTCTTGTTTCAAGTACAGGTGTGCGCAAGGTCTTGTTCAAGTATAGGTCTGCGCAAAAGTTCCTCTAGCTCGTGTATTTAAATAAACGCAGATTGCTCTCGTCACTTTCATATTATTATATATTTCACCCGCGAAATTGGTACTCGATAATCACCTTAAGAGCCTTTAATATATATCCCCTAATACTTATTTTTGTAGAAATAATTAAAACAACATTCATTAAAGCCATTTATTGAGAAAAATTGAGCGCATAAAACTAAGCCTAACACAAAAATCTTATAATTAACTACCAACTAAAATTATGATTTAATCAATAAAACTGTTCATTGTCATCGTGATCACTTAACCTTGAGTTCATCATTATATCATTATTAATAATCATAATCCACTTATATATTGTAAAAAAATATTGATCGTCGATTAACAAAATATTCGATACTCAGTCTTTTTAAAATTAAACAATAGAGAAGAATCGACATAATTGGAATGACACATCATACCGTTAAAATAATTAAAATAAACGCAGTTTAAATAAAATAATTATTAGAATAAGAATTCACTGGAGATTCATTGTGGAATGAAAATCACACAATCTTGGATGGAACGACAATACTGATCATTCATTATGCTATGTGGCTATGTACAGTTAAAAAGTACCTTAAGTAAATAAGGGGGGGTATATTCAGCAACAAAAAGTACGCCGTATGACAGGGTTAAAAATACCCTCACAACTTCATGACATGATATAGTGCTCGAAAATTATCTGAACACGCTTGAACGCCTTGACAATAAGGTCGTCTTTAGGTTGATCTTGTCAAGCATCTTGTTCGTCGCGTCTCTGTTGTTTCCGTTTTAATGTGTACCGCGCGTCATGTTAAAAAGAGTCGGACACATTGAAATGAGATTGGGACGTAAAAAATAAAAATCGAATTGAGTAATATAAAGTTCAATGACATTCATTGAGGTACTTTTAACTGTATATTGCCACAAAATACACATTAAAATAACATAATTATGCTAGTGTAAAACTACTTCTCGCTCAAAGGACGCGAGACTAAAACGCGTGTAAAAATTTTAATAGTGTACAAGTGCTAACTCCCTATCTAAGGTAAGCCAATATTTATTTAAAATGGAATTAAATTGAAATCAATTTCAGAAAATCGACGGAAAGTAGTTAACGCAAGGGAGAAGGGGCAGTTTCAATAAGGTATTATAATTAAATCTGTCAAATTCACATAAAATCATAACGAATTTAACACTGTCACCTGAAGAGGAAACACTATGGGCGAGAGGATTGAAAAATAGGTATTAATAAAATATATTGCCCTCGGAATGTCGTATGAAATGGAAATGGGCGGGCCATACTTCAAGGGCGCAAGACGGCCACGCGAAGACAAACGCCCTCGAGGACGCCCGCGACGAAGATGGAGTGATGACATCGAACAGTTTGCAGGAGCAACTTGGCCAAGACTGGCTGGTGACAGAATTCGTTGGCATTCAATGGAGCTCAAAAATGGGCAACCCCGTAGGCTATCGCTCAAAAATGGGCGACCCCGTAGTTTAAGATTTAATGTATTTTAACCTATATATTTTTATTTGTAATGTAACATCTCAAGGGACAAAGGCTTATTATTATTATTGCCGTCGGCCAACCTCGAGCCTACTACGGGGGGTAGAGTGCGATAGGGACAACTGCAGCTCGGGCCGAAATTACCTACGATAAGTAGACAACATCAACGTTTCGTAGTCCCCTGTTTCCTTCTCCAAATCTGGACCGATTTATAACTTTTTTCATTTAAAATTAGAGGAAAGTTTTTGGTGTTCCTGTGTTTTTCTTTTTTTTATATAATTTCTTCAAATTTGTTTGCTGGCTGTCTGAACACCGCGGAAAATCTGGCCATTTTTTTGGTTTTTGAACGTTTATATCTTTTTTAATAATCAGTTTATGAAAAAAAGGAAAACATAGGGACATAGCAACAGTGGCCATAGATTTTATGGAAAAAAAATTGCTCTAGTGGAATTTTCCAGGGAGAAAACGGGACTACCTTTGTATGGAAAAACGGCCCTAGTGGTTCCTCTTAACAGCATTAAAATAGTTAAAAGAGTTACAATAGTCGAAAATTGACGATCCTTTTCATTCCTCGACAGTACTCCAGTCGATTTTCTGAATCTGCATGTTGCAAGATTTAATAATCGTATGTGATACTGAAAATTATTGCCAAGGCACAATACGTAAGTTAAAACGTTAGGTATTTTTTAAATTTCCGATTACTGCCCTTTTAGCATGACAAACGACCGGTTTATATTGCGCGAAAGTGTCCTTACACAAAATAATATTATTTTATGGCATTTGCAGAAGTACGAAATATCACGCTTCTGTACATTACATTTTACTTTTGACTAACTATGCGGTTATTGAGCAGTATCGAAGAAAATCACACCTTAAAGTTGGCATATGGACCAAATTGTCATGAGCTGAATCTTGCTTGCGACTTTGACTTGCGTACTCAACCCGAAGCATGTCGTTTTTACTCTGCTTAAGAAAATGGAATAGTGTGACAGACAAAACTTAATAATCTTTTATTTTTAGTAAAAATGGGGTTATTTTAAGTTATTGCATCCAATATCCATAAATTCCATAATATATGAACGGGTAAAGAGCTCAAAAATATGTATACGACTTTAGGAAGTGTGAAAGTCTTGAGGACAACTAGATTTTTTACTTTACTGATATGAATATCATATTTTGGACTAGCAGTTAGAGGCTGGAGTAACCAATATTTCAACTTTATCCGTTCAAATATTAATAACTGTATTCAGTAAAACTGTGATACTAAAGCAAATTTTAACCTTTTGACCGTCATCCGTCACTCAACATTTTTGCTACGAAAAAATTAAGGTTCTTTCGTAGCAAGCACGATAGTTACTTTGCTAGTCAGTGGATAGAACTACCGACGACTTCAGATGTCCGAAGCGACTAAAGGGTTAACTTCCGCTGATCGATTCCAGTTCCACAGTATTCCTATACAATTCTTAGTGGAGTTATAAGTATTTTAAAGATAGACTTAACGGATAGCTGCAGAACCGTCAATTCGTTCTAATGGCCACTAAATAAGAGATAATAGTGAGTGCGGTGGAGAGACTGCGATCGCCAACCCGCATGCCAAGCGTGGCGATTACGGCATTTACCCCCGTGGAATCGGGAGAGGCCTATGTCCAGCAGTGGGCGTCCTTCGGCTGATATGTTGGTGGCCACTAAATACGGCCTGATAACATATGATGCAATTTGCCACAATGTAATAATTATTATCAATCACCGCCGTGTGAAATTATTATTCTTAAAGGATTATTATTGTTATTAAACTTTGCTATCCACATATCGCTTTGAATATGAACAAGATTTTCACGACTAAATTGGCCTGTTTTAGAACAATTGAAGGCATTACATTGAAACGAACAATTCAGCCAAATATTCGGTTCGGCAAGTTGTACCGAACATTCTGCCAAATGTTTTTAGTGGAACCTATATTCGGCACATATCTAAAGTAACACATTTGTAATTAGTAAAAATAAAAACTGATTAAAACAATTAAAATCAACTTAAATAACGTGAACCATCAATAAAATTACTGATAACTCCACAATTCTTCTTAAAGATTCCATTAAAATTAATGTGCAATTGATAAAAGTGACTTAACCTGTTTTATCTTAAATCAGTGTTTGAGTTATGAGCATTTGTTGCCGTTTATACCAACAACCAAATATGAACCTTGTTACATAAGGAATAAAGCCCATAAAAGGTCACTTACATTTGTTTTACATTTTAATCAATCTTACAAAAGTTGTCATTAAAATTTGAATCATCTAGTTTAACTTGGCAAACTAAATACTTTCCAGTATTTTAATGAACTTAAACCATTATTATAATCATAATAAATCTATATTCGTTTGTGTTTAATATATGTCACTTTGATAATTGCAGTTGATAGAGAAAAAACTTTAAATTCACCTATTTTATATTGTGAGAGCACTTCTCCAAACTGACTTTGATCGAAAGTAAGAGACAGGATTCGATCAAAATGTGTATAAATCTTATTTGAATCCTAAGGCACTTGACATAAACGTTATTTTTCTACGATTCCGCAATCATTCGAGATTAATACTTAATTTAAAAATCACAAAATATTGTTTACACGTCGAATCACATACAGACATATAGATAAAATTAAACATACTTATGTAGGTGTGTATAGCCTACATCAAATATTATTTTTACTCTTCAGGTGGTCAAATATATCAATAGAGTCGTGTTCAGATTATGACCACCTTAATAGCTCTGGTACAATTCACCTCCTCATAACAATATTTGGGACATACAAACTTTCATACAAGACCAGTTCACGTTACTGTTTTACGAACCTTCAAATACATTTATTTTAAAACTACCCGACAAACCACTCAAAACTACTGCTGCTCAAAACTGCCGATGTATTAAACTATTGATAAAAATACAGACGAAACCTGTTCATCATTTGTAACGAAATAACGGGTGTAAGGGTGGTATTCCACTCGTCCAATATCTTTGTCCAATATACATTTGATCAAAGAAATTGGATGATTTCATCCAATTTGGATGGGACCCCGACATTTGATCAAAGATTCTGATGACAGTTAAATCAATATAACTACGCATGAAAAACAATAAAACTTGGACAAAGATATAGGATGAGTGGAATGGGCCTCAGTGAAAGAACTTTGATCAAAGATTTGACAAAGAAATTGGACAAAGATATTGGATGAGTAGAATACCACCCCATATTAAACTCATCCAATATCTTTGATCAAAGAAATTGGATGATTTCATCCAACTCGGATGGGACCCCGACATTTTATCAAAGATTCCGATGACAGTTAAATCAATATGGCTACGCATGAAAAAAATAAAACATGGACAAAGATATTGGATAAGTGGAATGGGCCTCTGTCAAAGAAATTTGATCAAAGATATTGGATATCACCCTAATAAAGAAACATGTCGCAACTCAATGCCGGCTACCGCTTATGAATTCGCCGCTAGCGTAGCGTGAGGTCTCCGAAATGTCAAATGTGACTAATTATTTATTATTTCTAATTGAAAACATTTCAAATTTCCAAGAAGTATGAAATCTCAACCCAAAACAATATTATCTTTATAGTTATTGCTTTTTAAGATATTCACGAAATTTTTATCTGTGTACACTCACGGACTTTAAAAGGGCGCAGTACGTTCGGTTCTCCATACAAACGTATTTATGCTCTCATTTTAAAACGCCATGCTAGAATAACATGAAACTTTGTATGCACAATGGGATCCGGCATATCTAGGTCGGAAATTAGTTTCTAGTTAATTTGTTACAAGAAACCCCAATTTTTTTATTTTTTTTTATAGCTATTCGATTTCTAAATATTCACGAAAATGGAAGAAAGCCTATCATCGTAGTAATGACGTCACTACTATGAAATTGTGACAGTCACAGCGCACAAAAAGAACAGCAGTTCACTTTCTTTAGTAAATCTGTCTTAGTAACAGTGCTTCTTTATGATTAGTTACGCTATGACGCCTCACTTGCCACTTGCTCTCTTTTAGAATGAGGAACTTTTGAAATTGATTTATTTATATGAAATTGGGATATTTTCGAGAATTTAAAAATGTGGTTTTACTTAACTTTTTATCCTCTGATTTCAGCGAAAAAAAAACCTGCTTAAAAAATGAAATGTTGTCAATTGGTTGTGTGCAGTTTCTCTTAACATGGCATTGTAGTCTTTCGCGTTAAGGAAAAAAACAGTGTAAAAATTTTGTGGCCTTGAACGTAATTTTGAACCTACAGAAAATAGTTTAAAATTTAAAAAAAAATCACTGTCATTTTAAAGTTCTACATCAAATGTATATCCTATTGCATATTGGGTGTTGTATAGCTGCAACAATTTTTAATGGAATGTGCGTTCTATTGCACATTGAGCGTTAGAAGTACCTGTTTCGTTGTAAGGCGATATAGTGTATATCTGGGATGCGATTCGACAGTCTCGTTCATTCAGGGTCGGTTCAGCGCGTACATCACGGAGTCATCGAATGCAGCCGCCACAGTGTAGTTCTTGGATAAAAGGAACTGGGTGGTTTGGTTCCGGGCCAAGACGTCATCAGAGCGGTATTCGATTACCTGGAAATGATAGAATGTGTCAAAAGATAATTCTGAGTGAAGCGAGGCATTCAAAGTAGTCAAATATTATTAAACATTATATATTTCAAACAAATATAAAACATAATATGTAAGTAAAGTAATAAAATGCTAAAAGTGTTCTTGCAATAAGGTGTGTTTTAATGATTTTTTTGGAGGACTCCTTAACTAAAAAAAATCTTTTATAATTAAGATAGTAGTTAAGATTTGTGAAACTATAACTTACTTATAAAATAAACATTTAATGAGAGACTTTACCATATGTTTAATAAATCTGTTCCAAAGAAAATACGGAAGCGGTCGTATAGTCGTACGTATCCCGTCTTTTACTCGAAAGCTATCATTAGAGACCTTGAATCTAAATCATATCTTCATCGTCAGTGGAAGCAGTCTGGAAATCGTTCAGTGTACGAACAATTTAGCATACTCCGCGCCAAAATTAAGGTCGACATAACTGAGGCGTACAACTGCCACATGTTACACATATCGGAAAGCTTATCTCGCAATCCAGCTAGGTTTTGGTGGCACGTCAATTCGCTACGTTCTAAAGGTGGCGTTGAAACGAAGGTTACGCGCGGGGATATAGAATACTCGGGTCCTGACGCCGCTGCAGCATTTGCCGCCCACTTCAGTTCGGTATTCCTGCCCGAAGAACCGGTTCTAAGCCCACAGGCGGCCAGTGAATCTCTGCCAGTCGACGCTAGGTATGTGGATGTCAGATCTTTTACGCTTGACGATGTTAAGAGCTCGGTAAAGAAACTAAAACCTGCTTCGGCACCTGGTCCGGACGCGATACCGTCGTTTGTTATCAAAGCTTGTATCGACGACTTGGTTGATCCGATAAGGTATATTTTTAACCTTGTTCTAGATACTGGAGTTTATCCAGCTGTCTGGAAAAGGTCAAGGGTAACGCCAATTCCTAAGACAGGTTCTAAAACGAAAGTTGAGAATTACCGTCCAATTGCTATACTAAACGCCCTGGCAAAAGTGTTTGAGTCGGCATTACATAGTTTACTACTGCCTCAGTGTCGGCCCCATATCACCAGCGCACAGCACGCATTTCTACCTAGAAGGTCTGTGACTATCTTCTAAACTTAACGCAGGTGTTGTCTACTGAATTAGATAGAAAGTCTCAAGTCGATGTCATTTACCTGGATTTCGAAAAAGCGTTTGACCGAGTGGATAATGATATTCTTCTGTTAAAGTTAGGTGCGATGGGCTTCACCCCCAGACTGCTGAATCTGTTTGCGAGCTACCTTTCGGATCGGACGCAGTACGTAAAATATGGGCAGTATATATCAGATGGCTATCACACGCGCTCTGGTATCAGCCAGGGTTCTAACCTTGGACCTTTCCTCTTCGTGCTGCTCATTAACGATCTACCACTCGAGGTGCATAATTCCACTCTGCTGCTGTTCGCTGATGATGTGAAGCTAATTAAGCCCATTCAAAGCCAGCAAAATTGCTTCGAATTGCAGAGAGATATTGACGCGGTTTACCGTTGGAGTCTTAATAACAAACTTTTATTTAACGCCGGCAAATGTCAAATCATGAGTTTCACTCGGTCTCACACTCCTCGAGAATTTCCCTACACCATTGGAGATGCTCTTGTAACGCGTGTATTGCAGGTGCGTGATCTGGGAGTGCTTTTTGATCCAGAAATTACGTTCCGCGACCACGTTCAGGCAGTCACTGTAGCCGCGTACAAGAGGCTAGGGTTTGTTCTACGCAATTCTGCACGTATGACCGTACAATCTTCACGTGTCCTGTACGCGGCACTCGTTCGTAGTGTGCTAGAAACGAATACAGTGGTCTGGAGCCCCCATGAGAATAAATATATTCTGATGCTGGAACAGGTCCAGAAAAAGTTTCTGAGGGCGTTATATAAAAGGGAACATTCTTATTACCCGTATATGTATCCCACGTTATTTCTACAGGGCCAACTTGGGTACGATTCACTCCAACTTCGCAGGTTGCTCTTCTTGGCAAAATTCGCCATAGGTGTTATCAGGAGCACCGTCGATAGTCCGGACCTAGTCGAGGCTTTTTTCCGCCTGTTTGTGCCAAGTCAGTACACTCGTGCGCGTCGGCATCCGCTACTGGCGGTGGGCACGGCGCGCACGCGCGCGCATGCGCAGACGCCGGTCACGCGCGCGCTTGCTCTGCTCAACTCCGTACTCGTGGTGGCGCCAGCGTGTGATTTGTTTGAGAACGCGTTAGGACAATTGTTGGTTGAGTGCAAGAAGGTAATTGAAAGTGAGATGCCTGAAAGTAGCATACCTCTAGAATAAGACTGTCCCCATACAGTTTTTAATTATGTTTTTTATGTTGTATTATACGTGTTTCTTTAGTTTACCCTATAATTTGTGCCGTGTTGGCTATAGCTGTAAGGTACAAATTTCATGTTAAATAAATAAATAAATAAATTTTAATTTTTCTTTTTTAAACGAAGGTCCAATGATGCGAAACTATAATGATCAGCAAGGATTTAGTCAGCGGGATAGTGAGCGGGCACCGCAGTACATGGACGGTTGCAATAATTGCAACTGATGAGGCACCCCTGGAGTCGCAAGCGTCCACAGGCGCCGCTTAGAGCACACATAACTGGAGTAGCCATTAGTATACTTACCACTCTGCCAAAAAATAGGCAGAATGTGCAAAAAAATATTAAAAACTACTTTTATTTACTTATTTATTAAAAAATGTTTATATGACATCACAGTGTAACCAATGCGTCACGAAACTTAGACTAAACAATTTTGTTGACACAATAGCATGTAACAAATAAATTATATTGGAACAGTTGAGCTCCTAGCATCCATCGCCTCACAGAATCTCAAGCATTCGCTACACACTGCCGCCCATCGCCACGCAAGCAAGTCGCACTCGTGTTGATGCCAGGAGCGCATTGAGCAGTTGCAGGGCGCAGGGCAGCGGAGAGTTCCTGCACTTCATTAATCGATTATAAGTCAGTCTCGAAATCGTTTTCGGCGTGTGAACAGCTCCGTGAAAATACCTTTATCTGCTGTTTAGGGTAATAAAACAATGTACTTTATCAAATTTACAAAAAGATTGATGATAATTTCACATACTGTAAGCATATTTTTGTTTTATTTTTAATTTTATGCGCAATCCTAGTTTTATTTCAAATCTTAAATCGAGCATCGATTACAAAATCGATTTAAAAACATTCGTGCTTGACCGTTAGGGCTAGCTGTGAAACGTCACTTTGACGTAACCTTATTTAAAGAAATAAGGACTACTGTTTATGAGAATTTCTTTAAAACATGGTCCTTATCGACTTTGGTCAATTTGACCATCCGATAGTAACCCAATAATGGATCCAACGGTAAGGAAAATAAGGTCGACTTTTATTAACTTTAGTAGTTTGAATGTGCGTGGTTGTTTGTTTTAGTGTGGGTGCGTAGTAATGGAGCAATATATTGTAAGTGTTTTTTTATATGTGTTACCTCGTCTCTTGCAAAAATTGGCATAATATTTTGTTTGGTAAGATGCGCTGATGGCCACTCCAGTTATGTTATGTATGCTCTAAGGCCAGCCAGCAGCACCGTGTACACGGCAGTAGGACACGTACCTGCAGCGTGACCTTGTCGAAGGGCACGTGGTGGAGGTGCGGCGGGCCGCCCAGCAGCACGTAGTGCGCGCGCGTGGCCTCGGCCGCCAGCAGCACCGTGTACACGGCAGTAGGACACGTACCTGCAGCGTGACCTTGTCGAAGGGCACGTGGTGGAGGTGCGGCGGGCCGCCCAGCAGCACGTAGTGCGCGCGCGTGGCCTCGGCCGCCAGCAGCACCGTGTACAGCGGCAGGCACAGCACGCGCGACCTGCCCACATACAGACACCCTCATTAGCAGACCCCACGAAAAACCCGTACGGCTTCTCAGCCCCGAGAAGATAATGGTGCCAACTTAGCAGATTGCGGACAGAGCATAGTCGAAGGGCGCAGTATCAGTTCAGATGTGGGTGGCGAGACACGCCGGTTTGTGACTGCGGAGCGCCCGAGCAAACCATCTACCACATCATTTAAATCAAATCATTTTTTCAATCATATGATTACTCAAAGGGGAGTGGCAGCTCCATAAATCTGTTCTTCCCTGATAAAAACGCAGCCCAATAGGCGGTGCAGAAGCCAGACATTATTGTAAATTGTCTGTTTACTATCTTTATACATGTTTAGCGACTCTGTGAATAATTAGTAATACGATTAAATAAATTAGCAGACGTCGTACTTTTGGTGCCAGTGACGTAAAAATGACGTCACGCTGCATATATGATGATTCCGATTGGTGTTATGGCAATTATCAACCTTTAATCATGCGTTGATAATGGTCAATTTCAAAATATGGCCCAAAACATACGATGTTTTGCAAAGCGGATATTATTTAATTTTGAATTTGTTTTATAACCAGGCGACGATCTCATAATTTTTCATTTTATAACAAATTAAAGGAATATTACGAGGGGAGTTCTCGGTATTAGAATTTAAAAAAAAGAATATTATAGGTATTCTATTTTTTATTTTTCAAAATACTCCTCTCCTATTGGTATGCACTTATAAGACAGGTCAATTAGTTTTTTAACCCCTCATAAAAATATTTTTTGTCTTTTGTGTCAAAATGCTCCTAAACTACTGTCTTCGATGCTTTATCGTTAAAAAATTAATTTCCACATAGATCCTTTTTGAGATTGGTAAACAAATAGAAGTCACTCGGGGGGTCAAGTCTCGACTATACGGTGGGTATGTAATAGTTTCCAGTCCAGATTCAAGAGCAGCAGCCTTGGCAATATAAGCACTATGCACAGAGGCGTTGTCGTGAAGAAGCAGAACACCTTTGGCGGTAATTTTCCCCTTCTGTTGTTTGATTGCTTCCCTTATTTGGCATAGAAAATTAGCGTAGTGCTCTCCTTTAATACTTACACCCTTTTCTTTATAATCGATCAGCAATATTCCATCACAATCCCAGAATATTGTGACCATGACCTTTCCAGCTGAAGGCAACACCTTGAACTTCTTGGGATGAGGAGTTCCTTTAATGTGCCACTGCACGGACTCTTGTTTGCTCTCAGGGCCATAATGATGAACGCACGTTTCCTCTTTACTAAGAAAATTTTGCAGTATCTTATCAGGAATTTCAACGCAAACCTCAAGAAATTCGGAACAACAAGCAACACGCGTATTCTTCTGAAGCGGTGTCAGCATTCGCGGTACCCATCTCGCACTGACTTTTGGCATATTAAGATGGTCATCAATTATATCGTGTCTAGTACCAATAGAAATGTTGGTTCTTTGAGCTATATCTTTCACCTTTACTCAACCATCTTCAGACATAATTTTCTCCACTTTTTTAAATTTTCTGATGAAGTAGCTTCGACTGGCCGATCAGCTCTATGGTCGTCTTCGACACTCTCTCCCCCATGCTTAAATTGACTTGACCACTTCTGAATTGTTGATAAAGAAGAATCAGACTCACGGTAAACATAATCCATTTCTTTTTTATAGCATATTGATTTTTTACCTGTTTGGTCAAGAATTTTACTACCGCTCGGTGCTCTAATTTAACCAACATTGAAAAATCGCTCATAGTGATCACTACACCTAGATATTTTTCTAGCACGAACGACTTGATGTAAGTGATTGACAAAATAAAAACATCGACAGCCCTGTTATCGATAAGTACCACTTCAACGTCATAGATAAATGTTCGAAGATCGGGGTTGTCTAGTGGCACCATGGCATATTGCAGTTGATCATAAACTTTGTTGGGTCCATATGAAATCGGTTTTTCTCTTCCTGAATATTCTTATGCTTGTCTGTGTTAATGTGATGTTATGTTTTCTTGGGACGATGTTTACTTCGCATTTGCTCAAAATAATGTTGAACTTACAATAAACGAGGTGATTCTCTCTTCTCGGGACGTTTTTCGTATAAAGTCTTGTGTTTACAATATATTTGCCTTAATATGCAATGTGAATAAACGTCACATTGTATGTCAATTATTTACTTTTTTGATGAATAACGTCAGAGAATATAAAAAAATTGTTTACTTTTAAACGTTGGTAATAAGTAGAAGTAAATGAAATGTGTATTACAATTTTGCCTTTATCATTACTTCCATGAGTTGGATGACATGTGAATATTTTAAAAATAGCTATACTTCATCTTTTCCTCAGAGACTTATAATGAACTACATGCCGCAAGTACAGTCATTTGTACGTCAGGGAACATGCCCAACTATGAAGAAATAAAACGTGACTTTTTGTAGTAGACACAGAACATTGACTTGATAACCTTCCCCTGCCTTAAATATTTTTGTAACTCTTTTTTTTATACTACAATCACGATAAACAAAAAAGACAAAACACCCTGAAAATTTCATGTAGGCTGCTCTGTAAAAAGATCTATTCATTGCAAATTATAAAAATATTTTTTTTTATTATCGTTAATGGGATTACGTTTGACCTTAGTCTAACCTGATGGAAAGTCAAGACAAATTAATTAATTAATTATTAATTTTGGATCGAAAGTGTACGGATTACGTTCAATTTGTACAAGATCGGTGCACGCGGCGTCTAGGTAGCCAATATAAGTCTATGATTGTATGTACGTCTTGTCGTTGAAGTTGTATGTACTTATCGATAACAGGATTGTCGATATTTTTATTGTGGCAAGCACTAAACAAATGTTGTTCCTGCTAGAAAAATATCTAGGTATAGTGATCACGTTTGTTCGCTACTTGCAAAAAAACAAAAGGACATCGCCGTTTGAATTTTACTTTTTTTAAATATTAATTAATGACTTTTGCCGGCCAGTATTCAAAAGTTTACCAAATAGGTTTAAAAGATGTCAATACCGAGAATTTATTGAACACACCCCTCGTAAATCTATGACTAAACTCTCTATAACGACTATGTTTGTTTAATTATTGGTAATTAACTGGTATTACACATAAACTATTCACGAAAAACTTGCAGTATCTAATAATGTATCTTATTAGTTGTGATGTGTCAGACAATTACGGGTGTAACAGGGATTAAGGGGAAGGTATTTTGGTATATGAAAAATGAACATTAAGATTGTAAAAAATAAGATAGATTTTGTAATAGGAAGTCGAACTGTATTGTTAAAAATTCATGATCATGTAAAGTAAATTTTAGAATCAGAAATCAGAATCAGAATCAGAAAAAATGTTTATTGTAGAACATAGGTAGGCTGTAAAATACAGAGTTGATATAAGTAGGTAGGTGTGATCATCTATGTCTTGCCAATGGGCGTACAAAACATTAGGTGCTGAGATACATAATTAAAGTCTCATGCAATTGAAAATAAGAATAAAATGAATAGCTATTACAATTCAAAAAATATAATCTTACTCGTAATAATGAAAATAAAATTGTAATTAAAAATCACATTAAAATTAAATTTGAAATTGTGCATATAATAATTAATGAAATTATGAAGTCACATTTAACATAGTCATTCAGGTTAAATATTACACAAAATTGTCATTTAAGTAATCAGAAATAGAATAATAGCATTTATTAATAAGAAATATCAGAAATTCCTGTTTAAAACGCGGCATAGGCAACTGTTTCAAATCTAGTGGAAGCTTAGCTTAGTGGGTTATCTTGCACCCTAGATAATAAATATTTTTGCGCATCAGTGCCGTATTTGTTGACGGTACACAAATATTTCGATTAATCCGTTGTCTCAAGCTCTTGTTAGTAACAATAAGTTTTTTAAACGCAGTTGGGTTATTTTTTATAAACATTACTGCTTCAAAAATATACATGGAAGGTATTGTTAAAATATTCAATTTTATAAAGTATGTTGCACAACTGTCCGTTTGCCGAAGCCCACACATAGCCCCCTTTATAATTACTTTTAAAATGTATGTTTTATTATGTGTGCAAAATATTAGCGAAATAAGTAAAAACGTAAAAGTAGTTTATTCTTCAAATTAGGCATATTACATGCACCTATGAACGTCAATAAACTACCACCGGTTCGGAAAAATATACCTCTGCCACGAGAAGAACCGGCGTAAGAAACTCGGCGAGGTGTAATTTTTTCAAAACAATTATTTGTATATGTATATATAAAATTACAGTCTCAGTTACTACAAAATAACAATGCTACAATAGAAAACTATTTTCGCGATAGATTAGCCGTGCAGGACACTATCACTGCCAAACATCCCTATCCATGATGTAATCGTTTATCTTATAATACGCTTTTGAAATAAGTGTTTGTTTTACTACAGATTTGAATTTAGAATTGCTAAGTTCAGTAATGTGTTTAGGAATTTTATTGTAGAATTTGATACATTTTCCCAAGAACCACTTTTTCGCCTTTACTAGTCTATAGAAGGTTATTTTGAGTTTCCCAGTGTTTCTGGTGGCTATTGGTTTATCAGCGTTCGTTGGGAAATTGCACAAATTCTTCCTAACATACACTATTATTTCAAATACGTAGGGACGGCAGGGTTAGAATATCTTTTTTTATGTTTACTGATATGTAGAATTTGTTGAAGTTAGGGTCGGTAGAGTTAGGCCGTGTAGATTCAGAAGCTTGGCTCTACATGGGAAACATTTTACATGAAATATTTTAGGCGGGATCCTCATTTTCAAAAAAAGTGTGGACTCTTTATTATTTCTCTGCCCAGTCTCTGTGTTTATTATTTTCCAAACAGTCTTGTCTTTGTTTTCTGAGGACTTTATTTTATTATAGTGGTGCATTGCTTTTGCCTTTGTTCACACTGTTTTGAATGATTTGGAATAATCCCTAACATACTGATGGAACCGTTCGTCAGTGGTGCAAGATCTCCTTTCAAATGTTCGTCAGTGCAAACAACCACCTTAATTCCGATTCTATTCTCGCTGCGAGCATTTTAGTCATTGAGGGAGCCATGGTACCGACTTCAATAACAATTGGCAAACTAACCTAAATCCTAGACTAACAATATTATGCAGCCGAAATACACGTTAGTTAAATATACGATTTCAATAACAGCCCGAACCTTTTTCTAAGTCGGTTCAGTATTATTAAATATTATTTTACACACAACTAAATTACTCACATAATTAACTTACAATAATAACCGGGCATCAATATGCAAATAACGATAGCAATAATAAGTGAACCAACTCCGTAACGCGAACCAATTTATAAGCGGGTTCTGTAACTTATTGAATTGTTATCTCATGTAAAATTACTTCCATAAACAAGTAAATCCCCGTGAGAACAGGGTATCAATACACACGAATAAACAGCAGTAACAAGTTACTCATTTGGTTTTATCCGAAACTAATAAATTATTGATTTTGAGTGAATAAGTTTCGCGACGGAACCCTAAATTAATGCTACTTAACTAATATATTATATCCGTAAGTACACGCAACCAAAACAAACTTGTTCACTCAACCGTTATATAACTATCGTTTTACTTATCACTTGTAACCAAAAGCGTACCCTATTTATTTACAAGGTGTTAACTAACAAAGTGTAATGGTACTAACTCATGAGCAATATGACTAACTTGTAAAACTAAACTAACTTTGCGCACGTAACTTAGACTTGCCTAATCATAAAGCAACCATAAATAGCCGTAAATACAGAGAAACTGTATTGCTATCAAAACGAATGAGCAAAGGTATGCTAACCTGAATCACGTAACCACGCTCTGCTACCAAAATTTTGTTCTTGCCAGGACAAGCCAGGAACCATGGGCCCATTAGATGGCTTCGCACAAAATAGCAATGTCCCGACGACAAACAGATACACACCGCTACAAATGTCCTTAACTTATGTACTTACGATGCAAATCTTCAACTCTGCGGCGCCTTTAATTGAATTATGTAACTAAAACACAACTAGATACAAAGGCAGATGCATCTTACACAAGCCCCATATTCATAACCAGGAACGAATTTTGTTGTATTTATTCTGCAAACACTTGTCTCTTAGGTCACGGACTTCTTCTGTCCCTGTTCCCGTTATTTGGGGTCGGGTCTCCTCACTTTTCTGCGCCAAAAGTCTGTCTTGGGTTGTCGATTCCAACAATTGGGCTTCCTTGAGGTCTCTTTCTATACTAGACACCAGCCACCCACTTCTCTTTTGCTCCGGTAGGTTCAATGCAATATGTACCACATGGTCTCTTAGGTCACGAACTGATCTGACAAAAGTATCTAACTTATTGGAAGAATTTTTAATAATAATAACATTAGAAACTCACCTAAAGAAGGTATCGTGTTCATCGGATTCGTTGAAAGGCACCTGTAATAAAATAGCACGTTATGCAACAGTTATATAATAAAGGTTGGAGGTTGATTCGATTCGGAGTTATGGTTAATTAAAATGTTTTTCATTAAGAAACGTCGTAAGAACAATCATACTTAAAAATGTTAAATAGAAGAAGGAAAAGATAAGTGTCGATTCACGCATAAATAGATCAATAAAAGAGAGATAAATAAATAGATAAAACAAATATATTCATGGCGCGGCGTGGGATGGGCGTTTTTAACTTACAAAGACCCTTAACCCTTTTGATAATTCCGATACTAACTCCGGTTCCGGTTTCGGTTCCGAATCCGATAAATGAAATTTGAAAACTCCGGTTCCGAATTCCAAATTGGTGAGGTACGGGCCTTTGAGCACGGTCGAAAGACCTTGTCCGACCGGCTCACCGAGGCACGCGAGGTGCGCGTACGTATTTCAACAAATTGGCGAGCCGTGTGTGCCTCAACCTGAAGCTACCTCAAATGCGTACGCACCTTAAGTTGGAGGTGCTTCCCCAGTTGGGCTGTTCCAAATATGAGCCAGATGACGGCTGAGACAGGCGTGCATGACGCGGGCGCCGCTCCAGGTACAGCGTGGTCGGCTGCTGTGTATGTAGTGTACCTGTATAGGATGGTCGGTGGGGCTGAGGCAGGCGTGCAGGGCGCGGGCGCCGCTCCAGGTACAGCGTGGTCGGCTGCTGTGTATGTAGTGTACCTGTATAGGATGGTCGGTGGGGCTGAGGCAGGCGTGCAGGGCGCGGGCGCCGCTCCAGGTACAGCGTGGTCGGCTGCTGTGTATGTAGTTTATTTATTTATTTATTTATACAGAAACAAACAGTCTTTCATATTTGTAAGTAACGAAAATCATTCTTAAATTGTAGACTTACAGTTTCCTTAATTAGATTATATCACGTTATTCTATTGTACAAGTAAGGAAAATACATCTACAGAGTTGTATGGTATCAAAAGAATATATATATATATATATATATATATATAGCGCTACAACAGATCAAATTATGTGCTTACAAGTTATAGGCAGAAACTTAATTTAAAACGTATGTGTGAACATTATGTACCAATGCTAATAAAGTAGTGTACCTGTATAGGATGGTCGGTGGGGCTGAGGCAGGCGTGCAGGGCGCGGGCGCCGCTCCAGGTACAGCGTGGTCGGCTGCTGTGTATGTAGTGTACCTGTATAGGATGGTCGGTGGGGCTGAGGCAGGCGTGCAGGGCGCGGGCGCCGCTCCAGGTACAGCGTGGTCGGCTGCTGTGTATGTAGTGTACCTGTATAGGATGGTCGGTGGGGCTGAGGCAGGCGTGCAGGGCGCGGGCGCCGCTCCAGGTACAGCGTGGTCGGCTGCTGTGTATGTAGTGTACCTGTATAGGATGGTCGGTGGGGCTGAGGCAGGCGTGCAGGGCGCGGGCGCCGCTCCAGGTACAGCGTGGTCGGCTGCTGTGTATGTAGTGTACCTGTATAGGATGGTCGGTGGGGCTGAGGCAGGCGTGCAGGGCGCGGGCGCCGCTCCAGGTACAGCGTGGTCGGCTGCTGTGTATGTAGTGTACCTGTATAGGATGGTCGGTGGGGCTGAGGCAGGCGTGCAGGGCGCGGGCGCCGCTCCAGGTACAGCGTGGTCGGCTGCTGTGTATGTAGTGTACCTGTATAGGATGGTCGGTGGGGCTGAGGCAGGCGTGCAGGGCGCGGGCGCCGCTCCAGGTACAGCGTGGTCGGCTGCTGTGTATGTAGTGTACCTGTATAGGATGGTCGGTGGGGCTGAGGCAGGCGTGCAGGGCGCGGGCGCCGCTCCAGGTACAGCGTGGTCGGCTGCTGTGTATGTAGTGTACCTGTATAGGATGGTCGGTGGGGCTGAGGCAGGCGTGCAGGGCGCGGGCGCCGCTCCAGGTACAGCGTGGTCGGCTGCTGTGTATGTAGTGTACCTGTATAGGATGGTCGGTGGGGCTGAGGCAGGCGTGCAGGGCGCGGGCGCCGCTCCAGGTACAGCGTGGTCGGCTGCTGTGTATGTAGTGTACCTGTATAGGATGGTCGGTGGGGCTGAGGCAGGCGTGCAGGGCGCGGGCGCCGCTCCAGGTACAGCGTGGTCGGCTGCTGTGTATGTAGTGTACCTGTATAGGATGGTCGGTGGGGCTGAGGCAGGCGTGCAGGGCGCGGGCGCCGCTCCAGGTACAGCGTGGTCGGCTGCTGTGTATGTAGTGTACCTGTATAGGATGGTCGGTGGGGCTGAGGCAGGCGTGCAGGGCGCGGGCGCCGCTCCAGGTACAGCGTGGTCGGCTGCTGTGTATGTAGTGTACCTGTATAGGATGGTCGGTGGGGCTGAGGCAGGCGTGCAGGGCGCGGGCGCCGCTCCAGGTACAGCGTGGTCGGCTGCTGTGTATGTAGTGTACCTGTATAGGATGGTCGGTGGGGCTGAGGCAGGCGTGCAGGGCGCGGGCGCCGCTCCAGGTACAGCGTGGTCGGCTGCTGTGTATGTAGTGTACCTGTATAGGATGGTCGGTGGGGCTGAGGCAGGCGTGCAGGGCGCGGGCGCCGCTCCAGGTACAGCGTGGTCGGCTGCTGTGTATGTAGTGTACCTGTATAGGATGGTCGGTGGGGCTGAGGCAGGCGTGCAGGGCGCGGGCGCCGCTCCAGGTACAGCGTGGTCGGCTGCTGTGTATGTAGTGTACCTGTATAGGATGGTCGGTGGGGCTGAGGCAGGCGTGCAGGGCGCGGGCGCCGCTCCAGGTACAGCGTGGTCGGCTGCTGTGTATGTAGTGTACCTGTATAGGATGGTCGGTGGGGCTGAGGCAGGCGTGCAGGGCGCGGGCGCCGCGCAGCCGGAAGTAGTCGCGCGGCGCGGCGCGCACGGCCACGCCGCTCCAGCCGCGCGCCAGCTCCAGGTACAGCGTGGTCGGGTCCCGCGGCCCCCCGGGGAAGATCTCCACAAACGTGCCGTTGTACTAAAAAATAAACCCAATATAAACAATCCGAGCGCTGTCACGTTCACAATATGGTATTTCACAAAACAATTTTTTTTAACGTTACCAATATACAAATCATACGAAAATACTCGAAAAAAATTAAAAATCAACGTATTTATGCAATATTAATGATTCTTAAGGGTCAATCAACTTTTCCTTGTTGCTCATTACCATGGTTACGTCTCCTTAGTCACTCTTTAAAACCGAGATTTTAGAGGGTTTAAATCTACCAAACATGAGTTTTAGCGATGATTACAAACCCATTCTGACGTCTGTCATCTCTGGAGCATGCTAACATTTTTACTAAAAAACTCGGTTACTGTTGTCTCCTCGCTGACGGGACAGAATAACGAGGAAAAGTTGATTGACCCTTAAATACATAAACATGAAAAAAGGACGCAGTTTGAACATAGAAAATTGTGACGTTATTAGGCACATTTACCTACAAACTTCATACTAACCGAGCATTTATCGTTTCGTAAAAAGTTACTGATTTGACTATCGGTGAAATACCGTATTGTGGCCATCTATCCTATACTTTATTGTCTTTCGAAATTGAGAAAGTTGTCTTTATCATTTACATGGGGTCGGCAACTTTATAGCGGCAAAGAACCACATAGAAGGTAAAGAAAAGAAGAATAATAAGAATAACACAGTAGATGAGATCGACTCGTTTAATTTTCTTGGAATCACAGTTGATAAGCACCTAAACTGGAAGGCACACTTTGACAAAATTTGCAACGAACTAGGCCGTTTTGTGTTTGCGCTCAACAGGCTGATAAGTATCATCTTTCCTTGGTTATGGGTTGATATTGTGGGGAAACGCAATGGAAGTGGACAGTCTTTAAAATACTGTCAGTTGAAGCAGCATTAACCGCTTATCGTGGATACGTATCATCTGTCCTTCGTTATGGGTTGATATTGTGGGGAAACGCAGTGGAAGTGGACAGTCTTTAAAATACTGTCAGTTGAAGCAGCATTAACCGCTTATCGTGGATACGTATCATCTGTCCTTGGTTATGGGTTGATATTGTGGGGAAACGCAGTGGAAGTGGACAGTCTTTAAAATACTGTCAGTTGAAGCAGCATTAACCGCTTATCCTGGATACGTATCATTTGTCCTTGGTTATGGCTTGATATTGTGGGGAAACGCAGTGGAAGTGGACAGTCTTTAAAATACAAAAAAGTGTTTACTAGCACTGTTAGTTCCTCCGGGAAATGATTATATCGTCGGTTGACAAGCAAAAGTCACTAAAATATCTGTCACTGGTCCTCAAAACCTCGTATCTCAGTACTACATCGATATTGAGATACGAGCTTTATCTTTATTTGTTAGTTAGTGACTTTTGCTTGTCACCCGACAATATACAACAATCAGCCCAAGAACGTCCACTGCTGGACATAGACCTCCCTCAATTTCATGGGAGGTAAATGCCATAATCGCCACGCTTGACATGCGGGTTGGCATGCCAATGGATTGCAATGCACATTATGAGTATGTTTTTCGTGTAGATCATCTTGTGACTTCGGGGGTGATATAGAAGGCACATTATTTTTACTCTGGTTTGTCTTTCAAGAACTTCGCCACGTGTTTTAAAGAACGAGTGATGTGATCTGACAAAATTATATATCTCTCTTAAGTATAGACAAGGCAAAGGAAGGATTTTGAGTTATTTGAAAACGGGTACGCAACGACGATAAATCGTCATTATACGAGGGTAAAACTGAAAGTTTCGGGAATAGAAGAAAATATGCAGTATAAGTGAGTTTATTTATTTTTATTGTTTTTCAAAATATTCTCCTTTGTATTTCATGCACTTATGCATGCGTTCAAACCAATCCATAAAGCACTTTTTGAACTCTGAAGTAGGGGTCGACAAAATGGCTATTTTATAGGCCTCCACTGCTTCTTCTGGCGTCTGAAACCGCTGACCACGCAGTTCGTCCTTGATTCTGGGGAATGTAAAAAAGTCGTTGGGACTTAAGTCAGGGCTATATGGAGGGTGGTCCAATATTTCGACTTTTTCACCGTCCAGGTACTCAGTTGTTGTCCGAGCGGTGTGTGGGCTGGCGTTGTCGTGGTGAAGGATGATGCGACGACTAGGGTTTGTTTTTCGGAGTTCAGCAAAGACGTTCGGCAAACAAATAGTGGTGTACCAATCAGCATTGACTGTTCTACGATCCTCAAGAGCCACAGTAGCTACGTGACCAGATTTAGAGATAAACGTAGCCACCATCTTCTTAGCCGTACTGCGAGAACGAACAACTTTTGTGGGTTTGAGCTCGTCTTCGAAGACCCATACTCGGGATTGGTTTTTAGTTTCAGGCTCATAAGCGTATATCCACGACTCGTCACCTGATACTATGCTAAAAACAGCATTTGAGCGTCCCTTGTTAAATCTTTTCAAAGTTTTGCGGCACCAATTGACACGGACTATTTTCTGCTCGTCAGACAATAGGTGAGGTATCCAACGGGAAAATAACTTTTTCACGCCTAATTCTTCTTTTAAAATAATTTGTATTTGACTCATTCCAATACCCAGGTGCTCTTGAATTTCCCGATATGTCACATGTCGGTCTTCATTTATCAGACGACGCACAACATCGACGTTTTCTTGCGTGACTGCCGATTTTGGTCGACCTTCACGCACTTCGTCGGTGAGGGATACACGGCCACGTTGAAATTCTGAATACCACCTGTATATTGTAGTCTTTGAAGGAGCTTCAATATTAAAAGCAGCAACCATCCGCTCTTCACATTGTTTTTGTGTTAGTCCACTTTTAAAGTCATAATAAATCATAGCTCTGAAATTTTCACGGCACAATTCCATTTTAAGCAGTGACTCGACGACTTCAATAAACAATTGAAACCGAACCATACTTTTTTTTTTCTAAGTGGCCAGTGTGTTGAGATAAGGAAACTTCAGAGATTATAAAAAGGTATAATACATGTTAAAAATAAATTAATAAGTATTCGATTCCCGCCACTTTCAGTGCAAGCCTCGTAGTAAGTATTCGTTAGTTAAAAAAATATCGTATCTAAACAAATTATAGTCACTACTTTGAAAAAAAAACTCGTATCTGATTTATTTGACCTTTTTCCTTTCTTTGCCGCAAAAAACTATGCCGCACTTAAGCACTACACATCTATGAGACCTGGAAAGAGAGCAGGTGACCCATGTGTGGTAAATTTTAGGGCTTTAAAATATACACCACCTACACCACAGTCCTATTGAGTTTAAACTTCGCTTTGATGACATCTGGACTGTTCTACCTCAAAGATTCCATGATATTTCCGAAGATCAAGCGATTCTTTAGCTATATTCTGGACCCGTCCCCATTAAAAAACGAAAGTATGATAATTTGCAATGTCTAAAGCCGATTTTGCCAAAAGACTTTCATGGATTTTACGATAGTTTATTGCATGTATAGTAGAGAAAAAATAATTCGACCCGATCTTTTTTTACGTAGGCACGTTGTTATTTAAGTTCGTCTATTGTAACTCGAAGAGAGTTTACTTAGTTCATTTCATAAACATAAAAACATACATTTCATTTCATTTTGTAGCATAAAATTCAAAGCAAAATTATCGTAACTTTACAACTTTCAGTCAATACTAAAACAAAAATCTTGTATCTTACGAATAACTGTAAATTTTATAAAAAAATGTTTGAGTGAGTTATTCGAATATTTGTGAAATTAATGACTGGCTATCAAAGTATATCATGAAACTAACAAGAACTTTTTTGATCAATCGCAATAATTTACAGAATGTTTATTGTTCCTCCTAGAAACTTGATGATTTTCAGATACGAGTTTTTTTTTTAAAGTAGTGACGAATTGCTATTTTTATGGTTTTAATGATTTTATTGTGTCTCTTTGACTGTGATATGCATATTATGTTAACTTTCTCTATTATTTCAATTTGACATTTTATATTTATTTGAACTTATTTTTTATTCTTTTGACATTTTTATTTACTACTATATTATTGCACGCTTGCATGCGAGCTAGATTCACGATACATAATGTACTGTAACATCCCTATACTGTGTATATGCAAACAAATAATTCCTGGTTTGGAAGAAATTGACGCGGGCCGCACTTGCTAATAATTTGTGACTTATCAGACAAAAGATACCAATTTTTTTACCGACTTCATAAAAGGAGGAGGTTCTCAATTCGAATGTATTTTCTTTTTTAATGTTTGTTACCTCAGAACTTTCGACTGGGTGATCCGATTTTGATGATAGTTTTTTTTTGAAAGCTGGTGCTTCCCGTGTAGTCCCTTATTAATTTGTTTCAGTTCTGACAATGGCATCCATGAGAAAACCATACATGTCTTAAATTTGCATTATGTATGTGCGCGACAAATTTGTAAAAAGTAAAAGTAATTTATTCTTCAAATTAGGCATAATTACATGCACCTATTAACGTCAATAAACTACCACCGGTTCGGAAAAATAAACCCCTGCCACAAGAAGAACCGGCGTGAGAAACTCGGCGAGGTGTCATTTTCTCAAAACAATATACATTGTATAGTTAAATATAAAATAACAGTTAAATATAAAAATGACGAAATGACCAAGTTAGAATACAACCCAAGTCTACAGAATTATATACAAAAATAGTCAAAAACCTGCAAGAAAAGAATACAGAATTTTATACCTACAGGCCCAAACAAGACCGCTCTTTCAAAGTAGTACTCAAAAATCTTCACCCGTCCACTGATATAGAAGAAATAAAAGCCGAACTAGAAATACAAGGACATAAAGTGACTAATATGTGGAACGTCAAACAAAGGATTACCAAAAAACTACTCCCGATACACTTCGTAGAAATAGAATCCAAAAGTAACAATAAAAATATCTACGACATCAAAAGCCTTTTGCACTGTAGAGTCATCTTCGAACCACCAAGACCTAAACGGGATATTCCGCAATGTAGCAATTGCCAACAATATGGACACACAAGGAAATATTGTTTTAGGAAACCCAAATGTATAAAATGCGCTGGAGACCATGCATCATCAAAGTGCGAACGTAAAGAAAGATCAGACTCAGTAAAATGTATACTTTGCGATGGCAACCATCCTGCAAACTATAAAGGCTGCACAGTATATAAGGAGCTCCAGAAAATCAAATATCCTGCCCAACCAGCTAAACACCGACAGATAACGCGCCCCAAACATCAACCAGGCCAGAAGAAACTTTTACTAGGCAACAAGACCAAGTATCATATAAGCAAGCACTAATATACAATAGACCCCTACACCCACCTACTAGTACGCAAAGCCCAAATGAATCAACAGAAACACAAACGAACAACAATGACATGAAATTGATCCTGAATACTATGACACAACTAATACAACAATTAACCACAATGACAAACCTCCTTATGGAAGTCATGACCAACCTAACAAATTCTGTTCATTAAAAATAGCCCTTTGGAATGCCAATGGGCTGTCACACCATGTCCTCGAAGTAGAGACATTTCTAAAAATAAAACAAAATTGACATCCTGCTAGTGTCTGAAACACATTTTACTAATACAAATTATCTCAGAATCAACCATTACAAATTTTACCAAACAATGCATCCAGATGGCACGGCCCACGGAGGATCCGGCATTCTCATTAAGAACAATATCAAACATCATGAGGCCGAACCATTTAAAACTCCTGAGATACAAGCCACAAGTATTGTAGTTGAGGATTGGCGAGGTCACTTGACCGTCACTGCACTGTACTCTCCCCCAAAACATGTGATCAAAAAAGAAGACTACATCAATTTCTTTAAAACCCTAGGACCAAGGTTTATAGCAGGTGGAGATTATAATTCCAAAAATACTCAATGGGGCTCTCGCTTAACAACTCCCAAAGGACGACAATTACAGGCCGCGATAAATAATCTACACCTGGATACAATATCGAGCGGAGAACCAACCTACTGGCCGACTGACCCGAAAAAAGTCCCAGACTTTAGACTTCAGTGTTATAAAGGGGATTCCTAATAAGTATTTCAATTGTCCCTTCAAGACCTCTCATCGGACCACAGTGTAGTTCTACTAGAAGTTACCCAGAAATTCGCAAATGTTAAACCCATAGCAAGGCTACACGAGCGTAGGACCAATTGGGATATATTCCGCTCCATAGTAGAGTCTAAGATTAATACCAACCTGCCTCTTAAAACAGAAAAAGACACCATGAGAGCCGTAGAGCACTTCAACGAGTGCGTCCAAAATGCTGCCTGGGAGAGCACTCCAGCTGCTAAGCAATATTCGGAAGCAGACTGCCCGAAGCCCATCCGTGAATTAGTTGCCGAAAAAAGACAGGCTCGTAAATTATGGCAAATTACTAGATACAACAAAGACAAAACGCGGCTCAACTACCTAACAGCCAAACTTAAAAAACTAAACCAGGCAGAAAGAAATGAAAATATACAGAACCATCTTCGCAATCTGGATGCTACGGTTGTTAGTGACTATTCTCTTTGGAAAGCAACTAAAAGACTCAAAAGGCCAATTGCCTCCAATCCGCCGATACGCAAGAAGGACGGATCCTGGGCAAAAAGTGACCTAGAGAAAGGTGAAGCCTTTGCCTCTCATTTGGCGGAAGTGTTTGTTCCAACCCCTACTCAGGACGAATCGAGAACCAACAGTGAAGAACTCACTAACTTCCTCAGGGAACCTTATCAACTCGACCTGCCAATTGAAAGGATCAAGATACGTGAGGTCATAGACACAATTAGAAAGTTAAAGCAAAATAAAGCCCCAGGATACGATTTGATTACTGCAAAAATACTTCGTGAAATACCTGAAATAGCAATACGCTTCTTGACGCACCTGTTTAACTGCATACTGATCAGGGGCATCTTTCCACCACAATGGAAAGTAGCCCAAATTAAAATGATTCTCAAACCTGGTAAAGATACATCTTCCTATAGACCGATCAGCCTATTACCTATATTGTCAAAAGTAATGGAAATACTTTTCCTAAAGCGATTAAACGCAGTAATAGCAGAAAATAAAATCATACCTGACCACCAATTTGGTTTTAGGAAGAAACATGGCACGATAGAACAGGTACACAGACTGGTAGAGGAAATCCATAAGGCTTACGAAAACAAGAAATATTGCTGCGCCGCATTTCTGGACATATCCCAGGCCTTTGACAGAGTTTGGCACAAAGGTTTATTATACAAAAAAAAACTCCCATCAAACTATTATATTTTCCTAAAATCATATCTTGCTGACAGATATTTTTACGTAAAACAAGGAGAAGAAATAACTAAATTGCACAGAGCCCACGCAGGATTACCCCAGGGAAGTGTGCTTGGTCCGATCCTTTACCTGGTTTTCACTTCAGACCTACCTACGACTGAAGGCGTCGTGATTGGGACCTTTGCTGATGACACAGCAGCCTTAACGATCCACGATGAACCGGCTCAAGCAAGTAACATGCTTCAGTGCTCTTTAAACAACATCACAGAATGGCTAACTACCTGGAGGATAAAGGCAAACGAGACTAAGTCGATACAGGTGACTTTCACGACCCGGCGCGATTCATGTCCTCCTGTGACGCTCAACGGAGTACAGATACCCCAAGCAAATGAAGTCAGATACCTTGGGCTTTACCCAGATCGTCGTCTTACTTGGAGAAAACATATTTTCACAAAACGAAAAGCACTGGGGATCCAATCGAGGAAATTGTACTGGATGCTCAGAAAAAAAACACAGCTGTCGCTGGAAAACTAACTGCTGTTATACAAGTGTATCCTGAAACCAATCTGGACTTACGGAATCCAACTCTGGGGCACAGCCTCCAACTCAAACTTGGAGATACTTCAGAGGTTCCAGTCTAAAATTCTGAGGATCATCACAGACGCTCCATGGTTTATAACAAACAAACAATTACATCACGACCTTCAAATCAGAACAGTCCAAGAGGAGATTAAACACTCAATGAAATCCTAAAGGAATAGACTAGACAACCATCCAAACATACTGACTATTCACTTAATGAATAATGATTCAACATTCAAAAGGCTAAAAAGAAAGTCCCCTAGAGATTTGTAGGGATTATCATACATAATGGGCCCACGTCGCTGGACTGACAGCCCTTCAAGACAAATTAGAAGTTCCTAACCCTATGCTAAATGTTCGCACGAAACAGATTGCAAGAATTTATTAAAAAATATATAAAAAAAATAACGGACGAATAACTCGGTTGAAGTCGGTTTTTATAGTTATCGTTACATACGAAACAGCCAGGGGGCTTGCGGGCCGCAAGGAAGGGGCTCGCGGGCCGCCTGTTGCCGACCGTTGATTTACATTATTATTTTGTGTTTGAGAGGGGTAGGATATTAGTTGCGTCTCCTGAGTCACGGTAAATCGATCAAAGAGTGGCCCATACATGGTTGTTCAGAGAGCAGAAACACGCGCCTCCCAAGGCACCCTCGATGGCGACATCGACCTAGTATTTAAGTAAATCTTAAGATTCCGCATAATTAGCATAAGCAAGTCGAAAGAGCAATATATAGTCAACTCTTCATTTTACCTAATGTCACATCTTGCACTTTACACCTACAGCATACAAAGAAATTTGCGTAGCAGTGTGCTGTAGGTAAACATTGTATAAATAGAATAAGAAATATGTATTACAGTTCAGTTACCAATTGTCCGTTGGTGTTTTATTACTTAAACCCTACGCTCTCTCTGGGAGTGTAGGGTCTTCCTTACTTCTACGTGTAATCCTCTCACAGTGGCGAAACCACCTTCAAGCCCTCAATCGATCAAAAGAGCCTGTTTGATCGGCTGTGAGAAAATTACCCTCCGTTACTGTTGCCTTAGGTCTCGTGGTAACAGGTATCCCTGTGTACTTCAAGGTCGTAAGTTGAGGATAGGTTAGGGATTTAGGGCGTTAGGCTCCCTTGCTGAAACCCACCCCTCAATTATACGCAGTCTGTGCAGCCATCCTCCCCATCCTCCATCCATCCATTCCATTCTCCCCATCCTGGGGTAATTTACCGACCCGTCCTGGGTACCTTATACCAATTACTTGCCACCCCGCCCAGGGGTGCGTTATCCAGCTTGTGACTGTACAATGGTTAAGTGCCGTTGGCGCACTTACGCGTACTTACGTGTAGTTGGTAAATGTGATCATATTACACTACCATAGCATTACAGAACTGCTGGTACGCGTAGTTGTTAAAAGTGACCTAGTAGTAATGCTGGGTCAGATAGCAGACTGTTGGCCGTCCAACTCTGAGGTTTAAGGACTCCTGTAAGCGACCAGCTTTGGTATTCAGACCGACGGTTGGGAGGAACGCGCTGAAATGAGACCTGAATGGCGCCACGGTATAAAAGCCGGAACATCAAAGCATGATGATGACTGGCTGGAGATCTTGAGGCAGAAAAGTCTTCGTCGTGCTCTGCCACCTCCTCGAGACTCGCGTTTTGTTTGCGATCGATGTGGCAAGAAATGTCGCGCTGTTATAGGACTTTATAGCCATCAACGACGATGCGGGTTCCCGGAAACCCACGAGCGCCGCAACGAACATCTACGATAGATGCTGTGGCCAATGATGAGTAGACATCGCCACGCCACTGAAGCACGTGAAGAGCGACGAGCGACACAGGATACATTAATATAACACTGAGATAAATTCAGCATCAAAAATACCTAAGATCTTTTGGCCCCTTCATGTGCGTAGCAACTTTTGATGCAGACTGTATAAGCGGCAGGAGTGTCCTACGAGACATTACCACGGCACGACACGGCCATCAAGGGTGACCTAGGAGACATAACCATGAAACTGACTCACATAGGCGTCCAGCGTGACCAAAGAGACATCAACATGGCACTAAAGCACATAGGACCCTAAGTGTCACCAAGAGCAAAAAAATCCATCCTTACCTGGTCGAAATTCCTCTAATTCGAACCAAGCGTTTTGCATCATCCTTCATAATGCGCACTTCTAAGCTTTGGAATTCTCTGCCGACGTCTGTATTTCCGAGTTCTTATAACCTGGACCTTTTTAAGGCACGAGTGAATAGGCATCTTCTGGGTGAGCTCGCTTCATCGTCGGCCTCATCTTTGCCCCCTGGCTAGATGCTGGCCAAGAGTAATCCCATTTATAATTTTAAAAAAACTCACCACTTCTCCTAAAAGCTTGTCCAGCACTTTAGCCTGTTCTGTATATGTCGGAGTGGGTGTCTCCTTGATGGGGCGCGGCCCGAGGTGCCGTTGACGTACATACGCGACAAGGAAGTCGGATTCCTGGGGGATCTTCAGTTCGTAGTCTCGGCTCATGTTCTGACGGAACTGCTGGGCGCCTCTCGCTGGGAAATAAATAAATATTGAGAGACAATCTTAGACAATTCGACTTAGTCCTAAATTAAGCAAAGGTTAAGCCTAACTATGGGACTATACTAAGTTCTTATATAGATAAATAAATACTTAAAAACATCCAAAACAGGAATAAATATGTGTTTATCGCGTAAATAAAAGTCCTTACCGGGATTGGAACCCAGGATCTTCAGTTTCTTAAGCAGGGTTACTATCGAATAGGCAAAAGCGGTCGACATCGAAATGCGATTATTATTTATAAGATTGGAATAAAGGACAATGCTGGGTAGCACTTTCAATACCGATTTTACATAACTGATGTGCAATGTCTCTTGAACATTAATGAAATCATGCCAAGTTTTTTTTACAAACAATCCAACAGTTGTCTCCTGAGTTACATAAAGCCGGGTCCAGACGGGTGTAACACGTAATGTAGTTTATCGTGTAATGTAACACAGAATTCTGTGTACGACACTACGTGTTTTTTACATGTAACGTGCCTGTTGCATCGCGAACACAGCGAAGGCAGTTCGCGTCTACCCATAGTACAAGCTTTGCTTAGTTTGGGACTAGGTCGACTTGTATTTATTTATGGCCAATGACAAAGTAAGATAAAAACTTTTCTAAAAATGCTGCTACTTGTGCTGTGAATTACAGTACCGGTCAAAAGTTTAAGTTCACCCAGTTATTTTAGTTCATTTACGCCCTTTACTCACACGAGATCGCCAATTTTATCACATGTAAAGCATTCCCAGGTTATAGGTAAGGGAGGTATTCCACTCATCCAATATCTTTGTCCAATATACATTTGATCAAAGAAATTGGATGATTTCATCCAACTTGGATGGGACCCCGACATTTGATCAAAGATTCCGATGACAGTTAAATCAATATGGCTACGCATGAAAAAAATAAAACATTGACAAAGATATTGGATAAGTGGAATGAGCCTCTGTCAAAGTAATTTGATCAAAGATATTGAACGAGTGGAATCCCACCCTTAGGGTGGTATTCCACTCGTCTTATCCGATATCACCCTAATAAAGAAACATGTCGCAACTAAATGCCGGCTACCGCTTATGAATTCGCCGCTAGAGGCACTAGTGCAGCGTGAGGTCTCCGAAATGTCAAATGTCACTATCTATTTATTATTTCTAATTGAAAACATTTCAAATTTCCAAGAAGTATGAAATCTCAACCCAAAAAAAATATTATTTTTATAGTTATTAATATCTATTGGATGAGTGGAACGGGCCTGCGTCAAAGAACTTTGATCAAAGATTTGACAAAGAAATTGGACGAGTGGAATACCACCCTTACAGATCCTCAACCCTTCAGTGTAGGCATCATACATAGTTTTATCATATATCTAGAAAGACGTTAGATTTGAACGTAAAAAACATGTCTTCACTTTTTATTGTATAACTTTTGACCTACCTGAACGGAATCTACTGGAAAAAGGCTTTTTCCTTGTTTTTAGTTATAAAGCGTTTACGAAACAGTTTGAGAAACCCCATTATTTTTGTAATTGGTCGTGTAACCTTCGTTGGTCAGAACCCAAGGTTATAGCAGGAGTTTCGGCGCTTAATTTGATGGCTTTTCAACACATTTTTAATGGTTTTAACTTAAACGGGTCTTCACTACTAGGTTTACACAAGAAATGCAAATACTGTTTCATGTGTATCTGATGAAATTCGCTTATAACAACTTTAAATTTCCACCAACGGATATTTATTTAAATATTTTCTAACCATTTAAACAACTAAACGTCTAAATACATATTTGAATACAATTTAATAGGAAATCAAAATTTCATAAGGTGAATTTAAAATTTTGACCGGTACTGTACGTATCGTTAAATAAATAAATTTATTATTATTACTGATTTTTTTTTCTCATTCGACATCTACATATACACCCTATTTATATTTTTCATAGGACCGGTTCCAAAGGTCCTATGAAAAATCTCAAGAAATTGCATTCTCTAGGGTAGTGTCTGCTTTAGGCGCCAGGTCCCTGGGGGTATACATTGCAAGATCTACTCCACCCATAGTTAGGACCGGCCCTGGCCAGAGCAGCTGCGTCTTTTTTTTATTATTAAAAATCATCCACCAGCATCTAGCCAGGGGACAAAGATGAGGTTTAACTCATCCTTATCCGACTTACTGAAACAACAGACAAAATCCCGCATCAGGAGAATGTCTTACTATTATGTCTTTCCCACTCACGGGACAATGGCGTTCCTGGGGGTCTACTCCGAAATTCGAAATCCGAACTTCGTATGGTGCCGTCCCTTTCACTCATATAGTGTATGACAGGAGAGTGAAAGGGACGGCACCATACGAAGTTCGGATTTCGAACTTCGGAGTAGACCCCCTGACCTTTGAGAGACGTGCGCGGAGCCCAAGTACCAACCGAGTACCACATAGCCAACACGTAGAGGCCCTTTTGACAATTTAATGAAATGCAAGGGGTACACAACGAGTGGATGCCGTCCCTGCCCGTGTCATGAAACACACAGAGACAGCACCCACACACCCAAACCAGGGTGTACAGGAGCTATTGTAAACTAATATCCTAAACGGAGGGATGATTTGACTGACGACTTTATAATAAACATAAAAGACAGGAGAGAGGAGGAAGACATATTTCATCAAACATTTTCTTGTAATATTTAATAATAGATCTCACACACACACACACACACACACAACGCAGGTCAATATTATCACGGTTTTCAAAATTGTACGAGTCCCTTTACAAGATTAATATTATTTGTCGGCCTGTTTAGCCTAGTTGGTAGTGTCATTGCCTCCGAAGCTAGAGGTCCCGGGTCCGATTCCCGGTAAGGGCATTTGTTTCTGTGGTGAGCAGAGACATTTGTTCCTGAGACTTGGATGTTTTCTATGTTTTTAAGTATATATCTATTAAATATATCGTCGTCTAGTACCCATAACACAAGCCTTATTGAGCTTACCGTGGGACTAGTTCGATTTGTGTAAAAAATGTCCCCTAATATTTATTTATTTATTATTTATTTATTTATTGTTATCATTATTATTAATTTCATGACAATATCTTACCAAATGTGTCCATATAAGTGAGCAGCATTGTCATGACTGTCACAAACGTGAGCAAGAACAGCATCGCCGGCAGCAGCTGCCGGTAGAGGTCCTGTGGCGGGGTCTTCGTGAAGGATGGCATGCAGAACCGCGCCGGAGCTGGTGTCGGAGGTTTCGGCTCGGGTTTGTCGGGTTTAGCTGGGACTGGGGCTTGGACAGGCTCCGCTGGCTCTGGGAGCGGATTCTCTTGGATCTTCTGCAAGGTTTTATATTTTTATTAAGCCACCAAGTGGAACATGACTGGTGTTATTGAAGTGGATACTTCTATGTTGGCAGCTTGCGTGAGTCAGCTGCCATACACACAACTTTTAAATTTTAGTTCTGTTACTAACAATCTGGCGCTAAGATAAAAGTCATGGTATGGGTGATTAACTGATTACTTATGATCGGCAACAGGTAGGAATTTATGTCAATTCGACGTCAAACATAATAATAAGCCTGGGTCATTCAAAATTGTTGCAGGGAACCATCACATGTGCTGGTTTCTAAAGGGTGCAGTGTTTAGGCGGTTTCAGGGCACCCTATTGAGTCCTACACCGGAGATGACAATGATTTTTTAATACATGTAATAACATTTACAGAATCATCAAGGATTGTAGTCTCAAGGTTCAATAACATCATAATTTATGGTTAAGATCATCATCATCATCATCATCATCATCATCATCATCATCATGTCAGCCGAAAGACGTCTACTGCTGGACATAGGCATCCCCCAAAGACTTCCACAATGACCGGTCCTGCGCCACCCGCATCCAGCGGACACCCGCGACCTTTACCAGGTCATCAGTCTACCGTGTGGGGGGCCTGCCCACGCTACGCCTTCCGGTACGTGGTCGCCACTCGAGAACCTTTCCGCCCCAACGGCCATCGGTTCTACGTGCTATGTGCCCCGCCCACTGCCACTTAAGTTTAGCGATTCGGAGGGCTATATCGGTCACTTTGGTTCTGCTGCGGATAGCCTCATTCCTGATGCGATCACGCAGAGAAACTCCCAACATAGCTCTCTCCATTGCCCTTTGGGTGACTTTGAGACTTCTTATGAGGCCCATAGTAAGCGACCATGTTTCAGTGCCATATGTCATCACTGGCAACACACACTGGTCAAAGACTTTCGTCTTGAGACACTGCGGAATATTGGACGAAAAGATGTGCCATAGCTTCCCGAACGCTGCCCAGCCGAGTCAGATTCGACGATTAACCTCTTTCTCGAAGTTGGACCTACCTAACTGGACAGTCTGTCCTAGGTATATGTAATCGTCTACAACTTCGAGCGTAAAGTGTCCGATTGTTAAGGGAGTTGGTGCGACATCGACATGGACATTTGACATGATCTTCGTCTTGTCCATGTTCATCCTTAGACCAACTCTCTCGGAGGCTATACTGAGGTCATTGAGCATTGTACTTAAATCCTCCATGGTCTCAGCCAAGACTACTATATCGTCAGCAAACCGAAGGTGAGTGAGGTAGTCGCCGTTTATGTTGATGCCTAGCCTTCTCCAGTCCAGAGTCTTGAAAACATCCTCCAGTGCAGCGGAGAACAGTTTAGGAGAAATAACATCTCCTTGCCTGACTCCCCGCTGCAACGGAATAGGCTTTGAGTTCTGGTCCTGGAGTCGGACTGACATAGTGGCGTTCTTGTACAAACTTTTCAGCACTTCGATATACCGGTAGTCCACTTGGCACCGCTGGAGAGATTGTAGTACAGCCCAGGTTTCGATCGAATCGAAGGCTTTCTCGTAGTCCACGAACGCTAAACAGAGGGGCAGGTTATACTCCTCAGTCTTCTGTATAACCTGACGGAGCGTATGGATGTGGTCTACGGTGCTAAAGCCGTCTATGGTTAAGATATATTTCTTATTTTAATTGCTTTTTTAATTATTTGTTCTGTGTTATTTACAGTGAATAAAGCTAATTATTGTTAAAAATAAGTCTCTGGCTTAGTAGTAGTCAGATTCAAAAGTTTCTTTATGTTTCACGAGGACTTTAAATCATTAGCTAACCTGACACCTAATCTGATAAATTATTTGTTTAGTGTTATTTACAGTGAATAAAGCTAATTATTGTTAAAAATAAGTCTCTGGCTTAGTAGTAGTCAGAGTCAAAAGTTTATTTATGTTTCACAAGGACTTTAAATCATATTCTAACCTGACACCTAATCTGATAAATTCCCATAATTTCATAACATATGATACACGTAGATTTTGCACGTCAAAACTATATTTATACCATTTATTTATTAATTTTAAGAAACACTTACAATTTCATTCTACAAGCCAAAATGATTGAAACTTCACATTTCACCTGACAGTGCAGGTGTTGAATTTTTTTTTCAACTCTGAGAAACCGTGGGAATTTTTGGCCAGTTACTTAAAAAGTATTACGAAAAAGGTTTTTCTACGTAAATAAATCCAAAAACACACTTTTACTTACTTTTTCGGCCATAGTAGTGCTTTGTTATGAATATCCAAGTCCGTAATAAAAAAACACAGCAGGTGCAACTGTATCCTTAAGGTTTCACACTTTTAAATAACAACACAGTAGGATTCACTGCCGTAAACGATTTGTGAGGGCATTTGTGTGATATTAATAAAAACAAAAACACATTTTGAAGATTAAAATAAGAAAAGTGTAAGTAAAGTAAATGAAAGAAACATGAGTCAGTGACCGCAATGTTTCATCTGCCTCTGCCTGCGCGACGCTCTACAAATTTTCTACTACTTTGGTAGATTTTTGACACATGAATTGTGTCGCCTCATATACGTATACGAGTGGAATAGAAATAACTTGACTCAATTTAAATTGCCAATAAACATTGCTCAATTCTAACTAGAGAAAACAATTGTAACTATTTTATGAATTCGTATTAACTGTTTTCGGCCTTTCTCCAGTTTGGCATAAACTAAAAGTAATGACTAATTGTACCTGCCTTTTAAATCAATTTCATTTGACTATGACCTTTTTAATGTTACTATTTTATTTTGACATCTTTGTTATTTAACCTCTGCCCGGCTAGTATGATAGCTTATACCGTCACGTTATATGTGACGTTTCAGTACATTTTGGCCATATAACGTGACGGTATATGGTATAAGCTATCATACTAGCCGGGCTGGTATTGTTATAATGTATTATTGTATATATAGCCGTATTTGCATGCATTTATTTTTATGTTTTATCGCAAATAAATAACTGATTACCGAACTGTAACACTGTGACAAATAGAAAGATATTATTTCACAAATAAAACGTAAAATCTTAATTTCATGTTAATAATTCCTAACAACAATTCCCCGCCTGCGTTCCCGCTCCGCTTCGTCACGTGCGCGAAGTGTTCACAAACTACTATAAAATACCAATCTCACATTTTACCCACTTATTTCATCCATACATACTGGTACAAACTAATATTAAATTAAATAGGTAATTATGTTTTAATTCTTACTAATTAATGATTATCTTTAATAGTTTTAATTTAACTTGTCTTTTGTTAGAAAATGCTATTATAGTTTAGATGTGTATTTTACCGACATTGACATTTAAAATTATCTGTAGTTAATTTATTTATTTATTTTAGTATATTTATTTATTTGTCTTAATTCTTTTTGTATAATTTTCAGAACTTGATTATGACATTTTATGAGATATATTTATAGGTACTTTTCCTTGATTAAATATATACTAGATGAAAGCCCGGCTTTGCTCGGGTGAAATAAATAAAGTAAACATTTATTCGTGACTGTTATGCAAACGACGAAAGAAATAGTGTACAAAAATGTATAAAATAAAAACATTACAACAACGGATTATGATGAATCTTCGTATACAAATATAGTCTGTAGTCTGGATTAACATATGGAATAGGGAGTAAAAGATTACGCTGACGACGTCACGGGCAAAGGCTAGTATCTTTGCAAGTTAATCCTAAGCATTTTTGTAAGGGTAATATTTAAAGGCACATAAAAAATTTGTCACCGTAATCAGTACTGATTTGTATAGCTAAAATACTAATCGTTCATTAAAATTCAGTTCAGATGTGCAATTATTAAATATTGATGTGCCAATCAGTATTTTTGGTGCGAATTCAGAGCTGCTAACGCGAACGAAAACAAATGGAGTTCGTGTATCTCCCTCTCTGTCGAACTTGCAAAATCGAGCGACACAGAGGGAAATACACGATGTTCGTTCCTTTTCGTTTCGCGATAGCAAATTCTATTTAGTGGGGCCCCTTTACACTCAATATTATCGCGATTTTTAAAATTGTATGGGGCCTGTTAAACGCTTAATACTATCACAATACTGGTGTGTCAATATTATCGTGGTTTTCAAAATCGTATGGATTTTTCTTCAATATTCATTGCACGTGATACGGATCGTGATATGAGTATATCGCGTGATAATAATAACCATGTAACAGGCCCCTATGGATGTTGCTTCAATATTCAGTGTTTCGCGTAATAATAATAACAGTTGGTAATATTTTCTCCAATTAATGGAAGCTATTTAACAACTTGTTCCGTTTTGCCAAAGGTATTTCACATTCCGATACGCGCACCATCCAGGAATAGGAGCCGTCAGACCAGAGGGCCTACCGCGATCTGAAAACGAAGTATTTCCCTCTCCGCGCTCGAATATGCAAGTGCGACAGAGAGGCATATATATTTAGTTTTCGGTTGGTAGCACTTTAGTCCGAGCGCGGCGGACGGTCGAAGAAAGTCAAAGAACATTCCGTGTGTTGTCTGTCACACATATAATTTTTTAACTTCCCATCGACCTATGAACTTGAAATTAGGTGATAATGTTTATTATGAAGTATATTTCACCAAAAATATAAATATATTGATAAATCACATTTGTTTTTTAGTTGTACGGAACCCTCAGTGCGCGAGTCCGACGCACTTGGCCGGTTTTTCTTACATTTTGAATTTTATTTCTCATATAGTAATATACCCTATTCGTTTTGAAGTTGACGCCTGAGGGCCTACCGCGAACCAAAAACGAACTATCTTCCTCTCTGTCGTTCGAATATACATGTGCGAGAGAGAGGCAGATACTTCGTTTTCGGTTCGCGGTAGCGCCTCTTACGTCCGAGCGCGGCGAACGGCATGAGCTGGAGGTCTACTCCGAAATTCAAAATCCTAACTTCGTATGGTGCCGTCCCTTTCACTCTCCTGTCATAGACTATATGAGTGAAAGGGACGGCACCATACGAAGTTCGGATTTCGAATTTCAGAGTAGACCCCCAGTACCACTAAGTTATAAGATAGAGCGAGATAGGGATAGAATTTTGCTAGATGTTTAAAAGCCATAAGTCACCTAGTAGTTTGTCACAACAAAACAGAGAAGCAGCTTTAAGATGGCGGACAGACTCAACAAACATTCAAGTGGTGTCCTTTACACGATTAATATTATCACAATACTGGGGTGTCAATATTATCGCAGTTTTCAAATTTGTATGGATTCTGCTTCATAATTCACGTGATACTTATCGTGATATGAATGTATCACGTGATAATAATAACCATGTAACAGATAAAAAAAAAACACAATACATTCGCTTTGAAGGCGGTTGTTGTGACAATCAGTCTAGCTAGCAAGATAGATTATACCGTTGTTTTATGTGACGTTTTAATACATTTCGCCCATATAACGTGACGGTATAAGTTATCGTGCTAGCTAGGCTGACAGGTGTATAGAACGCTTGAAAACTACAAAAACAAAACGCTGCAGACGCGGCTAGCCGAATCCACACAATGTGCGATGATGGCCCATGACCCAGAACGCTAGCAACCTGGCCAACACACCGGACGCAAACATAGTTTACAATTTCCGAACGTACCCAACCCGACGCTGTCAACCAACGAATTTAATATGGCCGACCATTTGTCATAAAATTAACACTTTTTAATGCAAAATACGCGACAATCCGAATTTTGCGGATACATATGTTCAACTCAAAAATCGTTATTTTTATACGTTCTTCAATTTGAGACAGGTCTCGTTCGGGTCTACCGTACCCCTGCACGAAATTATTAATATAGATACATTTTTTACTAAACATTTGTACACCAACATTGGTAGAACACAAAGTGGTTTTTTATCTTATGTTATGTTTCCAACATTTTATTTTAGTATATTTATTTATTTATCTTAATTTTATTTGATCGTATGATTTCAGAACTTGTTATGACCTTACTTTTCCTTATTACATTTTTTTACTAAACATTTGTATACCAACATATTAGTAAAACACAGAGTGCCTTTTTATCTTATATTATGTTTCCACCATGTATAACCCGTGCTTCGCAATTAAAAATATTTCTGACTTACTTAGGTAGTATGGGTATCAAGATATTTTCTTAAAATTTTTTTGCATACATGTCTAACTTAGGTGATAATGCAAAAATATGCAACCAACAAGTAAATACGAGTATTATGAATGACGGAGATAAAGGTGCATAAGCAAGTCCTAAACTACCTACATAAAATAATGTTATCATGTTTGAGCACGTTAAAATTGTCTCAGTGCAATTGTCTCGTTGATGACTGCAAAAGAAAATACAGTAAATCAAAGCTTTTACAAAATAAATATATATAGATGGCAAATCTTCACATTTCGTTCCTATTTAATGTCCTGTGATTCAATCAATGTCATCATCATGGTCATAGTAAATAATAAAAACACACATCTAGTTTAGGAAAAGGTGTTTATTGTCAAAGTTATTATAAATTAAACAAGTAACAGAAATGAATAGCCAAACAGTACCGTTCACTATATTTAGATAAAAATAACTTATGTTCAATTTCTAAAATAATCATGTACAGTCAACAGCAAATGTAAGTAGATGATCATTTTAGTACTTTTTTGCACTAACGTAACAATAGATACTGCGACAGTTGGCATACGTCAAAGTTGTGAAAGTGGCAAGGCACTACCATCTACTTTTGCTGGTAACTGTACTAACTACTAATACTCGTAAACAAGCTACCTGAACTAGTCTTTTGCAGTGTAAGCTTCGTTCTTCAGTTTTTGTATTACATATTTATTGGTAAGTAACTATCGTAAGAATTAGGTGTAAAAATATCCTGAATATTTATTTTAATACATGAATGAAAACTCAATGACCAGCATATTAAACATAATATTGATCGGTAAATTGATATTTTATAATGGACTCAAAAAAGAAGAGGTATTAGATTATTTATTCTCGGTATGCTTGATCTATATCTATATTTCGGTATATTCGTTCAGGGAGAAAGCAATTTCATATTGTTTAACTCCTTTAAGGTATAAGCTAATGGTTATGATGACATATTATTATTACCCCAAGGAGGTAATCTGTGCCCCAAATATATATATGAAACATGAAAATTAATTCATAATTAAATATAACTTACTATTGCAAATTACGAGTAGATTATTTCGTTTATAACTTAACCGTAATTCTCCAATAAAGAAACTTTCAAAAGGATGTGCTATTTGTAAATAATGCACTTAAAATACAAATATGCAACATATGTCGGTGAAATACCGTAAAGTTAACATAAATTTAGGGCAAGCTCTTATTTTCAGCCCGACTGCAATAGGTAACTGTTACATAATGCCTGATTATGTACAGTTGCATACACTAGTTTATCCACATCCCTATATTAAATCCTCTTCCATGTGCAACCACTGAGCCGGAGGAAGCATGTTTATGTACCGAGACAACCCCGCGCTCCAGCTCCCCCCACGTGCGCGGTCTGGACCTGTACTGCAAACTTTTACGTGATCTCATAACAGTCATAACTACATGATATATTATGTAATTATGCCGCGCGCGCGGGCGGGGTGGTTGTTGGGCGGTGTATAATGTATATTGTTAAGCTGGTATTTACGGATGGATTTTGAAAACATTAAAGAGGAGTTACTACATGAGTGTAAGTGTAGACAAATCACGTTAGGTGATTGATAACTAGAGTTGGGATTTTTGGTGGCATTGGGGTAAACAAAGAGCAATGGAGTCGTTATTGTATATATATTTTTGATTGAATGAATGAATGAATAAATGATTGATAAAACAATAATGTGTAATTAAATTTATCGGTTTCATCAATCATCAATTAAATTAATTCATAAAAAAACATTACAAATATAATAAATTATTGAAACTTATAATGTTATACCTATTCATGGTCTTGAACAATTTTTGATTGGAATAAGTTTCATTATACTACTGATACTTCAGTTTCAGTATCAGTCGTAGTAGCATATTCATTCGAAATATCCTCTCTTACTTCGTCAATATTAATACTTGTTTGATTTCACTTGTACTAGTACTGGCTTTTTCACAAGTTGAGAAACCGGATAACGCCGGCTAATATGGAAAAAATTGCCATAGTATATGCTTTTCATAACCTTGACAACCGTTTAACATCCGAAGAAGATAATATGCAAGATTTTGAAATTTTAATTCCAGTTGCAAGTTGTTCAAGCTCTTGAATACATAAACATTTTGGCAAACAAGTAAAATTTATTTAAACGTTGTATTATAAAAACCATCATTGTAATTTACAGTATTGCATTGCAGTTGCCGTCAAAAATTTATTAAAAATATGTAACTAGTAAAATATGCGATGTATCAACAAACCTAAATTCTTTACTCTATACATGTTCATATAATAAAACGCAAAGTTGATATATTACTGGCCGGTACTGTAATATTACATTACGATACAAGTGCAGAGAACAGGAAATTCGCAACGAGTGGTGATAAATTAAAACACGACCGAAGGGAGTGTTTTAAATTGACACGAGTTACGAATTACCTATTTGCACGTGTATCGTACAACGTTTTACAGTACATATGGCTCTTTAAAGTTTCGACATATGCACTTAATCTGCTGATTACCGCACTCGTGCAGTAAAGTAGCACCATATGTACTGTAATATAGATTTATTGTTCAGTTATTCATTTATTCAAATAAAAAAATATACAATGGCGACTACACTACAATACTTGTGCTAAACTGCCACCAGAATCCTATGTTATCAATAATATCTTGTAAGGGTCGATTTTCAGTTGTGTAAAATTCAGGAATTAAAATTACTTTTTTTCTTCCTACTACTCATTATCATTCCCTAATAATGCATGAATAATTAGTCTTGAAGAAAATGGGGTAATTTTTGTACATATCTTTGACTGATTATAAAACTATTCTTCTAGCGTTCATAAAGTAGAAATATACATAATTAAAAAAGTATTTTACGCAGTTTCATATCACTTATTTGTAAGTTCAATGTAAACACACATTTATTTATTATTATTGTCAAATTTGTTCTTTGTCATAATCGAATTATTGTAAAAGATCAGTGTAATTTATTTGTAATGTTTCCAAAGGGAACGGTAAAAAATCACGAACCTCTGGCTTCAAGGAGTAAATATCATTTAAATATATATAGTAACATATTAACAAAACCTATACAATAAAAATCAATGGACTACAGTACTTTTCAATTTTAATTTTACTAGATTGTTGTCAGTTATTGTCCTGTCTTCGCTAAGCTCAAGCATAATCCAGATAAATTACAATAACATTGAGACAAATTAAACCAAAACTAAGCACCGTTTTGTTGTTAGTAACTTTAAAGATATACCTTAATTCTGCATCAGAGGCACAAACACTTCACAATATAAAGCACAGGCCTTTGACATTAATTGAAAAGTTTTATTATTGTAATTTATCAGTTACAAATTTAATAAACTACTTACTATAAAAAATCTTACACTTAACAGAAATTTGTGCTCCAACATCTACAGCTACGAAGTGTAAAATGATTTTAAATTACTTTCTAGTATGTATTGTCTATATATTACCTTACAATAGGCATATCTAATAGGTAAAAGTTGATATCTGAAAACAATTATCTAAAATAGTATTCGTAAACACACAACATAACTTTAATATTACATTATTATAGATAATTTTCAGACGATTTCAAATTTATTGTCAGAGTAACATTCAGTACATCAAAATTTTAATATATATGAAGTAATTAAATACTATAAAGATTACCTCTTACGTGAAAACAATCCACATCTTGGTAACTTGTTTTTTTTTTCTATAGCTAAGCTAGGTTTGTGTTAATTATGATTATGATCTACGTTGGACGACCTAACACTGATGCATTATTTGTAGAAAGTACTTTTTAACGTGATCAGAGGCCATCCTGTAAAATTTGGTTTTTCTAGGCATCAATTGATTACTGATACTAATATGAATTTAAAAGTATCATAAAAACTTTATTTAGGTATCTTAATATTTTAGAAACCATTTACTTAAACACTAGAGTTAACAATTTTTATTGTCTCATATTTTGTTCACCTCACAGATATTCCCACAATTATAAAATCTGTACGACAGCTATTAATATACGAATATTACCTTTTTTTACTGAAACGGTATTTCATAAATACTATGTCGTATCAATAAAATTATTATCTCTATCAATACAGCTGACGAACATTATTGTCAAATTTTCGGTATCAGTACAGTATGTAACTTTTTAGACATTCAAAACTTGATTATATAACTTCAATATATTTTTTTTATTTATAGCATTCCGTAGTCAAATGGTGAAAACGTAACCATTGTAGTTTTGTTATGTCTGTCCGTCCATCCGTATGTCACACCCGATTTACTCGGAGACTTTAAGAACTACAATTATAAAATATTGTAGAAAGGTGTATTCGATGAACCGCTACATAAAAATAATGTAGAATAGAATTACAAAAAAGTATTATTAATATTTTTTATCAATTTATGGTTTGAACAAGATAAGTCGAACAGTTTTCAAGTTAGACTGAAAAACTGCCTCATCCTAGCAAAATGATGTAAGTGCCGTGAGTTTCCTATGGAAATACGAACATTTTCATTTTCTGTGTAGCATAGTGGTTTTAAATTAATACTAGTACTTCGTAGTAGGTACGGAACCCTTTATTGTTCGTGGTCCGACACGCACTTGGCCGATTTTTTGTACTAAAATAATTTCTGACATACGAAATCTACTTTAATTAAGTATGGTTACAGTGGAATTTAATCTAACCATTAGGAGATTACATATTTTTTTTTATAAAAAACTAATAATTTAATTTAATGATGTCACGTATGTTAGATTGTTAATGTTAGATTGTTAGATGTTAGATTGGGTCGTTGGATGTTAGATTGGGTCGTTAAAATATAATTTAGTATACAATACAGTTGCTGTTTTTTTTACATTTAGGTATCAGTATGTAGTAATTGGTTTAGAGCCCTTTTATTGTAGTGTCGATATATTACATACTAATAATAGTAGATACTTAACAGTAATAAAAGTATAATTGATATACAAAATGTTTAAAAATCTATTAATTTTGTCAAGCACGAGGCATGCACCTAGGATAATCTTAACTGTACTACTTACTTTTATAAATACATTTAACCGATTTTTTATTGTCATTGTTTCTTTTGTGACGTTTCATTCACTTAAAATTATGTCTCATTCTCAACAAGCCGTAAGCTTTCTCAATTCCGTAAAATGTAAATACATAATTGTTATAATCATTACTTCTATGATATTTAAGTTATAATATAGTAAACTATAGACTTTCATCTATAATTCAAGCTTAGTCGTAAAGATAGATGCACAAAATACCATTTATAGAATGTATTTGATATGAAATTGATTTAATGCTGATTGACATTATTTACCCAATTTAAAAAACACCTGTACATAAATTCGTGCGAGCTCTGCTACTGCTTATATACTTATACCCCAACAATTATATCACAATCTCCACGAAGTATATAAAACGGCACATTTTGTTAGACTGAGTATAACATTTACAATAGCGTTGGATTCTTATCTATTAGGATTCCATAACGTTCCAAAAGTTGACACCTTTATTCCATCTTTATTATTTGAATTAAGATTGACAGTGTTAAAGTGTCGGACCAGTGCACAGCACTGAAACATTTACCTTATATTTCGCTTCAGTATTCGTACTAAACTATAATGCCGCTTCATATACTCTATTTAACAGAGCTCGCTATTTGTTCAATGCATTTTTATCTCGACATCAGAATATAAAGAGACGTTACAATCACTGCCGTTAACGTCGGATTATACATGGCAGCGGAATTAGGATTAGCTGTCTGATCTCCGGGGAGTGGGATTGGTTGCCCGGGGTCCATTACGTGAATCTTCCAGCCCAGGTTATTGTGTGTATAGCACTGAAACAAAATAACATGTTATTTTATTTTATAAAAAATCTGTTTTAAACGATTCTTCTTCTTCTGTCATTTTCTCATTTATTTGGGGTCAGCTCTCCTAATTTTTCATCTCCATAGATGTTCTTTCAGGGTCGTCCCTGGGTCCAAGATCCTTTTGTTTTCCAGGTCTTTTTTAATTACAGACATTCATGTAAGTCTGTTTAAACGATGATGTTAGCAAATGCACTAAACACAAACACCGTAAAAATCATAATCATCCATATAACTTTTTATGCTTAATTTACAAGCTGGCCATGCGTCGGCAAGCCTACAGGACTTAAATATCTAATAGGGGAAGTACGATCTATTTCCTTTTCACTGTATTTACCGTATACTACGAGTACCCTGGCACGAATCTGCATCGAACCAGAGCTTCGATTAGATAGAGGAAGTTGATTCCGAGACACGATCGTGACCAAGAGTTATGAAATCTATTTTATTTAAGTCCACTGTTGAGCGTGCAATAAAGTTAGCCATCATATACCATCGCGTAGAGCTACGACTGTAGTTATATACCATTATACCCTTGAACGTTCGTCGGAATACTACTGTAAGTCTGTAAACCACCTTACCTGATAATAAACGAGGTCCGGTGTCTCCTCGGCCACGGTCCAGTTGAGTATGCCGGGTTCACCATCATTACACTCCAGCTGTAACGTCTGCATGTACGCCTCGAACGTGTCCGACACGGCTGACTGGTCTGTCGTCTTGTGCGTCCACTCGCAGTAACGACCAACTGAAACGTAGATATTAGTTTTATAATTGTGTTTTGGTGAAAATGGCAACCTGGACATCAATTCCGCTTGTGACTCTTGGCAAATTCCCTGGGATAGGTTACTCACTCAAGTTATATTATCCTAAAATAACCAAATCTACCAAGAGGTTTAAATAACCCGGTCTGTCACCACCCAATTGTTTCCAGAATGGTGAAATGGGAAAATTCTTCATCACTAAAGGACTATCAGGTAGGGATTGCGTCAAAATTAAACTAAAGCCCATATTCTTTCGATCTCAATTTTAAATGTACAGTCAGTTGCAGAGATACTTCATCTCCCTGCACACACACTTCTACACATAAGGGGGGTCACCTTTCTTTGCAGCTGACTGTACACACATCAGAAATATTGCAAGATTAACAAATAAAATATGAGTAGAATTGACAACTATGTATAGTATAGTTTCTTAACTTACTAGCAGTAGGGTACGCGTATCCCTCGTTGTCACGAGCCACTCCAGCGAATACTCGCTGCTTGTTCTGGTCTTCCGGCTTTTTCTGGCCGTAACCGCCCTCGGATGAGTCGCTAATGTAGAATGGGTGGAATCTGAAAACAAAGTAGAGACCTCATTACAATTATTTAGTCTTATAAATATATAACTTTTTAATTTGCGCGCCATCGTTGTGAGCTGCTCCCGCGAAATGAAAATGAACGAAGTTAGTGTATCTCTCTCTGTCGCTCGAATATGCAAGTGCGACAAAGAGAGAGAGATAGAGAAAGAGAAAGAGATAGACAAATATAGTACGTTTTCGATTCGCGGTAGCAGCTCTGGTCATTCATTATGTGGTAATTACACCACAACTTCTCATATATCGCGTCAGTCTTCTCGTGACCAAGTATGTTGCAATACATCGTGAACATAATATTTAAACATAATGATATGGGATTTAGTACAATTTATGTAGTGAAGTCGCAAAATTTAAAACCAAATTAAGTAAAAACGCATCAGTTAATAATCATAAAGATATCTGACTATTTTGTATTCACTGAAACGTAGTACTAGAGAAGCTACAAAATTTTAACCAAAATGAAGTAAAAAATCTGAATATGTTGTATTCACTTAAAGCACTTGCTCAAATATTTCTGTCACTTGCACAATATTTACAATAAACTGCAAATAATATATACATGTATAAACTGCAAAGTCACATAATATATACTTAAATTGGTAATTTCTTTTACTTGACTCTGGCAACACAATTACATTTGTCAAATCGACACTCGTTTGTATAGTAGCATATGGTAAAATGCGGTAAGTTTTGATTTTAAGAAGGTGGTAGTTTATTGACGTTCATATTCATAGGTGCATGTAATATGCCTAATTTAAAGAATAAACTAATTTTACTTTTTTTAAGATTTTATTGTAGTTTTTATTTTATTATTTTGAGCTTACGAAACCTAGCATTAACTGCTGCAAACTTAATTTACAAGCGTTTAGGCGACTTTTATTTTTTCTCTTATCATATCAACGTTCATCAAATCAAACTTAGCTAAAATGTTATTAAAAATCGTTTTATGCTATGTTGCATCAACTTACGATCACAGACAGATCAACGTTAAATATGGCGCCAACAGCTGTCATCCCACAGAAACTTGTCGAAATTGTTGTCTGTCCGTTTGTCTGTCACAGCCAATTTGCTGCGACACTACTCAACCGATTGAGATAAAATTTGATACACGAATGTAAGTCAGTGACCCAAAAACGGAGATGTAACATAAACAGATAAATTTTATACATGGTGGCCACTTTTGGATGGACGGGGTAAATTATAAAAGAAAAATAAAAGTTTTGCATACTAAGTATATCGTTTGACATATCTAATGAAAGGGATCGTTGTAAGCATCAAACACATATATTTTTATAGTTCTAAGATGGAAAGTTTTTAAGTTATTCAAGAAAATAGGAGAAAAGATCACACCTAATTTCCAAAACTACTAGGCCAAAATTTTGAAAAATATATAGAAAATAGTTCTCTACCACAGAAATAACAACACAGAATAGATTACAGAAAAAGCTATAAGAAGTCTATAGTTCCAATAGGTTTTAAATAAGAGCTCGAAAGACTACTATGCTGAAGCAAAATAACGTAATGCCGTGAATTTCCTATGGAGATACGATTTTTAAAGTATAGGATAGTGGTCATTAATGTGAAGCAATAATAGAAGCTACGGAACCCTTCATTGTGCTTATTCCGACACGCTCTTGCCCGGTTTTATTAAAAAAGGAAGTTCAACGCGCATTTTGCTTGGTGTCAATTTTCCCTATTGTAGGTATATATGCATCTTAGGAAAGCTAAATCATAGTTAATATTTACTTATAGTTATATAGTATGTGTGTATATTGTATATTTGTTTTTTTTTGTGCTTGCATGAGTACTAGTACTATTTGCGGTTATATTAATATTTTTTTGTATTTAGTCTCTTTTTACAATACCCACCTATATCGTTGTTTTTTGTCCCCGCCTGGAAGAGATCGCTATTTTGCAATAAGACTTAAATGTATATCGTAGTTCGTTATTGTCTGTATTGTATCGTAATATTCTAGTGCCTCCGAGTGCTGTAGACCTCGTAGTCGCGAGTCGACTATATAGACATTTTTTGTAGATTAAATGAAAAAAAAACAACCACATATGCATCAAACCAAATCTGCTCACAAAATTTTAAGAGAATCAGTTGAGAAATGATTGGCTGACTTCGTTCACTCGATCAAATTATTCGTACTTTGCAGGGTTGGTCTGATCCTCTCCTCCCTCGACGGTGAAGGTGTACGTCTTTCCGCGCTCCACATACAGCTCCGGGATCAGCTGGTCGTTGATGTACCACGCGATGCCCCAAGATGGGTGCCCTGGGTAACAATAATACTTTTAAATTGTGTTTTATTGGAGTAAAGAGTGAATGTGGTAAAAAAAATGAAATTAAATGTATATTAGATATAATGAAATTAACTCTGGTGCCCCATTTGAAAAACGATGGGGCAACATTTTGTTCTTGCCAAGATTCTAATTCCCAGTTTGGCTTTAGTAATTTAAGGCACAGAATAAGTAATAGTACAAGTTTAAGGTAACCTTTAGTATTTATATAGTTTGATTTTATAGCGGTGATACTGGCTTTTCTAATGTAAATAAATATTATAGTCAGCGTTATATTGCTGATAATGGGTATTAATGTTAATTTTTTTGAGACCGATGTATTGTTAGATTTATGTAGATGAATGTTTAAAGAAAATGGTGGATGTGAAAATTAGGAATTGGTGAAGGTATAGGATAAAAAGGGTTAATATAGTTACCGTACGGTAAAAATCCTTTACTTATATCATTGTCTGCATGTAAGAAAGAAGAAATGGAACTAATTAAATACAAATAAAATCAAGAATATTTGAGACAACTTCATTCGACATTCATATGCTTACTTTACAACATTGCCTTACTGTGGATATATATAATGAATGTGCTAAAGATTATATTCTGATATGCGATGGGAATGATTAGGATTATATCGATGAACGCACATGATGACATTATTAAATAATTATTCTATGGAGAATCAAGCGCCCATAAAATAAAACAATGGTCTCCTCTAACCATAGACGGGGTGTATGCTTGTTTACTATCAATGAAGACGACGGTGATAGCATCGTCATATTCGTCATAGATAGAAACAGTCACTAGGGCATGAACTTACAGTCTGCAAACTTCCTCAGTGTCGTGGGCACTCAACCTCGCTCCGCTTTAGATTCCGCTTTATAATATAAAGACCCGTTAAACATTATGTCGGTAAGTTATAACAAAAAATGTACTGAATTACCAAATTCTGATCTGACTTTCGGTCTAACGGATCATTATATAAGCAGCCTTATACTGCTCTCAAAAAACCCCTGCCTTAATAATATGCGTTCCTTAAAGCCTTAGTTGGTAACATGACAATGAGGAGCATGCGTACCAGTGATGGGAGTGTAGCCGCGCCGGCCGCCGGCGGGCCCGATGCGCGCGGTGAGGTTGGTGACGCCGGACAGCACGCGCGGCGGCCACGGCGCCGGCCCGTCCTCGTCCAACTCGGCCAGCCCGATGCAGGTGTTGTCGTTCTGTGGATTAGAACAACTATTACACATACTAGGTTGCCTTTCCACTGAGGACAAAAACATTGCTCTGACTGGTAAATTCTTATCAATTCTTCTTTTCTCTAGCCTCTTCTTCTTCTTCGTCGTTACACTGCTAGAGTGGTCGTTGTCGTGGCCACCATGCTGTGGGTGGTCAGCTCTACCACCCGACGCCATTCTTCTCTCGCGTGTGCACGCCTGGCGCTTACGTACGGAAAATTAAATGTGGCCTTGATTTGATCAGCCTGACCTAGCATTTTTTAATCTATAATAAACGGCGAAGTTCCCAGTTACAAAGACCAAAGTCACGACATTAGTCTTAGGACTCCACGATTACCCCTTATGTGCACTGAACATACCCACCAAACTCTTTTGGTTGGTTCCACTTACTTCAATCTTAGCTTCGCTACAAACCTGCTGCAAATGCAAAAATTACCTGAGCACCAAAGTCAAGCTGAACATCACTCCTCGTAGTATCCATGAACGAGTGTGCGTTGGCTTCATATCGCGAGTTGAGAGGACCAAATGCCGCGATCACCGACTGTGACCGCGACGTGAGTATTTCTTTGTCTTTCTTGGGCTCTTTAGCTGCCAGGGGGCGACGGTATGTGATGGTGGTTACGCCGTTCTTCTGCTGACCTGATACTGTAAGAAGTAAATAGATTTTCTATATCGTGAAGTAAATAAACTATACAAGCACCCTAGTGCTAGTTATTTTTCGTTCAAAATTAATTATCACTTTTTTTATTATGTGAATATGGTTGAATAATCCGTAACTACAATGTCTGACTGATTTGAAACTCATTATGTCGAGGAAAATCTGAACTCCAGAAGGACCAGAAGTATTAAACTTCAAAAAAAAGACATCACCTTCCATGATAATGGTCTGAAAAAATTATATCAGCACTATCAGTGTTCGCTACTTAGTATTTATGTACATGTTGTATGGAAAGCCAGCAGGTAGTGTGTAAACATGTTGATAATTAGTAATACTTACTAATGACAACGTCGTTACTGCCTCCGAGTCTCGCATCGGGGCACACTCCTCGCTCTCCATCACACTGGGCCAAGTGAGTAATCGTGTAGTCTGCTACTCTAGGTTGATTTGATCTAAAAACGATTTATTTTTCATTATCTTTGCAATACCTAGTTATGTAACTAACGAGATGGAGATACATGGTGCATAGATCGTGATTTAATATAATAGGCAACCCGGAGTTAATAATTTGCTCCAAGACCAAAAGGATTAGTTGCTCAGTTTTCGTCAATTATGCAAGCCGGTGGTAATAGAGTTCTATACATTCCACGTTACTGATCCGTAATACAAGGTCGCACAGCCTCATTTCATTTTCCTAGCGGTTTGAACATGGATTATTCTGACATTGATGTTGGTGGTACGGAATGTCGTCACCAATTATATGTTGTTGATATGGATTGCTCTTACTTGTTATCCCAGTAAGCGACCACGACATCAGCGTTCAGCATGGCGGCCCTGCCTTCGGCCCCCGAGATCCCGAAGGCCATGTATTGTTCCCGTCTTAGTCGCGCCGAGAGCGTTATTTGTATTTGGTTGACCTGGAAATATTTACAGCATGAGGTTTTGGTTATTGTTTTAACCCCTAATCTCCCGATAAGCCAGCTGATACGCGACAATATATCTATACATAAAAAATGACCGTGGTAGACAACGGCTTAAATTATATGGACGAATCTCTTTCTGTTTCTGCTTAACGTGTATAAAACGAGGGTATAACTATGTATATCCGTATCGCAAGTTATTGCTCGGGCCTATTGTAGCTCTAAATCTCGCAAAGCACAGATTGGGAGTAGTGCGAGGCGGAGGTAGCCTCTAGATCGGTTGTATAATTCCTTATTATCTTCAATACAATTCTTTGTTCCTTAACATAGGGATACACTTCTTTAGGTACAGTAAGTGAGAAGAAAATACGATCAATTTAAGTTTCTAGCTGTAAATAAATATAAGTAGCGTAGATAATTTTACAAGTACTTAATGCAGTGTACGAGATGAGAACAAAATTTGGCATTTCATCATTATGACTAAAACAGATAAGCCTATTTATGCATAGGTATTTAATATATAAACAGCATATTTGCTTCTTCGAATCTAATAATAAGTTCTCTTCCCATATTACTGAATAAATAAGAATCTATATATTATTATCGCAGTAATTATGCATTTACGAATATATTTTACCTTGTAATTTCACAGCAGACCAATTGCTTGGATGTGGAAAGATATCAACTAATTATTTTCATGATGGAAAAAGTTAAAATAAAATCTTAAACTTAAACAGACGTCTTTTCATGCACAAAACTTTGTAGGGTATTTTCATGCACATTAGGTCTATTCTATGAGATTATGCTCAGAAATATGAAAATTTCAGTTACCTGTAGTTCCCATTTGACCTGCAACCTTTTGTCTAAAATCTCTTTGCAGTTGTTACTAGCGCTAGCAGGTGTTTGTGAGGTCGTTGAACTTGTCTGAAATATTTGATGTAGAATTATTATATTTTTATTATTATTAAACTATATAAATATTAGTAAACTCTAATTTATTCAATATTTACTTAACCATTACACATTCCATTTCGCCGTAACAAGTTAATAAAACACAGTTACAATTAAATACATAAATATTTCCATACAATAATAAAATGTCGTGACCTATAAACCAATTTTAGTTAAAATAATAAATTAATAAGCAGCATGAGCTATTTTCCAAAAAAATGTAAGAAGCTAAGTATATTTTCTTGAACTGAATTTGGTCCATTACGTTCGAAATTTACTGAATGACTAAAATTAAAATGAAGTTGTGTTAAAAATGTTAAAATACAATAAATATACTTACAGGGTTATACCACCAAGCAGGCTGTTAAAAAAGACAAATCCAGATCCAAGGTAAGCATAGAGAAACAAGCAAATAACAAAAAATAAACATTTAATTTGTTATAACATGGTAGCAATAGTAGATTTTGGTAGAATTCAGTCTTGTATGTTAGCACTTTTATTTTTCTAAGTAGGTATGCCGCGTTTTCGATACAATTTCGGGATTTGTTATGGAGTAAAATAGACTAAACCTTTGATGGGTTTAATTTTATTCTAAAGCCATCTGCTTCAGTAATATAAGTTTTACTTTAAGTTATTTTGGTAACTGATGAGTATAAGTGTCAAAATCCGCTAAACCAATCGAAATTGTATTGTATGGGCTGGACGTAAGGTCGCTTTTTGTCAACCAATTGTGGTTTAACGTTAGGTCGGCGACTAGGCTTCTTTTTCGTTTTCCCCTGAAAAGTATAGTTTAAGTAGATTTAAAAATGAAAATAAATATTAGTCCATGACAGCGCTGAAAAATGGTTAGAAGCATCAAAAATCCCTGCAGCATGTTCAGAAAATTACAATAAAAGCAAATTAGCACAGATTGTTAATTTTTTATACTTAAAGGTTGGTATTAACAGTCAATGAGCATGAGCATGAGGATATTGAATTCATTCATTCATTCACTTATTAGAGTTTTCAATTTCACATTTCCTGTCGCACTTACGCAGTGTTACAAGGCTGTTCTTTTCTTTCCTGTTAGCACACTCGCATTTTTGTTATGAAAACTTTGTCCCAAACACGTAATTATGTTCGTCTACTCTAACCGATTTCTGTGACCGAAAGCGCTGGTGGCACGACGAGATCTTTAGGAGTACACATGTCCATCAAAATTCTGTCTGTATTCGACAATTTCGACACACCAAACGGCAAACCAATCGATCGATGTCGTAGGCTATCAGCTTGGTCCCGATGAATCTTTACTCGTATGGCAAAGAGAATCACAGTAAACAGTAACATACTTATAAAACTACAACCCGCCCTTTCACGCAACTTTCTCTCTGTCCTAAAACTAGCGTTAGACCAAACACAAGAATGAGCACTCTCGCATTTCTGTTGAGATTACTTGACGAATCATGTCCCAAACTCACGGTGATTTTCGTCTGTCCTAACGCTGGCGGCACGTCGAGGTCTTTAGGAATGTACACATGTCCAAAGTTGTGTCTGTATTCGACACACCAAACGGCAAGCCAGTCGATGTCGTAGGCTGTGAGCTTGCCAGGGAGCTGGATCTCGATGTCTTCGCCTTGGTAGCCACGGAGTGGGTTTAAGGAGCCGCTCTCGCTTGGCACCTGGGATAGAAAAATGATTTTAGAGGCTGTGGATCAAAATGGACTTGCTGCCTGTTCTAACCTAAAACAAAGAAAATAAACCTTAGTTAGTGCCGAAAAGGAATAATAGAGCCTGAGACATGAGAAAATAAATAAATATATATATGTCTGTCCATGAAACTCAGAATATGAGAAACATGAAATAAAAGCGATAGGTTTCAGTCTGGTCCTTCCCTAAAAGCAAAATTATCAGACCGAACATTTTCCTCGTGTGTCATCCAGTCAAGTCCTCGATCTTGGCAAATATACCTTGCCAAAATAAGCAAGGAGGAAAAGCCATAATTTAAAAAAACTATAATAATAGAATCTTTATCAACTTTAAACCTAATGAATACATTGCATTGCATATCTAGAGGTAGAGAGGGATACAGTGGCCATTTAGATTTTTAGGTTTGAGACAGTTTCATCAAGATTAAGCCTCTGTTTCCCGAAATATGACAGGGCCTGTGACTCGGGAGAATATCGTAAGGACGTCCCCTTCTGTCAATGAAGACAGTAGAAATCGGGGGCAGTTTTTGATGGTGGAGGTGTATGGAATGTCAGAATTCCGGTCTGACCTCTTAGAACTACGGAGTTGAATCCGATTTTGTAGAAAGATTTTGCTTCGAGTTCCGTAGCCTACCTTAGTGCCAAACGGGCTTGGCTCGCTGCCGTTTCCGACCCAGAAGTATGCGTCGGGCCCCGCGCCGTCGTAGTGCAGGTTGGGAATGTAAAAAGTCTTGGCGTCCAGTACACTGATGTTGCCTGAGCGCAGTCCGTGCGCGAGACGCTTCAGCTCGGGGAGGACGCGAGGGCGGGGAGGGTCGAGGCCTGGCGGGATGAATACGTCGCCAAAGTTGACCTGGAAAGTAAAATAATTTATACCAAAAAAAATGACTTCAATTTTGTACTTGCTATGCCACAATTTGTGGTTTCCGTGAGCCAATGCTCGGTTACCTACAGAAAATACCGAAATCGGCATATGCGTGCCTATCAAATTCGAGGAGTTCCCTCGATTCCTCCTACATCCCATCATCAGACCTTCTCCAAATGTATATGGGACCAATATCGGGGTACCTGCTTTGAAACAAAAAAAGAATTATGAAAATCGGCCAACGTGGTCAAGAGTTATCGGGGAACATACATGCATTTAGCTTGGAGATATAAATATTTATCTTGATTTGAACTTTTCGTGCGTTTTTGTACACGTTATAAGTTTGTCTATCTAGTTGTACATACATTCCACTCAATTGCTCAAAAGTTAGCTGGAAGAGATCCCTTATAGGGATAAGTTCGCCTTTGTACTCTTATCTTGTGTGACATGTATATGTTTTTAACTGTTCTTGTGTACAATAAAGTCCTTACATACATACATACATTTAAAAAAAAACAAGCAAACATGCAGACGAACTGAGTACCTCCTTCCTTCTATTGAAGACGGTAATGATAAACTTAAAATTCAAATTTGCATGTCATCTACTGACAAATGGTGAATGAAGCATGTGAGGCAAAATTAGTTTATCCACCTTTGTATCACCATGATTTTATGCATACCAATAAATGATTTATGATATTTTGACAACCCAACTCTCAGATATGGATATGCTCAGCACGATATGTTTTAAAGGTCATGTTTTATGTGTTCACTTCAGCCGTAAAATGTGACTATAAAATCTATCTTGCTAGCTGGACTGACGATATCACATATGTTACAATCCTTCAAGCCTTTAGGCCTCAGATTGTGCCAAAAAACTGATTCGCTATCAGCCTATTTGGGCTGCAAGAAACAAGAATAAATTTTCATTGTGTGCCCGTGACGATATCATGAAAAAAATCTTAAGAGGGCGCAGTAAGTTTGGTTCTCCATACAAACGTATTTATGCTCTCATTTTAAAACGCCATGCTAGAATAACATGAAACTTTGTATACACAATGGGATCCAGCTTGTCTAGGGCGGAAATTAGTTTCTGTTGCTTGAAATTATAATGGCGAAAAAATACATTATTAAGGTTTTCATACAAGCCGTAAAAAACTCAAAAAACCGCGGTATTTTTTTCTTTTTCAATTTCTAGCAACAGAAACTAATTTCCGACCTAGGTATGCCGGATCCCATTGTGTATACAAAGTCTCATGTTATTCTAGCATGGCGTTTTAAAATGAGAGCCTAAATACGCTTGTATGGAGAACCGATCCAACCCGATCGTACTGCGCCGTCTTAAATTTGCTGCAGTTTGTGCTGTTGAAATGTCAGTTCTAAAATTATTATTGAGTAAATAAAGTATTTATTATGAGCTAACAGTGCGGTGAGATTAACATGTGTTTATCAAAACCGGATACGGGTCATCCAACATATTATTATTTATCTCCTTCTTTTGACATCTACATACTCCATGTGTATTGTGTATAAGTTTTGGATTGAAATCATGTATCTTCAAATTACAGAAATAGTACATTACTACAGAGGCCGGGACGAAAGGGGTTGCCGGCCGAAGACATATAGACGGCCGAGCGGAGCGAGGTCGGATAGGTCTCAGGCGGGTAACCCCATATTTCCCGCCGAGGTATGTATAGTGCTTTTCTCAAACATGCAATGAAATAAACAACAAAAAAAATCAAAGTTTTATTTTTAATACGCATAGTGGCAGAATGTCATGATGCCTGTGCCACAAATTTATGTGGAATGGAAATTAAAAAAGAGGATTTTGCCGGCCTAGGCCTGCAACATTTGTATAAAATTGCATTAACCACCTCTTGTCCTAGCCGCACCTGCAACGTCATACTTCGCAGCCTATTATATTAAGGAACATAACATCAATATTTCATTGCATGTTTGAGAAAATAATATTCCAATTAAGTCTAATCTACAATGTCTTTAACATCCCCATATAAAAAAACAATTGAATGAGACAAGATGAGCGAGTAAATGAGTGAATGAAGCATTACGTTTTGGCGGGAAACTCTACGCATGCGTAGAACCGGCCTGCTTCTAATCGATATTTTGACGCGATTGACAAAAACGAACGTAATGCTTTAATATCAGCGTGTTTATGATTTCTGGGGTGCTCTAATTTTTATGCAAAACGGAATGATGTCTGAATTTTAAACACGTTCTAAATAATACAGGTTTTAATCGCATCTTTATGCATGTTAAGACATTATTAATTAGATAGTAGAATATAATAAAATAAAAGAATCATACAAGTATTAAGTGTTAGACATACATACGAAATGGACATGACTGCAATAAATTTTCAAGCAAACGGAAAAAAAAATACTGCGACATCCTGGCATAAGCGGCTAATCGCTCTAGCCAACTGAGCCATCGAAACAATCAAGCTCAGGAGGCCAATTCTCGGGCCGTTCGAGATGATGTCTATTCAAAATGATCTCGATTGACGCAATGTCTATTGAAAAATCTCACCAAAATGTCGAACACAGCAAAATTTCTTATTCTAGGGCACGATTGAGATTATGTCGAACGACGATCTCAACAGGGTACGCCATTTCAATGTCTATTGTAATACGCGTTCCGTTTATTTCGATTGTGTTAGTTTACAATCGAGCGTATAAATAAAATATAATAATAAACTTTTTTTTTAAGTGTTTCCACTTAATGAAATATATCTTATATCAAAAGCAAAGTATTATTAATTTTTCAATAATCTAATACATAGTTATGGTGATTATACACCTCAAACATAGAGTATTTGCTCGTTTATGTATTTATGTGATATCAAACGCATAAAAACTGTTTAGACTCGACAGTTTTGAGTCAAAGACTACTTGCAACAATATTTGAGAGCTGTCAATATTTTCCGCCAACGGCCATTTCACCACTGAACGTATCAAAAATATGTAAAAGTCTTTAGCCAATTAATCATTTAAATGAATCGACATATTTTTCGCAAATATGTTCATTTTGTGCTGTTGTAAACTGTCGATCAACTACTTAAGTTGTCAACAGTTACCGCCACTGGCAGATCAAATGTCTAAAAAAAAAGTGGTAAAACCATCTCGATCGCTACTGACCACTCGTTGCATCGCGAACGCTGGGAGTAGACATATCTCGAATGTGAGATTTCGAGAATACGCAAATGGGTTTTCGATCGACATCCGCCATTTTTTATCGAGATATGTCTAATAGACATTATCTCTAACGGCCCGAGAATTGGCCTCCAGGCACGAAGTCCTTCACTATTTCCCTCTTACGAAGGCGTTGTAAGGGGTACAGCGACTTCTACCTAAAAGATTCAGGCTTCTTTTAACGGTACCAACGTCTCAAAACACATTGAAAATCAGTAACGATGCACCATCCCACACTAAATTAATTTTTATTAAGCAGTAAGGTCTGCTAACGAAAATAAAAACTGTAAATTTCAAAATATAGGGAAAATAATACAAATGTTGTGCTCCGAGCAGTATTCGAACCAGCGACACGGTTCACCTGCGACATTCTGTCATACACGGTGAATCGCTCTCAAAGAGCTACCGGGACAATCGACCTCAGGCAATAAATAAATACATAGATATACAACCACGTTAAGATAGGGTTATATCACTGTTGATTTCGCAATGTGTCCAAGGCCCACGGCTCATCATTGTAATTTGACTGATACTAACTACATGATGCTGACTGTACGCAAAGGATTTTGATAAAGCTAATGGGACTGATTATGGACTAACTGGTGCTAAAGTTCTCGAAATGTATTAAACCTTCATCCATTACTCGTACATCTGTATTTATGCACATCTACAAATACTGCGAAAAGTCGTATAGCACCTAGGAACAGAATACCGGGTAGCGGGTTCCTGGCACTGACTTTGTTCAGGCTGTTAACAGGTATAAGCTGGCGGCCATTCTTATATCAGCTTATGGCTTAGTTATGTTTTTAGCGTATAATCTCAGCAAATCTTCGACACCAGACGGAGAGCCACTCGTTATCTCTCAGCCGTTTTCCGCCCGGCAATCGAAGAAGTATGATCGGCGTCTCTGTAGTGTAGTAAATTATCAGAGTCCTGTCACGGTCGCCACTATGTCCGGTTGTATGTGCTTGTATAAATTTGTGTCATTACTCATTAGGACATTGTTATATCTGTGTTAATATGCTATTTGCAGGTAATGTACTTATTCACAATAAATCTGCAAAGCCTCTTGATGTCTATTAGCAGCTTGCCAGTGTTACCACGCTCCAGCCGTGGTTACCAAAGCCGCGACGTTATACTAGATAGATAGACAAGATAAACAACGCATGCTGCGTTAACACCGATGGATTTGTCTGTGAAATTGCTTTCTTAGGCAATCACTTTACCATCTACATATGCGTCATTGTGATGTTGGTAGGTAGGAGTATACTCTAGCAATGCACCGAGGAGAAGTTTCATAAGTTGCGAAACTTCTATGGAGAATATTCTCTGGAACTTAAATTTAATACACAATCTTATCGTGTCAGCAGGACCGACGTAGTCACATGCCATTTTAAAGATTATGCCTGCCTGGTTTACTAATATGTGGCGTGTAATATTATATACTGCACAAAATGTTAAAGTTCTCATGGGAACATTCTCACAGAGAACTTTCTAAGTTTCTTTCACGTAATTTCTCGGAAATTTCCGAGAACATTTCTGCAATTTCTGCATATTGTACATTGCTAGTATACTCACAGTGAATCTTCGACACCAGACAGAGAGCCACTTGATGTCCCTTAGCCGCTTGCCGCCCGGCAGCCGAAGTAGTATGTCTGTATTTGTGTGCGCCGTCAATATCGGCGGGTCTCTGAAACCAAAATACACTAAGTTAGACACTTATCTTATCTTATCTAGATGAGGGCGGATGCACTTCGACCCAATGGGATCTTTTGTGCAATTTGTTAGACACTAGTTCTAACCGCCATTTTACTTGCATAATACGATACAAGTGCAGAGAACAGGAAATTCACGAGTGGTGATAAATTAAAACACGACCGAAGGGAGTGTTTTAAATCGACACGAATTGCGAATTACCTTTTCTCACGTGTATCGTACAATGTTTTACAGTACATATGGCTCTTTAAAGTTTCGACATATGCACGTAATCTGCTGATTACCGCACTCGTGCGGTAAAGTAGCACCATATGTAGGTACTGTAAAATATTTTAACTCTGAAATATCGTAATTGGTAAACAAAATGGTGATAAACCGCGAAGCATTTGAGGCATATCACGTAGGTACATATAATTAAATGAGACGTTAGGAGTAATGGATTTTTACAACATTACCGGTATACATTAAAATACATACCACGTATTTTTTCATAATCTAAAAAAGTTATACTTAACTCACGGCTTAGTACGCATACATTTATTAGCCTACTTTTTATTGTTTCCACTCGACACGCACCAATGTCATACAACGATAGTATTCAGCTGTTAAACATCCTCATGCGTAGACTAGACGCTTTAAAATAGGTGCGTGTCAAAAAGCGGCCTCCAGACATCCTACCCGAAATAATTTGTTGTATAATTGCCCAAAAAATGAGACGAAAAATAAACAAGGAAGCTAATTGTCCTCCCCCATTATATTCGCAAATGAGGACGGCAGAGTAATTAGATAAACGTGATTATGGGGGTGATGGCTGAATAGGGAGAACGCGGGTTGTGTTTTTGATTGTGTGACCGATTTTCATTTAAAGAACGTAAACTATTGTCAAAAATACGGATACGTAAAAGAGATTTGTAACAAAAATTGGCACTATAAAAATTAATATCACGCAAATAAATCGCTTAATCAAAAAACATTAAAGAAATCCCATATTCTTCTTTAACGAGCTACCTAACGACACCCAACACGATAGGTTTTGCAAGAAAAAAATTGTATCCCCACTTAACGTGGGACTACTACTCAAAAAAAATTTTTTACATATACAGTTTTGTCGCTGTGATCGATGTATATACCCATACCAAATTACAGTCGCGGACAGACGGATGGACGGACATGGCGAAACTATAAGGGTTCCTTGTTTACTACGAAACCCTAAAATGGGGTTCTACGGCGTCAAAAAATCTAGAAAGCCAAACGAGTTTAGTCGGACAAAACCACGGTAGTTATAGGTAAAAAACTTAAGAAAAGTACCTGTTGTATATAGTTGTAGAGTGTTCGAATCTAGACATTAGATTACATAGGTACTTAAAATGTAATGTATATACTCATCTTTGCCCCCTGGCTAGATGCTGGCCAAGAGCTATCCCATTTTTAATAAAATAAAAGTGTAACACAAACAAAATACTTAGATGCCTAATCAAACACGTCACAATAACATACAACAGGTCCTTTACTAAAGGTTTTTGCCTATACCTACTAGAATGGTATGGTATATCATCATCATCATCATCATTCAGCCGAATGACGTCCACTGCTGGACATAGGCCTCCCCCAAAGACTTCCACAATGACCGGTCCTGCGCCACCCGCATCCAGCGGACACCCGCGACCCTTACCAGGTATGGTATATTTAGCTGTAATTAGTGGTCGCCAGTCAATTAAAAAACTATGTTTCCAGCCAGTGTTATATAATACTTTCTTTTGTACCTATCATAAAAGTTTTATGGGAAAATAGCCTATATCACACTGTTAAAACAGACGCATTTTCCATCCAACACCGCATTAGATAGCTTGACAAACTTGTGCCTAAATGCGGTTGGCGTGATTCTGTACATGCGATGCGATTCCATCGATTTTGTAGATTTGTGTTGAAATGATGAACTGTGACTTTGATTTATTGACTAAGTTCATTTACTGGTGACTAGACTATGGAAATATATAGGCCTATAGTTGGCTATAGGACCGCCAAATAAGTATGGCACAAGGTTGTAATGTACCTAATTATTATACATTAAGTAACCAATCCAATACCAGAAAATAGTCTCGTAGTTCATAATTCAATTCATAGTACATTACTACAGAGGCCGGGACGAAAGGGGTTGCCGGCCGAAGACAGAATAGGTCTGCTGAGGCGGGCAACCCCATATTTCCCGCCGAGGTAACTATTGGCTATGTGCGAAGTAGGTGGTGGGGGTAAGCTAGGCGATCGTAGCGCACACCATGGCAGAAATGTGTACTTACCGGGGACCACTGTCAAATTTACTTTCACGTTTTCTTTTGGTTTCTTAACGGTTTCCTATGATTCGTTTCGTTTGTATGTATTTATTTATTCTCTTATTTATTTCAGTAAAATTTCCAATACGGGGTCTTTCTCGTTTACTAAAGTAAATAAAATATTCATGTGTCATTATTTGACATGTTTGAGTTTTGACATAGTCTCGGGACCTTTGACGTTTGACGTTTCTGACGTGCACATAGCCAATAGTGCTTTTCTCAAACATGCAATGATATAACAACAAAAAATTCAAAGTTTTATTTTTAATACGCATAGTGGCAGAATTTCATAATGCCTGTGCCACAAATTTATGTGGAATTGAAATTAAAAAAGAGGACTTTCCCGGCCTGTGCCTGCAATATTTGTATGAAATTCCACCCTCTTGTCCTAGCCGCACCTGAAATGTCACACCTACTTCGCAGCCTATTATATTCAATTCAATTCAATTAGCCTTTATTTGACAATCATATCATTTAACGTTTAACATTGTTCAACTTTTAGACTTCGGAATTCGGATTGTCTTGCTTTCCAGCATAGGCCTCCCCCAGGGTTCTCCATAGTTCACGATCATGGACTTTGCTCCTCCATGTGGTACCAGCTATCGCCTTCAGGTCGTCTTCCCATCTTCGTGGTGGTCTTCCTCGTTTCCTCTCTCCTTCTCGAGGGTACCAATGAGTCACTTCTTTGGCCCATTTTTCCTGTTTACCTCTGAGTGTATGACCTGTCCACTTCCATTTTGCTTTTTTTATTGTATATGAAACATCTAAAACTTTAGTTTTCTTACGGATGGTTTTTAAATTTATTCGGTCGATTTTTTTGATGTGAAGCATGCTTCTTTCCATGTTATGTTGTGTTGTTTCTATTTTCCTTGTGTGTTCCTTTGTTAGGGCCCATGTTTGGCAGCCATAAGTCATACAGGGAAGAATGCATGAGTTGAAGATGCGGCTTTTTAAGTTGAGTGGTACTGCCGGATTCTTAGTTATCTCTTTCAGAGACCAATACCTATTCCATGCAGAGGTTATGCGGTTTTGGATTTCTTTGGATGTGATCTGTGAAGGAGATATTATTTGACCTAAGTAAGTATATTCCTTTACATACTCTATGCTGCGGCTATTAAGTTGTATGGGGAGTTCGGTTTGATTGGTCATCAGCTTTGTTTTTGATGTGTTCATCTGGAGTCCGACATTTTCGCTTTCAACGGTAAGTTGTTCTAGCATTATGCGTAGATGGTTTGCGTTGTCAGAGATAACTATAAGATCGTCTGCAAATCTCAGATGGCTTAGTAATGTTCCATTTATATTTATTCCGTAGTTACTCCAATCCATGCTTCTGAACACTACCTCCAAAGTTGCTGAGAATAGTTTTGGGGACAGGGGATCTCCTTGTCTCACGCCTCTCTTTATTTCGAAGGTTTCCCCTTGCCTTTCTGTTTTTATTGACGCTGTCATGTCTTTGTAGATGTTACTTATGAGTCTTATGTACTTCTTCTGTATGCCTTGGTTGAGCAAAGACTCCCATATTTTTGCATGTTTTAAAGAATCGAATGCTTTATTATAATCTACAAACGCGATGTAATAAGGCAGTTGGTATTCGTTGTACTTTTCTATCACTTGCTTTATAGTGTGGATGTGGTCAATTGTGGAAAAGCCACTTCGGAATCCTGCCTGTTCCATAGGCTGGTTCTCATCCAGGGCTTTTGTGATGCGACTCAACAGAATCTTCGAAAATAACTTATACAGAGACGACATGAGGCTAATTGGTCTGTAATTACCGATATTGTCCTTATCCCCTTTTTTGTGAAGCAAGATGATGGATGACGATGACCACTGTATCGGTATTTCTTCTTTGTCTAGAATTTCATTGAATATATCCGTTATTGTATTCAGTATGATTTCGGACGAACCTTTTAAAACTTCATTCGAGATGCCATCTTCGCCTGGAGATTTTCTGTTTTTTAGTGACTGTAATGCTTTAGAGACTTCACTTTTCAGGATAGGAGGGACACATTCTTCGTTCGTATCTTCCTCTAGATTTTGTGCGATATGTGATGTGTTGTCGTTATATAATTCTCTGTAGAAGTCCGTGGCCACCTGAAGTATGTCAATTCGTTTTGTCTGAGTGTTGTTCCTGCGATTTTTCATTTTTGGAATCCAATCAGTATTCTCTTGGAGTTCCTTCCATGCCTTTTTGACTCCACCAGTTGATTCGATGTGGTGTATAATCCTATCAGTCCTTATTTTGTGTCTGTGTTTTCTTATATTTTCATTTATTTGCTTGCTTACATATGCGATTTTATTCCTATTCCTTGGTTTTTGGTTTTGGAGCATTTGTCTTTCCATTATTAATAGTTTAGCTATATTTCCTAGCTTATCCTTTTTCGTTTTAGCACTGCTGATGATGGTCTCGGTATTTTTAAGTTCTTTTTCTAATAGATTGTATTTTTCTTGTATGTTTAGATTTTCATTTATGTTTAGTGTCAAAGCTTTTTCCAAAGATTCTAGAGTTGTTTGTGGTAGAGGTAGTTGTATTTCTTTCTTTCTATTTTTAATGATTTTTCTATGCTGTTTTGGTTTACAGCTATGCATCTTTCCTCGAACCATTCGATGGTCAGTGTTGAAGTTGAGCTGGTTAATTACGCTGATGTCCTCAAAAAGTTTGGGCTTATTCGTTATGATGAAGTCTATTACATTCTTTACTCTTCCATTTGGAGATGACCAGGTCCATCTTCTACCAGGTTTTTTGTTGTAAAAACTGTTCATGATACACATATTATGTTCCTGGGCAAATTCTACAAGCCGTCGTCCGTTGTCGCTTCGCTTCCCGGTTGTGTAGGGTCCTATGTATTTGCTCTCATTTTTGCTGCGTTCTCCTATTTGGCTATTTAAGTCCCCCATTATAATTATTGTATTGTGTAAGTTTTCGGTTGCGGACTTGAGAGTTTGATAGAAACTGTCTTTTACTTCTGTTTTAGAGTTGTCGGTTGGTGCATATACCTGAATTATCGATATGGGATCCTTATTACCATGTAGGTCTATGTTTAGAATTGCTATTCTGTCTGAAACTCCTATAAATTCTCTTATGTAGCTTTTTAGGTGCTTTTTAACTAGGAAGCCTACTCCATACAATCCCGGTGTTTCGTTCTTATAATAGAAAATATATTGGTCATTTTCTTCAATTTTTTCTTCGGATCTGCGAATTTCGCTCAAGCCCAGTATATCCCATTTTATCGTAGAAAGGGCATTCTCAAGTTCATACAAAGAGTCTTGGCTTTTCAGTGTTCTGACATTTAGTGTTGCTATGTAAGTGTTTAGTTTGTTTCTTTTACTGAACTTGTTTGCTGGTTCGATGTGAGGTGAACCAGGGGGGTTTTGGTCTGTCTCCCCACGGGGACCAGCCGGGTTGGGGACTGTAACTATTGGTGTATTTGTGGTTATTGTTGTTCTTGTTTTCTCTTTATTTCGGGTGTGCTTTTGACACCCATTTACTGGTTTTTTGGGGTCTCTGCCTGGGATGACCTTGCTCGTCCAACAAAGTTAAGTATACTCGGGTTTGGTTTAATGATTTCTTTTGACAGGGTTGATTGCTGTGTATCGGGTTTATATATTTTTGCCGGCCCTTGTTTGCTTGTTGACGACTTACTGCCGCTTTGTTGCGGGGATTGTGAAAGTGCTCGTTTTTTCTTATCATTTTTTTCTTTCACTATCAACTTGTTGTACCTGATGAATGCAATTTTTCCTTTTGCCTTTTCTTCTATTAGTTGATCTTTTAGCTTTCTTCTCTCTTCCAGGACTTCTTTAGGGAAATCCTCTGTTATGTAAACATTGGAATTATTTTGCTTCAGCTTCTTTCTATTTTTCAAAATTAAGTTCCTCTTTGATTGTGATGTTAAATTTATTAATATGGGGCTGTTATTAGATTGGCCTAATTTCCTACTGAATTGTATTTCTGCACTTTGAAGAGCAATGCCCATATCTTTTGTAACAATATCAATTACTCTCTCTTCTTTCTCCCAGTGTTCCGCTACTATGCCGTGAAAGACGACATTACGCTGTCTCTCCCTTCTTTCCATAATTGAAATTTTGTTTTCTAGTTGTTTGATTTTTTCATCACTCTCTTCTTGTTTTTTATGCATTTCAATTAATTCTACATTTAAAGACTCCATAAGTCGTTGATATATATTTTCCGTTTGTTGGTCCATTTCGTATCTCAGTCTTAGGAAGATTTTTTCCAATGAAGAATCTGACAAATCCATTCTTTATTAGTTTCGAAACGCAATCTTCGTATTTTATTATTGTGGCAACACTTTTGCAGTTGTCAAGAAAGCTTTTTAATTTTATGGTGGGTAAGTGTATTTTATCGTAACAGAAATGTCAATCACACAAACTATTGCACAGTTTTTTGCTTTTAAATCCGAGTGTCCAGCGTAGATAACGTTTCCACGAATTTCACATTTGATATACTTGACGTATGTATTGTCCTAGCACAGTATTTCACAGTTTTGCACCAAAATTTGATTTATTTTCGCGAGCAAGGATTCACCTCTAAAAGTCACTTTGACACTTATATTATAAGGAACATAACATCAATATTTCGTTGCATGTTTGAGAAAAATAATTTAAATATAGTAAATCTTAATTTAAGGTTGGTGATAAAATACCTACATTAACTTACTATGCGTCAAGTAGCGCAAAACTGCGCTCAATTCGCCAGTTACTAAGCATCGATTATGTATGCACATAAGGTGGTAAACAAAATACTGTTCAGAAAGTCGGAGAAAGAATGAACTAGGAATGGAAAGATGGAAGGCAGAGGAATGACGAGGGATGAAAAAGACTCACCTAGTAGTATAATCGTCTGGATACGGTATAGGCACGCCTATGAAAAAGACTCACCTAGTAGTATAATCCTCTGGATACGGTATAGGCACGCCTTCCGGCGAAGGTTGCGGTGTATCCCCTACCCAGAAGTACGCATCTGGGCCCGTGCCATCATACGCGAAACTGCGCACGAATACCGTGCTCTCATCGACTGCGTACACTTGGCCGCGGATACCGTGGGCGTACTGGTTGAGACGGCCGATTGGGCGGCCGTAGTAGGGTTCAGGTCGCCGCGTTGATGCTGGAGCTGCAAAGAAAATACTATTTAATCACCAGCAAACTTGAAAAATCCTAGTTTTCTTTGTACATTCATCAATTGTTTATGTATTTCAATGATTTTAACGCTTTGTTCTTGAAATGCGGCGTTGACTTTGCCATAACAGAAACAAATATGTAGCGCCATATGCTCATAGTTAGACACAACCAACCCTTTTTACACAGATGTGTGCGTTTCCATACTCGCCCGACAGCACGCATTCCGTGGCACCCAGCGCTTCGCGTATATCTATACACAGACCACTTAACCATAGGCTGTGCCCTAGGGATACGTGGTCTATGTATTCATTTTCAGGCCGTGTGCCTTTCGTCCACCTAATGCGGGATTACCAATGCAATTTGGATTTTCAATTAATCATTATGGATAAGTAGATTGCATAAATAAGTTATAAAATCAGAGTGAAGCATCGAACAAGTTATGTATAATTTCCTTTATAACTCAGTTTACACTCATGACACCGAGCAAAGCACGGTCTCCCAGGTACTAATGATTGACCCAAATGTTAGAACAGGTGTAGCAAATCTCTTTACAAAACTTGTAAAATAGAGCCATTTTTTTATAAATAGCATCGATCTTGTAGGTCCACTTATTGAAATTTTACCGTCACTTCCACTATCTAGAATTCTAGATAGTGAGACGTTCAATCGAACTGAAAAATAAGTGAATTTTAAGTATTCAACATCGAGAACGGCCAATTCCTTATTCCTTGACGCGAATTCAATCAATACACTTCGACTGTCACTAAAATTAATGAAACTTCTGAATAGTTCCCTAGTTTGAGACGGTATTGGAAAAGTAACTTGCGAAACGACGTTCAGTTTCTACGCATCATATATATACTCGTAAACTAGGTAATTTTACTGCCGATTTATCTATAGATTAAGTAAATAATTATTGTGATTTGTAATTGTTAAATATGTAGACCATAACTTATTTCGGTATCCAAATAAGATAAATAAATGAAGATGGGTGGCAGTTTTCCCATTAATAATTATGTATATTTTTTATACCATACATGCAATTCTCTTAATGCTAGTCTTTGTGTATTTAATAATCCTTAAAAGTGCTATTTTATTGCAATACTTTGTTGCTGGTTAACGTTTGCTGAATAGTTTGGAAAGTTGTTTTTGCTGGTATTTTAAAAATACTTTTTTGTTAAATACCATTTTGTTTACATGTAGATAAGATAAGATAGCCTTTTATTTCCCAAACTTAACAATATATTAACTAAACTACTTATACTTAAGTATATAAGATAATCTAAGAAGTAACACTGGTGGTAGTTTTTGGATTTGTCCATTTTAGGACATAGGCCTCCTCCATGTTGCACCTGTTTACATGTAGACCAAGGTAATAATACATATCTAGACCTAGAAGCTATGACCTAAACCAGAAGCAATGTAAAGTAATATTGAATCAGAAAGCGAGCCGGTTTGTTTGCAGTCATATGACCGATCGGTTCCTATTCCTACACACCTACATATTTACCCACTGCGAGATAAACAAAGTGATATACAGGGTGACCATAATGACACCACCACTTGCTCTGTGGGTATCGTGTTCCTGCCTAGCTAGCACGCTAGCCTATACCGTCACGTTGTATAGCCGAAATGTACTAAGTGGATGCGCTGTATTGAGAGTGAGCCTGCATCATTTGTCTCTAGCTGTCGACATGTGTTTGGGTCACATCTCATCATCATATCAGCGGACAGACGTCCACTGTTGGACATAGGCCTCCACCAAATAGTGCCACAATGACCAGTCCTGCGCCACTCGCATCCAGCGGACTCCCGCGCATTTACCAGGTCATCAGTCCACCTTGTGGGGGTCTACCTCTACCACAGAATACAAGTACCTCAACCCACGCTGCGCCTTGCGGTACGTGGTATCTGGTATACTATTTTGTGACGTAGTGCTTGTGGTTGTGGGTTATATCTAGCTGTCAGGCAACATGTGGTTCTCCTGGAGTCGCAAACGTCCATAGGCTGTAGGTTTGCCACCGTCGGCTGTATGCTTGGTCGTTTGTAGTATAAAGTACTACATATCTATTATGACGTAGAATAAATATGGAGAGAGTAATATAATATCGCATCAGAAACGAAGCGAGTCGTTTGTTTGCAATGCAATAATATGTATGACCGATCGGTTACTACCTATACATACCTATTATATTAGTATTCCAGAAATCCAGATATACAGGGTGAAAGTTTAAATGGGTCACAAGGCTATCTTTGTACTATTTACTAGATTACCTGCTACATAAGTTCACAGTGGTTTAAAATGGAAAATAAATTTTATTTATTATGCTTGTTATTCAAAAGAATATGGGAAAAAATAGACAATCGATGTATAAATTGTAACTAATCCCAAGGGATACGAACCATGAAGGGGTCGTTATTCTCTATAGGGCCACCATTTTACAACTAAAAGTAGGTGCAATATTACAATTACAAGTTGATTGACAAGTTACTAGCAGACCATTTTTCTTTTGGTATTCCGCTATTAACTTGCATGTCCTTACTCGTAACTTAATGAATGCACAATAGTACATTGTTTAAGGAGGGGCTTAAGCGGAAAATTGCGAACGAGAGTGTATCAGAAGCCTCGAGTTTGCAATTTTGATCATCATCATCATGTCAGCCGAAAGACGTCCACTGCTGGACATAGGCCTCCCCTAAAGACTTCCACAATGAACGGTCCTGCGCCACCCGCATCCAACGGACACCCGCGACCCTTACCAAGTCATCAGTCCACCGTGTGGGGGGCCTGCCCACGCTACGCCTTCCGGTACGTGGTCGCCACTCGAGAACCTTTCCGCCCCAACGGCCATCGGTTCTACCTGCTACGTGTCCCGCCCGCTGCCACTGCAATATTCTTACTTCCGAGTTAATCACAATGTTTTTCATCACATTTGCGAGGAAATAATTAACTTCAGCATCAATCCAAATTGACGAAATTGACAACTTCACCTTGAAACACTTAATTTTTTTTTACGTTACTTATAACCAAATCATACGAAAATACTCGGAAACAATCAGAGCTTAGCTTATTTATGCAATTTTAAAGATTTTTAAATACATATACATGGAAAAAGGACGCAGTTTGAACATAGGAAATTATGACGTCATTAGGCACACTTAAATAAAAAATAAATAAATATTGGGGGACAATCTTACACAAATCGACCTAGTCCCGAACTAAGCAAAGCTTGTACTATGGGTACTAGACGACGATATACATACTTATCTAGATAAATATTACATACATAGAAAACATCCAAGACCCAAGAACAAAATCCGTGCTAAATACACAAATAATGCCCTGGCCGGGATTCGAACCCGGGACCTCTAGCTTCGGAGGCAGTGTCACTACACTACCAACTAGGCTAAACAGGTCGTCAAACACAACACAAACTTCCCTACACGCTTCATACTAACCGAGAGTTTTTGGTGTTTCGTAAAAAGTTGCTAATTTGACTATCAGTGAATATTATTAACGGTTGTACCTTGATGCAACCCGCTGCTTTATTTCCCGTTTGCAATAACGTTCAAATATCATTTAAACACGTCCAAAACGCACCCCGGAATTAGGCCCTAGGGCGTAATAGCGAACATCCCTTTCCTCGCCAGCCCGATCCCTTAACTGCTCGTTATTTATCTAATATCCTAAACGGAGGGATGATTTGACTGACGACTTTATAATAAACATAAAAGACGGGAGAGAGGAGGAAGACATATTTCATCAAACATTTTCTTGTAATATTTAATAATAGATCTCTGTGTGTGTGTGTACACAAAAGCAGGTCAATATTATCGCGGTTTTCAAAATTGTACGAGTCCCTTTACAAGATTAATATTATTTGTCGGCCTGTTTAGCCTAGTTGGCAGTGTCATTGCCTCCGAAGCTAGAGGTCCCGGGTTCGATTCCCGTTAAGGGCATTTGTTTCTGTGGTGAGCAGAGACATTTGTTCTTGAGACTTGGATGTTTTCTATGTATTTAAGTATATATCTATTAAATATATCGTCGTCTAGTACCCATAACACAAGCCTTATTGAGCTTACTGTGGGACTAGTTAGATTTGTGAAAAAAATGTCCCCTAATATTTAATTATTTATTATTTATGTATCACAATACGGGAGTGTCAATATTATCGCGTTTTTCAAAATAGTTTGATTTTTACGTCAACATTCGTCAAAATTCACGTGAAACGGATCATGATATGAGTGTATCGCGTGATAATAATTAACTTGTATAAGACCCCTATGGGATTTTCTTCAAATGATTCGTACATATCACGTGATACGTATCGTGATATGAGTGTCTCGCGTGATAATAATAACCGTATAAAAGGCACCATTGTTCCTTTCCTCAGACGGTATTGAAGACATAATCCCGTAATCTGCGTTATACAGAGTGCTCCAAACTACGTTGAGGGGTGGGAGCCCTAGGGAGCACCGATTTGGGAAATATATTTTTGACATTAAAATGACATTACCAAGAACTTACTAAGTTATTTTACTAGCATTTCGCCATCGTGGCACAAGGCGTGGGCATCCCATCCTTATGTTGTTGACATGCCGCTTCGCACGAAGCGTTTTGCTTATAGTTTTCTTGGGAGGACAGGTAAGGAGGGGAGTTCACTTCCGGCAAACCTTTTGCCAGATGCTTATATCTTGGATCTTTAGGCACTATGTAGGTAAGCATGTAACACCCTCGACCTCATCATCACTTACCATCAGGTAGGGAATGAGTTTCATGTGTGGGGTACCCCCCCGTAAAAAAACGTTTTTTAGTAATTTGAATACATAACTAGCAGGTATGTAGCGGCCAATATAATACACCTAAATTTTTAATTGATATTTCAATGCACGTTATAGTTTTTGAGTAAAATGCATGTGACATACGGACCGACAGCAAACAGAGAGACGGGCGTGACAAAACTATAAGGGTTCCGTCTTTGCCATTTTGGCTACGAAAATCGATACGCAACGATGCCACAGACATACACGGGTGAGGACCAAATTTTTGGACCATAGCTGCTTTTTTTCTGCTGTTTCTTTGTGATTTTTGGCTTTTAATTCGTCTATAATATAATTGATTCCCTTGTGACACGTAAATTATCCATGTAATCGTCTTGTCTCGTCTTCGTCGCATCCTCATGACTGAGGGTCGTGACTACATGAGGCCGTCACTTTGCACACAATGCCCGCTATTGGCTATGTGCACGTCAGAAACGTCAAACGTCACGGGTCCCGGGGCAATGTCAAACTCAGAGATGTCAAATAATGACACATGAATATTTTATTTATTTTAGTAAGCGAAAAAGACCCCTTACTGGAAATTTGACTGAAAAAAAAAGAAAAAAAATACAAACGAAACGAATCGTAGGAAACCAATAGGAAACGTCGAAGTAAATTTGACATATAAGTCCCCGGAAATTGCACATTTCTGCCATGGTGTGCGCTGCGATCGCTTAGTTTACCCCCACCACCTACTTCGCACATAGCCAATACACCGCTCGGTTTTCGGCAATCCTGATAGACGTCTGCAAATTCCCCTTGCAGATTTCCTTTACGGCGTCGGTCCAACGGGTCGGCGATCTTCCTCGACTTCTTTTTCCTTCCACGTGCCGCACAACGATGAGTTTCTCCAGGCTATCAGGCTCCCGTCGGGCCACGTGTCCGAAGTACTGGAGTAGTCGTTGCATGCATACGCCGGCCGGTTTGCTGTCATAGAAAACGGGCCAGCCCGGACACGGAACGGTCTACTGTGAATTAGTTAAATTGATCCTCACCCACACACGACACCTCAGATCATGATCTGAGCACGACACATAGATAAACTTGTGAAACTTATAAAGTTTTTTGATTCGGGGGTTACTTAAAAATAGCAAGTTAAAACAGCGTTATCTTCACCCAGCCTACCTACTCGTATATCGTTAAGTATCTCGGCTTCGCCCCGCGTTCGATCCGTATTATGTTTGATCGGCAGTCACCCACCGTTATTGCTTTATGCAACACATACATACGTATAGACGCGTTTGTTACGTAGGGGTTTCCACTTTGGGTTTGTTATTGCGTAATATTTTTTCTCAAAAAGTTTTTTTTTTACTTTTTTTATTAAACAGGCACAATGATAAACGATCCGTTTATCCGTTAGTCAGATAAAATGTACTGTTGCTAAATGGATCGCATCAATGTCTATCAATGTGAAATTATTATGGCTATCAAAACTGTTCGGAAGAAATCGCTCTTTAGCGATAAAACCGCCGGTTTACGTCTAGTTATAAAAATGGAGTGTGTTGTGGGCGATGGGCTAGCAACCTGCCACTGGTATATATACTTAGACTTGTATTTGTATAAAATATTTATTGTTTTAATAATATTAATTGTCGGCCTGTTTAGCCTAGTTGGTAGTGTCACTGCCTCCGAAGCTAGAGGTCCCGGGTTCGATTCCTGGTAAGGGCATTTGTTTCTGTGGTGAGCAGAGACATTTGTTCCTGAGCCTTGGATGTTTTCTATGTATTTAGTATATCTATTAAATATATCGTCGTCTGGTACCCATAACACAAGCCTTATTGAGCTTACTGTGGGACTAGTTCGATTTGTGTAAAAAATGTCCCCTAATATTTATTTATTTATTTATAATACTGCTGTCAGTCATTTAATTGACCAATTATAATGCTGTGAAAAAAAAACATATTAGGTTAGTAGGTAAGTATGTTAGATTAGATTAATTACGTATGTTGCTAAGGAGCGATGCACCATAACATAAATATGTATACTTATGCATTTGTTAGTTTTAAGTATTAAGGATGATTCACAGTAGACCGTTCCGTGTCCGGGCCGGCCCGTTTTCTATGACAGCAAACGCAACGGCCGGCGTATTTCTCTAGAAGAAAACGGGCCGGCCCGGACACGGAACGGCCTACTGTGAATCATCCTTTAAAGTGTGCAAGAGTATTTGTATTGTATTATATGGCCAATGTTACATTATGTCAAAGCAAAAAGTATGTAATTTTCCTACCAAATTTTATATCCGTTAGCTGGTTAAGCATGAAATAGCTATTTACGACACAAGGGTTGTAAAAGAAAGAAAGGCCGATATCGCAGATGTTTGAGGCCCGAGCCGCAGGCGAGGGTCATAAATATGCGAGAGAGGGCTTTCTGTTTTACGACCCGTGTTTTGTACACAATTTTACTTCACCACTTGGCCAAAAAGTGGGTTTTTCCGGACGCGCAGCGTGCGGGAAAACGCGCTTTTTGGCAAGGTGTGGTGTAAAGATTAAAGCAGCACACACTGGCATTTAAAATATTAAAATCGATATAAAGTGAAAACTAATACCCCATTTTTCCCCAGCTCACAATCATAGCGTTACGTCTCAAACGGTACAATAATCGACTAAAACAGTAGGGTGTCCAAGCGTCAGCTCTCCACAAGACGGATGGCTGGGGTGCATACGATTTGCGAAAATGGGGGACAGGAAGAGGATTGATAAAGGATTTTAAGTTAAGAGGCGGGTTTGAAGCTTTCGGGATGTTGGAGTGAATTAAAGTTAATAAGTGTATTCTTTATGAAACAATGTTATGTTTTTTGTATTTTAAGTGGATTTGGGATCTTATTGTGTGGTTTAAATCGAGGTATTTTAATCTGAGATAGAAGTATATAGGAATCTGTATCAATAGTGAGCATATTTGTTAATGTGCATTGCAAGCAAAAAATAAATGTGCTTAATAATATAAAACCATCGGCTAAGGCTGTCATCGGCTAAAAACGACAATGCTTAAATTAAGTTATACAGTGACAGGTACATAAATTAAATATAAACGAAAGCAAATATAGTGGCCTAGGAAAACGCTAATGTTAGTGACTTCGCTTGTATTAATAATAGTACATTACTACAGAGGCCGGGACGAAAGGGGTTGCCGGCCGAAGACATATAGACGACCGAGCAGGCGAGGCCGGATAGGTCTGAGGCGGGCAACCGCATATTTCCCGCCGAGGTATGTATAGTGCTTTTCTCAAACATGCAATGAAATAAACAACAAAAAAATCAAAGTTTTATTTTTAATACGCATAGTGGCAGAATGTCATGATGCCTGTGCCACAAATTTATGTTGAATGGAAATTAAAAAAGAGGACTTTGCCGGCCTAGGCTTGCAAGATTTGTATGAAATTCCATGAACGACCACTTGTCCTAGCCGCACCTGAAACGTCAAACTTCGCAGCCTATTATAAGGAACATAACATCAATATTTCATTGCATGCTTGAGGAAAAATATATATTTGGGGACAATCTTACACAAATCGACCTAGTCCCAAACTAAGCAAAGCGTGTACTATGGGTACTAGACGACGATATACATATATAGATAAATACATACTTAAATACATAGAAAACACCCAAGAACAAATATCCGTGCTAAATAAGAAAATAAGTAAACTAAACCATACATCTCAGTCAGGACTGTAGAGGATCTAAATGCATGTTTTTTTATGTGGTTTATTAATATTAACTATTCTGTACATTTAACTCTTTCTGTTGTCCTAATAAATAAAATAAAATAAATAAATGCACAAATAATGCCCTGGCCGGGATTTACCAACTAGGCTAAACAGGCCGAAAAATAAATATTGAGGACAATCTTACACAAATCGACCTAGTCCCAAACTAAGCAAAGCTATATAGCTAGCTACGAGTATATTATAACCACAGAAGTTACAACAAACAAGAAATTTCCTATCGTATCATCGAAAGGGTTTTCCGTAAGGTTGTTAGACAAATTTACAATTTTTCCATAACATTATTTTGTGTTCGTGAGCTTGTATAAGAATAAACCTCACCTGATAAAAAAAAACTAGGCCGTTAAATCTACACCCATGTTTTTAGCTATATAACATTATTACTATGCACACCAATTTTACAGAAAACCGAAAATTTATTGTAAAAAACTGGGTAGTTAGGAAGGTTAGTAGGTACATGTTAAGGATGATTCACAGTAGACCGTTCCGTGTCCGGGCCGGACCGTTTTCTTCTAGAGAAATACGCCAGCCGTTGTGTTTGCTGTCACAGAAAACGGGCCGGCCCGGACACGGAACGGTCTACTGTGAATCATCCTTATGCGTTCCAACAGTTTTAATTTCAAAATACCATAAAGTTAGTTAGTTTTACAATAGTTCAGATAATTTTCAGCACTGTGTTTGCGTACCAAATTGATGTCACCATTATTTTATTTTACATCTAATGCATACACTGGTCTGCGGTTAACGCGCACTCTCAAAGTAAAATAAAACGCTTCCATTGCAAAATGGCCGCTATAAACTTTACTACTAACCCTCCACTGCTCTCGTAAAAGAGAGGGTTAAAATGCTTTTTTATATCCCAGTATTTTACCGACTAGATCCTAAAATAATGAGATATTTTAAAAGTGTCTCTCAGAGCAGTGAGTTTAGTAAATATTTGAATCATAAAAGTTATTCTAGGATTCTGAAAATATGTAAATAATATAAATATGAAAATCACACCGTAGCTTACGCATTTTTGTTGCTTCTTTTTCAGAAACGCTAGTAGATTTTGCCTTTAAAATTCATTTATTTAAATTATTATAAAAGTTTAATGAATATTAAACCAATCGTAGTTGTCAATTGATTTTATTTCTATATTTTTCGACAAATACTAATCTGCTAATAAATACTCGGGTTTTTTTCCCTATTTCTAGTTAGTAGGTTCAGGAAAAGTCCCTACTATTTATAGTATTAGTATGAGTACATGTATCTATATATAGTTATCTATATATAGTTATAATTAAATTTGCTTGCATTTCTGTCATTATTTATTAAAACAAAATACAGAATTTAAAGAAAATGTTTGCTAACTATCAGATAGGCTGTATGCTTATTTGCCACAATAGTGGCGTGGTATTTTTGAAAGTATTTTTTTAAATTACGACCGTGGTATGCAAGAATTTGGCCTGTCTGTTGTTACGCAAACACTGTATGTAGCGTATGGATGCAGAGCAATCACAAGCGCGCTGCCAACTATTTATAATTTGAGGATTCGTTGTACTGGTAGTGAGAGTTCTATAGATCTCTCACTTTCACAACGAATCCTCGGGAGCTTTGGCGACCACCATCATTATTTTCGATCGACGATTCTAATTCCCAACGCATTTCAGTTCGCTTCAAGATCTCGCTTCCGCCGTCGGCGTTTCAAAAAGGGAATGTAAAACACATTGCGATTGAGATGTGAAATAGATGAACCGAATTGGGGCCAAGGTTATGCGATCCCCACATTCAAATGGGTTGACTGCAAGCACTTGCGTGTGAAAGGTTGTGAAATAAGACACGATAACCCATTGTGGCACTTGGAATGTGGAGGGTCGATAAAGACGTGAAAGCGAACATTGATTTTACGCCACATCTTCAAATACGTAGAGTATAACGATTTTTAAAATGGACGTCCCTCCGGTGTGTGTCCACTATATGTCCATCGCATCTAACGTCAGCATATAGGTGCAATAAATAGACAGTCACGTAATGAAAAAATATCTAGGTACTAAGTAAGAGTGAGGCGTTCATTCAATGACCAACTACATATCTAAAAAATTAAGTGCTTATCATCATGTTAGCCAAAAGACGTCTACTGCTGGACATAGGCCTCTCAAAGACTCCACAATGACCGGTCCTGCGCCACCCGCATCCAGCGGACACCCGCGACCCTGACTAGGCCCCTCCACACGGTGGACTGATGACCTAGTCAGGGTCCCGATACGCCTTTCGGTACGTGGTCGCCACTCGAGAACCTTTCCACCCCAACGGCCATCGGTTCGGTGGTTAAGTGCTTATAGTATGCATACAAATAGCACAGTATAATAGTAGCAAATTAGTGCGGTGGTGATACTGCGATCGCCAACCCGCATGCCAAGCGTGGCGATTATGGCATTTACCCCCCATGAAATTGGGGGAGGCCTATGTCCAGCAGTGGATGTCCTAGGGCTGATATGGTGGTAGTGGTGGTGGTATACATACTATAATAATTAATAAATACCATATATATATTACACTAACTGCATACAATACATGTTTCTGGTGTACTGCTTTTTCATCAAACTATTTTTGTCCAATGTTCATTTGACAACCAACTTTTCGCAGATAATTTACGTTTTCGACTAACTTTTTCCAAATTTTATTTGGCAACTCTTTATTGCGTCTAACCGTTATGTAGATAATTATATTTATTATTATGACATTTGTTATTTAGATTACCTGTCATTGCCAGAATGTATCACTTGGCCAAATATCTGGTAAACGTACTTTAGCGAAAAAAATACTATCTTTCCAACATCGGTAAAATAACCGTCTAAGAATGTCGAAACATTCAGTTGGTAAACGTTGGCTTGGCAAATGATACGTTTGCATTGCGTTTGTTTGTCAAGTTATCATACGGCGCAATGGTTCTCTACGCTTGTTTTTTAGAAGAGCGGGCTCTCCTGGCACAAGTATGTACCTACCACTGTACTTTTTTTTATACCACGCCGGTGGCAAACAAGCGTATGGCCCGCCTGATGGTAAGCGGTCACCGCAGCCTAAGGACGCCTGCAACTCCAGGGGTGTCACATGCGCGTTGCCGACTCTTTAAAAATGTATACACTCCTTTCTTGAAGAATCCTCATGAATCAACCTTTACTTATATAATGTGTAAGGTGTAACAGTGTTATTAACCAATAAACCATTACAAACCATTTATTTCAATTGTTGTTAAGTGATGATCGGAAATAGAATATTCGGCCATGATTTAGAGTACCCTTGTTTTTAATGCCGACTGTAGTACAGTTTTCGAGTATAAAATTAGAAAATTTCTGGTAAAGTTCGGCAACGGTTCCGTTTTCAATGTCAAAGTCAAAGTCAAAATATTCTTTATTCAAATAGGCCTAGCAACAAGCACTTTCGAAACGTCAGTTATAACATGTATTAACATATATATTAATTAATTATTTAGAGCAATTTATTGATGCTATTATTATTCTTTAAAATAAATATTGTATTGTTGTAGTCATGTCAAAGTAATAAATTATTGTTTAGTAAAATTCAAAATAGGATCGTCAAAACATAAATAATAATAATAAAAAAATATATAAAAAATAGAAATCTAGACAGTTTCTAGAATAAAATCAAAATATCAAAAAAATAAATAATAATAAGATCATATTAATATCTAATGCCATAATGATTAATTCATTAATATTTCAGTCACAATTAATCCCACGGTGTAGCAAGTGACATTGAATTGAGACATGCTTTAATAAGCATGTTTTAAACCTTAATAGGTTTGAAACATGTCCAACGATATTCGACCTTAAAGACGCGTTTTGAAGTATTTTAAGTATTTTAAGTTTTAAGCAATAATATATGTCAATGTCAACATCGTGTCTAAACATTAAAATTCTGTAAATTAAAATTAATCGTGCATTTTGTTGAAAGAAATACGTAAATGAACATGCGAATAAGCAATTGAATTGTGCAAATAGAAATCTATTGTTTATCAGCGCTACAAAGGCATAATATTAAGAAAAGTGAAAACTCTGCACGCTGTCACAATCAAACTGGAATCTGTTTTGACAATAAATTTTTACATCGCGATATCTACAAACGCTCATAATTTACTACTGCGAAAGGGGCTTCCGCTGTGACCCGCTTTTCTTGCTATCTTCCTGGACTATCAAGCTAGGCTCTGTCAGTTTAGAAGGAGCCTCGTTCCCATCTGAGTGCTATGTATATATTGTCGTCAGCCCGGCCGCCATGTCTCCTGGTTTGGAACAAGATATTAACGGCGCGACGATGAGCATCATCGTCTGCAACAACCGCCGCACCGTTTCGTGCGACGTAATTGATGTTATTTATTTAATTTACTTTCCTTCCCTTTTCTTTATATTATATACATATTGTAAGAATGAGTGTCCCCTCTACGCTGCTAATGTGTCCGCACTGTCCAAATTCATACCGCTCCTTTACAGCTCATGGACTTAAAGTACACACTGGACGCATGCACAAGAATGTACCCCGTGCAATGCAGCCTCCTGGCCCAGCACAATCTGATTGTACGGCTTCTCAACAAGCACTCTATATCAACGTAGGCTTGGATGATCTGCCCACTCTTAAACAATCTGTGCCAGTGCTGCGTCATATCCCAAAAGGAGCCCGTAACCTGGCAGCCGGCAAAATGAGTGATCTTATCGATAGATGCATTGATACCAACGGCACAGCTGAGTGGGTTGCTCTGCTTTCTTTTGCATATTCCGCGTTCAGGGCGCCTGAAAAATCAGGCTCTGGTAACCTTACCACGAAGGTAAAACGAAATATCGACTCGTCCGGATTTGACGATAATTTAAGTAGTCTCCGGCTAGAGCCGGGTTCCCCAAGACCGCCCTCAGTTCTTAGGGCAATACAATCTAAAGTTTTCGAGGGGGATCTTAGAGGTGCCGTTCGGGTCCTTATGTCAGATGACGGTATCGCACCGTCGAACCCTCAAACTCTTGTAACATTACAATCAAAGCACCCGCATCCTTCTAGGCCTTTAGCGTTCCCGCCCGAGCCTGACAGATCCTTTTGTGCGCTTCAAGTAAAGGCGGAAGTCGTTGCGCAGGCTCTTAGCACATTCTACAATGGGTCTGCAGCTGGCATAGATGGTTTACGCCCAGCTCATTTGAAAGAGCTTATTTCCGCATCGGCGGGCGACAACGGAATTCGTTTGCTTGAATCCTTGACAAAGTTATGTAACTTCCTCCTCAGTGGTCAACTAAATATTGAGGTTTGTCCCTATATTTATGGAGCGTCTCTGTGCGCGTTATCGAAAAAGGACGGAGGAATTAGACCAATTGCAGTAGGTAGTACGCTTCGTCGCTTGACTTCCAAACTCGGTTGTTATGCTGTGAGGGAGGAAATGGCTGCTTACCTCGGGCCACACCAACTAGGTTTTGGTACAAAATTGGGTTGTGAGGCTGCTATCCACGCAACAAGAGCATTCTCGATAGACCGAAGGAACGTGGACTGTGTCATCGTTAAACTCGACATTAAAAATGCCTTTAATTCAATCGAACGCGACGTTTTGTTGAGCGAAGTCAAAGAGAAGGTGCCGTCTCTATATCCTTTTCTTTACCAAGCCTACTCGTCTCCCTCTAATCTCTTTTATAATAATTCCCTTATCCTTTCCCAGGTCGGCGCACAGCAGGGGGATCCGCTCGGACCTCTGATTTTCAGCCTTGCAATCCAAAAAGTTATATTAGAGCTTCAGTCCCCCTTGAACGTCTGGTATTTGGATGATGGTACCCTGGGAGGAAAACCGGAGAGGGTGGAACAAGATCTTCTCACCCTTCTTCCACGTTTTAAAGAGCTGGGTCTGGAAGTAAATTTTAATAAATGCGAATATTTCCCCTGCAGCGCCGATTCCCGTACCTCGTTTCCTGCATTCAGTGCCTTACTTCCTGGACTTAAGGAGTTATCAGTTCAGACGTTCAATGTCCTGGGGTCACCAATTTTTTCAGATGCGATTCCTGATGCCATTGAATTAAGAAGGCAAATTCTTCTAAATGCTAAGGACAGGCTTAAAAATCTTTCTGCTCACGTTGCCTTAATTTTGCTCCGGTCTTGTTTCGCAGTTCCGAAAGTTACTTATTTTCTGCGCACTGTACCGGTTTGGTTGCACCCCATTCATCTTAACTCGTTTGACAGTGTGTTGAAGGAGACAACTGAGTGTTTGTTGAATGTGTCTTTCAATGCCAACCAATGGGAGCTGGCGGTCCTTCCCATCCGAAACGGTGGACTGGGTTTACGTCGTGCGCGTGATGTGAGTCTCCCGGCCTTTTTAGCATCGACATACGCGGTTGTGGACCTTGTCACTGACATTTTCTCTTTAGATGGTGACAGAGTAATCATACCCTATGCTTCTGATGCGGTCATAACATGGTCAGCTCTCAATCAAAGTGCGCAGGTGCCCGAGAAACCGGATCGTCAACGTTCGTGGGATGAAATAGGGGTGAAGCGAGTGTTTGATGCTCTCATGGAAGATGCCTTGGGTAGATAGAGCAAGACTCAACGCGGTGTCAAGGCCAGAATCTGGAGCATGGCTTCACGCACTTCCCTCACCTCATCTGGGTACCCTCCTCGACAACGATTCGTTGCGGGTGGCCGTGGCTTTCCGCTTGGGCTGCGATGTTTGTGAACCTCATATATGCATCTGCGGCACCATGGTGGAGAGCAACGGTCACCACGCCTTGAGTTGTTGTCGGTGTGCCGGAAGATTCCCTCGCCATTATGCCCTCAACGACATTGTGCGAAGAGCCCTAATTTCTGCTAATGTTCCATGCGTGCTGGAGCCCTTAGGCCTTAGTCGGTCAGATGGGAAAAGGCCAGATGGTATGACCTTGGTGCCTTGGCAAAAAGGTAAGTGCCTACTGTGGGACGCTACGTGCGTCAGCACTTTTGCAGCTTCGCACCTTGGTCATACCATTAGGTCAGCTGGCGCAGCAGCGGAGTTGGCGGCAAATAGAAAGCGAGAGAAATATTCCGCTCTCACTAATTATTTATTTGTCCCACTCGCGGTGGAAACGACCGGTTGTTGGGGTACAGAGGCGAAGAAGTTCCTGAGGGAGATTGGTCGTCGGTTGCGGGAGAGGGGACATGACACCCGTTCCGAGTCTTTCTTGGTGCAGAGGCTGTCCATCGCGATACAACGCGGCAACGCGGCGAGCGTGTTTGGTACTTTTGCACCGGGAATGATTCGGGGCGGGCTTTTCGATTAGATAATCTTCATTCTGTACTTATGTAATCAGGTTTAAGTTATTATTTTTATTATTTTTTACGTCAATGTGTATTTTTACGATTTGAACAAGTCTCAGTTTAAATAAATTTATATCTATTTTTTAAAATACTTATAGATTGGAGGTATATTTGATATTTGATGGCGACTGTACCATTCCACCATTTCAATATGCCTAAACAGCACGTGATGTCGGCCGTAATTTAGCAAATTGCCGACCCCGGGATAAACGAGTATCGAAACGAGACAAAACTGCGTTAACCGTACGTGAGGGGCTGAGGGAGTGTCGCTGTCGTTAGCAGAATTAGAATTGGGAATGTCCCGAATTTTGGGAATTTACGGTGTGCCTAGTTTGCGGAAGACTTTATTTATAGACTAACCCCCTTATTCATAAAACTTAACAAACCTCTGTTAACTAATTGTTGTTTTGTCCCTCTCTCACAAACATAAATGTCAAAGTGACAGATAAGGACAAACAAACTTGATGGACGTTTATGAATAAGGAGGTAAGTAGCTGGCCACGCGTCTCTACCCGCGTATTATAGAGAACGTAGACGGCCCGCGCGGACCAAAGCGGGCCCTAGCTTCTGATCAGGGTCAATCAGGGTGGAAAGATTCATTCCGCGGCACTCAAGGCTTTTTTTTGGCGCCCCTAGGCAACAGAAATACATCATCTGTGAAAACTGTCTAACTATCGTGGGTCTTGAGATACAGCCTGGTGCCAGACAGACGGACGGACAGACAGCGAAGTCATAGTAATAGGGTCCCGATTTTACCCTTTAGGTACGGAACCCTAAAAACAGGTGAGGACGAGTCGGTGTGTGAATAAGAGGGCTGATTACTATGAGGAATGTATGGAAAACAAGTGACAGCTACAAATACGAAACCAATCCCAATTCAATGTTAGGCGAATAGTCTCCGGAAAGATACAGCGCTGAGTTTTATTACAAAAGTTGTCGAGCCCTTAGCAACCCCCTCACATTAAGCTGTTCCCAAATGAGATTAGGAAACAAATAAGTATTTGAGGGAGGGATATGTTTATAATATACAATTAAACACAGCACTTCTAAGGTTTGGAATTCTCTGCCGGCGTCTGTATTTCCGAGTTCATATAACCTGGACCTTTTTAAGGCACGAGTGAATAGGCATCTTCTGGGTGAGCTCGCTTCATCGTCGGCCTCATCTTTGCCCCCTGGCTAGATGCTGGCCAAGAGCAATCCCATTTTTAATAAAAATAATAATATTAATAATAACTTTTCCACCATTTTCGTGTGAAGTGACTACCGAGGCTCCAAAGGCAACATTATTCTGTGTCCAAAGCCCCAATACTTTCGTGTTATTAGTTCGTAGGAACTAGTCTTCAACTCAAATTTCACAAATGTTTTAATACTGAATTCGCTAACAATTCAGGGGGCCAATTCTCGGGTTAATTCGATCGAGATGATCTCTGTTCTGTTCGAGATTCCATACAAGTGACTCTACCATTCTATACAATGTCACGATAGACATGCATCTCGCTCGGACCGAGAATTGGCCCCCAGCAGTTAGGCGAAAATGAATGTTACTTTACTTTATAAGTCACTTTTTAGAATTAAATAAATAAATAAAAAATTAAAGTCTAAAACTAGGATAAACGTCCCAACCCAATGGTTCACACCTAAAGGCTGCGTCATTGGTAAATTTTCGAAAAAAACGGCCAAGTGCGTGTCGGACTACGCACAACTAAAGTTGAGTCCAGAATTAGGCGAACTAACTTGACAGCCGAAAATGTTGCCAGACATAGGAAAAAATAAATAGTGATAGGTTTAAGTCGATACAAATATGTCGATATAACCTTGTGTCTTCTATAAATCTGATTTTATTTATATTTTATCAAGTAATTGTCGTGTAAGTATTGTCGAAAGCCGAATGGCCTGCTTTGTTTGGCCAATGGTCCGAACTGTCAACAAAACAAAATGGCGGACAGCGTCCTTAACGATGTCCAAAATGATGTTCGATGTATTTTTAATTCCAATCAATTTTTATTATTAATATTTTGCTTAGTAAAATTATTAGTTTGATTCCAAACACAATAATAATGACTAACTAGACTTTTTTATAGATCGATATTAACAGCACTAGCCAAACCGTGGCAACATTAGTGTACAATGAACTGTCAAGTTAGTTTGCCTAATTCTGGGTACCTACTATTACTACTCCATATTTAAAACGATTATCCTGTATTTGGACTTAAAAGAGAAAACCCTCGGCACTTACATCCTTTTGTTTGATCATGGCAGTTTTTCAGTGATAACTCAAAAACTATTGAGCCTATACATATAGACTTCTTATAGGTTTTTTTTAATGTTTTAGACCCGGTAGTTTTGGAGATAAGAGGGAATGTTAAATTTGCACCTATTTTCTTTATTGAGAACGAGAATATGCTTTTTTATATATCTACGGCTTGACTGTATTAAGCAAACATAACACTACAGTGGCTAGATGCTGGCCAAGAGCAATCACATTTATAATTAAAAAAAAGTGAGTGTGTTGTGTGTGTGTGTTTGTGTCCTATGGACATACGCTGAAAAATCTTGTCTATAAACGCACACGCCTTTGAGTTTACCTTTTTTTTTTATCATTCATTAGAGGTCTAGTCAGTAATGTCCTGAGCCTTTCCTTTAACAGTCTGTTACGACATAACATTGACTTTTTCCTTAATTTGGTCCAGATATCGCCTGGTTCTTGGTGGTTCTTGCTCTTGCTCTCTTCCATATTCCTTCTACTTTGCCTTTCACAATAATTTGTTCACACCCGCTATTCATAATAGACTCATTGTTGCCCTCGAATTAGGGATCAAAGTAGTACTTTTCTTCCCTCATTTGAGGGCAACAATGTCTTTTGATCATGGAAAGCAGCAGCATTTCATGTTTTTAATAGCGGGCCTCATAGGTGGTGTGAAATGCAGTATGTACCACACGGTACTAAAATTATTTTCGTTTTGGACGTAAACACTTGAATCCCTCGCTACGCTCAATATTATACTTTAGAATCCCTCGCTACGCTCAGGATTATATTCTAGAATCTTTCGCTTCGCTCAGGATTCAATATAGCACCCTCGACGTAAATATATAATTTTGCACCCTTGATATATTCGTCGTTTTTAAAAATGGGATTGCTCTTGGCCAGCATCTAGCCAGGGGGCAAAGATGAGGCCGCCGATGAAGCGAGCTCACCCAGAAGATGCCTATTCACTCGTGCCTTAAAAAGGTCTAGGTTGAATGAACTCGGAAATACAGACCGTCGTGTCATAAAATGTGTCCAAGCAGCTTTCCTGTTCTGCTTTCAATGGTTTCTAACAAGGACCTCCTTTCTTCGACTATGTTAAGAATTTCCTCGTTATATATTTTTATACAGTCCTAAAATTACGCTTTATGAAATCCTAAAATTTAAAAGCATCAAGAAACACCCCTACTCGCCCCCAGTCTCGAGGGAGATGCTGTCAATCAAAACATCCCCTACCGCTTAGGATATTAGTCGCGATATTTAGGGCTGTGTTAGGGACGTCGTTACGGTGTTGCTCACACAATAACGAGCGCGAGTTTAATATAAGCAATCTGAATGAAATTTAACACAATAAAATTGTTTCTTGTAAATAGGTACTTAGCAAAATGTCGGCCCGAAAGTAACGAGAATTTAACAAAACTAATAAGTTTCAAAATTATTTTTTAATATTTAAATTTAATATTTTGTTTTACCTTGCGCTTACCTCTCTCAACGAATCGCTTTAGCGATATAGAGAGGTAACGCTGCCAGCGTAATGGAGACCATGCCGCATATTTGTTAATTTCTATTATACATTGTTAACTTACAAAAAAATAATTAAAATCAAGGTGGGACAGCTAGGAAGGATCCTTCTTTATAAGTATCCTTAGCTAATTACGATTTGTCGAACAGCGGGATAATACGCAGCGTTTTCGAGCGTGCGTATTACATCTATATCGTACGTTTGAATAATTAAGTGATTACCCTCATCATCATCATCATGTCAGCCGAAAGACGTCCACTGCTGGACATAGGCCTCCCCCAAAGACTTCCACAATGACCGGTCCTGCGCCACCCGCATCCAGAGGACACCCGCGACCTTCACCAGGTCATCGGTCCACCGTGTGGGGGGCCTGCCCACGCTACGCCTTCCGGTACGTGGTCGCCACTCGAGAACCTTTCCACCCCAACGGCCATCGGTTCTACGTGCTATGTGCCCCGCCCACTGCCACTTAAGTTGCACTTAAGTGATTACCCTGCTTACTAATAATTGTAATTTCGCCAAAGAAAGAGATTTCTGAGGTGCCCTCGTTTGAGTTAAAACTTTTGATAGTTTGGTACGTTTTGCATGTAAACGGGCCTGTATCCCCAATATTAAAACAGACGTTAAATTCATATGGGATTTGACTTGTACTCTAAATTAAAACTCTTAAAAGTACTTTAGGGTACCGTTAGTAAACAAGGAACCGTTAAAGTTTCGCTACGTTCGTCTGTCCGCGGTGTAGCTCTGTAACCGTTACTATTAGAAATCTGTAATTTGGTATGGATATACACTACCGCTCATAATTATTTTTATTTAGGCACCCATACCTTTTTCCATACATCTTTATACAAAAATGACTTTCAGAAATACACTGCCAAGTCAGAGATTTTTTATTTAGCTGACTTATTGAGCCTTAAATCGGTGCCAGAGACCCCCCTTTTAAAATGGTAGTTTTCTTTTTGCAATGACTTAAATAACTACTAATTGCTGGTTCATACAAACACACTACACTTTTCTATGAACCAGCAATTAGTAGTTATTTAAGTCATTGCAAAAAGAAAACTACCATTTTAAAAGAGTGGTCTCTGGTACCGATTTAAGACTCAATAAGTCAGCCAACTAAAAAATGCTAAATGCACGCAAAACTGTCAAGGGACTCTGACTTGGCAGTGTATTTCTGAAAGTCATTATTGTATACAGATGTATGGAAAAAGGTATGGGTGCCTAAATAATAATGAGCGGTAGTGTAAATATCAATAACGCCAACAAAACGCTATACCTATTTACGATACAAGGGTTGTAAAACAAAGAAAGGCCGATATCGCAGATGTTTGAGGCCCGAGCCGCAGGCGAGGGTCATAAATATGCGAAAAAGGGTTTTCTGTTTTACGACCCGTGTTTTGTACACAATTTTACGTCACCACTTGGCAAAAGTGGGTTTTTACGGACGCGCAGCGTATAACCTCCTCTTATCTGTTAGCTTTTCTCGTCTGTGTTTTGTATTAGTGGATACCTACCGTAATGTACCTAACGTAGATTAACGCATCCGGCATGGATGGCCTTTACCGGTTTTTTATTTCAACTACTTGGTTACTGGTTTTTCATATCTTTTAATCAACGCTTTTTTCTACGGGACTACAGATTATCTGGTATTCTGTAATGTCGTCGTAGCGATCAATTTTTAATATGATTGTAATGTGTAATATGTAGGAATTGATAAAGTCTTCATCCACATCTAGACACGCGGCAGCGTGTCCAACCAAGTTCACCCCAGGAACTGGCGGACGGCAGCCGTGTGTTATTTTACACGAACCGTTTGGAGCAACTTTTGACCCCCCAATAACTCCAAACTAACATAAAAACATGAAATTTGGTACATATATTAAGATCCTTTATAACAACTAGAACCCCAAATATCAAAAATATGGTTTTAATAGTTATTGAGATATTAAATTCCAAAAAACGGCATTTTTACCACTGACTGACTGACTGACTGACTAACTAACTGACTGACTGACTGACTGACTGACTGACTGACTGACTCCGTCATTTCATTTATTAACCGATTTGGAAAATTCTTTTTTTGTTTGAAACGGTATATATAATCTGATCATAGGCTCCTGCAGAAATCGAGGGAACTCTTCAAAAATTTTAGGTGCACCTATAGCGGTTTGGGTATTTTGTATAGTAACTCGTGCATTCGCTCTGGGAAAGCACCATTGGATGAAGTTTTACAAAAAGTAATGATATCCCATCAAAAACATAAATGTGAAAATGGCAGCCAAGTTCACCAACAAAAGAATTGAGATCTGAATGGGTGCAAAGTTCCGTAGATTATCTGAGAAGTTGCCAAGTTTTGCACTAGATTGTTTACAGTAAAACTAATTTACTGCGGCTTAATGCATTTTGAGCTTTAACTTGGCAGTTTTCTTAAATATTCAACAGCTTTTATGGTATTATAACATACTGCCAATGATATTTCATACTGCATAGAAAACTGCCAAGTTAAGGCTCAAAATGCATTAAGCCGCAGTAAATTAGTTTCACTGTAAACAATCTAGTGCCAAACTTGGCAACTTCTCAGATAATCTACGGAACTTGACACCCATTCAGATCTCAATTCTTTTGTCGGTGAACTTGGCTGCCATTTTCACATTTATGTTTTTGATGGGTAGATTATACAAAAAAATTAAGGGCATAAGTTACTAAATAAAAGAGTGTAGGACTGATAAGTAGTTAAGGAATTTACGTTCTGCCTTTGTCAATTCGATCTAAGTGTGTCTAAGTCCTCGTGTACAGTACTGACCATTTATATTAAAAGACCCTGAGACTGCAATACAATACAAGCTCGTCTATAGTGTCAAGAAGCACGAACAACCTACTATTGTCTCGTTCGCTCGCTAGTTCGTATTTCGATATACTCTACGCGCACGTACGGACTAACTTGTAAAATTTGAATAAATAAATAAATATTAGAAGACAATTTTTTAGGGTTCCGTACCCGAAGGGTAAAAAGGGACCCTACTACTAAGACTCCGCTGTCCGTCCGTCTGTCCGTATGTCACCTGCAGGCTGTATCTCATGAACCGTGATAGCTAGACAGTTGAAATGTTCACAGATGATGTTTTTCTGTTGCTGCTATTGGCTATGTGCATGTCAGAAACGTCAAACGTCAAGCGTCCCGGGACAATGTCAAACTCAGAGATATCAATTAATGACACATGAATATTTTATTTATATAAGTAAACGAGAAACACTCCTTACTGGAGATTTTACTGAAATAAAAAAAAATACAAACAAAACGAATCGTAGGAAACCGTTAAGAAACCAATAGGAAACGTGAAAGTAAATTTGACAGATGTCCCTGGTAAGTACATATTTCTGCCATGGTGTGCGCTGCGATCGCCTAGCTTACCCCCACCACCTACTTCGCACATAGCCAATAACAACAAATACTAAACACAAAATAAAATAAACATTGAAGGTAGCTCCCATACAAAAAAAAAACTTAAAAAGTAGCTCGTTATGTTCATCAAGCGCTGGGTCTCAAAATGTATGGGAAATCTAAAATCCGACTCGCACTTGACCAAAATTCTACTTGATATTATTTAACGTTCTTATTAGGCACTGATAAAAAATATATATAAAGTGTCTACTGTTGCAGGTATAGATAATAAATAGTACGGAACCCTTCGCGCGCGAGTCAGACTCGCACTTGGCTGGTTTTTTTTATCACGTGAACCGATTTCAATATTTTAGAAGGTACTTACAGCATTATCTAACAGGAGTTTACAAAACAAAAATACATACAAAGGGGATTCAATTACAAACTTAGTTTAGAATTGTTTTTGATGGTAAAAAAATATATAATCTAGATACAGATATAACTATATTTTTCCGAAGATGGTACAGTAACAGCTTACGGCCCGTCTGATGGTAAGCAGATACCGTACCGTACCGTAGCCAATGGAAGCTTGCTGGTATAAATGGCAGACTGACTGCATCATTGCAATAGGTGCCTCAGTTTAAAATTCAAAGCATATTTTAGGTAACATAGATATCATAATGTAGTAAACTGCTATATCTAAGTACTTGTCAAAATACAAGACAGAATTTTTTACAACATTGCGACCTCAGATACGAATAGAAAGTCAGGTGTTGGGATGTACCACATCCTGTTACCTGACCTTCGTGTGAGACGGTGACTAACCTCACCTCACCACATAGGTACTCAAACAGTAAACACCTGCTCGTTGCAGATTTTATTGTGAATAATACGGTATTTCACTGATAGTCAAATCAGCAAAATTTTACGAAACGTCAAGAACGCTCGGTTGTTAGTATGAAGTTTGCAGGGAAATGTGCTTGATTACGTCACATTTTTCTATGGCCAATACCCTCCTTTTTTCAGCTTTACAAGTATGATTGATTTTTTCAAAAATACCTATTCTCGATGATCACGACTTTTATCAACCGATCATTTACGGCGGTTAACGAATTGTCTCCGTTTGAAAGCACACCAGGATGTTAAATCCCCTATAAACTTAACACACCACAACGTCAGTTCAGTACAATTTTCAGTTATGAAGACGGAGACACTGACAAGTAAAGACCTTTCAGTTGTCACTTCTCTGTCTCTCTCAAACTTATTGATTTGTGCATTAGTGAGAATAGATCAGATGTATAAAAATCGTTCAACTTAAATGCGCGGATCTATAAGTAGACACGCGGCAGCGTGTCCAGCCAAGTTCACCCCAGGAACTGGCGGACAGCAGCCGTGTGTTATATTATATATGAAATTTGGTACATATATTAAGATCTAGAACCCCAAAGAAGAACAAAGAAGAAGAAGACAACTAGGACCCCAAATTTCATAAATATAGGTTGAATAGTTATTGAGATATTAAATTCCAATAAACGGCATTTTTACCTAGAAAGCTGAAATTTGGCATGCAGCTTAGTAATTATGTGTATACACCAGAAAAAATCAGTAAACAGTGATTTTAATAAATAATAATAATAATAAATAAATAATATGGGACCATTTTTACACAAATCGAACTAGTCCCATAGTAAGCTCAATAAGGCTTGTGTTATGGGTACTAGACGACGATATATTTAATAGATATATACTTAAATACATAGAAAACATCCAAGTCTCAGGAACAAATGTCTCTGCTCACCACAGAAACAAATGCCCTTACCGGGATTCGAACCCGGGACCTCTAGCTTCGGAGGCAGTGGCACTACCAACTAGGCTAAACAGGCCGACATTATTTTTAGTTTTATTATTATTATTTATGCTAGTTACCTCAGAACTCCGTCATTTATTAACCGATTTGGAAATATATTTTTTTGTTTGAAACGGTATACTTCCGGGGTGGTCCCATTGTCATCGGGTCAGAATCTGATCATGGGGTCCTGGAGAAATCGAGGGAACTCCTCCAATATTTTAGGTCCACCTATAGCGGTTTGGGTATTTTGTATAGTAACTAGTAACTCGTGCATTCGCTCTGGGAAAGCAGCATTGGATGAAGTTTGACAAAAAGTAATGATATCCCATCAAAAACATAAATGTGAAAATGGCAGCCAAGTTCACCGACAAAAGAATTGAGATCTAAATGGGCGCCAAGTTCCGTAGATTACCTGTCTGAAAAGTTGCCAAGTTTGGCACTAGATTGTTTACAGTAAAACTAATTTACTACGGCTTAATGCATTTTGAGCTTTAACTTGGCAGTTTTCTTAAATATCCAACAGCTTTTATGGTATTACTAGCATTTGCCCGCGGCTTCGCCCGCGTACTAAGCGTAATTTTTAACCGTCTACAAAACAGAGGTTCACTTTTTGACCCGTATATATGTATGTAGGTATGTATGTATGTTTGTCCACGATTATCTCGCGTTTGGCTGAACCGATTTAGATGCGGTTTCCAGAAAAGTAGTTGTTACATTCTGGGGGTTTCGGTATACGAAGTTTGGTGATTGTGATTCATTAAAAGGAGCATCCAAAAAGAAAATTTGGCTTCACTTTCATTCGCACTCCTTACTGTCAGTCCGTCTGTTACAACCGAGTTGCTTTTACTGGACAGATTGAATTGAAATTTGGCACAAACTATCAAGAATTCAGAGCGCTCGTGGCCCAGCGGCACCCGCCTACCGCGTGCGGTATGCGAGGTTAAGCAATGTGGGTGCAGGTCAGGTCTTGGATGGGTGACCGCTTTGAGTAGTTACTAACTGAGCGCTCACGTGCTTTGGAAGGCACGTTAAGCCGTTGATCCCGGCTGCTGTTTACGACAGCAGTCGTTAAGCCAAGTTAGAGGCCTTCGGTCGGCTTGAGAACTACTAACAGTCAAGTTGCCCACTCACTTGACAAAGGGGGGTCGAAGTTGCACTACGTCCGTAAGGAGTACCCACTGTTACCCTACATGTGACCCCTGGGTGGTGCTCAAAGTGCAACAAAAACTGGCAACCGTACTTGTCTTCCCGAAGATCTCACGGTTCGTAAATAAATGCCATACGATTAAAAAAAATCTAATACCTAATCTAAAGGTTGATTTAAATGGAAAAAATATAGAAAACTCTATGTCGTTTTTAAAAGCCAATCCATAGATACCCCACACGCTTATATAGTAACATTAAACTTTTTTTAACAATCCCTGGCATGCATGGAGTGCCAAATTTTACCTCAGATTCGTATTAAGAGACCTCTCGGACGCTCAGATCTCGATTTTGAACGAAATCGGGACGAAAAAAAAAACAATATGGCTGCCACTTTCACAAATTTTAGCTCGGATTCATATTAAGAGACCTCTCGGACAATCAGATATCGATTTTGAACGAAATCGGGACGGAAATGAAGAAAATCAATAGGGCCGCCACTTTTCCCAAATTTTACCTCAAATTCGTATTACGCGACCTGTCGGACGCTCAGATATCGATTTTGAACGAAATCGGGTTAGAAATGAAGAAAATCAAATTTTACCTCGGATTCGTATTAGGGGACCTCTCGGATGCTCGGATTTTGATTTTCAACGAAATCAGGTTGGATATAAAGAAAATCAATATGGCTGCCACTTTTTCCAAATTTTACATCGGATTCGTATTAAGAGACCTCTCGGACGCTCAGATCTCGATTTTGAACGAAATCGGGACGAAAAAAAAAACAATATGGCTGCCACTTTCACAAATTTTAGCTCGGATTCATATTAAGAGACCTCTCGGACAATCAGATATCGATTTTGAACGAAATCGGGACGGAAATGAAGAAAATCAATAGGGCCGCCACTTTTCCCAAATTTTACCTCAAATTCGTATTACGCGACCTGTCGGACGCTCAGATATCGATTTTGAACGAAATCGGGTTAGAAATGAAGAAAATCAAATTTTACCTCGGATTCGTATTAGGGGACCTCTCGGATGCTCGGATTTTGATTTTCAACGAAATCGGGTTGGATATAAAGAAAATCAATATGGCTGCCACTTTTTCCAAATTTTACATCGGATTCGTATTAAGAACTCTCTCGGACGCTCAGATATCGATTTTGAATGAAATCGTGACGGAAATGATAAAAATGAATATGGCTGCCACTTTTTCTAAATTTTACCTCGGATTCGTATTACGAGACCTCTCGGACGCTCAGATATCGATTAAGAACGAAATTGGGAAGGAAATGAAGAAATTCAATATGGCTGCGACTTTTTCAAAATTTTATCTCGGAGTCGTATTAAGAAACATCTCGGATGCTCAGATATCGATTTTTAACGAAATCGTTAAAGAAAAGAAGAAAATCAATATGGCCGCCTCTTTTTCCAAATTTTACCTCGGTGTCGTATTAGGGGACCTTTTGGACGCTCAGATATCGATTTTGAACGAAATCGGGACGGAAATGAAGAAAAGCAATATGGCCGTCACTTTTTCCAAATTTTACCTCGGAGTCGTATTAGGGGACCTCTCAGACGCTCAGATATCGATTTTGAACGAAATCGATTTGGATTTGAAGAAAATCAATATGGCTGCCACTTTTTCCAAATTTTACCTCGGATTCGTATTAAGAGACCTTGTGGACGCTAAGATATCGATTTTTAACGAAATCGGGACGGAAATGAAGAAAATTAATATTTCCGCCACTATTTCCAAATTTTACCTCGCATTCATATTACGAGACCTGTCGGACGCTCAGATATCGATTTTGTACGAAATCGGGAAGGAAATGAAGAAAATCAATATGGCTGCGACTTTTTCCAAATTTTACCTCGGATTCGTAATAAGAGACATCTCGGACGCTCAGATATCTATTTTAAACGAAATTGGGACGGAAATTAAGAAAATCAATATGGCTGCCACTTATCCCAATTTTACCTCGGAGTCGTATTAGGGGACCTCTCGGACGCTCAGATATCAATTTTGAACGAAATCGCAACGGAAGTGAAGAAAATTTATATGGCCGTTACTTTATTCAAAGTTTACCTCTGTTTCCTATTAAGAGTCCTCTCGGACGCTCAAATATCGATTTTTATCGAAATCGTATCGGACGGCACTGATTAATAAAACCACTTACTTACAATACATTGAATCAAAAAAGGTCGTCTCTTCATAGGGAATTCACGGCATTTCATGCACCTTAAGATCTTATAAGGAACCTACATGCCAAATTTGGTATCTCTCGAACCAGTAGTGTGGGCTGTGCGTTGATATGTCACTCACTCAGTCAGTCAGTTTCTTCTTGCAATTTGGCAAAAACTTTTAAAAGTTTTCATGTCCGCAATATAAAATTTTAAATCAATGCCATTTCCAAAATTAACGACCCAAAAAACCCCACCCCAACAAAACATTCCAACCCCCTTGGAACCCAACAGAGGGATGGTATTTCACGTCCTCCACGTAGGATTTTAAAATCATTGTTGTTTTCGTAATCAGCTACCTGATAAACCATAGAAACAATACCCATATCGATTTTCAGAATTTGTCACCACATTTCCCCCTTTTAGGGGTTGATTTCTCATAAAACCTGAAACACATGTTTACTCATTTATCGTTAGAAATACTCCTGTGAAGTTTCGAATAAAATAGTCCAACTAATGTTGATTCCCCACACACACTTCGAACCCCCATTTTACCCCCTTAGGGGTTGAATTTTGAAAAATCCTTTCTTAATGCACCTCTGGACCTTATATGGAACCTATATACTAAATTTAGAATCTCTAGAACCAGCAGTTTGGGCTGTGCGATGATATGTCACTCACTCAGTCAGTCAGTTATTTCTTGCAATTTGGCACAAACTTTCAAAAGTTTTCATGTCCACAACATTAAATTTCAAAATCGATGCCATTTTCGTAATGAACGTCCCAAAAAACCATAAAAACGACACCCATATTAATATTTAGAAATTTCATCCCCCTCGCACCCCAACAGGGGGGATGGTATATCACGTCCTCCACGTGGGATTTTAAAATCATTGTTGTTTTCGTTATCAGCGACCCGATAAACCATAAAAACAATACCAATGTCGATTTTCAGAATTTGTCACCACATTTCCCCCTTTTAGGGGTTGATTTTTCAGAAAACCTGAAACACGTGTTTACTCATTTATCGTTAGAAATACTTCTGTAAGGTTTCGAATAAAATAGTCCAGCCAATCTTGTTTCCCCATACAAACTTCGGACCCCCATTTCACCCCCTTAGGGGTTGAATTTTGAAAAATCCTTTCTTAGTGCACCCCTAGACCTTATAAGGAACCTACGTGCCAAATTTGGAATCTCTAGGACCAGCGGTTTGGGCTGTGCGTTGATATGTCAGTCAGTCAGTCAGTCAGTCAGTCAGTCAGTCAGTCAGTCAGTCAGTCAGTTTCTTCTTTTATATATTTAGATAGATAACATACTGCATAGAAAACTGACAAGTTAAGGCTCAAAATGCATTAAGCCGCAGTAAATTGGTTTTACTGTAAACAATCTAGTGCCAAACTTGGCAACTTTTCAGATAGGTATTAATCTACGGAACTTGGCGCCCATTTAGATCTCAATTCTTTTGTCGGTGAACTTGGCTGCCATTTTCACATTTATGTTTTTGATGGGATCTGCTTTACTGTGATATCTGCGAGAATAAGTAATAGTATAGTACAAGACTATAATATCAAATGAAAGCCGTTTTTTAGCTAACAATCATTTTTGACCAAAAAACTCATTTTCATGTCGACTTTCGCATGTTTTCTCGTGCGTGCGATGAGCACAGCACATGGAGATAACAATAGAGTGAAAAAGAAGTATGACGGCTATGGCTATATTCTCCTTAAAAGCCCAGCCAACAGCGATTTACCTGTACATTGCTTGTGATCCCAACTAACCGCAGTGTGTTGCGCATCTCGACCGCGCAATAGACAGATAAAAAGCTGGCCGGGCAATTCACACAGTCGTGGTCTGGCCGTAAAGACGTTTAAGAAGTACGTAGTCAGACTTAGCGTGGGTTGCACCGAACCGCCTGTAATCGTAAGCTGTTGTGCCTTAGGCTGGGTTGCACCGACTTACGATCACAGACTGATCAACGTTAAATATGGCGCCGAAAGCTGTCATCTCATAGAAACTTGTCAAACTTTCCATACATTGAAATTTTAACGAACACAGCTTACGATTACAGACGGTTTGGTGCAACCCAGCCTTAGTCACATTTGTTATGTGAAATCCAAGTGCGTATTGTTCTGGGTCTGAGAATCATGACACAATCGTGAGATGTCTCGAGTATCTATCGTGACATCGCATGCGGGACAGCGCAACTTCTTAGTAATCTTGCATTACATTCAAGTGATACGAATCAGTGTTGTTCTTAGTGGATCACCAGTAAAAATTGATGATGGGTTAGGCCTCATTGAGCTTACTATGCTGGGACTAGTTAGTAACCGTCCTTCTAATATTTATTTATTTTTAACTAAAATTGAATAGAAGTAAGCAACCTGCCAAGTGCGTGTCGGACTTCGCACATTGAAGAAACGCACAGAGCGCAGCGCAGCGTCGTTGCGGGGCGGAGGCGGCTTGAGCGTTTCGAGCTATGTTAGTAAGATATATTGGTATTTATTAGTAACATATTTGTAATAATATCGTAATATCCCCACAAAATCAAGTTCATAAGTCAAAGAGAAAAATTAAAAATTCTTCTAAACAAAATTAAAATAAAAAAAAAGTACAATATTTATCTACCTTCGTATTTATCATTGCTGATTGTTGTGTCCATGAAAGTTTTCCACAGTTTTGTGAACGACGAAATCATCATCATCATTATATTTAAGAGCCTTGCTCTTGTCGGCGGAGTAATCGCCATTCCGTTCTTCTTTGTGCTACATCTTTGAGCTCCTGATACGACATAACATAACACTTCTCCTTAGCGTGATCTATAAACGAACGTCTCGGTCTTCCCAAGCCTCTTCTTCCCTCTATTTTGCCTTCTATTATAGTTCTTATGTAATTGTCATGTCATGTCGTATCAGGTGCCCTATCCTATTCCCTCTTCTATTTTCTATCGTCTTCAGTAAGAATCTTTTCTCTCCTATCAAACCTAATACTTCTTCGTTTGTTTTTCTTTCGAAAGCCGAAAATACCTACTCAAAATCGCTGAACATTCGTGGGAGTTCAATCGAGGGCTTTTCGCCTGCTCTATCAGCCCTCGGCGGTAAGGCGTTAAGTTTTGGGACATTCTGTATATGAGTACAAGTATCATACTTGAGTGCATGCCATCATAGATAATAGCTAGTATTTAATACCGTCCCAGTTTTGCTTGGAACTGGGGCTGAGGTTACACACAACACGACGTGTGGATATCCTTGCTGCTGACCCACTTCGATGCTTAAGTTAAATTAGTCTGCAGATAACTGGATCGCCTTGCCAACTTTTTCCATTACCTGATATTTGGATTAGAATATTAGATCCCATCAAAAAAAATACGACGGTTATTCAAAGTTTGGAACCTACATGGTCATTTACAAGAAAGTAATACTCGTACAGGTAGTGCCAGTAGTACCACAATGAAACCAGCGTTCCGTACAACTAAATAAAATCGGCCAAGAGCATGTCGCGCCATGCTCATTGTAGGGTTCCGTAGTTGCCCAATGAACTTACCATAAAAAATCAATAAGAAACAAAAGGGAATACTTTCGTAGCGTTTCATCTGGGGGCACGGCAGTGCCCCCGCCAAGACGACCCAAGCGAACCGCAAGGCCTACTACCTAACCTACCTTTTCTCGAAGTGTTTCGTCGTTTTTTTGAACCCTCATAAAGTTGGTTTCCGATGTACCCGATAGTTTATATTCTCAGGATATGATGTCAATAATATACTAATTAATCATACAAAGTCTCAATTGAATAGCTCTAATACTTTAGATTTTATTGATATCTAAAATACACCGATTTCGTCACTGACACCTGATGATCATCAAAATGTTTGGCTACTTCCTGAAGTGCTAGAAAGCTGAAATTTGGTATGTAATCTAAGTTTAGTATACAACCAACAAAAAAAGGCATAAACTTATAACTTTCGCCCCCCTATCCCCTAAAATGTAATAAGTTTATATGAGACTTTCACCAATTTTATGAATGGGGAATGTCTGAAAATTTTAAAAGTCCTTGATTATTTTTCTCATGATAGGAATAACCCTCGCCATGAACAGAAAAAAGTTTCAGATTTTTCGGTTACGCCATATATTTTTTTTAAATATAAACATTTTATATCACCTCGCGTCTGCCCCGTATCAGACTACTACGACATTTCTAAGTCTGTCGAATATTTAAAAAAAAAAAACGCCTGCTTGGATCTGTGGTACGCAATGACATTGACAGTTCAAGTCATACGACCAACCTATGATGAACTGTCAATGTCATTGCGTACCACAGATCCAAGCAGGTGTTTTTTTTTTATATTCGAAGGACTTAGAAATGTCTTAGTAGTCCGATACGGGGCAGACGTGAGGTGATATAAAATGTTTGTATTTTTATAAAATATATGGCGCAACCGAAAAATCAGAAACTTTTTTCTGTTAATGGCGACGGTTATTCCTCCCACTAGAAAAATAATCAAGGACTTTTAGAAATTTCAGACATTCCCCATTAGGACATGAAAGTTTACACGGGACTGTAGAGAGTAACTAAAAAACCTATTAATAAGTACTTACAAAAAAGAAGAAAAAAATAAACACTAAAATGACTGCCTAGAAACTTACAAAAAGAACTGAAATCCCACCAAAAACATTTCATGTAAAATGTTGCCAAGACGACCACATAAGGTTTGCCCTGTGGAAAAGATATCAGATCTCCTGTAGAGCCAAGATTCTGAATATCCGGTAAACCTTATGTGGTCGTCTTGGCAACATTTTACATGAAATATTTTTGGTGGTATACGTCTTTTACTAAGAAGGGAAGACTTTTACGAAATTTTTGTAATGAACGCTCCTCGTAGATGTTTCAATGTGTGATTTGAGCGGAATAGTTTTACCTTAGACTCCTTAGAGCATACATAACTGGAGTGGCCATCAGCGCATCTTACCGAACAAAATATTATGATAAAGCATAAATTACATAAACTCAATCCTAAATAATTTATACTACTCAACTAAATTCTAAACATCAAAGTATTTTTTATACCTGAAAACTATCTTCAACACGCTTTAGGAAATCATCATTATCTAGAGAAACATTTTTAGTGGCCACTTTTGATTTTAGAATGCCCCAAATCATCTCAATAGGGTTCATATCACAGTGATATGGCGGTAATCTTATCACTTTGTGTCCATGTGTAGAGGGAATCGTGTCTATTTCATATATTGGTTCCGGTTTTTGACGTCTCAAAATCTCAACCAATTTAGCTTTGGTTGCCTTTTGTGAACATGAAATGTTATTCGAACGGAGCCACTCTGCAATTTTATGTTTTTTATCACCAGATGTTGGTTGCGAAAAGAATGGTACCGGGCATTATCCATCACTAGACATGTGGGTTCACTCAAATTAGGACTTAGTTTCTAAGTAACCTATTTCTTAAAATTGTCTTTATTCATCGAATCATGATAATCGGCTTTTTTTTCTTTATCATTGTACACTAGATGAGCATTAGGAACAAATCCGGATGGACCCCCAGCATGTACAATAATATATCGTTTCCCCGTTGAAACGGCTTTCGATACTCCGGGTTCATTGTCGCTCTGCCAACATTTTGCGTGGTTTAAAGAAGTATGAATATAGGTCTCGTCCAAATAAACAATTGGCATATCTTTATCCCTAGCTTCTTTAATTTCATCCAAATAGCTTTCACGCCAAGCCACAATATAGGAACGCTCCATTAATAGAGCTTTGATTTCTGCATTTTTTATATCTGAATCCCATACTCAAATCAGTTTTCGCGAGTATTCTCTGCTTTTTTTCAAAGCGATAAGCAGAGTTTTGATACTTGGTATTTGTTTTCGCACGGCATAAAATTCATGAATTTTATGCCGTATGGCACATTTATCGAAGTCATCTACTTATATATTAATTCTCCTTTTGCGTGAGGCTTTATTTTGTACAGTTGGCAAAGTCGAGACCGTTTCATTATTTTTACAAATATTTTTAATCGTAGATCTACATACACCTTAAATGAGAAAATAAAATCTATTAAGTTTAATTATAACAACTAACCAGTTCAATACAACCGCACTATAAAGTGTCAGTACCGGTCATGTCAGTAACCAATTGCAAAACATTTTTCAATGGAATGCTATTCAATCCTTCGTCCTTTCTTTGGTTTAAATATTTCATTGTATTTAAGATGATTTTTCTTGCATCTTTTGGTATCTTTTTCGGCATTTTTATGATAAAATCGTTTAAATCGCGCTATAAATTCTTTTTGTTTACATCGGTGACATTCGATGACATTCAACGTCTGATGTCAAAGAGTAGTCATTGCCAGTAGAAGAAATTAATATCACTGAAAATCCGCAACATGGCGAGGGTCAAATAGAAAGTTGTTAGGCTTTAATATCTTATGTTAAGTATAATCTCCAGTTAACTCTGTGTAGCTTGACTGTAAAGTGTTAATTTATGGAATAAAATAAATAAATAAAATAAATAAATTATTCGTTCAAAAACATGAAGGCCTTATCTTGTGTAGTTAAGGAATTGCTATGGCCACCTTCTGTCTCCATCATCAGATCAGCTCAGTGCTACCATAATATTGCATTATAACAGAAATGAACTTACATAAGTATGCCAAATTTCAGCTCAATTAGATACCGGCAAGTAGCTGAAAAAGGAATGGCAAATTTGATGCCAACTTACGAGTACATACGAGTAATTACTTTTTTCATCACACTTGCTCGTAAAGGGTCTTATTGTACGCAGGCTTATAGAGCAGTTACAGCCGATTTATGAATTTTTATAACTCCCTAGGGAGTTATGAGTTTCTCTGTGATCTGATTGGTTTAAAAAAATCTAGTTTGCCGCGCTTCACAAGAATACTGCTCTTGTGATTGGTTGAAATATTGAAGCTGTCAAATCTAGTAGGCCGCGCGCCACAAGAATACTGCTTTGTGATTGGTTGCAATATACTGAAGCTGCGCACTCCTCTCGGCGGCCATGAACTGATACTGGAGGTGAAGTTGTCAATTTCTTCAATTTTGATTAGTGCTGGAGTTATTTATTTCTTCGCAAATATGATGAAAACATTGTGATTACCTCGGACGTAAGAAAATAGCAAAAGAGAGTCTATCAGAAGCCCGACGCCGAAAGGCTTTCCATTTACGCCCCTCGTTAAACAATGTACTATATTACGAACAGTGCAAGTTTATTAAAGGCTTGTAAAAATTAACAAATGTGAATCTTTATCCATGTTTTTAACAACTTCTATGGGACCAACGTTGTCAATGCCCAAAACGCTGCTGTTTTATAAGTAATGGTTTTCAATGCACTAACCAAAATGTATGAACAAACTTACGAGTGTGCACCTAGCATTCGTTACTAAGATATCTATTCCTAAAAAGATGGTAAATTACTTAAATATTTGATCTGTACAACTTAATTTCGAGTCTGATGGTGATGTAATTCGATATACAAAAGGAAGGCCAGTTACTTTCACATTTCTACACACAAACAAAACATTACACACAAGGTGCCTATTTAATATGTTCACTAGCCTCTGACTCTTCTCAAGTATGGCATAACACGTAGATCGTGAAACAATGTTTGTGGAGAAACTGGAGAATAGGTTGTGTAGGAACCAGCTGTTTCCAAAACAAGTTGTAAGGACATTCTGTTACGTATTTGAATACTCTTGTAGTTGTCTAGAGATTATCATTACCCATAGCACAAGCCTTATTTAGCTTGCTGTGGGGCTAGTCGATTTATTAAAATGTTCCCGTAATATTAATTTTATTGTGAAAGTTCACTGTATTTAACGAAATACGCAACATCCCCGTACCCCGTACCCAAAGCCACCCAGTACCACTACTCTACACTGCTAATACAGTAGCATGTACATAAATATCCTATTCTCAGAGTAAAGTTTTCTATAGAGATCCTATACGTGTTCCACCAAGAGGAACGGAAAAGGTCTTATGTAGCTCTAAATTGAGAACGACAAGTTCTCAATTTAGAGCTACATACTCAGTTAAACGGCAGACGGCTTACCATAAACAACCTCTTTAATTTTGGTGGGTAATCGTTTATTTGGCTAAAAGTCAAATCAAATAGTTTGAGGCACATAAAAAATTCTAGCTATTACGAGGACAACATATAATATATCTCTCCCTGTCCCTCTAAGTAAATTTAGTATATGACCATCTCGCTCGGTAGTGGAATTATTATTTGACGTCTTCTCTGAGATCCTATCTGAAGATCCTGTTGCGCTGACATTTTCATAAATAATAAAAAATGTAATAGTTAGCTAGAGTTCCCTAGGATGCGCTGTAAGGGACCTGCATATGTCTCTAACTGTCAATACAACGAATCCTCAAATCCAATAAGGGTTGGTAACGCGCCTGTGGTTCTGCTGACGTCGCAAGCGTATATAGGCTGCCACGGTCATTTTATAACGGCCCTAATATTTGCATTTCTTGCGAATATTGTTTCTGGGTCTTGGATGTTTCCTATGTATTTATCTATATATAAGTTTATATATCGTCGTCTAGTACCCATGTTACAAAGCTTTGCTTAGTTTGGGACTAGATCGATTTGTGTAAGATTATCCCTCCCCCTATATTTATTTAAAAAAGATGCATATCCAAATCCACATCAAAGTGCAGATATTGTATTGTATGCTTAATTATTATTCATAATAATTTTATTTTCTCGCATGGTTTGGGGAAAAGCACTACACAGGGTGTTTTTATTGATTTCCGTTCCTTCAAGCATATAGCCGTGTATAGCCATAGAAACGATGTGGCATATTTAGTTTTTCAAAATTCAAGAAAAAAATATTTCTTTCTTTTTCATACAAAGCAATTAATTATATCACCAAGGGTGAATGCAAAACGGCCTTAAGAGTTAATGTGGAGTTAAGCAAAAATTGTCAAGTATGACAATATTCGGAATTCTAATGACACCGGACGTGACGCACGTCAACATTGTTTATTCGTTAAGCATGTTTTATACTATACTAGGGGCGTTAATTAACGAGAATGAATCCTTGAATATCTTCGTAATGGTACGAAATGGGATACTAGTGTCTAAGAGAAGATTACTTTATTTCATCTCAGGATTGTGCCCTAAAAAACACCCTGTATATGCCTCGGCGGAAATGACAATTCGTGGACGCGTATCTTCTGAGTTCTGACGGACGACGCGAATTGTCCGCGAATTGCTTTTTTCCGGCCTCTGCAATAATGAACTGATAAAGACAGATTGTCAATTTCTTATTTCACATTGAGGACCCCTAGCAGTACTTTATACGTACAAGCTTATTTTTTTTAAATTGTTTTTTTGACAGCCATGCTAAAAAAATATAAAATAAAATATAAAATTACTTAAACAAAATAAATAAAATAAATGAATATTAGTGGACAATTTTTTACACAAATCGAACTAGTCCCATAGTAAGCTCAATAAGGCTTGTGTTAGGGTAATAGACGACGATATATTTAATAGACACATACTTAAATACATAGAAAACACCCAAGTCTCTGGAACAAATGTCTCTGCTCACCACAGGAACAAATGCCCTTACCGGGATTCGAACCCGGGACCTCTAGCTTCGGAGGCAGTGACACTACCCACTAGGCGACTAAACTAAAGTTGCGAAAATGGGGCCCACTCAGCATGTGTCGGGTCTCGAATGTTTTCAGGGACCTCGCTTCAGAATACAAATTTACGTTGGCATTTTTTACAATTACCTATCTCCTTAATTTCTTTCTAATAACATAGGTTTAACAAAGTCACCCAAAGGGCAATGGAGAGAGCTATGTTGGGAGTTTCTCTGCGCGATCGCATCAGGAATGAGGCCATCCGCAGCAGAACCAAAGTGACCGATATAGCCCTCCGAATCGCTAAACTTAAGTGGCAGTGGGCGGGGCACATAGCACGTAGAACCGATGGCCGTTGGGGCGGAAAGGTTCTCGAGTGGCGACCACGTACCAGAAGGCGTAGCGTGGGCAGGCCCCCCACACGGTGGACTGATGACCTGGTGAAGGTCGCGGGTGTCCGCTGGATGTGGGTGGCGCAGGACCGGTCATTGTGGAAGTCTTTGGGGGAGGCCTATGTCCAGCAGTGGACGTCTTTCGGCTGACATGATGAACATAGGTTTCGGTTTAGGTTTAAAGACATTTATTCTCATATAAGATATACATCACTTCCATGAGAACACGGTTATTACACAAAAATATGTATTTACTTGGTCTTTGTCACCGCAAGAATGCAAAGTCATATTTAAGATAGACAACACATGCAGTAAAAGTTTTTGGGCGGTCTACAGCTCACAGAGCCACTAGTTACTTATTAAGCCAACTTTAATAGTTAGCTATGATATATTCAGCGAGTCCCTTCTTATCTTCGAATCCCACCACCATATCAGCCCTGGGACGTCCACTGCTGGACATAGGCCTCCCCCAATTTCATGGGGGGTAAATGCCATAATCGCCACGCTTGGCATGCGGGTTGGCGATCGCGGTATCTCCACCGTACTCTAGGAATGCTGCTGCCCATTCCCCGGTAGTCTTGGTCGTAGTTTTCTTCGAATCGAATCTTCGAATCATTAACATATTATTCCCATGTCAGATTAATCAATTAGGTAAGCACTTTAAAAAGGATAATATCCTTTATAAAACGAATTTGTATTAAAATCAAATATATTATTCATTAAGGAACCGTTAAATTTGATTTACATAATAAGGTTGTTCAACTCTGGATTCCAGTTTTTTTTATTTTATTAGGGGACATTTTTTTACACAAATCGAACTAGTCCCACAGTAAAGCTCAATAAGGCTTGTGTTATGGGTACTAGACGACGATATATTTAATAGATATATACTTAAATACATAGAAAACATCCAAGTCTCAGGTACAAATGTCTCTGGTCACCACAGAAACAAATGCCCTTACCGGGAATCGAACCCGGGACCTCTAGCTTCGGAGGCAAGTTTCTTAAAGATATTTGGCTATGTCCATAATAGCAACACCAGGTAGAGAGCTTAAAGTCTTAAACATGTCTGATCTTGGATTATTACTTTTATTATCGGATTAAAAGCCGGAAAAATCAAGGCGCTTTTAAAATTCCGGGGAATATTTCGATTTACCTACCGTTAGATAGTCCTTATACTTAATCAGAATTATAATAAAGTGTAGGTACAGTCCCGGAATGAAAATCTCAAATCGGTTCATCACTTTTCATATCACGTCAGTGGCAAACAAGTGTGCGGCCCGCCTGATGGTAAGCGGTCACCGCAGCCTATGGACGCCTGCAAATCCAGGGGTGTCACTTGAAGAATCCCATACTAATAAAAGTGACGAATCTTTTTATTCCGCGACTGTACCAGACTATACAGTTAGTTGCAGAGAATCCTGACCCCTTCTGCCGCCTTTGCATATAAACTTCTTTGCAGAAATGGAAATCTTAAAATTACGTAAGCACCTATTAGAATTCAGAAGTAAGAAAATACGAGCTCTAAACATATTGTTCTTGAGCAAAAGTTTATTGTTAGCATTTTTTATATATTTAAACCATTCAAAGAGCATGTAGGGTCGCTAGGCCGATTACGCGACCAGTGTCAGTTTCCGACCACAGTATCAAAGCCAATGAAACAGTGAGTTTTATGCATTTTATTTGATAGTTATTGAACAGAAATCCATTAAAAAACGGGAAAATTTAGTTTCACTTCATTAAGTCATCCAAGTGGTCGCAAACCGGCTCATCAAATTATCTGGTCGCTAACCGACCTATCGAGCTTAATATTCGTCTATCTACTATCGTTAGTAAAAGCTAATATATAAGTACCATTATTTACCTATTAAAGTAAAAAGTAAAAGTAATTTATTCTTCAAATTAGGCATAATTACATGCACCTATGAACGTCAATATACTACCACCGGTTCGGAAAACTAAACCTCTGCCACGAGAAGAACCGGCGTAAGAAACTCGGCGAGGTGTCATTTTTTCAAAACAATATACATTGTATAGTTAAATATAAAATTACAGTGTCAGCTACCACAAAACTACAATGCTACAGTAGAAAACCTATTTTCTTGATAGATTATTATTAAATGGGCATATAGTGGTCTATCTACTATAACCTAAAAACAATATGTTGTTGAACAATATTACTTACCGGCATACACAGCTAGTAGAACCGCCAGACAGACCCCGCGCGGGGGCGGGCCGCGGCACGTCATTGGCTGGCGGGCGGCGCAGACAAAATATAACGATATACAGCCAGGAACTCCTTCACTTTCGCGCGCTTTCCACGCCGGTTTTTCCTCGCACTATTTATTTTTTCAATATCCGAACGACACTAACTTTTTTTTTATTTTTTTTTTCGACGCGTGTTTCGCCGGCCAGCGTCGGCGTTGCACTGACACTTTCACGTTACGATTACGTAATATTTCGGTCTGATGAACCGTAGCCTTTCACTTGTTTGCATTTTGTAAATAACTTCATTCTACTTATCCTATTTATTGTCGACCCGTCAGTCTTATTTTATTACCTACATGTATTGCTGAAAAAAATTAAAGGTTATTTTTGATATTAACTGTACTACAAAAAGGACACCATATTTTTTTCCGTTACTTTGATCAACAGGCTGGCTGTGGCTGACTGAGGCTGACTGTAAGCTTATTTTAATACAACTTAATTGTAGGACAACTTAATGCTGAACTATTGCTTTATTTACATAAACGCTTTTCATACTAGGTATGTATTTTTATTGGTTTGCTTATTTTTGTTTACATTCGCAAAGAGTCAATGTGTACTGATTACTACGTAACGTACCTACACGCTTTTGATAAAAAGTGAAATTTGAATGTCAGAGTACTCCGAGTCAACATCAACGCAATTAGTACACCTACGCAAAGAAAAATCGTATGACGCCTACATAAATCTGCATAGCAACAGAAAATTCTCAGGAATATGATGAAACCGCTTAATAATGCTATTCACGTATTTACGGATGAATGTGTACTAAAAATAGGCCATCCTACGACTCTACCACCTTTTATCGTATAAATGTGTAGGGCGCATACATGTAACAATGAAATCCGCCGATTTTCGAAAGTATAGAATGGTTGCGTAACTCTTTAGGGATCCTTTGTTGGTAATTGGGGACAGTCTTAAGAACTTAGTTTATTAGATTTATGACGAATCTTCTCTTTCTGATCATCATCAGATAGTAAACTCAGCAGAGTGAAGAACTTAAAAAAAAAGCTAATGTCAGAGTCTGAGTGCATTTTAATAAAACTAAGATGTTACTAGGTAATTAAGTGGATATCAAAAAATAATTTTATAGAGCGTTTTAATCGAACTTTTTTTGAGATAATGTTAAATGTTCTTTTTATTTATCATTATTAGACAATGAAAATTTAGTACCTAGAAGAAGACATATATATATACATATATATATATATATAAATTTTAGATCTTAAATATTCATACTTTCACCATCTTTCATGCAAGGTTCTATATCAAAAGCAGAAACTTCTTTGAGCGCGAGGAAAAACTTACCTCAGTTCCTCATTATAACTTTAACATTAGAAAAAGTTTCACTTTGATATTTCAAAGTGAAAAATAAACTCGTATTTTAATGAAGCTTAGTAAAAAACTTCAAAATGCATACCGAATACTTTTAAGGATAAAATTACCTACGCAGTTAATGGTAGCACGTCCACTGCTGGACATAGGCCTCCCCCAATTTAATGAGGGGTAAATGCCATAATCGCCACGCTTGGCATGCGGTTTGGCAATCTTTGATGTAGCGTTACTTACCCCATCCTCCTGGTATATAATTTGAGTTCCCTTGATTTTTCCAAGATCCCGTCATCAGATCCAGACTTAGTGACAATGGGACCAACTAGAAAACACACCCTTTCAAACAAAAGAAGAATTTTTGAAATCAGTCCACTAGTCTCCGAGTAATCGGTGAACATACATAAAAAAACTGACGATTTGAGAACCTCCTCCTTTTTTGAAGTCGGTTAAAAAAGAGAAGCATAATAACTGAACAAAGATTAATAGCAAATAAAATACCTTGATGATGTGTACATACTGTATGTTTAGTTTAACTGAAAATGTTGCTAATAAAGAAATAAATAAAAAGTTATAAAGACGAGTAATAAATTCATTACGATTATTTTATAACAGACTTGCACTCTTATTGGGATGTATTTCTCATGATCAATGTCATTAAATAAAACACCACAATGTTCTTCTAAAAGGACGTATCTACGTGTTTTAGATTTTTGTCGTAAATAAGGCTGTTTCTTGTTACCAACGTAACAGGAAACGAGTACGCGGGAAACGCTTCAGTGCCGCCATTTTGACATCTTAATTTGGCGTTCATATCCTTTTATTCAGAATAATTTGTATGTAAATACTATTTATGTTGTAAATACACATTCCTTTATCTAAAGGATGGGCATCTTCCATTAATACGTTAATGATATGGTTTTGGACCGGATTCAATAATATTTTCGGACGTACGAACATGGACGAATATTTAATTTAAAAACATTTCGATGATATCCCAATAAAAAAATTGCTTTTGAATTTTCGAACATTAAGACTTTTTATATCATATATTAATTTGGATTTGAATTCGTTTTTTTTTATTTTGAATTTTCAATGATGTAAAATTCGTTAGTATCCCTTTGATATTCATAAACTTAAAAGTAGGTAGATAATACAGTTATGCATAATCTTTTCTGAATTTCCTTTTTTATTGCATGGAGCATTAAAGTAACGTAAGAATACGCGATATACTACATCCAAAATGCCTCTAAACCAAACGTTCCGTATCCCCTCACAGCTTCAAAAATGCTTTCCTCAGCAATTCAGAACCCTCCGGCTATCGAAAAAATCGAAAAACCATAACATTATGCCGCATTGGACTCCAAAACCGCTACGGAAAAATCAATCCCCAAACGTTACGCTAAGGTATCCAATTTTAAATTTAAAAACAATTGGCGCTCGCCCGCCGTTCTTTTTTCGAAGCACCACAGACAGCTACTTTTTTTTAATGAGGTGTTTTTTGGTCAATTAACATGGATTAACCTTTGTGTGAGTGTTGCAATTGCAATGCGCGAAACGCGCTAGCCGCTCGGCGGCCGACCGGGTACTGAATCCCTCCCCGCCAAAAAACGGGGTGCGTAGAAATTTCTCCCCGTTTTCGGGGAAATAGTAAACTTTGACCTTTACTATAAGGTGGGCGTTTAATGAAAGGATAATTTGAGACAAAGTTTTCGCCCACGCTTTGTCTTATTGAAGTTTAAAAGATGAATTGATGTACACGTGTTGAGTTAAACGTTGTTGTATTTGTACTTGATAGTCTTTGACAATTTTGAGCATGTATGTAGAGAATGTACAGTTGCGAAATATGCAATAGCTATTTTTCAAAGAAACGTTCTGTATTTGTAATTGAGAAGAAAAGATAAACTACATACAACTTCTCCTTAATAATCAGGTCCCTGCACTCACTTTTAACCTTAACTTGACACTTCTTAATTAAATAATAATGAATAAATAAATATTACCCTTGGTACTTCGATCTTGTGTGACATGTATATGTTTTAACTTGTTATTGTGTACAATAAAATGTTTACTTACATGCGTACATATTTGGGGACAATGGATAACGGGGCGCTCGTGGCCCAGAGGCGTCCGCGTACCGTGTGCGGTATGCGAGGTTAAGCAACGTGGGGGCAGGTCAGTTCTTGGATGGGGCGCTAGTCGGGTAACCTCCACAGGTGTCTGGGGTCTTCCAATTCCTGTGGACCCTCACGGGTCTGGGGGAAGGGGAAGGGTTCTGGCCGGTGCGCCCTGGATGCAACGGTAAGTGATTCATCTTCGGAGGGATCGCTTGCCGGTGCTACCAATAACCCGGGGACTGGGTCACCCTGGGTGTTCCTCTGTTTAGTGGAGGACACTCCAGATGCGACCAACGGGGGAAGGGGGGTTCCGCATCAGGGAGTCGCAAGACACCCCAGGTGCGGCGAGAGGAACAGGCCATGCCGTATACCTGTTTAAAGAATTACGGACCCGTAACCCTGACTTCGGCAGAGGGCCGCTGTAGTCAGGAGCGGGGGCTGTCACCGTCAGGCCGGGGCCGGGTGGTGGCTGCGAGTGAGAAAACCTCTATAAAAAGTTACAAGGGGACCTGAGGGCGTGAATCCGGGGTTTTCCACTCTCTCCTGGCGTGGGGGTCCTTTGGTCGGCAAGTGTGTAGTGTCGCTCTGCACGCTTGCCGTTGGGTGGGGGTGCAAGCCTCTACCGAGAAAGGCCAGCTTCAGCTATCGCAGCAGGCGGTATTCGCGGTTGTGTGCCTTGGCGATCCCGTGTCACCGCCAATAATGCTGCGGGATGGGCATACCCTGGTGGTTTTAGACGGTAGTCCGGGCAGTACCCGGGAGTCCGTCAATCGTCATACCTGTCATAGTACCCCGGCTAGGCGGGATGCGGTAATGCATTACCCCAGGTAAAAAAATAATAATAATAAAAAGGTCAGTTCTTGGATGGGTTACTAACTGAGCGCTCCCGTGCTTTAGAAGGCACGTTAAGCCGTTGATCCCGGTTGATGTCTACGACAGCAGTCGTTAAGCCAGGTTAGAGGCCTTCCCCCCAAGGGTACCTGCCTTGCCGGTGCGGGGGGGCTTAGTAACCGTGGACTGAGTCATCCACGGTAAAGCTAAGAGGCACCCAGGGCCGGCCTGTTTGGGCTGCCGGCTGGTCCGAGGAGGGCGCTCCCGGCAGGCTTACGAGTACTTAGGCCGCTGAGAATGCGTTATGGTGGGACCGCAGAAGAAGGGTTCTCCCTGTCTTCTGTGGCCGAGGTGGGATCGCAGGGGAAGAGGCGTGATGATATGACGGTGCACCACTCTCCCTGCCCCCTGCGAACTAGGTGAGGCCGTTCCGCAGTAGCGGCTTTGGTGAGACCGCGGACGAAGAGGAATGCCGGTATGACGGTGCGCCGCTTTCCCTATTCTCTGCGGTCGAGGTGTGTTTCGCGGACTCAGGGGGGTCCGCTACTGTAAAAGTTGGAGGGCGAGGAGCAAGGCACGCCGAAACATCTGGCGTGCCTAACGTGGAAGGCCTTCGGGCATCCGCGGAGAAGCCGCTTAGGAGCGGCTGCCGCCGGCGGGGTCGCGGATAATTAAAGGTGCTAAAAGGGCAACAAAAACTGGCAACCGTACTTGTATTCTCTAAGAGCTCACGGTTCGAAAAATAAATGCTATACGATTATTATTATTAGGGGACAATTTTATACATAAATCGAACTAGTCCCATAGCAAGCTCAATACGGCTTGTGTTATGTTATAGGTACCATAGGTACCAAGGTACCAAGATATATTTAATAGATATACAAGCTGGGTCCTGTAATTGGAGCAAATATTTAAAAGGACGCTTACTTAGAGCATCTCACAGACCACTTAACCTAGGGTTAAGTGGTCAGTGGAGCATCTGCAGTAACACCTGGTATACAATTTTTGTTCAAAAATTATTGTTTCGGAGAAATTTTGATCGAAATTTATGACCTACGAGTAATGGATCTTGAAACCACGAGATTATAGCACATCAGTAAGTGCAGTGTTTGAGGTAGTATCAAGTTATGAGTCATAATTGTTTTTGCATTTTTTGTTTTCAATGATATTTTTAGTATATTTTAAAACAAATGTTAATTTCACTGACTTTTTAAAATAAAATGATATTATTGTCACTTCAGAAAAGTAATAAAAATACACGTGAGCCATCTTTGAAGAAAAAAAAATCATCATCTGAGACCACTTTGCTGGGCCGCTAAATAGTCCACCGTTTAATTTTTTGCTCCTGTTACAGGGCCCACCCTGTACTTAAATACACTACAAAACCTCCAAGTCTCAGGAACAAATGTTTCTGCTCACTACAGAAACAAATGCTCTAACTGGGATTCAAACCCGGGACCTCTAGCTTCATAGGTACCGTCGCTACCAACTAGGCTAAACATGCCGACAAATTGGAGGTGAAAATAGTGATTTCTAGCAGGTTTGCGACTTTAATGGACAAACATATTCCTCAGCTGATTTCGAGTGTCTACAAGTTTCAATTAAAGGTCCGTTTAAGCATGTAGCATAAATAAATAAAATATATTGAACTATACTTACTCGTAATTAAGATTAATCATGCAAGCACATAACATTTTACACATTCTTATGCCAAAATAACATAAACTTTACTCAAACCTACAAGGCTGTTCTAAGACTTTTAAGCAATTACAGAGTGTAGCTATAGTAAGTGCGGCGAGACTACACTAGAGTTCGGGAAATATTTTATCTAACAAAACTACCTAAACTACCATATCAATATAAAAAATAACAAGACTGAATAAAACGGTAAATAAAAAAGTAATGAATATATACTTTATTTCATGAAGATAAATCAGTCTTATTTCCAATATTAAGGGTTCGAATTAAAATGACATTGCTCAAAAATATAAATGTACTCGGTATTTACAAGTTTTAAAAATCAAGTCATGAAAAATTAAGAAAAATTGTATTGAAAATGACTGCATAAATTCGGTGTGTCTTTTTTATTTTCATTGAGGTGTACGATAAAAAGTTTATTGTATTGTAAAGCGAAACAGATACAAGCGAGACCTTATATTCGTACACGTACATGGATTTAATAGAGTCTGACTAGCGAGTTATGTCACAAGAAAAATGCAAATTTGAAAAATCTTATGCTGCCAACACGAAATACATACCGACGGGATAAGACCTTTTAGCTGACAGCTTTTTTGTTAGGTAAAATTGTTGCCATATAAAGAAAGAATGCTTGTGACACGACTCACTGGTCAGACTACGTAATGCTTTATTTCTTGTTCTAAAACGCTTTGCTATAACGAACGCTGTACTAAAACGGTTGGGCCGATTTCGAGTCATTCTTTTGTTTTAGAATTCTAAATTCAAATATTTTAAGATGACACTAGTTCTTTTTTATGCAATCAGTTTGCGCAAAATAACGTACTGTTGAGCGTGCACACAATAGCCGACTATAGCAATGTTGCACGGAAACTGATATTGCATGGTATCATAATCAATATAAATTGACTCCGTATCAGTTGGAGCATCTGTCACGTTGTACGAGTGCGCATTAAAAGCAATTGTCACCATAGGTCGCGCCTGAAAGGCAACTTTAGTAGGGATGTCTATATACGAGTAAATTACATTGCCAATGATGATGCCTAGGCGTCATGCTATTGCGAGCGAAATGCTGGGTGAGAACTGTTAACCTAAGTCGGCATCATTAACTTTATCATTTGTGCTTTAATATATTTATTTTTTTATATTTATTGCATTTAGAAATCTTAACTTACAAAAGGCGGAATAAATGCAATGAGGCATTCTCTACGTTACGTTTTCGTAATATTCCTCTAAAATACGTTTGGTTAATTGTCCTTCGTAAAGGACACGCGACCGCTACGCTGGCAACCCAAAACCGTAGACCCCGCCCGCTACGCTACCGTAGGCGTACCTACATAGCGCATTATACGTATTATATTATAGCCGTTCATTATAATTATAGCGTATGAAGCTTTTAGTGATTGTCGTTTAGTTTTTCGTTCGATTTGTCAACGGGGTTGGGTTAGTGACCGGAACCAAATACATCTGACAGTAGTTTTATAGTGCCTTATATATCGATGCCCTAGTTCACAATCGTACTAAAGTGTGGACACGAAAAAATCTGGTCATGCATGATATGGCAAATCTTTAAAATTAATGCGGATTTTCATACACCGCTTTTTTAAAATAATTCGTCGATATCAAACTACATAATAAAAATACAATCATAATATAACGTTAAGTTTTCTGTGTATTTCAGCATTATATATTTCACCGTAGCGATATTTTGTTGAACAGCGGTTTCTGATAATCTTCACTCGCTTCCTGCTACAAAGCTACAATTGTATTTATATTTTTACGAGTTGTTTTAAGATCATTAGAATTTCATCTTTCCAAAAACATACTTGTTTGAACTCTTTTCTACTTGAGGCAGTCAGGAAGACTTTCGACTCCAAGCATTGAAAGTTGTTTTATATGGGAGGCATATCATTCTGTAAAAAAGGCAAATAAACCAAAATTAAAAAAAAAACGAACTACGTCAATCTGAAGTCAACTAGAAAAATTTTAGCTATTGTGACAGGATGATGTAATAAGGTAAAATTTGAAATATCCAGTTAAAAACATAAAATAAAAATATTAACACGAAAACTTGGTACAGACTGTCCGAAGGCGCTGTTCAACAAAATATAGGTGTGGTGGAATATATAATGCTGAAAGTTATAGACAACTTAGCGTTATATTATGATTGTATTTTTATTATGTAGTTTGATAACTACAAATTATTTAAAAAAAGTGCTGCTTGAAAATCCATATTCATTGACAAGATTTACCATATCATACATGACCAGATTTTTTCGTGTCCACGCTTTAATTACGAGGAAAAATTTGCTGAAATTAGAGCTATGGTGCACTAATCATAAAGTCTTAATTTCTTTACCTTTTTTTTTGTAATTAGTACGGTTGTGAACTAAGGCATCGATATACTATCTGGATATCTTTTGATGATTTAGTTTTAGTTTATGCATTTGCTTCTTTATGGGTACATTACGATGCAAGTGCAGAGAACAGGAAATTCGCAACGAGTGGTGATAATTGTGATAAATTAAAACACGACCGAAGGGAGTGTTTTAAATCGACACGAGTTGCGAATTACCTGTTCGCACGTGTATCGCACAACGTTTTAAAGTACATAATATATGGCTCTTTAAAGTTTCGACATATGCACGTAATCTGCTGATTACCGCACTCGTGCGGTAATGTAGCACCATATATGTACTGTAAATATTGTTATATAGAAGCGCTCGTGGCCCAGCGGTATGCGAGGTGAGGTTAAGCAACGTCGGCCGAGGACAACTCTTGTATGGTGACCGGTTTGAGGGGTTTCTAACTGAGCGCTCCCATGCTTTGGAAGGCACGTCAAGCCGTTGATCCCGGCTGCTGTCTATAACAGTGATAGCAGTCGTTAATACAAGTCCTTCGGGCGACTTAAGAACTTTCTAACAGTCAAGTTGCTCACTCGCTTGACAAGCCTAATCCCAATAAGGTCTAGTTTTCCCGTTAGTTTGGTAGGTCAGATGGCAGTCGCTTCCGTAAAAACTAGTGCCTACAACTATTCTTGGGATTAGTAGCGGACTCCGGGCATCCTTCAGGATGCAAATATACTGGGATAACGCTAAGACGATGATAATGATGAAATGCTACGCCGCGTTTATTTGACCGAGCGAAGCGTCTACGTTTCAGCTTGGGTAAAAACGCTTTAATATTATGTGTATTTAAAATAATTTGATTTGAGCGAATTGTATCAAAAGATTTTTTTAAGTCAGACATTTAAAATAATTCCAACTACCTACAATGAAAGTTTAACTGAATAACCCCCCCCCCCCCCCCTGGTTCCTGGCTTATTATGCAGTTAAAAGTAACTATTCATGTCAATAGTAAAGTCTTCGTCGGAAATTGCACTGTTGAGTTATGGAATAGCTTACAAAGTATTAGAACGGAGTTCTAACATTACTGGAAAATGGTTTTCAGTTAGAATATAATATGGGATATTATTCGTCGTCGTCCACGTCGGCCTGTTTAGCCTAGTTGGTAGTGCCATTGCCTCCGAAGCTAGAGGTCCCGGGTTCGATTCCCGGTAAGGGCATTTGTTTCTGTGGTGAAGTGACATATCTGTTAAATATATCGTCGTCTAGTACCCATAACACAAGCCTTGTTGAGCTTACTGTGGGACTAGTTCCAGCTAGTTCGGTATGTCTAAAAATGTCCCCTAATATTTATTTATTTATTTATAATATGTAATCATTTATTTATGTACAACGAAAATATATACAAGAATACTTAACCAAAATAATATAAAGAAAATTAAAACTAACTTAAATCTAAAACGGGCCCTTGAGGCATTGTACCGAGGATGCTGGCGGCATTTCCTCGCTGTATCGCAATGCTGATACGTTGAGCGAGGAAGCCGCCAGCTCTTCGGTCACCAGTTACGTCAACCAGACGCTTCGCAATTTCTGCAAATAACTTATGCGCGCTGGGACCCCATGGACCTAGAGTTATAATTGTTTATCAAAAATACTAACTTAAAACCGAGTTTTGATGTTTGATTACTTTTTTTTTGATGTGCAATTAGTTTTTTTGGTGTGCAAATCAGCATTTTTAGGTTGTTAGGTCTTTTCACCTCCAGCACGGCTAGCACAAGACGGCGCGCGAGCTATATCGCGCGCGAGATAGACTATCCGTCTCTTTCCGTGTGTACCCATTAGAAAGAGACTGATAGTCTGTCTCGCGCGCGATATAGCTCGCGCGCTGTCTTGTGCTAGCCGTGCTGAACAGGATTATGTCTCTCGTCAATCTACATACAATAAAATAACACTAATATTAAGGTATTTACTATGCCCTTGCAAGCATGAACAGACCGGACTCCACAAACAGCACCCGATCACGAGTATGACGCGTATCTCAGCCATCGCCTCCCTCGATCATCTGTTAGGGAAGGTGGCGACCCGCTCAACGACGCCACCGTAAGCAAAGCCCTTTAAGCGAGCATGACATATTCAGGCTGCTGGACATTAATAATATCAAAGATTAAAATGACTCTTCGGCGAGAAACAGCATCATGTTTCATAAAGTGCAACGACAGAGCTATTTATACAAGGAAATATGCTAAGTGAAGCATAGGTATATTAAAACTAACAGGATTTAACTATCACTGGCTTAAAAGCATTTTTGTCATTTAAGAAATCGTTGACAGTATAATAGGCCTGGCTTAACAAATAACTTTTAATATGAGACTACTGATTAGGTTAGGTTAGGTTGACGGTGTTGACGAAGCCTGTTGCGGATTCTGTAATAATTAGTAAATAAACTTATTTTATGTTAATATGAGACTTAAATTTACTGAGTGGAAAATTAACTATATCGATGGGTATTTTATTATAAAATCGTATACAGTTCCCCACAAACGACGTGCTAACCTTCCGGAGACGACTGGCCTTCACTGCAATCTTGTCTTTACTTCTAGTGTTGTAGTCGTGGATATCACTGTTAATTTTGAATTCTTGAAAAACTTCGTATCGTGCCGTCGATCGTATACAAGGAGACATAATTCTGAACAGTTTTGATAATGGGACTCACCTTGTTCGTGCGAAAAAAAAACGGCTGTTATCTGGACATAACAATGTATGAAAAATCTGTTTTTTGGGACAGGCAAGGTTGCTCCATTGTAAAAGTTGTTCAGAATCATGAAAAGTATCATATTCTTTTATTACTATTCACGACTTCTTACATACGAACAATGCAATTTTAAATACAAGCTTGTAAAAATATTTCCTTTTGTGTGAGGAAGTAAGTAAGTTAGTAGCTCTCTGCCGAGGTTTCCCGAGGAACTACAGTATGGGATTCTTCAAGAAAGGAGTGTATTATTTTTTAAAGGGTCGGCAAGACGCATGTGACACCCCTGGAGTTGCAGGTGTCCATAGGCTGCGGTGACCGCTTACCATCAGGCGGGCCGTACGCTTGTTTGCCACGGACGTGATAGAAAAAAAAAGAAGTAACCAGTAATGTCTAAATAAATCATAAAACACACGGCTATGTCGACTATAATAACAATAATAACCGGTAATTGCTCAAATATGAACATCAACACAGTTTATCGGCGGTGACGTCACAAGTCCCCACCCCGCACAATTCGACGCGCATTAAAATAATCGCCAGCCGCCCCTCAAGATAACTGTCCACGGGGGAGGGAAAATATGAGAGAACCTGCTACGTACTCAGAGGGCCTACTGCGAACTTCGAAAATCGAACTTCATGTCGTGCCGTCCTTTCACTCCCGTGTTTATACAATATATGACTGGAAAAAAAAGGGTAAGCTTCATGAGCTCATACCGCCATCCCTCTTCTTCCATCAGACATCCAGACGTACGGCTGGCTACCATCCTTAACTGGTCGAAATTCCTCTAATTCGAACCAAGGGCTTTGCTTCATCCTTCATAATGCGCACTTCTAAGGTTTGGGATTCTCTGCCGGCGTCTTTATTTCCGAGTTCATATAACCCGGACCTTTTGAAGACACGAGTGAATAGGCATCTTCTGGGTGAGCTCGCTCCATCGTCGGCCTCATCTTGGCCCTTGGCTAGATGCTGGCCAAGAGCAATCCCATTTTTAATAAAATAATTTTTAAGAAAAAGAAACCGACTTCAATGGGGGAGGCCGGTGAAAGATTATTATACTTAGATGGTGCGCTCTTAGATTCCATACAATAAAATAAAAATGGCTATAAGTATGTTTATAATGGTATAAGACTAAGTACCCTCAATTCCTCATGGAATCCTCCATCAGAACTCAAGCTTGACAAAAATGTGTCTTGAAATCCTAGCTTACTTGACAAACAAAACGAAGAGAACAAATCGTCAAACGTGAACTACACGTCGTTAAAGAGTTCCGATCTGATCATCATCAGCAGTTCTACTTCATCAAATGTCACTTTTATGAATGAAAATGCTTGATTAGTTCATGAAAATACTAAAATCACTATTTGTGTGCCTTTCACATTTGAGGAGTTCCCTCGATTCCTAATGGATCCCATCATCAGAACTCGAGCATGACAAAAATCAATCGTGAAAAAAGAACTTGCTTATCAAACACAGCTAGGAGGACAAATCGCCAAACGTGAACTTTTCGTCGTTGAAGAGTTCTGTTCTGATCATCATCAGCAGTTCCACTTCACCGAATGTCACATTTATGGATGAAAATACTCGACTTGTTGATAAAAACACAAAAATCACTATATGTTTGCCTTAAAGATTTGAGGAGTTCCCTCAATTCCTCATGGATCCCATCATCAGAACTGCGTTTTGACAAAAACGGGAGCAACTTGGATATATATCCACCACCATATCAGCCCATAGACGTCCACTGCAGGACATAGGCCTCCCCCACTTTCATGGGGGGTAAATGCCATAATCGCCACGCTTGGCATGCGGGTTGGCGTTCGCAGTATCTCCACCGCATTCCAGGGATGCTGCTGCCCAACCCCCGGTGGCCTATATATACACGGTGGATATATATACTTACAATCAAAAAAAGAATTTTCCAAATCGGTTAAGAAATGACGGAGTTATGGAGTAACAAACATAAAAAAAAAAACATACAACCGACTTGATAACCTCCTCTTTTGAAATCTTGAAGTCGGTTAAAAAAAAAAAAGCACAACCGACTTGATAACCTCCTCTTTTGAAATCTTGAAGTCGGTTAAAAAAGGGACGGCACGATACGAAGTTCGATTTTCGAAGTTCGGAGTAGGCCCTCTGGCATGCGTTTCTAGCTGAAATGTTTCAGAGAATAAGAACATTATGACATGTTTCAAAAAGTGCCCATCACTAGTGTAAGAGGACTTAAATCATGTGGAGCTGCATTGCATTACCGCACTGAAACAAGTTAACGTTTGCCACAGTAGATGTATAACTTAAACATGCTTAAACAGGCTTAAAGCTGTAGATATATTTTCTGTGACTTTGCATCAGAAATAACCCAGAGGGTGAGGTAAGAGAAGACGAAAATAAATAGATATGTACATCATAGTAATAAATAATTAACTACCGTATAGGATTAGGTGTTTATTTCAACTGTCAAGAAATTTTAACACAGAAATTTGAAGACATTTGGCAGCCATTGGGTTGGAAACCCGTGGTGTTTATAGATAGATAGATAGATAGATAGATAGAACTTTATTCAGTACCCACAATATACATGGCATTTTTATGACAATTAAGATGAAGAGCATGCAACTTAGGGTCTAAGTAACAAAATCAGACAAATTACAATAGTACATGGGAGCCATGTGTCGTGGCAAAGAATGGGCGCTGGCTCAGCATTATTGATGCGGCAGGAGACCACATCGCTGATATTCATGTTAGCCGATTGTCGCAACAAATGCAATATTGATATCATATAAGAAACATCATGAAGATAAAACTTCACAAAGCTACCTAACGCACATATTTTATAAATCGACACAACAAATATTGTAAGTACCGTGACATTGACATCTTATCTCTATTGAGTATAAATAAGTGAAGTGGCCTTTGAATGGACTGTTTAGTGGCAGATAAAAGTATTCAAAAGATAATTAAAGAGGTATTAACTGCTGAATATGAAAATAATTTTAAAAATTGTAAAGTTGGAATTAATAAAAGGCTTTAAAGTATGTCTTTTCCGCTTACGGAACACTTTTTGTCCCGGACCTTTGGAAGGCGTGCGCGGAGCCGAAGTACCGAGGTACCGAAGTAGCAACCGAGTACCACATAGCATAGCCAACACGTAGAGGCCCTTTTGACAATTTAATGTAGTGCAAGGGGACACTGGGCGGATGCTGTCCCTTATTATTTATTATTAACTCTGTATTTATTTTCGTACTAAAGCTAGGTTTTTTACAATAACTTTATAAAAGTAAAATATATAAACATACATACAAAATATAAAAGCATTATAAAAAACCTAACCTAGGGTGCCGCCGGCAGCGAGGCAGGGCCTAAGCTACCGTTGATTAGGGCGACAGAGAGAGAAACCTCCGGACTATCCGCGCCGTGTCCAGGAGTACCGCCTTCTGTATCTGACCCTTGACCCAGCCATCTAACGAAAGTCTCTTGAGATGTTGGTCGAGATTCTTCGCTATTAGACCGTTCGCGGAGACGACTTTCGGGATTATGATCGTTATTTCTATATTAATAATTTCGTGCAGGGGTACGGTAGACCCGAACGAGACCTGTCTCAAATTGAAGAACGTATAAAAATAACGATTTTTGAGTTGAACATATGTATCCGCAAAATTCGGATTGTCGCGTATTTTGCATTTAAAAGTGTTAATTTGATGACAAAACGTCGGCCATATTGCCCACAGACTATATTGCTATATTAAATTTGTTGGTTGACAGTGTCGGCTACGTTCGAAAATCGTGAACTATTTTTGCGTCTGGTATGTTGGCCAGGTTGCTGGGTTGCGTTCTGGGTGATGGGCCATCATCGCCCATTGTGTGGATTCGGCTAGCCGCGTCTGCAGCGTTTTGTTTTTGTAGTTTTCAAGCGTTCTATACACCTATCAGCCTAGCTAGCACGATAACTTATACCGTCACGTTATATGGGCGAAATGTATTAAAACGTCACATAAAACGTAACGGTATAATCTATCGTGCTAGCTAGACTGATTGTCACAACAACCGCCTTCAAAGCGAATGTATGGGGCCTGTTACATGGATTCATATCACGATAAGTATCACGTGAATATTAAAGCAGAATCCATACAAATTTGAAAACTGCGATAATATTGACACCCCAGTATTGTGATAATATTAATCGTGTAAAGGACACCACTTGAATGTTTGCTGAGTCTGTCCGCCATCTTAAAGCTGCGTCTCTATTTTGTTTGTGACAAACTACTAGGTGACTTATGGCTTTTAAACGTCTAGCTAAATTCTATCCCTATCTCGCTCTATCTTATAACTTAGTGGCACTGGGGGACTACTCCGAAATTCGAAATCCGAACTTCGTATGGTGCCGTCCCTTTCACTCATATAGTCTATGACAGGAGAGTGAAAGGGACGGCACCATACGAAGTTAGGATTTTGTATTTCGGAGTAGACCCTCAGCTCATGCCGTTCGCCGCGCTCGGACGTTAGAGGCGCTACTGCGAACCGACAACGAAGTATCTGCCTCTCTCGCACATGTATATTCGAACGACAGAGAGGAAGATAGTTCGTTTTTGGTTCGCGGTAGGCCCTCAGGCGTCAACTTTAAAACGAATACGGTATTTTACTATAAGAGAAATAAAATTCAAAATGTAATAAAAACCAGCCAAGTGCGTCGGAGTCGCACACTGAGGGTTCCGTACAACTAAAAAACAAATGTGATTTATCAATATATTGATATTTTTGGTAAAATATACTTCATAATAAACATTATCACTTAATTTCAAGTTCATAGGTCGATGGGAAGCTAAAAAATTATATGTGTGACAGACAACACACGGAATGTTCTTTGACTTTCTTCGACCGTCCGCCACGCTCGGACTAAGGTGCTACCAACCGAAAACTAAATATATATGCCTCTCTGTCGCACTTGCATATTCGAGCGCGGAGAGGGAAATACTTCGTTTTCAGATCGTGGTAGGCCCTCTGGTCTGACGGCTCCTATTCCTGGATGGTGCGCGTATCGGAATGTGAAATACCTTTGGCAAAACGGAACAAGTTGTTAAATAGCTTCCATTATAAGGAGAAAATATTACCAACTGTTATTATTATCACGTGAAACACTGAATATTGAAGCAACATCTATAGGGGCCTGTTACATGGTTATTATTATCACGCGATATACTCATATCACGATCCGTATCACGTGCAATGAATATTAAAGAAAAATGTTGAAAACCACGATAATATTGACACACCAGTATTGTGATAGTATTAAGCGTTTAACAGACCCCATACAATTTTAAAAATCGCGATAATATTGAGTGTAAAGGGCCCCACTGAATAGAATTTGGCGGAGAATAGAGAGCTGCTATCGCGAAACGAAAACGAACGAACATCGTGTATTTCCCTCTGTGTCGCTCGAATTTGCAAGTGCGACAGAGAGGGAGATACACGAACTTCATTTGTTTTTCGCGTTAGCAGCTCTGACTTCGCACCAAAAATACTGACTGGCACATCAATATTTAACAATGCACATCTGAATTGAATTTTAATTAACGATTAGTATTTTAGCTATACAAATCAGTACTGATTACGGTGTCAAATTTTTTATGTGCCTTTAAATACTACCCTTATAAAAATGCTTAGGATTAACTTGCAAAGATACTAGCCTTTGCCCGTGACGTCGTTTGCGTAATCTTTTACTCCCAATTCCATATAATTCCATTCCATACTTTTATTCCCAATCCAGACTACAGACTATATTTCTATACGATTCGAAGTTTCATCATTATCCGTTGTTGTAATGTTTTTATTTTATACATTTTTGTACACTATTTCTTTCGTCGTTTGCATAACTGTCACGAATAAATGTTTTGTTTATTTCTTTCTTATTTATTTCACCCGAGCGAAGCCGGGCTTTCATCTAGTATTATTATAATTACTAGCTGAATAGTAAACCCTAATGGGTCTTACAGGAGATCAATTGCAATTGTCAATTCTCGTGATTATCAACTGCAGTTGATCGTCTCTGTTGAGATTGAAGGGATGGTCAATCATATTTAGGAATTTAGGAAATTTAAGGATTTGAAGGAGATAGACGGAAATTTTGATTAATGAAGATTGATTTGGTGATTTGATCGTACCAATTGTTCGTCTCGGCGAATTAGTGACAGTGGTTTTGTTATTAGACCATGCTACGGCCACATTATAGTTTGAAACGCACAGAGCGCGGCACAGCGTCGTTTTGCGGTAAAGCGAATGCGGTCCGAGACACGTCGCACTAGAAAACCACGCGGTAACACAGCGGTAATCGGTAGCGCGGTAGAATCCCGGCGGAGTCTTTGAAATATGAAGCAGTAATCGACAGTCGACAGTTTCGGAAAGATTAAGGCGCCTTCCTGACTTGTCGATGCGGGGGCGGTACGATATGAGAAAACTGTCAGCTGTCAGTGTCAACCGATACTAATGCAGTACTGCCCCACTTCTGCGCATGGTATAACTACTGCGCAAACGTATTACTGACAGTATTTCGTCAAGTGAGGAAATCTCACATCGGTAAATTCACGTCAAATAGCAAAATACCTATGACAAATCGCACCCGCCCCGCCAAGTCAGGAAGTCTCCTCAAAATCAAAAATCAAAATCAAAAATTTTATTCTGCAAATAGGCCACAAGGGCACTTTTACAAGTCAACACATGAATTATACAATTAAATAAATTGACAATGATAATTATAATGTTTTCAAAACAGAATCCTAAAAATGCAAATCTGCCCCGCACCGCGCCGTGCCCGCTCTGTGCCTGTCGAGCTTAAAAGGAATTCGGCGAAGATTGTTTTATTATTATCATTATAGAACGTTGACTTTAAGTTTGGCCTTCTATGGGGCCAGTTGCTTGTCTTTTAAGAACGCTTTCGTTTTGGCCTTTGGGGTCAAAAACGAGGCCAAGAATAATTGAAAAGGAAATGAAGATCTGTACAGATTAAAGACGAAGAAAAAAGATAAAAGAGAAGGGAAGAGAACATAATGCAAGATAATAAGGCGACTCGTGTTGGTGTCTCTCCCTCTTTGACATACAAAAAAAGAGACGCGAACAGTCGCTGAATCCCGATAACATGGCCGTAGCATCACTGAAATTTGCGGGCATAACAAAGATTATGTCAAGAAGCAATTGACGTGCCGATTGGAGTTGGTTGCATACCAGTAATCGCTTCTTCGTACTAGTTACTACCTATCAAAAATGATAGGTTAACAATCGAAATTGATCGTCTCCGGGCGACTTAAGGGCATAGTGAGAGTGAGTAATATTTTTTCATCTGAGGGCCTACTCCGAACTTCGTATCGTGCCGTCCCTTTTCGTCAAGTAGTGTATAACACGAGAGTGAAAGGGACGGCATGACACGATGTTCGATTTTCGAAGTTCGGAATAGGCCCTCTGAGCTTAAAAAAAATAAAATTATTTTTATATTATAAATATTTTTTAAATTTTAAATATAAGGGGACAACCTTACACAAATCGACTTAGTGCCAAACTAAGCAAATCTTGTATTAGACGACGATATATATACTTATATTCATATAAATCCATAAACAAATACATAGGAACCATCTAAAGACTCAGGAACAATATTCGTGATAAGGTAAATGCAAAAATATGTAATTCGCTGACCGGAATCCTAAGCCGGGACCTCCGGCTTCGTAGGCAAGGTCACTACCAACTGCCGAGGTGTTCCCGAGGAACTACAGTATGGAATTCTTCAAGAAAGGAGTGTATAAATTTTTACAGGGTCGGCAACGAGCATTGACACCTCTGGAGTTGCAGGCGTCCATAGGCTGCGGTGACCGCTTACCATCAGGCGGGCCGTAAGTTTGTTTGCCACCGTCGTGGTATATAAAAAAAACTAAGCCAGTGGTCGTGAAAAATAAATATTAATATTCATCATAATCATCATCTCTCAAAGTTTTCTTGCTCCGCGTTTCACGTAGGGGGGCGATGGAGGGGAATCGTACTTTTAACCACCTTTTAACCGACGGCGGAGCGGAAAGGACAAAACAATGAGTTCGTTTCCTATTCCTTTTTGTTATTTGTTTATACATTTGTATATGCGTTTTTAAAGCGAGATATGCAGAGCTGGGAATAAAAAGGGCTTATGCGCAAAATATGTTTTACCTCAATAACTCAGAAAAATTACAACATTTTGATAAATCGCCAATAACAAAAATTTATTATGTCGAAAGATATTTTATGTAATTTTTTTTACTTCAATGGTATGCAAGGTAACGTCACACAATTGAAATTAGGTGAAAATTAGACATGTTTTGACGATTATTTTCTATCGAGCCAACTTTAATCTTTAATGGTTTTGTTCAAACTCAAAAATAGCAAATATGATCTAGTTTTCGTGTAATTGGTTTTTTTGGCATTTAGACTTGATTATGATAGGTAAATATTCAATCTGCGAACTGCAGATTACCCCTCTTAATCAAATAGTTAACTTCGTTAAACGCTAATCTGTGATACGCCTTTGGGTTAGTAATTTATACTTATAGTTATAATAATAAATATTGGTATGGGATGTGGAAGGGTATCTATAACCATAATGCATATTCATCTATAAGTCTTCGTCAAATTAACCTTGTCCCAGTTTCACCTTAAATCCGGGCCCGCAAGCCACCTATTTCCTATTATTGGTCTGGCACTAGTTTATGAAAAAGTACCAAACTGCCATTTGACCTTCCTATGAGTCCGTATCGGCCCGGAAAAAGTTCGAATCTAGGTATTATTACCCGTCTCCAAGCGCGCTAGCGCAGGTGTTGTAGTGGGGGTCGAGCGAGGCGGCTAGGTCGGCGTAGAGTAGTGTTGATACTTTAACCGTTTTATCAGACTTTTTCGTTTCTTAATATTTGTATGTTTATGTATTTAAATAAAATGTCAGGTAACTTAGAACTGTAACGTTCAATATAATGTACACGCTCGGCTGAACTCGATTCTCCATATAAACGTAGTTTCGTTCTCATTTTAAAACGGCTTTCTGAAATAACATGAAACTTTGTATATACAATGGGAGCCGCAATATCTAGGTCGGAAATTAGTTTCTGTTGCTAGAAATGGCAATATAAAAAAAATACAGCGATTTTTTAGTCTTTTCCGTCTTGTTTGAAAACCTTAATAATCCCGTAATATTAAACCTTAATATAATTGTATTTTTTCTCCATTATAATTGCATGACATCAGAAACTAGTTTCCGACCTAGATATACCGGATCCCATTGTGTGTACAAAGTTTCATGTTATTCTAGCACGGCGTTTTAAAATAAGAATAAGAAAGATTTATTGCATAACTGTGTACATAATAAGGGTGGTTACAATTTTAAGACTAATAGTTTCAACAGATATCCGGGCGTGCAATATACTCATACTTAGCTTAAAAACTAGAGCGATATAATCCGTATAATTACACTACTTTCTAAATTAATAATTCTCACATTCGAAGAACTCGTTTAGGCTATAAAATGCCTTATCGATAAGCCAATTTTTTAACTTATTTTTAAATATATTACCTGCTAAATATTTAATGCCAGTCGGGAGGTGATTGTATACTTTAATTGCCATCACAAATGTACTTTTAGCGTATATGGAGGTGGTGTGGAGCTTTTGGTAATCGAATGTTGTGTTTGTACTGCGCTCTTAATCTTCGTAGATACCCAATGAGAGCGAAACTACGTTTTTATGGAGAACCGAGCTTACTGCGGACTCTTAACTAGCACAAGACGGCGCGCGAGCGATCTCACGCGCGAGATAGACTATCCGTCTCTATCTAATGGTTAACACGGAAAGAGACGGATTGTCTATCTCACGCGCGACATAACTCGCGCGCCGTCTTGTGCTAGCCGTGCAGCTCAATTGAGGAAGTACCTCCACCTTACAGTAGACCGCAGCCTTAATAACACCACTACTTGTTCAGTAGGTGGGGGGTGTTGTGTTCCTGGTGGTGAGTAAGGTCGCCAGAGATCCCGAGGACGCGCTGTGTTGCGAGTGAGGAACCTGCATATGTCTAGCTGTCAACACAATGAATCCTTAATTCAGTAAAGGGACGGCAACGCGCTTATGATTCTTCTGGCCACGTGTCCATAGGCTACGGTGTCTGCTTACCATCAAGCAGGCCACCGTCGTTAATCGTTATATAAGAAATAACTTATGCCTTGCCGGTGGCAAATAGGCAAAGCAAAGGTTACAGCCAGCCTACATAAATAAATAAAATAAAAATTATGGAATTTATGGGACAATTTTTACACAAATCGAACTAGTTCCGTAGTAAGCTCAATAAGGCTTGTGTTATGGGTACTAGACGACGATATATTTAATAGATATATACTTAAATACTCAGAAAACATCCAAGTTTCAGGAATAAATGTTTCTGCTAACCACAGAAACAATTGCCCTTACCGGGATTCGAACCCGGGACCTCTAGGTTCGGTTCAGTTTCTTTTTACCCACATGAATGATGTAAGTCATCAGTTGATAGCACACTCGGTTTACCGCATATTAAGACCAGTGAAAGCAAGCTAGTCGTTAACGCCCGCAATCGGGATGCGGGAGATTTCCAAAATGCATGCCATAGAGCCCGCATGCGGGGTGCCGGGCCAGGCGGGGCAGGGCAGGGGAGCAGGATGGCCCGGCTCTTAACGACAAATGGAAATGGTTCCCCGCATGCGGGGGCTATAGCATGCCTTTTGGAAATTTCCCAGTGCGGGCGATACCGAACACTGATAACGGTTGCCCGCAAGCGGGTACTATTGCATGCGTTTGGAGTCACCCGCACCCCGCATGCGGGCGTTATCTATCAATGAAATTGCGCCATTAGGGATGATTCACAGTAGACCGTTCCGTGTCCGGGCCGGCCCGTTTTCTATGACAGCAAACGCAACGGCCGGCGTATTTCTTTAGAAGAAAACGGGCCGGCCCGGACACGGAACGGCCTACTGTGAATCATCCTTTAGTATGACGGAGCTGTTTCTGATAAGCAGTGATACATGATGGAACTCGTTTGTTGTAAAGTGGAGCGTTGAGACTACTCTATCACTTGCATGGAGAGTGGACTTGCTGGACGACTTCAGTGGAATATGAAATAGCATCGCAATCGCATTTTGCGAGCGATTTGAGAGTAACGCGATCAGTGAGCACGTTCTCGTACATTGCGGGGCTGATGGCTACCGGTAGACGAGTACGATCAAACCTACCTAAATAGGTAAGGGTGGTATTTCACTCGTCCAATATCTTTGTCCAACTTGTTTGTCCAATCTTTGATCTAATTTCTTTGACGGAGGCCCATTCCACTTATCCAATATCTTTGTCCAAGATAAATTTTTTTTTCATGCGTAGCCATATTGATTTAAATGTAATCAGAATCTTTGATCAAATGTCGGGGTGCCTTCCAAGTTGGATGAAATCATCCAAATTCTTTGATCAAATGTATATTGGACGAGTGGAATACCACCCTAAGGTATATGGTCTAAGGATTTATTTACCATTGTTGTGACATATGTATACACGGACGACCTGCATGGTGGTAAGCGGTTACCATAGCATATGGACACCTAGAATTCCATTGGACGTGCATGCACTCCTTTCTCGAAGAACCCCTTACTGTATGTCCCTTGGGAAAACCTCGGCAGCGCGATTTCCCGAGGTCACGAGATCATCATCGATAGCCTATGTACGTCCCATTGTTGCAAACCTAATAAAAATTAATAAAAATGCGCAATTAAATCCCGTTTGGCACCAATACCGGTCGACTGGGGTGTTACTTTAGGAAAAAATGGGGCTACTTTGATCATTTAGGATGTAACATACAAGCAATACTATTGGCAATTCGGTAAATTTAATTAAGAAAACACCAAAATAATGTAGTAATAATTTGACTGCCACCGGTCACAGTAAAATTAAACCAATAATTTATGAGAAAAGCTGGTTTGACCAAAGTTACACCTTGAATCAAAGTACCTCAGTTCACGGTAATTAACTTGCATCAAATCTGAATACGTCAGTGAGCGTATGGAGAATTGTCATGAAATGAACGATGACCTACTCTATTTCCCTCTCTGTCATTAAATATGAATACGAGAGAGAGGCAGATATATCGTTTTCGGTTCGCGGTACAGGACTCATATTCAACTCGCTCGCCCATGTACTCGCCCCCTATACGAAACAGCGACTAAACGCACCTCCCCCTCCGGTATCGCTCCTAATCCCTATTCTATTATGCTGAGTGATCGTTAGGGGCGCCCTCTGTCGACTATAAGCAGCTATAGATAAACTACAAGCAGTTATATTTAAACTTATAAGCACTAGGGTGTGGGAAGCGGGTTTGATCCCCGTGGAAAACGTGATCAAATTAAGAGGAGTTTTTTGGGGATTCGAAAATTGTTTTATAAACGGACTGGAATGTCGAAAATTGGAAGAATCGTGTAACCAGGTACGACTGCTATAATTTTTCGTAAAAATAAATACCGTAGACAGGGGTTACTTTAGAATAATTACAACTTAGAAAAGTTGAAAAAACCCCCGACATTTTCATTTCAAAGATCAATATCTCAAAAACGGCTGAACAGGTTTGCATGAAAAATTGCTAAGAGCACTCGGATAAAATTATATATGACCCAAAAAAAAACTAAACGAAAATCGGTTCATCCATTTGGGAGCTACGATACAGTGGGTGTTAAATTGGAAGTGGTCAGAGACACAAGGCGACATGAATGACCATTTTTTCACACAGGTAACATTCGCCGTACCTAGGCTGAATTTTACCTACGCGAAAGAATGTGTCCACCTAATGCCGCTGCTGTGTTGATTCCGCCTCGCCTGCAGCAGCGCCATACAAAATCTATGGCTCTGATACCTATAGTACTTATAGACATGGCAGACGAATTAAGCGTCCGAATCTATTCGCCTGTCTGGGCTGCGGTCAGAATCAGTCTAGCGGAATTCCATCGCGTAATTCAGCCTGTAACCTGTAAGTGACGACCCTAAAATCTCAATTTCGTGAAGTAACGTTAAGGTAGGTAGATAGCTAAAAACACGAATAAATTAACAGTCAATTATTAGTAGACTTATTTATTACAAGTTTCTCTTAGAGATTTCCGTATAGGATAATTTTATATATTTAATTTGAAGCTTAGCTTCTTATTCTCCGCTTTTCTAATACAAGTCTGATACTAGTAGCGCCATCTATGAGTGTTTTAATTAAATATTCAAATGAATGCAGACTTGTAGACGCAGAGAATGCAGAGTATGGACCGTCGACCCGCAAGAAGTTTTTCACTTTGACGCTAGGTGGCAGTGCTAGGAGCACTTCAGCACATTTCAATTTATTTTAACCAAGTCACAGTATAGCAGGAACTTATTTTCATATAAAAGTTTTAGTTTTATTTCATTTATAATTTTAGTCTTCACTTATAAGTTATAAGCAATTAAACGTTTTCCGTTTTTACCTTTTTCTAGTGTCAATGTCAATAAAACAAATATCAGAGGTGTAACCTAGTATCGATACTATTGTCGAATTTGTCGATAAAATACAAATATTGCATCACTCTCTAAAATCATATAATGAATTTTAAGTATTACTTTCTTTGGATAAATAGTAATAGTACTATATAGCATAAGACATTGGACGTGTCTTTCTCTGCCATTTCCAATGACTCAGATGTTACTAGTCTTGCTCCTTTATAGCTCGAAAATTACGAAAAAACATTTATTAATACCTTTTTTTAAATTTATAGCTGACGAAAGCTTTAGCTTGTTGCTAAATTATATTATAAAATTAACTATTTAAAAGCTGAACGACATTATTAACAGGTCATGGTTCAAACGCTGAATCATCGCAACATGCATTGCTCATACGCTTAGTGCAACATTAAATTGATTTAACAGTAATTAATGCTGTAAATGTGCTGTACTGAATCAATCAACAAAAAACCTGTAACCAGCACATTCTTTCCCGCGATTTTGAAGGCTTTGTAAAAATAAGCTAATAATGTTATTGAAGTTATTAGTCAAAGAAGCTATTTTTTTATAAACACTTACACATTATTATGAACCTTAATTAACATTGACTGGCATACTTATAAATAATTATCAAGCAGACGTCAGAAGTGAATCATAATTTAAATTAACATAAAACAAGAAATATTAAGAGACAAAAGTATGTTATTTCTTAGTCATAGATATTGACAACATTTAATTAATTAATGTTTAAGAACATATTTTGTGGTATACCTATCACGTTCTTGACATAAAAGCTTATAGACACCGCGGCTCCAGAGGAGTTACAAGCGCGTTGCAAAGCTTTTATTGATTTGAGAATTCGTTGTGCCGACAGCTAAAGACAAATACAGGTCCTTTAATCTCAACACAACGCATCCTCAGCAGCTCTGGCGACCGTAAGGTTAATTATTAGGAATACAACACCATACATGTAAAGAGCACATAGTGTGTTATTATGGCTGCGTTATGAATGTTTATATTTATAATAGGATACCAATTTCTACAAAACAAAAATGATACGTTACTTGCTTGAAGTATAGATGGTATAGACACCTACATTTTATCGAAGATAAAGTGCTTATAAAAAATAACATTATCAGCGGGTCGCAACGCTCTGCTGAATTCTAAGTTTTAACGGGGAAACCTAATGTTATGCAACTGTGTATTGGTATAAAAAATGTCGTTATCAGTGCGTCTCCTAAACTGACTCATCGTCTGATGCTTACCTCAAATGGTTTCGTGGTTGCATTGTGGTTAGACTATTCATGCTGTAGTTTCCGTTAATTTAACATTAAATTCAACAGAAAATCTTGACGTATTCAACGATTCATGAAGTGTGTAAGTAACAAAGAAAAGGGTTTCGTTAAGTTCATGGAAAGAATATCCTGCCCTTACCTCTTCCTCGTCAGATTATCTATAGCAACCTCCTATTAACCCTTTAATTGACAAAATAAATAAATATTTTTAGTAAAACTACAATATTTCCGATATTGACAAATAAATGATTAAACCCTATCCAGGTAAAAATGCAATGAAAGTTTGGAATTTGGCTCACGTCTTTTATACAAATCGTAAGATCGTAACCAGTGGCTATATTTTTAATAGCATAATGTGTTGCAGTCTTAGGGGTAAACCTAAAATATTTAAAGCAAAATATTGTCATTCAATAAAGCGCTAATGTGTCACGCAAAAACTACAGAATGATGACTTAGAATGATTTTCTAGTTGTTACTTCATTATTTTAGTCATGCTTTGGTTAGTCTTCAAATCATTGTCGTTATAACAAATTGCTACGCTTATGTATTATTTCTTTTTATGACGTTTTTGCCTCACGCACGGTTTCAGAGGCATTCAAACATATTTATGTTTTTAATTATTTCTCGTATGTGTCCAGACCTCGCATTTTGGCTCTCACAGATAAATTATATAAACAGGAGCTGTAAAGTCACTCCCATAGTTGCCAAACAAGCTATCACGCATCTATCAATGTCATTTCACCAGTACAATATTAATTACTCCAGCGAAAAGAAAGTATATCCATTACGCTTATCATACAACCATATTAATCAACTCTTTAACTGTGCTGGGTCAAAATTGAGCACGCTTATTATTCTGTATACGGCTTACAACCGTTATGCGTTATATAACGTAAACGAACAGTTATAAATCAGTGATTTATTGAATAATAATGGTGGGGACCGGTGTGGACTACACTCGTCGAGGTCAAACCGATCCAAACATGCGTATTTCCCTTCCCCAGAGCGCTGTATGTATTTGCATTTTATTCTATTAGTAGTTATAGAACTTGCAGCGTGCTCAAATTTTAACACATACTCAAAGTATCGCTTATATGAAAACAATATTCAACCATTACTTAATTTTTGCTAATTTTGCAAGTTCTATGAACGCGTGTGTGGCCACTGGTTGGTAGAAATATAAAAAAAAAACTGCGTACTTCTACCCTAGGCTTACGTACGTAATTTAATATTTATAATAGAATAATGATTGACTGCTTTGCACTTTGTTAAAAGAGTAACAGTGAATACATTATTAAAAGTAGGCAATCTTTTTCGGTATTCATACTTAAAATAGGTAGGCAGAAACACTTGCTTATAATTAAATAAATATTTATTCAATGTCAATGTTTAAGTTACTTTCTGGTATTATTGTAAAATTAATGTAGGTACCATCAGCCCGTTACAAATACAATAGTCTTGAAAGCCTATTGTCCGTCTACTATCTGTTACTGCCGAGGTAGTTTTAATCCAGTCGGAAATAATGGGTTGCCTTGAGCATTGGGATTTGGGAAGTCTATCGCATACTAGCTGCTCTTCTTAGCACTGTATTTTATCCTGGCACAATTTCATTTTAAAGCTAAAGTTCTCCATCGTTTTATTCATGTTTTTCCAATCTGCGGAAATACTTCAGCATAAGCACAGGCATAAGATACGATCCACAAGCCCATGTCATAAGTAGTGTTATTATCATTGACTGCTATGATATGATGCGATGATAACTATATTCAATTATACTGTAGCCATTTAGAAAAAAGAGGCGTATAATGTGTGATCTTTTCTATTTCATATTTTATTGACCTAATATCAACTTCTAAACCTTAAGCAAATTAGACTCATTTCCTAATGGCAGCGTTATCAAACCCATCTAGAGTCACCGAATTCACCAACCCTGTTGATGAAGGCTCAAGTTTGAGTCCCAATTTACTTAAGACTGGTGATGGGACATTGTTTCTTGTCGCTTCATTTGCTACACCCACATGGACGGGATAATAAAAACTGTCGCAATAAACTGTCTCAACTCTAGACTATCTCCCACGCAAGGATACAACGACACATTCATGTAGTGTAGAGTTGTTCTGGCTCAGTAACTATTCTGCAAATTGTATTTAGTCATTTTTAAACGCCACCTACACGAAATATAAGAAACGCGATTTTATTTTCTAGTCAAGGATTAAATTTGAAGTACCATCCACTTTTTGATATCCATTTTATAATATTGACGTCAGAACTGGAAGGAAAAAAGCCTTATACATATCATTAAGTTTTTCGCCAGATAATACAGGGAAAAAAATATTCTTTACGTATGTGTACGTGTCACATATCATATGTATGTGTATTTTTAATTGCTCTAAACTAAATAACTAGGTAGCTGGAATTAATCAATTGAACAATTAAGGCCGCCGTCCTCGCCATTCTGTCTAATCATGTCCAACGAAAAATTCGCAAATAATTGAGTATTGTCGGTGCTTAGATGAAAGATCCAACTATTTTGTTAAAAATACTCCGAATGGTATTTTATATAAACCACACTGGATTCAGTCTTTTTTAGTTTTTTGGTTTTTTTGTGTTAAATGATCAGCTGATTTTTTACTATAGCATTATAAATGTAACTAATAAATCAGTAATCTCATATATTATATGAGAAATTGGACACTTGGAGGGCGTGAAACATTTAATTGCAATCATAAATATGAAAAAGTCCTAAGTTAAAATTCTTTATGAAAATAACTATCATTCCTGTCTACACATAATCCCACGTATGTTAACATCGTTCGTTACCAGGATAACAGGAACATAAATAGGTTGCAGGGGTGAATGAGCCGACCTTGTTTAATTTTGTTATTCGCTCATAAAAATAATACGTCAAAGGACTCTGGATGAACGATTAACGACCGCACGTGCGTGTAAGACTTTATTTTAGTTTTTTAACTGGAATTTCGTGATGCATGTCTGTTAATTGGCGTAAAACATAATGTTATTTCAACTACAATTTATATTTTGTTAACAAATAACTTTCTTTTCTAAATATTTTTTAGGGTCTACGAAATTGAGCTATTGTACTTAAGGTCAAAAACTAACAGTTATAAGGGTCTAGGCACCGAATACTGTTTTGAACCGTTCGGCGTCGAGACCCTCGGTCCGTGGGCTCCCAGTGCCCAAGAACTCTTCAAAGAGTTATCTAAAAGGCTGGCTGACGCTGACACCACCGGAGACCGTAGAGCTGGCAGCTTCCTCGCTCAGTGCATCAGTATTGCAATTCAGCGAGGAAATGCTGCCAGCATCTTCGGAACCATGCCTCGGGGTGACCCCTTATTATATCATTAATTTATTTTGATTAGTTTTAGTTCTTAGTTACGTTTTTGTTTTATCCATTTATAATTAGCCCCTTAAAAATTATATGAATTAGTTCAAACAATATATTAAGATTATTAGAAGTTTCTTTTGCTCTTTCCAGAATGCTATACAGAGAATTTTTAACTCAAGTCCTTTGTCCATAGTCAGTATTTATATTAATCTTGAAAACTAGTAAACAGATGATAAATAGTAATATCCAAATTTTCATACAAAGTATGAATATTTGATTAATAGAGAAACCTTAATCGACTGCCCTCGGTTCCTCTTTTATATTTTATCCCCCAGCGACATTTAAGTAGTTCACTGACCAGTTTGAAAAGCCTTTACCAGGGTTGAAGCGAATTTAATGAAATACGTTGCCATTGTAAGGTCGTAATCGGATTGCCTTGGCTACTTGCAGGCTCCACACAACCCGTACTGACACCAATTTCTAAATATGGAAAAGTTTTGTAAGACTCGACCAAGTTTTTGTATACAGCTGGGCAGTTTCCGATCCTTGACTTTTTTGTTTGATTATGTGCCTCTCAATAGCCACTGCCTTGGGAACTTGAATTTGAAAGGATGGCCAAATATGTTTGGTGTGCAAATTGTCTATTCATAATTTCGCATTCTTTAAACCTTAGTCTGTGTCTCTGGATTACAATATAGCGCTCTGTTTGAGAAAGCCTCAACGTCTTGTACCTCTACTTAAGAGTGATGTCCATTATTTGCACTGGTTTTGCGTGGGAATGCAATGGCCCAGATACTCTCACCAATGAGAGTCGTATCAGGGTACACCGTCGTGTTGTATGCTGTGCAGTGGGACGTCAAAGCTCTTGCTCGTGATTAATTTCGCTTTTCATATTGTTACAAAACAGTTTATCGACCTTAGCTAAACATATCGGTCGTTTTGGTCCCAAAGGTCTAATTAAGTCCGGTATTGTCAAGGCGGAGCAATTAAATCACTTTACAAGTCGCGACGTCCCACACAGTTCGCCTTGTCGTTATAGACCAGTCGTTGGGTGTCGTTCATTGGAAATAGTTTAAATTTAGAATTCCCGTCAGCCATACTTGGACCAAATGCTTTCAGTGCCTTTTCGGTGCGGACTTTGACAGCAGTGTTTTGTTTTTTGGTGTTTGCTGTTTTATATTGTTTGTGACCATTCTTTGTGCAGGGTATAAATTGTGATTGTGCGTTTATGCTTGCGGAGGTATTGTTTCTAACGATAAACCAACCGGCTAGTTTATTTTTTTATAACTATCAAAAGTATATTACAACATAACAAGTTTTCAATTCTCCCTTTAACTTGACATTTTTTAACCAGTTTTATCACTTACTTTTAACGAGGGTATCAGTATCAGCCTCTTTTTATTTTTTGTCAATTAGAATGATGTTTAACATGTTTTAATATTTATTACACTATAACGCCTACGAACAAGTACTAATCTCCCTTTATCGAATAAATTCTGAGTAATCTAACACTATCGACATTTATAAATATAAAAAGGAAAAACATTTATAAACACATAACCAGGTACCTACTAACAAAAAACATCAACATAATCAACAGGAAATCGTGAGTTAGATACACTATACTAGATAAATGGAACTAATTTTCGATGAATGGATGATTAAATTCGCTATAAACCGAGCATTATATTAATAAAATTCCAGTTGCATAATAACTGATAAACATGGTATGGTAACTTGATAACACAATCAGCACCTATCGTGCCCATGCATGATTAATTTCTACTAAATTCTATGACGAGACTACGAAGGCTCGAACACATATGAGGCAAGCGTCTAACGTAAACAATGAACATAAGCCCCGGTGTGACTCACAAAGACGATGTTTCATTATCATATCACAAGCACAAGTTAACTTTAGTTGCACTCTGACACTCAACGCCGTTCTACGCTTTTACAATTTCTCTCATTACAGACCGATTGTAGTATCAACGAGTAATCACGGTTTCGTCAACGAGAACAAAGAATCCCGCCTATTACTTAGTTTAGTGTTCCGCCAGCCTGTTGATCAGGCCACGTGAATGCATACGTGATGTGAGGCGAGCGTTAGTTCGCGGTAAAAATCGAATGCAAAAATGATTAAAAGGAACGGTGATAATGTATTTGCGATCGCGAGCAACAGCCCGTGTGCGGTGCGGAGCTCTGTCTCGCTCTGTCCGGGAGGCGGCGCGGCCACGAGGATCCCGCGCGCGACAGCGGCAAGGATGACGCCGCCCGATGCGCACCACACCAAGGAAGCGAACATTATCGCTTCAACTTACGTTGAAAAGTGGAAAAACAGATATGAAGAAGCCGAAAGAAAACATAAATCCAGTCTACTCAAGTCCGAAAAAGGTATGTTTTGATTGAGTATTTCTTACTTAAATCGTCACTGCGCATGCTCAGTCTTGACAGGTTCGCAAAAAGAAAACATGAGTGGAAATCCTATTCGCGTATTTGTCGGATTATGACAGTGAATCAGATGATAACCTGTTGCATATGCATTACGTATTCTTAAAGTTTTAAAGCCAGACTTGAAGAAAGATATATTTTTTGCGTATTAGCAGAACTTTCGGCATTCATATTGGGCAGATATAGATTTTCTTAATATTTATTGATCTGACTTATACGTGTGATTCTAGAAACTGCGCACTACATAACAATGAATCACTAGCAAACCTTTCAAGCATAACATAACAACTAACAAGAAACAACTTGATTGTTAAAACGAAACCTTTTTTTATAAGGTCGATAATAAATATTATATCGACTTTTATAAACAGGGCATCTCTATTTGTTTTTTCTTTTTAATTAAATTTTTGTTTATTTTGGTGAATCAGCCATTAAAATGAAATGTCAAAACAAAGTTTTTGTTTGACAACAAAGAAAATACAAAATAAGTTTTTTTTTTATTACTTTCGCTTGCTTTTAGTACGAAATGTAAATATATTTACATAATCAAGCAGGTTTAACATAAATTACAACATTGCAAGTCTATAATACGTGTGGTCTTTAGATTTCGCCTTCGATTTATTGTTAAACTTTAGGTTAACGGACAAGGTAGTGTTATTTTCATCACGTTTACCTTTGTATGGTCGTTTAAAAGTAATTACTAGTTCCTTATCGAGCCTGCTTCGCTTCTTTATCGATTTTAAAGCGTTTTATTTCGTTATAACTTCCTTTTGACCTACTTTTGAAGACCAAGGTAAGTTGTTGGTTAACATTCAATACCTACTTACATTGGTGCTTAATCTTTACGTGTAGAAATCCATTCTGTATGTTTAAATTTGTTATTTATAACTATTCAAGCATGTTCATTGCATTTTATTTCGCAATATTTCCTTAAATGTAACAATTTTGTTAATGTTTTTGGTTTTCCCCTATGTGTGATTCATAAGAACATGCAAAAATGTCAAAAATAAATAAATATATGATAATTTATAAATAAATATGGAATATTAAATATTTTACACAAATCTAATTAAGCTCAATAAAGCTATTGTGACAATATATTTTATAGATATATACTTAAATATGTACATAGAAAACATTCAAGTCTCAGGAAGAACCTGGGACCTCTAGCCTGGTAGGCAGTGTCACTACCAATTAGGCTATACAGGCCGAAAATATCTATACACACTCAGTGACAAAATATGTAAACATGGCTTTAATGAAAAGGGTGTAAGCGCGGAATAAGGTGTAAGAGTGTTGAGATATTTTTGTCACAGTAGGAATGTACATACATTTATGGTAAACGTTGCGAGAGTTCGCTGGATGCAGGTGGCGCAGGACTGATCATTGTCACTCTCATGGGGATGCCTATGTCCCGCAGTGGGCATCCTTCGGCTGATATGATGATGATTTCAATTTATTCAAGATATATGTATTGCTAATACTACTGACAAGCCTTCGTCATAATCAAAGTCAAAGTCAAAGTCAAAATATTCTTTATTCAAATAGGCCTAGCAACAAGCACTTTCGAATCGTCAGTTATAACATGTATTAACATATATATTAATTAATTATTTAGAGCAATTTATTGATGATATTATTATTCTTTAAAATAAATATTGTATTGTTGTAGACATGTCAAAGTAAGAAATTATGTTGTAGTAAATCATCAGTTGTTCCCTTGATTCTGAGGATTGTGACATCATCTCCTATTCTTGATGACCAGACTCTTAGGCTCCTATCATCCACTATATATGCATGACCTCATGCAAAAGAAGCTATATACAGATATTTTTCGCTGTTACTTAATTACACTTCACATAAATTAACCAGTATTTGTTCTTTCATACTTTGACCTATTACTGTATCACAGTTATAAACAGTTAAAACTAATATATTTTATTTATTTATTAAAAATGGGATTGCTCTTGGCCAGCATCTAGCCAGGGGGCAAAGATGAGGCCGACGATGAAGCGAGCTCACCCAGAAGATGCCTATTCACTCGTGCCTTAAAAATGTTATTATACATCACTCGGCGACATATTTCGAACTCCCGATATAATGATATAGTTTTAAACATGGCTCAAAGTTCCAGTATTGACTTATTGTTGCATCCAACAACCGGTTTAGCCTAGTGGGTAGAGATACTGACTAAAAAACTGAAATTCCTGTGTTCAATTCCCGGTAAGGGTGAGTTTTTGTGTGAGGAGCGAGAGATTTGTCTCTGAATCATTCATGTTTCCTGTGTAAGTGTAGGTTGCACCACCACCACCATATCAGCCGACGGAGGTCCACTGCTGGACACAGGCCTCCCCCAATTTCATGGGGGCTAAATGTCATAATCGCCACGCTTGGCATGCGAATTGGCGATCGCAGTATCTACACCACACTCCAGGAATGCTGCTGTCCGACCCCCGGTGGTCTTTGTTTGTAGTTTTAGGACATACCCGGGTACAGTCCGGTGTGGGTTGCACCAGACTGTTTATAATCATAAGTTGTGTTCATTAAATACTCTTTGTATGGTGTGTTGGGAAGTTACAGTTTGTTATGTCTGTGGCGTTCTCCTTATGTCATTACTTGGTGATTGTTACCGTGTATCATTCATCGTCATCATCATAATCCAGCCCAGCTAACATGATAGGTTTTATAGTCACATTTTAATGCCGAAATGTACTAAAACATCACATAAAATACACATCGCATACTATCAAAGCCGCTGTGTTGACGGCCTGTTTAGCCTAGTTGGTAGTGACACTACCTCCAAAGCTAGAGGTCCCGGGTTCGAATCCCGGCCAGGGCATTATTTGTGCATTTAGCAAGGATATTTGTTGTTGAGTCTTGGATGTTTTCTATGTATTTAAGTATGTATTTATCTATATAAGTATGTATATCATCGTCTAGTACCCATAGTACAAGCTTTGCTTAGTTTGGGACTAGGTCGATTTGTGTAAGATTGTCCCCCAAATATTTATTTATTTATACTTATATTGGGTATGTGCATTTTTTTTAATTATATAATTTTATTATATGTGTATGTTACCCGCCATGCTATTGGGGGAGGCCTATGTCCAGCAGTGGACATCCTTGGGCTGATATGGTGGTGGTATGTTAGAGCCAGAAGTCTTTGCTTCATTGTTGATATATTCCCTATAATTTTATCATATGAGGTTACTGACTCAGCTTGCAACATGTATACCATAAACACCATGTATTGTAGACACATGTGTGTTTACCACTAAATATTATTACATTTTTCAAATCAAAAACCGACTCTTAAGGATAATATAATTAAAACAGGCTTTATATGTAAAAGTCAATTATTAACCGAGCGAGCGAAGCGTCTCCGTTTCAGCTTTCGACAAAAATTCTTTCGTATGTCTGTCTAATGTTCTCTACAGGTCGGATTTCTCAACCGATTCTCGTGATATTTCGGGTTCCTCGCACCTTGTATATAATATTTATTTTTGTATACCTATAATTGTATAAATTTTTCCCGGTAAATGTATGTATGTAGTTTATAAAATATTTACGTTACATAGGTAATACTTGTAAAATTATTTAACTTATCATGTTTTTTTTTCTTTTACTCACTGCACCACTTTTACAAATTTCTGTTTGGCCTTATAGTTGACTGGTAGATAATGCCTCATAGCATTAAGTCCGTGATTTGTGCAACAAAGTTTAAATAAATGAATAACTATATAAATATAAGTACCTACAGACTATTAAGTATGCAAATAAAACAAAGTAAAAACTTGACATAATAAATAAATTAATAGGAGACAAAATATCATTATATATCATATTGTATTGGTCTAGTTTTATAAAGAAAGCTCACATGAGATTGAGAAATATTAAAATATAATAAAGGGGCCACTCACGTCGGTCGGGTCGTGTTACATGACGAGCGATAATCGACCTTAAAGACGTGAGTGACTCGTTTCATTATATTTTAATATGTATTGGTGCAGTTTGTCAGTGATCTGATGACTTAGGCAATTGACAAAATAGGAACTTTCTTAATTAAAGAATGAGTTTTTCCCCAGTGCTCAAAAGTTCAGTAGCTTAGTTACTTGAAATAAATAAATAGATATTGGGGGACAACCTTACACAAATCGACCTAGGCCCAAACTAAGCAAAGCTTGTACTATGGGTACTAGACGACGATATACATACTTATGTAGATAAATACATACTTAATAAATACATAGAAAACATCCCAGACCCAAGAACAAATATCCGTGCTAAATGCACAAATAATGCCCTGGCCGGGATTCAAAACCGGGACCTCTAGCTTCGGAGGCAGCGTCACTACCAACTAGGCTAAACAGGCCGTCAACACAGCGGCTTTGACAGTATGTCAGCAGTAGTCATTCCTCTATTGTATTGATTCTCGTCATAGGAACTGCGTATTTCTGGGATTTTTTACTCAACGTCATAATCCATGAGTATGACGGCTTCGTTGCAATTGTCGGAGGTATTGTTGTTTTTGCATCTCTGGCAACGTCTGACTGACTCTCATTAAATTTAGTAGTTTTCTGATTGCATAGACAGACACATCCGATCTCTCTTCTGTGTATTCGATTCTTAATTGCATTTTATCATTTCGTTCATTATCGTTCTATGTATTTAACTATTCTATGCAAATAAAAAAGTTTGAAGTTGATCCTCTAAAAACTGGTTCGAATGGATTAATAGGAAATTAGCATTTTGTATTAGATTAGGTATTCCTATAAAGTGCAAGGAGGAAGGATAATGTATGATGTTAATGCGATTACAGTTATAGAAATTAGTGTTTTCGTTCAGTATATATAGTTAGTGGCCACTTTGTTGCCGTCTGTGCGTGTGTTTCCTGCCTTTAAAAGTCGTGTTCACATAAATTTGTTCACATTGCCCGTGCACATATTTTCTAACTTCACTATACATGGGACTTACAATAATAATATTGAAATTATATTTTGGGTATGTCGTTGCGGAAATTAATAGTGAAACATGCTTCAGGTAGGTGACAAACTTTTGACATAGTATTTTATAATCGAAACAGCTTGAAAATTGCCTCACTTGAAGCATGCTATAAACGCACGCTCCGTTTGTGGAATGAGCATTCCCTGCCGAGGATTTCCCGAGAAACTACAGTATGGGATTCTTCAATAAGGGAGTGTATAAATTTTTAAAGGGTCGGCAACGCGCATGTGACACCACTGGAGTTGCAGGCGTCCATAGGCTGCTGTGACAGCTTACCATCAGGCGGGCCGTACGCTCGTTTGTCACCGACGTGGTATAAAAAAACCGCAATAACGTCTAGTATCCCCTCTGAGTTGGAAGGCCCGACGGCAGTCGCTTCCGCAAAACCCCAAGAGGCTCACTATGAGTCATATTCAAAACTAAGTATATCACTGAAACATAGTAAGCGTACGCACACACACACTTCTCACTTCGGTGGCACTTCAGGTATAATAATAATCGTATGGCATTTATTTTCGAACCGTGAGATCTTCGTGAAGACAGTACCTCCTTGCTGTGCGTGTTCTATCGCTTGTATCGGAAAGAACTGTTCGACATGATGCCCACGGCCGCTTTCTAACATCGCACCGCTCGTCGTCGGCAGGGCATTCATCCTCACACCTTAGAACCTAAATTGTCGCGTACGGTACGGTTTTAGATGAATTTCCTCCCTCGGACGCTCCGGTTGTGGAATGAGCTCCCTGCCGAGGTTTTCCCGCCGGACTTCAGTATGGGGTTCTTCAAGAAAGGAGTGATATAATTTTAAAGGTTGTTTGCCACCGTCTTTGTTTAAAAAAATGTTGTAACATGAAAAAAAAATATATATATATATATATAAATGGTGTTGCCGAACTACGCAGTGTAAATATTTTCTGTATTACTACTCAAATTTTAAATAGGTTAAGTACCTATTACTATTATCATTGTAATAAGCATATTTTGGGAGAAAATGTCTTGACTGTCGAGTTCATTAGGCGTTTCTTCTCGGCAGTGGTCTTCTTTTTCAGAAACGCTAGTAGATTTTGACTTTTAAAAGTGCCATTGCGTTAAAATTGCAGAATATAGTTCACTTATTTATTTCGAATTGAAATTGCAACGTTTATGTTATGTTATAGTCAAGTTATGTAAAGTATAATCAATAACACCACTTCTTGCTAAGCGTGGGGACTACTGCGCAATCCCTTTCATCAATAAAATTAGGCCTGTGCCCAGCAGTGGGACGTTGATAATGTTGATAAGGACGATGACTTGCTCTTAAGATATGTGTGGTGTTGTGCCTGGTGGTGAGTAAAGTCGCCAGAGTTCCCTTAAGATGCGTTGTGTTGAGAATGAGGGAGCTGCATATGTCTCTAGCTGTCCATACAACGAATCTTCAAGTCAATAAATAACCAGGTGTCGCAAGCGTCTACAGGCTACATTGTCCGCTTACCATCAGGAGGCCGTTAGCTTTGCCATCGTCGTTGTATAACAAAAGTTCCTTTATTGATAACGTTTTTCCTTTCACAGCCAAACGCGAGCATGATGACCTCCAACGACGGTTCAACCTCGTCTCGGACGAGAGGGCCCGCCTCGCGAGTACCCTCGCGGAGCGCGAAAGAGAGCTCTCGACGCTGCGTGACGTGTCCGAGAAACTCTTCAAGGAGTACCAGCAGTTGCAGAACCAGAGGGAGGTGGACGAGCAAGTTATGCAGAAGTGAGTGTCGCTTTCTAATACTAAGGCCGAATATTTGGTTATATCGCTTCAATCTCTCGGACGAGGAGGCCCGCCTTGCGAGTTCCCTCGCGGAGCGCGAGAGAGAACTCTCGAGGTTGCAAGGAGTAAAAAATGTTAGGTATATATATATGAGCGTAGGTCTATTTATGTGGTTTTATTTTGGCTTGGTGACACGGTGGACTGATGACCTGGTAAGGGTCGTGGGTGCCCGCTGGATGCGGGTGGCGCAGGACTGTTCATTGTGGAAGTCTTTGGGGAGGCCTACGTCCAGCAGTGGCCGTCATTCGGCTGAAATGATGATGATGACGATGATGATGATTTTGGCTTATCCATTTAAAATATGCCTTACGATGAACTGACAAAGCTTGATTGTTATCGATATTTTTTAGAAGAGACGAGAAATAAAATACGTGTATAAAAAGTTTCGGCCGAATCCAGCTTACTTTATATGACATTTTATTTGTGTTACCATGGCAGCATGTCACCGAGGCACCATGCTATGTTGTTATAGTTGTCAGCGCTATTATAATGTCAAACGAGCGTAGATAGCTGTAGAAATGCGCAAAACACTGACACAAATCAAAATAAGTCTGTTTCACTACAATACTAATCGTCGCGGTAAGAAATAATGGATCATATACAATTTTGTAGGTAAGCCTAACGCGATTATGATGTAGTATGTTGTCCCAACATACGCTTGGTAAAAAGCATAATTTTCCCTAAAAATTAAAAACGGGGATCTTTAAGTCAGATTATAACAAATTTATTATTCCTAAAAATTTGCAGTAGATCAACTAGTTATAAAGATAAATTATATATACTTGCCTCGATCCAAAACGCATGTTTATTGTTTATAGCAATAATTAGTTTTGTATGGCAATTAAAACTTTCATTAATTTACCGATGTATATAAAGGAATGCCCCCAAAATCAATTTGACAAACTCGCTAACAAGTTGGCTTTTTGAAAAATGACTTTCTAAATGAATGACATGATAATAATATACTTGATTTTGACATATAAGTTAAACTACTATTTAATACTAATTTGACAATATAATATCAATGTGAGGTTATAGTAAAATAGTTTAATTTTTTTGTATAGAACGAATAAACTATTAATTATACTGCATGCCTATTTTAGATCGAACATCGAACTTCCTGTTGTCATTAACACCAATTGTATGTTCTTGCAATAAAAATAACTTTATCTTTATCTTAAGAGAAACTAAATTGCATAGACCGTGATATATACGTTCCCAAAATTTCTAACATTCTAATCGAAACAGGTTTGATGTTTTCACCATTCATATATCTACTTTCCTCTACAGTAAATGAACCAATTTAGTTGCATACTTTGTGATTGATATATGTCTATTAATCTGCGAGTTATGATAGCAATTTGATGATTCGCTTAATCTAGTTGTAAATGAGCTAACGAAACCGGCGTTCCTGGATTCAAATCTCGGGAAAGGCAAATATTTGAATAGGTCTCTGACGATCACTTTAACCTAGTTGGTAGCCTGCCTACGAAGCTGATAGTCCCGGGTTTGAATCCCGGCCAGAGCATTAATTTGTGTGATCAACACGAATATTTATTCCTGAGTCTTGGATGTTTTTTATGTATTTAAGTATTTATTTATCTATATAAGTATGATTATAGTCGCCCAGTACCCATACTACGAGGTTTGCTTAGTTTGGGAGTAGATCACAATTATGTAAGATCATTATCATCATCATCATCATCATCGCAATACCTGAAAGACATCCACTACTAATTATTGTGTAAGATGTGCCACAAATATTTAATTTTAATTATCTGGTATAGATATAATAATATAATCCGTGGAGCTTTAGAACATATTCAGGAATAATGGGCAAATTTGGCACTAAACTACATACATTTTCCATTCTAATTTGATATGACACACTTGTAAGTGAGTGCGAGAAACATAAATTGATTCAAATTAAAACCTGAACTGTACATTGTCAGATTGAGCCCTAGTATGATTATTGATTAGAGTGCGTCTAATAAAATAAGATGTTATTATTGGGTTGGTCACAGGGCCCACCAAGTTGTTACGTATGTGCCATTTAAATTAGCTATGTGCTAAACAAACCCGGTCAAAAGTCATACAGCATTAAGGTTTGCAAAATAACTTTAATTTTATGATAAACGACATTAAAATGCAAATATTGTTCCCGTTGCATATATCATTGGAATCTAGAAAGCCATATGACACAACATTATACACAGATTATGCCAAGAATTAGAATTTCAAAGCGAATTTCACTTCTGTAGAATCAGTTTTCGATCTGGATGGGTTAACGATACCTGTGCCTCGCGGAAATTAAAAAAAATGGAACAGAAAATGGCGTCCGTTTAGGCGGGAAGCGGCGCCATTGTTTTTGTGGCGTTTGTGATGTGATTTCTGTATATTTTGGATTTAAATTTAGCTATTCAAGATGTAAGTATTACATAATCGTAATATCATTTGAGACTGTGACGGCCTAGTAATAAATCTAGGTAGTTTAGGACTCTCGATGTTTCAAATCTATTGAGATGGATAATGTTGCCATTTTGTAATTTCCTAAATACGACCTTGGCTAGGTGATATTTGAGTCAAATTTGGTCAAATAATTTGACCTCTACTCTTGTTTTCAATGCATTAGCACTCTTGGCCTGTCATCGACCGATTCGGGACACTTTTTAAACTTAACACACTTTTCGCGGTGATACTTGGACGAAAATCAAATTATAGGACTTATTTCCATACATTATTATACTGGAGCGTTCGTGGCCTGTGGCGTTCTTGGGTGGGTGACCGCTTTGTGTGGTTACTAACTGAGCGCTCCCGTGCTTTGGAAGGCACGTTAAGACGTTGATCCCGGCTGCTGTATACGACAGGAGTCGTTAAGCCAAGTTAGAGGCCTTGGTGCGGCTTGAGAACTTCTAACAATCATGTTGCCCACTCACTTGACAAAGAGGGGTCGTAGTTGCACCACGTCCGTAGGGAGTACCCACTGTACCCTACACGTGACCCCTGGGTGGTGCTAAAAGTGCAACCAAAACTGGCAACCGTACTTGTCTTCTCGAAGATCTCACGGTTCAAAAATAAATGCCATACGATTAAAAAAAAAATTATACCACTGTTCTTGTAACTTTTGAAAGAGACACATCAATGCCATATCAATGCCGTATTAAGTATGCCATATCAATAAAATAAGATAAGATAAGATATTCTTTATTGTTAGAACTGTGTACATTGTGGTGCTAGTTATAAAATTATAGATTCAACAGTTTGCCCATTTCGTTCGTACTATACAATATGTATTATGGAGATGAATTTGAAAATTTATAAACAATAATCAGTATAATCATATAAAAATGTTTAAAATACGGTATTCTACTTTGAGGTAATTCTACAGACATTGACGATATATTCATCCTCCAAAAAAAATGCATACGCATACTAGCCAATATCAGGAGTCCAGAAAGCTGCAAACCATACTTTTGATACTTTATAAAATATAGGGTACTAACACTAACGTCGATATACATTTTTGAAGTATGCAAGTTTGTGAGGAAATACCCACACTTTTTTACAAAGCTAAGCGACCAACCGCGGCGCTTCGCGACAAGGTATAAAAATAACCTCTCGCAAAACACCAACTCCAAATTAAAACTACATAGGACCAGTCCCAACGCAATAACTATCAAGGCCTATAACAAACTTCCACACGAGATCAAAAATGAGGGATATGACAGAAAATTTATTAGACTTTTAAGAGACATTTTAGTCAACAAATGTTACTACACGCTTCAAGAATATTTCGACTACACATAATAGAATACTTATATATATAAAAAAAAACTTCGGTCTGTTCTCTATTCAACTAAACTTGCAATGCCCTCTGGGGGTTTTGCATGTAATGTAACCTTACGAATCCCGTGTAAAGCAAGTGCAAAGTAGAATATGGGATCATTTGAAAGCACTAAATAAATAAATAATAAGTACTTATACCTAGTTAATAAGATGACATTGTAATGCCCTTACAGGGTAGCATGTACACTACCTCACCACCATGTAACATAATGTATTTATATGCATTGAAATTGTACATGTACACAATAAATAAATAATCACATTCTAAAATAATTTTTAATCAATTATTAATTTTAAACAAATTATTTTGCGTGTATAGAAAAATTATTGGATGCTACGTTAAATAATTAGCTCTTAAAATTCTCGAGTCTTTAATAACAAAACTCGCTACGCTCGTTGTGTTACAGCGGCTCTCGAGTTTTAAGAACCCTTATTGTGTAACTGTTGCATAAAATACTATTAACTAGTACTTATTTTTACGGCCTTATTATATTGACGGCCTGTTTAGCCTAGTTCGTAGTGACACTGCCTCCGAAGCTAGAGGTCCCGGGTTCGAATCCCGGCCAGGGCATTATTTGTGCATTTAGCACGGATATTTGTTCTTGACCCTTGGATGTTTTCTATGTATTTAAGTATGTATTTATCTATATAAGTATGTATATCGTTGTCTAGTACCCATAGTACAAGCTTTGCTTAGTTTGGGACTAGGTCGATTTGTGCAAGATTGCCCCACAATATTTATATTTATTATGCACAACTACTACTTATGTTGCATAAAATACTTGAACTTTAACATATAATTTTTTTATAATAAGGGCTAAATTTAAGTGAATTTAAAACGTGTGGTCTTAAAAAAGTTAATGTTTTCTACAGGGTGATGCACCAAGCGGGCGAGTGGTACAAACAAAACAAGCAACTGAAGAGGCGCAGTGCGGCAATTTTGCATGCGCTGCCCGCACACGCTGAGATCGACTTTACCGACTCCAATTCGACAGGTAAGCAATTGAGCATAACGTGATACAGGAAGATGCAGCAAGCCAACATTTTTTATGTAGATACCATGATATGACTTTTTATTGATTTTAAATTCAGTGTTGATAGTAGATTATCTAATGTTGATAGTACAGTAGATTTTTTCTTACTTGAGCCAAAAATGTATTTGTGAGGATAATTTGAAGTTTTTAGTGAAAAATAATGCGCTGGGTTAAAAATAATGTATAACTACTTAATGTAGTGACTTAAATTGAGTGATTCTTTCGGAATGTCGTGATTTGTGACCGAGTAACTACGTCAAAAGTGTTTAATTGATTCCGTTAACATTTGATTAGTACTATAAGAAACATATTAAACAAAAAATATTCACGATAATTGATTAAATGATATTTGTTCATATCATAATACAGGTACTTTTACAAATTTATTTATTATGGCTTACTTACGAAATCAAAATGCGTTAGAAATTTAGTTTTTTGTTTTTTAACATTGTCGCGGTGCCTTAAAATGTTTAATTCTTTTTATTTTAACTACAACTAACAATACTTTAAATCATAGAAAATGAAAATTACAGTTATCGAATTATGTCCAGGTTTTTCTCATTTTATGCGCCTAATACTTACAGGAGTAAGAAAACGATATTTCTGTTCATGACTTAGGATGACTCCTAAATCGTTTTCTTACTCCGTGTAAGTATGAGTATAATAAGTATATTAATATACATATATTTTCAGCTTCAGACTCGAGTAGCAATGAGGAGGTGGAATTCCTGAAGCAGACGGTATCAGATCTCAGCAAGCAAATCGCCTCGCTCCAAGCAGAGTTGAGCACCGCTCGCCTACAGGAGTTTGAAGCTCATGAATCCACAGCGTCGTTGGCGCAGGTATGTTGTGTCGGCCTGTATAGCCTAGTTGGTAGGGCTACTGCCTCTGAAGCTAGAGGTCCCGGGTTCGAACCCCGGTAAGGGCATTTGTTTCTGTGGTGAGCAGAAACATTTGTTCCTGAAACTTGGATGTTTTCTATGTATTTAAGTATATATCTATTAAATATATCGTCGGCTAGTTCCCATAACACAAGCCTTTATTAAGCTTACTATGGGACTAGTTCGATATTTGTAAAAGTTTTAAGTACCCGCGATTTTGTCCCATAGCAGTCGCTTCTGCAAAATCTAGTACTAGTACCAATTAAAATGACATATGTATTCCTCCTTCCATGTTACCCCCTTAAGTGGTGGTTAGTGGTTACCGGAACTCAAATCTCCACATTAGACTACATGTAAATCAGTGGTAGTTGGCTAGAGCGATTGGCCGCCTATGCGAGGATCGTGCTCTGAGTACAAAAAGTTGTAGTACATGCATACAACACCTTAGTTAATAGAGTGGGTTACGGTCCTTATGTATTGTCTATGGGTGAAAGTGTATAAATAGACAAGACGTCAAATAAATCAATTCGGCAAAAATCATGAAACTGTTCAAGTGTTCATATTGTGCTCCCTTAGCATAGAACGCCAGACCAGTTCATCCTCATATATTCCACCATCAGGAGAAACGCCTACATTTGGCGACCTTGACAGGACCGCTCCCTCTTAAGACTTTCCATTTTTTTAATATTACTTTTACATCTGCTTAATAAATTGGTCACAAAATATTAATATGTCACTCCTTCATACAATTTTAAATTTTTCTATTGATTTGAAATCCAGTGGTACGTGCATTGAAAAGGTAAACAAATCTATCTTAGGTGCTTGTTGAGATCTAAAAAATTGGCTCCGATCTCCGCAAGCAAGTCGCCTCGCTCCAAGTTTAAGCGCTACTCACCTACAGGCGATTTGGAGCAACCGGCTCTAAGTCGTTAATCGCATTTCCATACGAGCTTTCGCCGTTCTTATCAATTATCCAACTCACACGTCATTAAGCTATTCGTAACTAATGGTAATGATTAACTAATATTTATAATCCAAGTACCCAAAGCTCGTTGATTGCAATAAAATTAAATAGTCATATAAAGTACTATAATAATAACAATATTAGGACTTCACAATACGTAATGAAGTCAATAACCATTAAAACTGATATGATTGTCTTTATGCCATATTTGAGTAATGGTGTAACTCCAAAAACAGATCCTATTACCTATTGTTCTATTTCTAGTTTACAAATGACATTTAATTTATTCGTCCTCAATATCAAGTACGTCTTGCAACACGACGTAAGGACTTGCAGAATCCTGATATTACCAAGCTCAACGTGGTTAAGCACTGCGCGAGTTACCAGGCCGTTCTGCTATTTAATAAGTTGCCGATTCCATTAAAGTCACTAACTAATAGTTTTATTTTTAAAAAGAAATTAAGTGCTTTCTTGCTGGAGAAGTGCTATTACTCAATAGAGGAATTTTGTAATCCAAGCGTTTCTTAATGTATACATTGTTTTATTATTATTCTATTAATTTATTTGAAATTTGTTTTGATTCCATTTTTATCCTTTTTAATTTAATTTGACTTGTTACTTCATTTAATAATTATTTGTTAATATTAATCTTAATTTGAAATTTGTTATGTTAGTACTTAATTATAACATATTGTTCGTGAATAAATTACTAATGACTAACGTTAGGTATAAAAAAATTAAAACTTTCCTCAATTGTTTGATGACATTTATCATCTTTTCAGTTAAAATTAAGATGCAACAAACTAAGTATACACCACACGAGTATAGTAGTGTAAATATTACATTAAAAACCTTTTAAAATATTAAATTAATTTCGCACGTCAGTGAAATATGTTTAGAAAACAAATTTACTTTTACCATTTGGTTATGTGTATTTTTTTTGTGTTATTAATAATTTGACACCAGTACGTATAGATACTCTACTAATTTTCCCTGAAACTAAAGTTATTTTTTTCAGACAAGGAAATATTTTATAGAAGTATCATCTTTCCTCACCATCCTAATTTTATCCCAAAGGATGCCTGCTATAAAAGTATATCACGTACATAACATGGAACATATATTGTGTATTTGAAAGTGGTCTCTATGAATTTAAACTCTTTTCCAGGAGTTAGATGCCGAGAAAGAGAAGTCAGCAGAGCTAGAGAAAGAGTTAGAAGAGCTGAAGAGCCAAATAGAGAGGCACCACAGAGTATCCAAGCTGTTGATGGAAGAGGTGACTGCACTCAAGGAACATGCCGATAAAGACAGAGAGATGGCTGAGACGTGAGTACTTGCTTACTTGTACTTGCTTACTTGTACTTACTTGCTTTTACTTTATTTTACGTATAGATTTCAAGTTCCGGGGAAAAAATATATAATTAGGAAATTTAAAACATCTCCGATAGAGTAGATTGTAGCATTAAACAAGATGAAAGGCAAAATCAGGTGACTAAATGGCTAAGAAGATGATACAATTTAAGTGTCAATACTTGAAAGTCGCATACGCTAAGAGAAATATTTTGTAATTTAAGAAAGCCTTTTGATTGTGTGTTTTATCAATGACACTAACTTATGGTTAACAAGATGTTCTATGGATTACGTCATAAGGTTGAAAGATATTTTTGTAGAGAAAATAATGAGATTTTTTCTTGAGAACAAAGAAAATCGTAATTTTTATGGTATAGTCTATGTGGAATTCCACAAGGTGTTAATATAGTCCCTATGTTTATACATAAATTGACATATAAACAGTGAATTCGTTGATAGTAGAATCCTATTTAGTCAAATTATATTTCGTTGATTCCATTAAAGTCAGTGTTATTTACAACATTAGTCACACTATGAAATCGGGGCAATTTATAATGCGCTTGTTTGTTCTACATTTTTTTCCTTATAGACCTTCCTCATTATAATTTCAGATACAAATCCGAAGCTCGCGACGCTAAAAAGCGCGTCAAAGTGCTCACACATCAAAGCACTCTTCTCATGGGAGAGTTGGAGTTAGATGAACGGTTGAACATGCTGATAGGAGAAGTGGACAGCTTGAAGGATGCACTGGAGCAGCAGTCGGCGAGGCATCGCGATCAGATTGAGGACTTGCAGGTACGGAGTAGCTCAATATTCCAAAGTATATAAAGAAAAAACAACCACGGCGACACGATCAAAGGACTTAAAATTCCAAACACAGAAATAAATATACGAGTAAGTAGGAAAATTACGTTCTCGCTAAACTTTCTCTCTCAGAATCTAGAAGTCCTATGTTATCATGGTCTCGGCACCAAAGTGTAACTGGGTCGGGTTTAGTTTTTATTGGAGCCTACGATGTGCTCACACGTCAGATCACTCTGCCCATGGGTGAGGAGTTAGATGAACGGTTTTACATGCTGATAGGAGAAGGAGACAGTTTAAGGGATGCACTGGAGCAATAGTCGGCAAGGCATAGAGATCAGATTGAGGACTTACAGGTAATGAATTAATCTTGATAATCGTAATAATTATAGATTTGGTCAGAGTAAGAGGTGATCGAATTAGAATGCAAAGACACGCGTCTCTATAATATCTAGAATAGATCTAGAAATATTTAAATTAACCTACACCAGTGTCACTTATCCGATAATTATCACGAAGGATAATATCTTGATAATTTCGAACCCAGATTTAATGGTATTAACGAATTGCCCTATTAATGAATCCTGGTCAAGGCACCAAAATGTAACTTTCCTACTAGACTTATAATATAATTTATTCATAATTCATTGGCATCTCTGCATAAATATTATTTATGCAGAGATGCCAATGAATTATTATAATATAGAATATGCTGTCCCACTAAAAACATTTTCATGTAAAATGTTGCCCAGATGAGACCATATGGCTCGCACTGTCAAAAGTTATCAGATCTTATGTAGAGCTAAGCTTGTAACTCTACACGCTCTAACTATATAAGCCATGACTTCACAAACTCTACACCTTAGTCAAAACATGTGGTATGTGCTTCACTTAGCTCGTCTTGGCGGATTTAGATATATGATTTTTAGTATCCATTCCATTTGGCCAATATAGAAAAGAGTTTACCCTAAGATTTAATTTTCATCATTAATAATCTCGAGTAATAAATAGGTAAAAAACCTATTTTATGTAGTTGTGGCATTTGTTTTGTTTGTGTGCCAAGTTTTAAATATGTAATGTCTATTCGAACACCCTACAACTACATACAAGAGGCACTTTACTTAAGTTTTTTACCTATATGTTATTTGGTTTTGTACTTTCATTTGTCACAAGTTTCCTTGGAACTCATAACTATCATAAGTCATAATGTTATGTTGTGTGGATAAGGAAAAAGAGTTAGGATTGTTACAAATATATATATTTTTAAAATGTGTCACAGATTTTCACAAGTAATGTGATAATATTTTGATTGTGGTTACATATTTTCCTTGTGTGACGGTACACAATCGCATTGTCAGTAATACTAATATAATATTGCCCGCAATTACGTCCGCGCCAACTCTTGTATCGTTCAATCAATTTCGTCCCTTGAGGGGTGATTTGGAAAGTATCGTATATTTTAAACCCAGGTTATGAACTATCATTATCAGCCTATATTCGTCCCACTGCTGGGCACATGCCACTTCTCTTAGATGAGAAGGAGGGATGAACTATGTGCCGAATTTCATCCAGAGCAGTTTAGCCGTTATTGTGTACCATTTTGCCAGGCAGTGAGTATAGTGGTTGAAGATCGTGTTCATTGGCCTGGAAGTAGCAGTATATATGATGGGGTAGCAGGTAGATGTGGACTGTGGAATACACCCCAGAGGGGCTAATGGAAGTCCACACTTATATTAAATTCGTTTATTCGTATTAATCATACATACAACGGTTACAGTAGGTAAATTTGAAATACAGAATGTAAAAAATAATTAAACACTCACTCAGTCAGAGACTGAACTATCCTGAACACTGGCCGACCACAGTCGACTGACTTTTTGTTCATCTATACATATAACAAAGCTCAAGAGGGTCGAATATCTGTAAATGGAAGATATTCGAAAAAAAATTGGTTGGGGATACTTAGAATCGATAACAGAACACATTCCAACAGTTTTTAGAATTTTTGTCTGTTTATCTGATTATATTAACGCGCATCACGTGAAAACGGCTGAACAGATTTTGATGAAAACTTTACTAATCTGTCGAGTAAATACCTGGTCAGGTTTTAGGCTATAAATATTGTGCAGATTTGGGTTAAAAGGGGGTAAAAAGAGGGGTTGAATTTTGTATGGGAACTCCTATAATCCATGAGTTATACTTGATAACAAAGGAAAAACATCCTCATTCAAAATTTGTGAAATCTTAAGATAGAAACTGAAAAAAGTAAACTCAACTGCTGCACCGCGGCGCTGCCCAGTGTGCGCGCCAGCCACCACAGTCTCTTCAAATTTTGAACACTATTATGATATATTCCATTAAGTAACTGTGACTCTAAACCCAAATTTAAGTCCCGTTTTCTAGATTCAAAAACTATACATATAACTTTGTAATCCTATATAAAACATGCAATTATAATGTTACTTTTGCCGTTCACTTCATGTGCACTCACTTTATACCATAATCCCACTACTTAATATTATAAATGCGAAAGTTTAGATGTTTGTCACTGAATCACGCAAAAACGGCTGAACAGATTAAGATGATTTGTATGCTAATAGTTTATAATCTGAATTCACTTATATATACTATAAGTGTACTTTTGGTCCCGATGATCTTCCATCAAGGGGATATTAAATCGGGGATGCAAGTAAGGTGAAAAGGGTGGTTTAATCCTCATACGCCATTCTACGATTTAAGTTTCAGCCAATTGGGAGTATAAGCGGCGGCGGCTTTGGGCGTGTCAAGAAATTTAACTTAAAGCATAGCAGAATTGTAAACAAGTTGACGATTCATTATGTCAAAACCGAAGTATCATAATTCCTTCTGATTGTTGACGCTATTTTTGAGCACAAGCTTTTCGCAATAAGTTCTACTTTGCGTGTACATCAAAATGCATTTGCGATAATTTGGCATTGTTTTTATTCATATGCTTAAATACAAAAACAGCTGTTTCAATGCACACTTTGTATCGTCGGTGTAAATTGATTAAATATCTAAGATTAGCGTATTTAATCAATTTAATGGTATGTGCCTAGTGGCCACAGTCGTCTATATTGTAAACCTCTGAATAAGTATTCTTATGTATATTCGATTCCGCGCTTATGCGAGGGAATCGAGCTTGCTTCGCGATTCGCAAGTCATAGAGACTTATAAGCTAACTTAACCTAAGAAATGTTCGCTCCCGTGGATGGGGGGTTTCTGGACCCTTCCGGTGCAAGCTTGAGTATCGACGGGAGGCCTCCCGGAGTCTGCACGTCTGCTGATAAAGGGTTAAGCACCAACCACCACACACTTTTATTTTCAAATATTCACAAATCTGCGCCTGCCGACAAATTTTGTACTGCTCGGCCCAGGGGAACAATACGCGCGCTATCTTACACATTATTCAAAACGAGACGGATTATTCTCGATTCATTAATTCGCACCGGCTCGCGTGACTTCCAAAACATTTTTTCAAGTCTCAACCCACAACAAAAGGCATTACAATCATGGGTGCGTTCAAGCTAACTACTAGGCGCTTTGACGTTTTAAAAGAAGGTCCGATCGGGCCCGAATATCATCAATTTTTAAGTGTCATAGGCCTCATAGCAATAGTTTGTCTTACAATATTTAACTGTATTTCACAGTTGAAACTGGCAGAGAAACACGAAGACACAGATATTCTCCTTTGGGAAGAGAAGATCAGACTCGCTGAAGAAGACGCGCGAAAGGCTGTAGAACGAGCGGAGATAGCAGAGAGGAAGTTAATAGAAGAACGCAAGTTGGCGGAAGAGAGGAGAATAGTAGAAGAACGGAAGTCAGCTGAAGAGAAGAGATTGCCGCAGAAGAGAGGGAATCTCATGTCAAAGATCAGTTATTTTGAAGGTGGAGCGGAGAGGAAAGAGGAGAAAGAGAAAAGAGTGGAAGCAGTTGGTAAGCGATTTATAATGTATTGTGTGATACTTAGTTTGTGAGTTAATATTATTTTGTATGATGTAACTTTAGTTATTTAGGAGTTTTATGTGTTATGACTATTTTTTACTATTATAATACCAATTACGTACTTGTCTGTCGCATTGGGTAACCTGTAAAGATAGACTTAAGTTATTAAATAGGTAAATAAATAAATATTTTTCCTAATAGTACATGACGATACAAGGGTTGTACAACAAAGAAAGGCCGATATCGTAGATGTTTGAGGCCCGAGCCGCAGGCGAACCGTGTTTTGTACACAATTTTACGTCACCACTTGGCCATAAAGTGGGTTTTTCCGGACGCGCAGCGTGCGGAAATACGCGCTTATTGGCAAGGTGTGGTGTAAAATTTATTTTTATGTGTAAGAATTTTGTTCTCAAATCATAATTTACATTACACTACGTGGGGGACAAAAACACAAATTTAGGCATAGAAACTAATATTTTTAAATATGTTTAGATTTATTCAAACTTTTTACAAACAAAACATGCGCGGGTTAGTATGAAGTTTGTAGAGAAAAGTGACTAATGAGATCGCATTTTTTGTTTTTTATCGGTGTTAATCGAAATATGTACAGTCAGCATCAAAAGTAGCTACAAATTAGAAAAGTTTGATCCCTCCATATTCGTAGGTACTTTTGACGCTAGCTGTATTGATTATTTGTAGACTTTCAACCCATAATATTGAGAGCCCTGATACCTCTTGAATACAGAATACGAGTATAATGATTAATGATGCTTTTCTTTATTTTAACTTTATTACGCAGCTAACATAGCTGGAAGAAATAATATTTAGTATCTTTAGCGTTAGTCTGCTTAATTTTAAATTAATATAGAGAGAGCGTTCTGTAACCGATCGTGTTAAAAATGTGTTTCTTTAGTTCCAGCGCCGTCCATACCTCCCCCTCCCCCGCCCGCACCCCCCGCCCCGCCGGCCCCGACCCCTCCCCCCGCGCCAGTATTCTCCCCTCCCCCGCCGCCCGAGCTGCCCCCTCCCCCTCCGCCGCCGGCGCTGCCTCCCCCGCCGCCGCCGCCGCCACCCCCGCCGGCGGTGTTCTCGCCGACACAGGGCAGCGACATGGCGAACATGTTGGCCAACAAACAGGCTACTTTGAGGAAGAGCAAGCAGAATGGGGGTATGATACGTTTTATTAGTCTGTATGATTACTAACTACCCAACCTGTAAAAAAATAACACTCATCCAATTGATTGAGTTAAATCTTCGAACCAATATAAATTTTACTCCTACTCAACGTCATTTTTCAAGTTCTTATAAACCAAGTCCAAAATGTAACTTAAGATGTTATCAATATTAATTCCTATTTTCTAATTTAAATTCAAATGGTTTATAATGCATGTATTGTCTCTTGTTCCGTAAAAATATGGGGTATAATTCTTCGTAGACAATCGGAAATCCAGACCAGAAACTAAAATTTTAATAGTACAAAAAGCGAGCAACATCTAAGACTTACGTCTGTTACAAGCTTTTATTTAGTTTCACCTGTCCCGTTGTCTGTCTGTCGGTCTGTAATCAAATCTTGCAAGTTAAATTTGATCCACTTCCCGGTTTCCGATTGAGCTGAAATTTTGCATGCATGTAGAAATCGGGTGACAATGCAATATTATTATGACATAGAGCTGATCTGATGATGGAGACAGAAGGTGGTCATAGCAATTCCTAAACTACATAAGATAAACCCATCGTGTTTGGGCTCATTCGAACGGACTCAACAAGTAGTTTATGATTGTGGAAAAAGTACAGTCGGCAATAAAAGCTTGTACCAAAATTTCAAATTAAAGGGAAAAATTTAATGCTCCGAACAGGATTTAATTTGAAATTTTCGTTAGCAGCGTTACTGCTTTAGTACAAAATTAGCTTGTACCAAAATGTTTTTTTTTTATCATAAAACTTTTTATTAATAAAATAATTAAAATGACAAATGGAAATGTTAAATAATAAGTTGCCGTAGTAATTTGTCATATGTAATTGTCATTTTAGTCTATTCACTTGAATAAAAAACAGCCCACCTTCGGCAGTAAGTTTTCCAGAGAATTAGGTTGGGTTGCACCAAACCGTCTTTAATCGTAAGCTGTGTTCGTACAAATCTGAATGTATGGAAAGTTGGACAAGTTTCTATGGGGTGACAGCTGCCGGCGCCATATTTAACACTGACCTGTCTGTGATCGTAAGTTGGTGCAACTCAGTCTTAGTGTGCGCGGTAAAAAATTACCATTTAATATTAACAAACTTTGTCTAGGTGGACCAGCAATAGACTCAATAGTAGACCAGATTAAAGGCGGCAACTTCACCCTAAAGCGGCGCGATCAGAGCTTCCTCGAGAAGAAACCTAAGGAAGAACAGCCCGAAGCTGTAAAAGAGATGCTCACTATACTTGGCACGCTTAGGAAACGTAGGAGTGTGCATCGACCAAGTTTAGTGGGGCTTGGCGAACAAGCGTGACATGTGAGTATAGTTTTTAGTATTTGAAGTGGCCCCGCAATAAAGCAGCAAAAAATAAATAAATAAATATTGGTGGACAGTTTTTTACACAAATCGAACTAGTCCCATAATAAGCTTAATAAAGGCTTGTGTTATGGGTACTAGACGATATATTAAATAGACATATACTTAAATACATAGAAAACATCCAAGTGTCAGGAACAAATGTTTCTGCTCACTACAGAAACAAATGCCCTTACCAAGATTCGAACCCGGCACCTCTAGGTTCGGAGCAATAGCAACATTACTTTTAGTCGCACTTGCAGCGACTCTTCAAAGGAAGTAATGACGAGAGCAGTCCCAATCTTCCTCGTAGGTTATTAATAGTATTTTCGCGTTTAGTTTGTACTACGTTTTTGAAAAGCTGCTGTCACTTAGTGTGGGAATAAGTTAGATACCTTTTGTAAGATTCGTAGGCGCGTAATGTTGCTTTGTTCCATCCTTAAGGGTCCCCGTACACTCGACTAAACTCAATTCTCCATACAAACGTAGTTTTGTTCTCATTTTAAAACGCCGAGCTGAAATAACATGAAACTTTGTATACACAATGGGATCCGCCCTATCTAGGTCGGAAATTAGTTTCTGTTGCTACAAATTGTAATAGAAAAAAATACAGCGAGTTTAGTAGGTATTGTATGAAAACCTTAAAAATCGCTGTATTTTTTCACCATTATAATTTCAAGCAACAGAAACTAATTTCCGACCTAGATAGGCCGGATCCCATTGTTTATACAAAGTTTCATGTTATTCCAGTATGCCGTTTTAAAATGAGAGCGAAACTACGTTTGTATGGAGAACCGAGCTTCCTGCGGACTCTTAATACTCGTATAGTTTCCAAGTAGTTTTGCGCCTTCCTAATATGCATATTTTTTTTTCAGGTATTAAATCCGAGGCGAGAAATTAGTTATTAAAATTCTACCATAGACTAAAGTCTTCCGGTGACATATTGTCAATTATCAGTACATATCTGTGAGTACATTATTTACTTCCAACTGTATCCGTCACAATCTCAAATAGGAAAGTAAAATGAATTTTAATATATTGAATGTTCTTTCTCGAAAACTGGCACAAACTAAGCGAACGAAACGAATGAATGAATGAGATCTATTTTATTACGAATGTCGTAACTATTTTGACATGCACAAATACTTCCATTCAATTCATTCATTCGATCCATTCGCACCAGTTTTCAGAAATATAAACGCCAACTAAACTAAAAAAATGTTGCCATTAGAATAAATATTTATTCCAATTTTATAAGTAATGACATGACTTTAGTATTGTAGTATTAAATATTTTGGGCTATAAAGACATTTTTTGATAAATTTTACGCATTAAGGCTGGGTTGCACCAAACCGTCTGTAATCGTAAGCGGTGTTCGTTAAAATCTGAATGTATGGAAAGTTTGACAAGTTTCTATGGGATGACAGCTGCCGGCGCCATATTTAACGTTGATCAGTCTGTGATCGTAAGTCGGTGCAACCCAGCCTTAGCCAGCAAAGGCTGTTTTAAACATTCTGCATGCTAATGCTTTGCCATAAGGCTCAATTTAGCTCGCATTTTATATCTACTTTTACTATTTTAAAAGTAGTATATGCTATAATATGGAAATTTAATAACTACCAACTACTTTGGTTGGATATTTTATTTATAATATTATATTTCTATTTAATGATAAAAATGTATTTTGTATAAAGTCTCACTTGTTTTACAATTTTTCATATCATTAATGTACCACTCAAAAAATCGTCGTCAAGAATATTAAATTTTTTTTTAAATGTTTTTATTAATGTTTCCCCCTCGGGTTGGAAGGTCAGATAGCAGTCGCTTCCGTAAAAACTAGTGCCTATGCCAATTCTTGGGATTAGGTAGCGGACCCCAGGCATCCTTCAGGATGCAACTGTACTGGGAATAACGCTAGGATGATGATGATGATGATGTTTTTATTAATAATGGGATGGCGTTGATCCTATTCTAACCTGATGCAAAGTTAAGACAAGATGGAACACGCTCGCCCAGAAGATGCCTATTCACTCTTACCTTGAACACATCGAGGTTTTGTTTCCGGAAATACAGACGCCGGAAGAGAATTCCAGATTAAGACATTCTAACAAAACGTATACGTTTTTTTTATGATAGACTGACCAGATTGGTCTTAGGTTGGTATTCCACTCGTCCAATATCTTTGTCAAATCTTTGATCAAATTTCTTTGACAGAGGCCCATTCCATTCATCCAATATCTTTGTCCAAGTTTTATTTTTTTTCATGCGTAGCCATATTGATTTAACTGTCATCGGAATCTTTGATCAAATGTCGGGGTTCCATCCAAGTTTGATGAGATCATCCAATTTCTTTGATCAAAGATATCGGACAAAAATATTGGATGCGTGGAATACCTCCCTTAGTCTCACCTGATGGAAAGCGATGACAAGGTCTAAAATGTTGCTCGCTGGTTCAGTAATAGCCTATACACTGTTGTCTTGAAGAATCCCAGATTGTATGTATCAGGAAATACAGACGGCGGCAGCAAATTCCAGTCTTTAACATTCGCATGTTAAAGACTGCTGCTGCTGCTGTTCGCATTAGGAAAGAAGCAAATCGCTTCGTGCGAATAAATGGTAGACTGACAAAGTGACACGACCAATTATTTTGTTTGAAATTTCTGCAACATGACATGACAAGAGCCTTATTTACAATTCGCTCATGCGTACTTGGGTAACTAACGTCAATTTTTAGGGTTCCGTACCCAACGGGTAAAAACGGGACCCTATTACTAAGATTTCGCTGTCCGTCCGTCCGTCCGTCTGTCACCAGGCTGTATCTCAAGAACCGTAATAGCTAGACAGTTGAAATTTTCACAGATTGTGTATTTCTGTTGCCGCTATAACAACAAATACTAAAAACAAAATAATAATAATAATTAAGGGGGGGCGGCTCCCATACAAAAAACGTGACATTTTAGCCCTTTTTCATGGCTACCACTCGCCGAGCTAGATCTCAAGAACCGTAATAGCTAGAAAGTTGAAATTTACACAGATTATGTATTTTTATTGTGGCTACAACAACAAATACTAAAATCAAAATAATAATAATAATTAAGGGGGGCTCCCATACAACAGAGTAGTTGTTGACGTTTTTTGCTGTATTTCATGAACCGTAATAGCAAGGAGGTTAAAATTTTCACAGATGTTGTATTTTTATTGCCACAATAATAACAAATACTAAAAAATATATTTAAGGGGGGCTTCCATACAACTAAAGTATTTTTTTATTTCTGGAACGGAACCCTTCGTGCGCGAGTCCGGCTCGCACTTGGTCGGTTTTTTTGTTTCGATTTTGAGCCAAAGTTACCCAAAATACTTTCGTCCGTGAGATATAGAATGAATGACTTTTTATACAAGGATATTATTTCTTGATTTGACTAAAAATGAGACTTAACTATTGAATAGGTGATATTGATCTGATACTCTATTTTATGAATCCGATGTTATCGTTAAGTAATTAATAGGTTATTTATAAGTAATGTTATGATGTAACTGTAATATTATATGTAATAAGCTTCGTTAAGAGTCCCCCGAATGCTCAACTGAACTCGATTCTCCATGCAAACGTAGTTTCGTTCTCATTCCAAAATGCCGTGCTGAAATATTCTATACACAATGGGTTCCGCCATATTTAAGCCGGAAATCAGTTTCTGTTGCTAGAAATTGTAATAGAAAATAAAATACAGCGAGTTTTTGAGTTTTTAGGTCTTGTATGAAAACCTTAATAATCGCTGTATTTTTTCTCTACTATAATTCCAAGCAACAGAATACAATTTCCGACCTAGATTTGCCGGATCCCAAGGTGTATACCAAGTTTCTTGTTATTCTAGAATGCTGTTTTAAAATAAGAGCGTAACTACGTTTGTATGGAGAACCGAGCTTCCTGCGGACTTTTAATAACAGACAAATACGACGTGTCATATCCTCATTTTACACCATTAGATAGAGAAATATTTCAAAATTGTTCGTCATTTTTACCGTATAATACACGAGTTACCTTTGGTGCCATTTTCTGTCAAAATAAGACGAAGTATTATTGTTTTCGATGTAAGAATATTTTTGAACTTTTATTGAAATAAACGAATGTATTGATAAAAATGTATTTTATTTACATACAATACGTTACAAGTATAAACATTGAGCACATTTACCTGTAAATCAGTGTCAGAGTGGCCTGATGCATGTCTAATTACTAACTAGGTGCAAAGGAAATTGAACCGTCTCTACAGCAAATACGGTTCGTATATGAACGGAGCTGTTGCTTCCGCCGCCTTGCATCCTAATGGACGATTCCCACCAAACGGCCGGAGTCGGCGCGCACGGAGGGTTCGAATTCCTTCGACTCTGGTGGCGTGCGCGCCGATTCCAGCCGTTCGGTGAGAATCGTCCATAAGCTCGCAACAGATGCGCGATTTCATTCAAATATGTGATGCCTGTATTACGGTCCAAAATCCTTTACATTAGGTAGAATCCGCGCCTGCCTTAACTTCTTCAGCGCTACACTAGATTTCGTAAGTTGTGTCTCACAAGCCAGTCTTTGTAGCAAGACTGAAAATGAACCTTACATGATAACACGTAGGTTGATTTTACATCGACTTGTTGATATTAAGTCATGGCGTATGGGGCACTAAATGTTATAACTTTATATCAAGTCAATGACGGTGACAAAGTTAAGGCGGTTCATGAACAGCCGTAGCATAGTGCGAAACGATGTACCCTTTCGATACGGCATGGTCGTACACAAAATATATCCCAGTATGTCTGGTTCAGTAAACTGAAATCTGCTCTTCAGTCCTGGTATAATCCTAATTAATGTGTTAAAAACATCCGCAAATATCAGCCTAACAAAAGAACATACCCTGCCCCCGCCCGTCTCCTCCGCGCGCTCCAGTACTACATGATATATCGCAACATGCTTCCGCCGGTTCAATGGTTGCATATGGAACATGAAAGAGGATTTAATATATGAATATAGATAAACTAGTGTATGCAACTGTACATAATCCGGCATTAAAACACTTGTGTGACCTTATTCGCCTGCGGCTCGTTCCATAAAACCACATTCGTGTTTTAATGCTCCTAATTATGTAACAGTTGCATTAATGCATTGATGGACAGTAGAGGCCTATAGGCGTAATTCTATTGTTATTTCTATTGTGTCAGGAATAGTGTCCATCAAATTGTTAAATTCTACAGGGTGTGGCCTGTAATAGGAGCAATAAATTTAAAGGACGCTTCCTTGGAGCATCTGCAGTAACCTCTTGTGTCCAAAAAAAATTTATCTTTTTTCAATTGGGAGAAATTTTTATCTAAAGTTATGACCTCCAAGTAATGGATCTTGCCACCCAGAGATTATAGCGCGGCAGTCAATGCTGATTTTGAGGTTACTTCAAGTCATAACTCATAATCGCTGCCGCATTTTTGGTTTAAAAGAATATTTTTGGGTTTTTTTTTTATAGTTTTTTACTGTTTTTTGAAAAAAATGTTATTAATATCACTCCAGTAGAGTTTTAAAGTACATATAACAACATTTGCGAAAAAAAAACGAAAAAAAATTTTTTTCAATTAAAATCATTTCGAAATAATTGCTGGAGAGCTCAATAGTGTACCGTTTAATTTTTTGCTCCTATTACAGGCCACACCCTGTATAACAGAAATGATGCTCCTAACCCCGAAAGGACTTATGACAGTTATGACTGAAGATCAAAAGTATACGAGAGAGTGCAATGTGTCCGGCTGTTAAAGTGAATTTTGTTTGCCCTAATCCAAGATATAGTGAATAAGTTGAAAACGAGTATACTCGGCACATATTCGACGACCTGTTTAGCCTAGTTGGTAGTGACACTGCCTCCGAAGCTAGAGGTCCCGGGTTCGAATCCCGGCCAGGGCATTATTTGTGCATTTAGCACGGATTTTGTTCTTGGGTCTTGGATGTTCTCTATGTATTTAAGTATGTATATCGTCGTCTAGTACCCATAGTACAAGCTTTGCTTAGTTTGGGACTAGGTTGATTTGTGTAAGATTGTCCCCCAATATATATATATATTTTTTATTGAGCGTCGGCGGCGTTTCAAAAAGTACAGACACGTTCTACTAATGATAATAGTGGTTGTGTTGCGGATATTCGCATCCGCATCCGCAAAAATCAATCCGAATCTTATGCGGATGCAGATGATAAATAAGTCGGTACATGACCTAAATGGTCGCGTACAGTACGGTTTCAGAGGAATTCCTCCCTCGGACGCTCCGATTGTGGAATGAGCTCCCTGCCGGGGGTTTCCCGACGGACTACAGTATGGGGTTCTTCAAGAAAGGAGTGTATAAATTCTTAATGGGTCGACAACGCGCATGTGATACTCCTAGGAATTGCAGGCGTCCATGGGCTGCGGTGACCGCTTACCATCAGGGGGCCGTACGCTTGTTTGCCACCGACGTGATATTAAAAAAAAATTAACGACTTAGCGGCGGCGCATGCGCCGCACGTGCTAGATATTTTCGCCAACATAATATAACTAATAGGAATCTCGTAACGTTTTTGTGATTTGTCGATCGAGCGCTTACGCCTATGACAGACATTGACTAGACTTTAAAGAAGTGCGGCAAGGTTACATCCTTGATTTGGCTAAGAAAGTGGTCTACCAGTTCTACGAATTTTGAACCATAGTAATTTACAAATAATAGAGTCGAAAGTGCTAGACCACTTACTTCACTGACTTTGCCTTAACGGCGACTAGAGGATATTAATATAAATGACATGCATTAGAATTTAGTCCTTATCTTAAACGTCATAGGATCAAAATTACAGCAATACACATAACTACTGTCCGTGTAAGAACTTCAATGGTGCGTCCGCTGTTAGGTCTAAAAAAGTTTTTCCACCACTCTAATAAGCATTCGCGTCTGAAAAGAGATTTATGGGGATTAGACACACATTTTACAAGCTTAATACAGAATGATTTTATTTTACAAGTTTTTATTGATTCCCGTTCCTTCAAGCATAGAGTATGTAAATTTCCCGGGAATTCCCGGGAAATTGCATACAAATCGGGACCGGGACTGCAAACCCTATTCAAGCATAAAATATAGCCGTGTATAGCTTTTCTTATGAGGCCCATAGTAAGCGACCACGTTTCAGTGCCATATGTCATCACTGGCAACACACACTGGTCCGAGCTAGTGAGGAGAAAAAGCTTTTTCTCCTCACTAGCTCGGAAAGCCGTCTTTTATCCTTTGATACAAGCGGGTAAAAACGCATTTTATCCACAAGTGGGGAAAGTAATTTGACCTTGGAGCGTGTTTGAGTAGCTTTTGACAGATACCAAAACGTAAAACGCTCATAATAATGGTTCGTTTGATATCAATTATCATTAAATAAATGGTTTGAGAATTTAATAAAAAATACCAAATTTAGCTTTATTTAATGATTTAAGTCGTAAACCTTAAAAAAATTCTGTAACGAACATCTTTTTAATAATGATATTGAGTATAATTGTAAACGCACAAGTTGAGTCGATGCAATTTCCGAGCTAGTGAGGAGAAAAGTTTTGTGTTACACACGGGTGCAAAGTTGTATTTTACTTCTCGTGTGTTGAAACACTCGCTACGCTCAGGATTCTATTTTAGAACCACTCGCTTCGCTCGTGGTTCAACTATAGAATCCTTTCGCTGGCTCGTGTTTCAATTCCACACTCACGGGTAAAATACAACTTTGCACCCTTGTATAACAAATAACTATTGTCTTGAGACACTGCGGAATATTGGACGAAAAGATGTGCCGTAGCTTCCCGAACGCTGCCCAGCCGAGTCGGATTCGACGATTAACCTCTTTCTCGAAGTTGGACCTACCTAACTGGACAGTCTGTCCTAGGTATATGTAATCGTCTACAACTTCGAGCGTAAAGTGTCCGATTGTTACGGGAGTTGGTGCTACATGGGCATTTGACATGATCTTCCTTAGACCAACTCGCTCGGAGGCTTTACTGAGGTCATTGAGCATTGTACTTAAATCCTCCATGGTCTCAGCCAAGACTACTATATCGTCAGCAAACCGAAGGTGAGTGAGGTAGTCGCCGTTTATGTTGATGCCTAGCCTTCTCCAGTCCAGAGTCTTGAAAACATCCTCCAGTGCAGCGGAGAACAGTTTAGGAGAAATAACGTCTCCTTGCCTGCCTCCCCGCTGCAACGGAATATAGGCTTTGAGTTCTGGTCCTGGAGTCGGACTGACATAGTGGCGTTCTCGTACAAACACTTCAGTACTTCGATATAGCGGTAGTCCACTTGGCACCATTGGAGAGATTGTAGTACAGCCCACGTTTCAATCGAATCGAAGGCTTTCTCGTAGTCCACGAACGCTAAACAGAGGGGCAGGTCTCGTCAGTCTTCTGTATAACCTGACGGAGCGTATGGATGTGGTCTACGGTGCTAAAGCCTCTTCGGAAACCGGCTTGTTCGGGAGGCTGGAGTCATCTAGCCTGCGCCTGCCATGTATATATTTATTATTTTTATTAGTCTGTAGTATATGTATATATAGTATTATTTTGTAGTTTGTAGTATATAGGCAATAGCTATATATTTATTTATATATAGATACGTTTTTGTACACGTGTTAGTTTGTCTATCTTTTGGTTCCTGTGTCACTCAATTGCTCAAAGGTTAACTGGAAGAGATCCCTTAAAGGGATAAGTTCGCCTTTGTACCGATAAAACCGAATTTGTCTGTATTTCTACCTGTGTTTTGTGTACAATAAAGTATCTACATACATACACACATACATACTTACGTAGAACTCATAACTAGACAAGTCGCTTACACATAGGTACAATCCATAATCGAGTAAAATCTATGGTCTTCTTCTTGCGCCAAAGGAATAAAAAAAAAACAAATAATTGTCTATTATTTATTTATGTCATTTTAACAAGTGCTTTACAATACTGGACGGACATTTATCATAAGATTCATAAGACTAATGTAAGTACAAGAAAAAAATATTGAGAATAGCATTTTTTGAAAAATTTATCAATAAAAATATACGACAAAAAAGCAATAAAAACATAATTAATTACAAAAATTGACAATCTATAAGTTTTACAGATATTAAACAAAACAGAAATACTAAGTACAATACAAAAACACATCAGTTTCGTAGCACCTAATTTCAGTCAAATCATTAAAAAAAAATTAAAAAAACATCCATCTCTTTCTTGCAGATCGTTTTCAGATAGAGATGAGTGAATATCAGCTACATTGCCACTGACACTATTGGCCAAAGTCTGCAGACCTGTGTCTTGTAACAGCATTTTTGCCGCAACGTAACGAAAACGTCTCCGTAGACCCACGACTAAAATGTGACGTAATGGGCTTTGTAGGTTAAGAGACAAGTATAGTTGAAATTATTTAAAATATTTAACTTTAAAAAGACTGCCATTAGATTTTGACCCTCTCTATTATATCTTAAAGTCGCTTTTTGAACAGACCAACTTGTACAATTCCGTCACAAATGATTATCAGTATACTCTATCAGTGTCAAGACTTTGACGAAACTCTTAAAACAATTATAAATACAAACATACATACATATAGACTGCTAAAATTATATCCCGAGTCTGGTTAGTCTCAGAGTTCTCGTATACAACAGGTAAATTACTTTTCTCAAACATGCAATGAAATATTGATGTTATGTTCCTTATAATAGGCTGCGAAGTGTGACGTTTCAGGTGCGGCTAGGACAAGAGCTCGTTAATGCAATTTCATACAAATGTTGCAGGCCTAGGCCGGCAAAGTCCTCTTTTTTAATTTCCATTCCACATAAATTTGTGGCAAAGGCATCATGACATTCTGCCACTATGCGTATTAAAAATAAAACTTTGATTTTTTTGTTGTTTATTTCATTGCATGTTTGAGAAAAGCACTATACATACCTCGGCGGGAAATATGGGGCTGCCGGCCTTAGACCTATCCGGCCTCGCTTCGCTCAGCCGTCTATATGTCTTCGGCCGGCAACCCCTTTTATCCCGGCCTCTGTAGTAATGTACTATTCTAGACGTTTTTGTATTAGTAGTTGTGACCTCTGTAGCCAGCCTCACACACACGCATACGTGTGTCTATGTACGTCAACGTGTACGTGTGTCCCTGTAAATATACAAATACTACTACAAATGCAAAAACGTCTCGAATGTAATTTACCTGTATTTTAATCTAACAATATATTATTGATATATTGTGTATACGATATATTAAATTAATTAACATTGGAATCTTGGACCGACGCCGCCTCGCCACCCCAAAATGGTCGCTGATACAAAAATATAAATAAAATTAATTTGTATAAAATTTTTGACAACCTCTATAGTAATTTAGGTTGTAGCTACTTTTACAATACAATACAATACAAATACTCTTTTACATTAGTTAAGTATCTACGCTTCGATCTAAGTATTCAATAAAAATATCTACTTTGTAAAGCCGGTTGACAACCTTATTTCACTATAAAATCTGCTATTCTTAGAAATAAAAACATCGTATCTTAGTGCTAAAACGAGCTCTTTCAGTAGGGTTGTCAACCGACGGTAATAACTTGCATTATTGTGTCTTTCAAGTAAAATTCCTTTTTCGTTGTCAATAAGGCGATAATTCCGTAACAAATTAAGTAATATATGTTGCAATTTAGTTTTTCCTCTGGGTTGGAAGGGCCGACGGCAGTCGCTTTCATAAAGCTATTGCCTACGCCGAATCTTGGTATTAGGTGCCAAACAGGCCTTGAAATAGCGCTATTTTCGCATATCGTTATGATTTATAACGCTACTTTGCCAATAAAACGCTTTACTAAAAACGATATTTGGCACGCATTTATAGCGATATCCATTATATCGTTATAAATAAATAGCAATACATATATAGCGATATTTTGTAAAGCGCTATAGTAACGTATAGGCTATCTCTGTCTCGCACACAGTCTCGCTCTTACGTGCGCTGTGACATTTACGTCAAACTCGAGCACGTCATTGTCGCCACCGCCACCATCTTAAACGATATTATAACGTTATAATAACATTATCATATAGGGTCATAATTTTCATTTTGTTATGATATGAAGTATCGTTATGAGGAATATCGATTATGATTATGACGAAATTTTAAATACTAACGAAATATATCGTTATAATATCGCTTATTTTCATAACGTTTTAAAGGCCTGGTGCCAAAGCGTACACCGGGCTCCTCTAGGACACAACTGGGAAAAGACTGGGTAGATGATGATAAACTTTGTAATATTTGACTATCCCACGCGGTTTGTTGGTGCGCCGTGCCACGGACCACGTTCGGTGTACCGCAAAATCGCCTCCGTCCCGCAACGTCACTACGCCGCGCTCTGTGTGTTTCAAGCTTTAACGTTGATCGGTCAGTAATTGTAATTCGGTGCAACCAGCCCTAAATCTCCCAAAGTAACCAACCCACGACCCACAACTTATAGTGCAAGTTATTACAAGTTTACAATACTAAATCAAAAGCAACATACACATTTAAACACTAGGCTAAAAATGTACCAAAATACTTCTACAATACTGAATCTGCATATACAATACATAGTCTTAAATACAACCTTTCTAAAAGCACTCATTACATTAGTCACATTGGTCCTAATGATAAAAAAATCTGTAAAACTACACGATTTTATCGCTATCTCAATACGTACAAAAATTTACTGGGAATGTTAAAAAAATCATTGCTTCGACCTCAATTCGAACCTTTCGGCAGACTTGGCCCATCGCTCTCAACCAACTATTAGATAAAAAACTTAAGAGAAGGACCTGTCTTTTTTTATGACAGACTGACCAAGTGACCAGCGATTGGCTTTAGTCTCACCTGATGGAAAGCGATGACAAAGGCCTAAGATGTTGCTCGCTGGTTCAGTAATAGCCTATTCACTCTTGTCTTGAAGAGACTAACATTGTATGTATCAGGAAATACAGACGGCGGCAGTCAATTCCAGTCTTTAGCTGTTCGCATTAGGAAAGAAGAAACAAATCGCACATTACATTACATATTTAAAATGCAACACAAAACAAACGTCTATCCAAACACGTCACAACTACATACAACAGGTCGTCTTCTTAAGTTTTTTGCCTATATACTATCGAAACGATTGATCGAGTCAATGAATTCATCAACAAGCTCCCTCTTATTTCACCTTAAGCCGGATTCATGTTTGTCTGACTCTGGTCGGAATCATTTTAGTACGGTTAGATTCACATAAATTTAAAACGCTCTGTCTGACGTGACAGTTTGTACTGCATCCTGGCGTCAGAGCGTCAGATAGTACGAATCTAGATTTAGGAGCGTGTAGTGACATCTACCTTGAAAACTTGGGCTCCATTAACCCCTGACCACCAAAAGTCATAGACGTGTAACATCTGGAAATGACGGAAAGTCGTAAAACACGGATACTTTATTTCATGTCGTAAACATTTGTCTCGCTGGATAGCAATGAAATCGTGTATGTTTAATTACGTTCACTGGTCTTCTTAATTAGAATAATTAAGTGAATTTTAATTATTACCAAATTCGGTAGCATTGCATAATAATGACCTTTTCATAGGCAAAAAAAACTGAGATAAAGCCCCTCTTGTATTGTAGTTGTGGCGTGTTCGAATAGAAATTAGCACAAAGTACATATTTAAAAATAGTAACAAACAAAACAAATGCCTATTCGAAGAGACCACAACATGCAAGATGGGATTTATTTACGTTTTTCATCTATGTTAGTACTGATTTATTTTACCATCTTATTTATTCTAACAAAACGTCGCATATAAATCGCCACAAAATATTATTAAGGCACGTCGTAAGGATTCATATTTATCTAACGTGTCATAACGCGGTAGAACAATATAGATTTCATTCTGAAACGTTCTGACGTGACAGCCTATACTGTTTAGCTCTGTCAGCCGTCATCAGTTCATCCTACAGGAGCTTAAAATCAGATTGACCTAGAGAAGCTGATGATCTTAGGTCAAATGGACTCCAGAAAACTTTACAAGTACACACTATAATACGACAAAATTGTACAATTTTCCATAGAAAAGGTTGACAAGTTTGTCAAATTGTACGCTTGTACAATTTTGTGGTATAGGCCCCCAGGCGTGCTCAAGGTAGCACCCACGAGATGGTCTGATGTTAAGAAGGTGGTTGGCGGCAGTATGCAGCGTGCGATCCACATGACCTTTGACGGCATCCTATGGAGACAGAGCATACGCGGTCGTGATCCTCAGTACCAAGGAAGAAGTCAGGCGTATCACGTCAAATAAATATGATTCCTACTTAAATCATCAGCTATCTACACGAAACTACGATTCGAAAAGTCAAGTCAGTTCTTCGTGGTACCATACTCCCAAATAGCTTACGTGGAGTGCTTTCTCATCAAGTTAATGACGTTGTCTTTGTTCCTCTGAATCCAGTCGAGGTTCACTCTGGCCTTCTCTATGCCTTGCTTCACGGCTAGCTTCGAGGCTTCCAAGTATTTGCTATTCTGCTCCGCCCAGGCTTGGAACTGAAAGGGACATTTAACATTTAGAAAGAACCGACTGATTACCTATAGTTCAAGAGAAAAGAAGCAGATCATCTGAAGAAGAATCTTGCAGAAGACCACAGCCATAATAACATCACTATTTGCTCTGAAAATCATGTGGTGTTGTGTTCCTGGTGAGGTGAGTGAGGTCGTTAGAGTTCCCGATATGTTTTGAATGAGGAACCTGCAGTTGTGCCCTAAATACAATCTCACAAATTCTACCTCTTTTTACCGACTTGAATAGAAGGAAGGAGGTACTAAGTTCATCTGCATGTTTGCTTGTTTTTTTTTAATGTATGTATGTTCCTCAAAAACTTTTGATCACGTTGGCCGATTTTGATAATTCTTTTTATGTTTCAAAGCAGTTACCCCAACGATTGGTCCCATATAAATTTAGTGAAGGTCTGATGATGGGATCTAGGAGGAATCGAGGGAACTACTCGTATTTGATAGGCACGCATATGCCGATTTCGGTATTTTCTGTAGGTAACCAAGCATTGGCTCACGGAAACCACAAATTCTGGCATAGCAGGTACAAAATTGTAGTCGGTTTTTTTTTTGTATAAATTATTAACTAGTACAGAAAAGTTACCTCTTCGAGTTGCTTCTCTGTCGTGAACTGCTCCAACAGGGTCTTTATGATTCTCCCGATCCTCGTCTCGGAGCCGGAGAACCTGTGAAGCAAAAAAATATAGTTAAATTGAAAAAAAAAACAACGAATTTTGTATGGGTTGTCTTTATAATTGAACCTACTAACATAAAGAGTCGATATTAGAAAGGATTTTTTTATGAGACATGCTTACACTAATCGACCTAGTCCCAAACTAAGCAAAGCTTGTACTATGGGTACTAGACGACGATATACATACTAATATAGTTAAATACATACTTAAATACATAGAAAACATGCAAGACACAAGAACAAATATTAGTGCTAAATGCACAAATAATGCCCTGGCCGGGATTCGAACCCGGGACCTCTAGCTTTGAAGGCAGTGTCACTACCAACTAGGCTAAACAGGCCGTCAATTATACCTACTAGTTAGGATTATACCTCGAGATTTTTTAATTTTCAATTTCAGAATCCCAAACTGAATCGACAAATAAATCTATATAAATAATTACTAGTTAAGGTTATACCTCGAGATTTTTTAATTTTCAATTTCAGAATCCCAAACAGAATTGACAAATAAATCTATATAAATAATCGAATCCGCTACAAAATTTCACGAGAATCGGTTGAGAAATGCAATAGAGGAGAACAGCCGGATGGACATCCAGACATACGAAAGCATTTTTGCCCAAGCTGAAACGGAGGCCTTTTTTATTATAAATGGGATTGCTCTTGGATGGCCTTCGATCAATTACAGATAAAGTTTAAGTTTAGTTTTAATAAGATTACAAATATTGAACTGATGTCGTCCAAATTGATGATATTAACGACTAGCGATGCGTATTAACCTGTGAGGGAATTCCCTTACCATATTGAAGCCTACTGTCAACTATGATACAATATAATAATACAAGGTGACACTCCGGGGAAATTCAGTAGTGTGGTTAGGTGGTTACACAAGTCTACGTCATCACTTGTATCGAGTTCTGCGACCGTAAGTGTGAGTTGCTGTCAGTGTTGTATTATGTTGAAAAATTTAATGCCCCTAGCAGGATTCGAACTCGCGATATCTGGCATACGCGGCCAATCGCTCTAGCCTCTGAGCTACCGGAACAATCAAGCTCGGGCACGAAATCCTTCACTAGTTCTCTCTTATAAAGTCTTAGGGAGGCGTTTGCTTAATCCAAAATTAATTAAGTATATCTTGTATGAATGATGACGGCAGAAAAATATCCTTCACTGGTTGTTTTGTTAAACACAAAATAAAAATAAAAAGTAAAAAAATACAGTATACAGACACAGTACACTATACACACACACGCACACACACACACACACACACACACACACACACACACTATAAAGTTACAGTTACAGTGTGAGTGAGTTGACAGTGACGTAGGCTTGTGTCTGGAGTAGCAGACCTTGTTTCCTTAGACCAAACGGCCAAGCCACCATATCAGCCCTAGGACGTCCACTGCTGGACATAGGACTCCCCCAATTTCATGGGGGGTAAATGCCATAATCGCCACGCTTGTCATGCGGGTTGGCGATCGCAGTATTTCCACCGCACTCAAGGAATGCTGCTGCCCATTCCCCGGTCGGCTGCGGTCCATTCCAACGGTCAAGCAAAGGCCCTTAAATGACACTTCTCTACACTGATGCGTTATCATCATCATAACTAACCTGCGATTGATCTCAGCGATGCGGTTGTAGATGAACTCCCTGGCGACGTAGAAGCCGACGGTGGAGCGAGTCACGGCGCTGATGACGCCGATAGCGTCCTGACGACGCACGTCAGAGCCCTCCGTGATCGCCCACTCCAGGTACCTGCGAAACGTATTCGAGTCAATCAATATTTTCCTTGTTGTTATTCTGTCCCGTCATCCAGGAGACAACAGTAACAGAGTTTCTTATAAAAAATGTTTTAATATGGACTTCAAGCATGCTCCAGAGATGGCCCACGTCAGAATGATTTTATAATGGGGGCCAAGAGTCAGAGGAAACAGCCATTCACATCCTCTGCTCGTGTGGACCACTTATCCACAAAAGAAGTATCTACCTAGGGAGGCACCTCATGCAACCGGAGGACATACAACAAATTGCAGCCCAAAGAGTCTGGAAATTCTTGGAAGCAGTGAGTATAAGCAACGAACTATAAGGGCTGCCATAATAGATCAATTACTGATCGAAGCGGCATAAAAATACCAACAGAGCCTTACAGATTCTTTCCGTTGTGTCGTTTTAAATACGATTTTGACATTACCCATTAGTCTTCCACATGTTTGGGTACTCACATGTTCAGGATCCACACCTCCTTGGTGCATGCCAGCGCGTGCAGTATCGTCTTCAATGCTAGCCACGTTGGCGTGTCTCCTTTCCGTTCCATCAAGTCAGCTCCATAAGGTACTCATACAGCAGTATACTCACATATTCATGTTCCTCACATCCTTGGTGCAAGTTTAATGGCATTACTAGTCGCTACTTTACCCACGTAAAATCCGCAATTAGTCTGCTTGAGACTTCCAATCCCTGTTTTCCAGGGGAGGAGGGATAGACGTTAGTATATCAGTTATTCCCGCATTGGCTTACACAGCCATTAAGCCAGCAGTTTTTTTATGATAGACTGACCAAACCCACGATTAGCCTTAGTCTCACCTGATGGAAAGCGATGACAAATCCCAAGATGTTGCTCACTGATTTAGTAAATAGCCTATTCACTCTTGTCTTGAAGAGACCCAGATTGTATGTATCAGGAAATACACCGACATAAAACACGCTGCCTCCTTACTGCTTGTATATTCTGTAATTTATTCAAAGGTGATTAATGACTCACATGTTCAGGATCCACACCTCCTTGGTGCAGGCCAGCGCGTGCAGGATGTCGTCCTTGAGGCCGGCCACGTTGGCGCGGCGCTTGCGCTCGAGCAGGAAGCGCCACTCCACCACGCTGCCGCGCGCCGCGCCCACGCAGTACACCGTGCGCCGCAGGTCCAGGGGGATCCTGGGAATAACAACAACACATTAACTCACGCCTGGAAATAATAACAACACATTAACTCTATGCGTAATGAGAAATATGAACTCCTGCAACTCATTACGCAAGGGAAGATCCAAGGAAAGAGACCACCCGGAAGAAGGCGCCATTCGTGGCTGAAGAATTTTCGCACTTGGTTCAACTCGAGCAAAAGGTCTTTATTCCGCGCGGCCGTGTCAAAAGTCCGTATAGCCCATATGATAGCCGACCTCCGGTAGGAGATGGCACTTGAAGAAAAAGAACTCACGCCTGCACTCTTTTGGGCCACCACCACCACCACCATATAAGCCGAAGCACCTCCACTGCTGGACATAGGCCTCCCCCAATTTCATAGGGACTAAATGCAATAATCGCCACGCTTGGCATGCGAGTTGGCGGTCGCAGTATCCCTCCGCACTCCAGGGATGCTGCTGCCCAGCCTCCGGTGGTCTTGGTCGTAGTTTTAGAACATACCCGGGTACTCTTTTGGACATGACGTTTAATTTACTATTTCTAGCAATTGTAGATTTACAGATACCGATTTTGTGTTTTTTATTGCAACGACTGACAATGGCATACAATTAGCTTACGGCCTGCCTGATGATAAGCAAGAAACTCTAGCCTATGGACACTTGCAATTCCAGAAGAAACACAAATGTATTGCAGACCCTCTATTGACTTCAGGATGCGTAGTGTTGGCAGCTAGAAACACTAAGGGAGCGTGATGACCATGTAGTCTATACAACAGTAGACTCCACGAGTTCACAAGTGTAGGTCTGTTTCCACAAGTAAAACGTACAAACAGATCCCAGTGCGGTTTTTGTCGGTTGTACGATCTATATACTGGATCTGATGGAACTAACGGATTGCCCTCATCAAGGCTTATCCAGTGCTGGAAGACCTCAATAAACTTATCTTCGCAGCAAGGAGCCTTCGTGCGGCACGCCCACTCCTCATTACGCACTAATTTATCTTTTTTTCTATACCATATATAGGAATGGGATGGGAGGATCTTCGTGAGAAGATCTTAGAGATGATGACTTGATGAGACTCACGGGTTGTCCTCATCAGGTGTGTCCGAAGTCATCCAGCGTTGGAAGAGCTCAATGGCATTCTCCTCGCAGCCGGGAACCTTCATACGGCACGCCCACGAGCTGGTCATGACCTGAAATAGAGACACAAGACAAAATCTCCACAATTCTTTCCTCTATGATTATTCTTTATATGAAAAGTTGTTGGAGCCGGGTATGTCCTAAAACTACGACCAAGACCACCGGCGGATGGGCAGCAACATCCCTAGAGTGCGGTGGAGATACTGCGATCGCTAACCCGCACGCCAAGCGTGGCGATTATGGCATGTACCCCCCGTGAATTTGGGGGAGGCCTATGTCCAGCAGTGGACATCCTTTGGCTGATATGGTGGTGGTGGAAAAGTTGTTTAAATAGGTCGTTCACTATCTTTTTAACATTTTGATTATCAGCGTATCCAATCCGAGGAAGTAAGTTTTTTACTCGTGTGCTTGTCTTGGTAAACACTGGATACTGGGTACAAAAACCACTGTCTCACATTCGAGACGCTGATAAGTAATCTACAGGTTAAAGGAACTATAATTTAAAAGACGTCTTCACAATAGAGTAGTCCGGGCACCTTGTTCTCTCACATGTATCTGATGGCGACTGTACAACGTGTACTGAGTGTCCCTGTACCGATATCGTCAATCGCGTTCGGGTGAAATGCACCTCGGAGATAAGCGAAAGCGGAGTTTAGCCGATGCGGCAAGAGGGACAGGCTAGCTAAAGGATCCGTTTGAAGTAGTGATGTTATTATTGCTACAGTTCCTTGTAAGTTGAAGCTAATTCTTCAAGTAAGCTCACCTGCATCTTAACACTATTGAGCTGATCATCATCAACAATGGCCTTCTTGGACAGCCCGCCAGCTCTCATGTACGCCGCAGCCACGAGCCCACGCATAAACTTCTGGTACGCTCCGAACTCTGGGGACCGTTTGATGACGTTTTCGATCTTCGCGAGACCGCGGAGCCCGGTGGAGAGGGGCAGGTAGTCGGTTTCACGGTTCAGGTATTTGACCATGCTGTAAAGAAAGAAATATCAAATACACTTCAAACCCCCTACCCTACCTAACATGCAAAAGTTACTTTCGACAGCAAAAAAAAAACTACCCTGATAAGTGGTTAAAATGTTCAACACTATTTCTTATTCGTTCATAATGAAGATACTGATCAGTGTTCCAGTGTTGACTATAATACGTGGGTTGTTGGTTTATATATATATTATTATACAAAAATAATCTTTTCTTTGCCTTCCAGCGCCGTGGAACCTTCAATATGGGTAACAAAAGTCTGATTGTGTTGCCACTTTGCGCTAGGTCCCTGTACCTAACGGAGGAGAATGCCTTATATATGCTGGTTTAACGTCGCTGGAGACAACATGAGCATACATTGCCTTGACTAAAAAGGAGCGAAATGACTCTCAATTTTGAGGCGAAGATGCAGAAAAGCCGACCCTGGATTTCGAAGCCTATGCTGAAGAAGATTTTCACGAGCAACACCAGTGTATGCTTCTGATTGTTTCCATTATTTATGGATTTCATATCCAGTGCGACCACAGACCTCCTTGTTCTACAAGAGATTTTACATACATCATCTACTAAACTCAACAGAAATTATAACTAGTTTGCCTTAATGCCTGAAAACTGGTTCAGGAGCGGATTTTGTTCAGGGGGATGGGCACCTAAGACCTGCTTGCATTGCACTCCCCCTCCCGCTACCTAAAGCAGGTCCCTGTACAAAATCCTGAATCCTCGCCTGTACCGTGATTGGTGTACTTACCTAAGCGCAAGATCATAGTCCAGTATGTTGGTCCAGGCGAGCTCGAGCGAGTCACTAAGCAGCTGCACTCGACTGAGCACTGGAATGCTCGAGTACTTGTCGCTGTTCACCGTCTTGGCAAGGAGACGCCAGTTTTCAGCGTCGTAGTTTATACGGTATGGGGCTGGGAAAGGAATGGACATGTTACAGGCATACATGTTAAATGTAAACACCTTAGAACCTAAATGGTCGCGTACGGTACGGTTTCAGAGGAATTTCCTCCCTCGGACGCTCCGATTGTGGAATGAGCTCCCTGCCGAGGTTTTCCCGTCGGACTACAGTATGGGGTTATTCAAGAAAGGAGTGTATAAATTCTTAAAGAGTCGGCAACGCGCATGTGACACCCCTAGGAGTTGCAGGCGTCCATAGGCTGCGGTGACCGCTTACCATCAGGCGGGTCGTACGCTTGTTTGCCACCGACGTAAATTAAAAAAAAAAAACTTATTGCTAATATTTTGTGGGTACTTTAGCAGCTCCAGGTAGTGCTGCGAATTCTTATAATGGTGCCTTTTTTTCCGAAGTGAATAAAGAATTAACTAAAATAATAATAATAATAATAAACATAATTAGTAATGGTAGCAACAGGCGGTCTTATCGCTTAAAGCGATCTCTTACAGACAACCTTTGGGTAGCAGGAAAAGTTATCAAAATAAAATTATGAACAGGTCATCTCACAAGAAATATTAAATAAATACATATTAACATAATATATATAGATTTATATATAAATATACATAAATACATACTTATATAAATATATATATAAAAAGGCAACTTAAGGGAGCGACAAGTAATATTGTTTCAGCTGATTTTTAAAAATAGGAAGAGATTTGGCACATCTTATATAAGACGGTAAAGCATTCCATAGCCTAACAGCCCGAAAGGTGAACGACTTGTTATAAAATTTGGTGGATGAAGGTGGTAGAGCGAGAAGATGGGTTTGTGAAGATCTGATGGAAGTGAGACGATTAAAACGCTCTTTGAGATAAGAGGGTGTAGTGGGGACAAAAAGTACACTAAAAAGTAGGGAAAGAATATGAGAATCGCGACGGAGGCGAATAGAATAAAATGGCAGAACATACTCGCTTTTCAATTTCCTTAGAAAAGCGAGTATGTTCTGCCACTCATTAACCTTTTGAACGCCACGGTCGGCCATAGACCGCAGAGCCACTGGCCGACATTTTTTTTTATGAAAAACTACCCAACTGAGAACAACTGAGAAGCTGCCCAATTTTATATTGGCATTATTTCTTTACACATCATTTTTTTTACCGTTGTGGCGTCAGGGGCACGGCGAATTACTTTGACGTCTGGCGGTGAAAAATATAGTCTAAACTGGCAACTGCGGGCGCTTTGACCTTAAAATTGGGTCTCAAACCTGGGGTCCACCAGACGGCGCTGGGTAGACGAGAGGGTCTTCCCGTCTTTTATAGTAATGCTTAACAATAACCGTCCCATTTTCAAGAAAAGTGGTGGACTATGTTGGACCACTACTTACCGCCTGGAGTCCGCTGGATGAGGGTGGCGCGGGACGGGTCATTGTGGCACTCTTTGGGGGGACCTATTTTCAGTAGTGGACGCTCTTGATGATGATACTAACCCCATCTCTTAATCGAATAAAGGATCATTTCAATGATAAATAGCAGACTATGTAGGACCACTTACCAATCATCTCAGCGTTGAACAGCACCCACTCACTAGGACTCGAACCATGCTTGTATCGGTGAGCAGTCAGTAGACCCTCGTCAGCAGCCAGCCATTCCACTGGCTCTGGCTTCTGACCCACTTCCTTCTGGCAGAGCACATTGAGGGGAACCCACCAGGAGGGTGCGGGGGTGGTTGACATAACCTTGTTGCCTACGGCTAGGTAACGTTTCTGAGGGAGAAAAGTATTTAGTTAGCTAGGATAGGCAGGGCGTTCGACTTAGGTGCTTTAAGCTATAATAGCTTCAGAAAATGTACATCTTCAGACGAATCTGATCGTGCAAATTACGTTCGGTTCAAAAGATCAACTCCGGTATACTTAAAATTATTTGAATATGCCGAATTGTGTCAAATTAGTCCGTACAAAAAGCGGCTTTAATGTCCAAGTAGGAAAACTAAAAATCTGATGACAGTTTTATAAAATGTCGTACATTTTAAATAATTTTACAGTACATATGGTGTTACTTTACCGCACTTACTACTTTTACTGTAAAACGTTGTACGATACACGTGCGAATAGGTAATTCGCAACTCGTGTCGATTTAAAACACTCCCTTCGATCGTGTTTTAATTTATCACCACTCGTTGCGAATTTCCTGTTATCTCCACTTGTATCGTAATGTACTATTACAGTACATATGGTGCGACTTTACCGCACGAGTGCGGTAATCAGCAGATTACGTGCGTATGTCGAAACTTTAAAGAGCCATATGTACTGTAAAACGTTCTACGATACACGTGCGAATAGGTAATTCGCAACATGTGTCGATTTAAAACACTCCCTTCGGTCGTGTTTTAATTTATCACCACTCGTTGCGAATTTCCAGTTATCTGCACTTGTATCGTAATGTACTATTAGCTGTAATAGATAATCTTGTACGTAAAAGTCGTTGTAATATTGTGTAAAATTGGTTATATGAAACAAGTACTACATATTCTTTGATATTTTATCTGGTCTTACTGTAGAAGTAGATATGTAACCATTAATTACTCGACATTATCTGGAGTTGGTCTATTTTGTTTTTCAGTAAGTAGGTATAAAAGCGTTTTATGTAAAGTCAAAGAATAATTAAAATTACAATATAATAATAATACAATCCCGTGGTGGAAAGCGGTTGGATGCGGAGACCTGAGGATCGGGTGTGGTGGTGCGAATGGGGGAAAGCCTACGTCTAGCAGTAGACGACTGTGGGCTGATGATGATGATGAATACAATCCCGTAACTTACAACTTCTGACGCAAATTTTAAAAGAATTCTCACGAATATGCAATACTAAAAATGTATCGTCACGAATTTCTTTTCATTATATTTCGAGGGAAAATGTCTTGTGTTTTGTCGGCAAAATTGTGTAGAAGAGATAGGCCAAAAAAGGCAATATAGTTACGCCTCCAGAAAGTAACAGCACATACCTGAGTGATAGAGAGCGTGTTATCACTATAGTCCCTATCGACAGTGATGAGCGGATATCCGGTCTGCTTAGTCCAGGTGTCCATGATAGTCTTGACGGAGACGTTGCGCGTCAAACCGCCATACTGTTGGTTGACAGCTGTCAATTCTGCCCACAGGTCGTCTTGTTCGGCGTTCTGGTACGAGTACTTTACGAGGTAGCTGTGGATGAAGGTGGATAAGAATAGTTTTTAAAACGATTTTTTTTTGTAGACAAGGAAACAAATTCAGAAATAACCGAGTGAGTCGCTTTTAAAGCCCGTGGGACAGGATTAATAAACCTACTTTCCTGAAGTAGATTTTTCCTACGTCAATGTCGTGCTTCATGATAGTATGCACTCAAAAACAGCACGGCAAGCAAAAGTTGTATAGTCCCGCTTGTCGCTTGGTGATGCCCCCCCCCCCCCCCTAGTTTTAACTTAAGGAGCGGTAGGCAAGAATATTGTACTTCTTAGACTTGAAAATATAAAAAAAATTGGCTCTACCTAATATCAACTTTGTCATTAAGTCCAATCATTCTCGAATAAATAAAATCCTTTTAGCCATGTCTGGCGACAATTATCGCGAGATGCTAGAGTATGGCAATGACAAACTTTTAATACCTTTGGAGATCATCATCATCATGGCCGATTTCGACCACGGTGACTGGAAAGAAGAATAAAAACGCGAGCTCTAAGGTGACTGATATAGCCTATATGGGCAGTGAACGTGCGAGCACACTCTCCACAGGTCAGCACCCCTATGACATAATTATAGTGAATGGCCGCCAGTGGTCAGGCCTTCAATTCTTTGGCACCTTTAGGGGTACTCACTTGTTGATAGCCTTCCTGAAGACTTCCTCCCCAAGGAACATGGTCATCATGCGGATGAGGGTGGAGCCCTTGCGGTATGAGATCTCGTCGAAAATCTCAGCGATGCGCTTCGGGTCGTCAATGGGGACGGATACCTAGAAAGTTGTTAAATTGAAATGATAGGATCAAGTAACATTAAATATCAATTCATTAGAAGGGCTTCTCTTCTCTTTCTACTATTAGGAAAACTGGTGTCTATGAAAAACGGCTATGGCCAGCACACACATTTCGTTAAAAGAGCACAGCTATGTTCAATTGGAGCTAACTTTGAGCAAACAAATATGTGCCGATAATTTTTGACCATCAAGGCCGCTTCCACTCAAGTATTGGTGACGTCCGCTGCCATTTGCGGCTTACGTACGAAGTCAGTCTGGCTGTGGAGACCCGAATTATAGTTGATTGTACTCGTATCACAGTGTAAATGCCATAATCGCCACGCTTGGCATGCGGGTTGGCGATTGCAGTATCTCCACCGCACTCTAGGAATGCTGCTGCCCATTCCTAGGCCTATGTCCAGCAGTGGACGTCCTAGGGCTGATATGATGGTGGTGGTGGTATCACAGTGTATGAGATTGGTGGACGACGATATGTGGCAGGTCGGAGGCAATGGGACGTACACATTTAATTAACACATAGGCTGTGACTGCGTCAATTCAGTGCTGCCTCTACTGGAGGAACTAAGAAAAATATAGAAGAATATGAGTTTCTAGAATCCGGGCAGCATGCATTTTCTCTATAGGGTTGGGTATCTACGAGTATACTAGTATTATAAAATCTAATTGCTAATCTGCGAAATGAGGAAGGAAAAGGATTATAAGTACAATTGTATGCTCGTCACTAGTGCTTCTGCTCTGAGCTATCTTTTGGCCCTGGGCCCCACGGAAGACCAGCGCTGTGGTATACTTACTTGCTGAGCCCTTTTGTAGCCACCATAACAGCATCAAGTGTTGATAATGAATTTCTTTCTCTGTTGTTTGCAATTTTAAGTGTTTCATTTTCTTATTACTTGGTTTTTTCTTTTCAACAATTGTTTTTCTATTCTATTCTATAAGGAGACGGCACACTTACAGGATGACTGGACTCCAGAGCGTCAAGGCTCAGCACCGACATTAGGTTGTCAACCGCGTATCCCTGCTCGGCCTTCCAGCCAGGCTCGACCGCGGCGACCCCGAGGGACGCCACGAACGTCGCGAATCCCTCGTTCAGCCACAAGTCCGACCACCACTTCATGGTGACCAGGTTTCCGAACCACTGGTGGGCCAGCTCGTGGGCTATCACCTGAAAATAATTATGACGATGAGATATAATATAACACAATAAATGGTCGTTGTTAAATAATTTTTTTAGCTGGTTGATCCCAGATATAGTATTTATGTCCTGTAGTTAAGCTAAGTCTACGGCTGGCTTGATAATGTCTATAAGCTCAGTTGCTTACTAACTTGACACTGGTTAAGCTTGCGTAGTGGCACACAATGGTAGGGCGTGAGATAGTGACTAGCAAGTAACTGCTATTTCACTCCGAAACAAATCCAACCACTGGAATAGAGTCCAACTACGGTTTAGCCTAGGTTAGGTCAGATGATAGTAAAACCGACGTTAGTCAACTTTGATCATCTCAGCTATAAAACTCAACAGGATAAATAAGATCCCAGAGCCTTCCAAAATGAGTCGAGGGGCACCATCGGGTGGTTTTTAGTCGATGCAAGTCCGACATAAACTCTGCACTGTCCTCGCTGTGCGTAGTAGTATCTATAACGGAATTTACCCCCTCGAACAAGAAAAAGGATAAATTACTGATGTTTGAGAGGAAAACTTTAAACACGTACCTCAGCCACCCTCTCTTTGTTCAAAAACGACGACTGCTCCTTATCATACAGCAGCGCTGTCTCCCTGTAGGTGATGAGTCCCCAGTTCTCCATGGCGCCGGCCGCGAAGTCCGGGATAGCCACCATGTCCTGCTTCGGCAGGGGGAAGGGCACACCGAACCAGGACTCGAAGTGGGAGAGGACCTTGGGGCCCACTTTTGATGCGTATTCAGCCTGAAATAAACTTTCAATTTGTAGTAATCATAGCTGCCGACCATCAGCCTTCTGCGTGCGATTAGTATAGGTGCTGCCAATAAAATGACAGAATAAAACGATAAATGTCTGACACAACATTACTATTTCATACAAAATCTCTGGCCGTCACAGACAGGCGGATAAACGGATTATGGAGTAGTTGTGGTCGGAATCAGCTCGATGGGATTCAGTCGCGGAATGCGGAATTGATTCTGTATGTGGCGGGCCTAAAGCTGTTAGGCCTGTCAGGTTTGCGCTCGTTTTCAGGTCAGGCACTAATTCAGATGACCCTGCGTCGGATCCAGGATTTTGGTTTGGCCTGGCCCTTGACTTTGCTTGACACCGTTCGGGAGGGGAACTTGACCCCCCTGAGGATAGATTTTTGAATGGACTCGGATGCATTTGGGGGACACGGGTATGAGAAAGCCACTTGGTCCACTGGATCTGCTGTACCAATACTATGAATGCACAATTAGGAGCTCACCTGATCAATAGCGTCTCCTCTTGCCCAAATTCTAAACTTGGTCTTGGACAGGTCCGCTGGGCTGACCACGTGCTGGAACTTGGAGACCACCCACGCCACCAGGTACGTCGACATCGGCACGGAGTTGCTAAAGTGGTCCCACACGAACTGCTCTTGAGTTTTCCTGGACAATTTAAAAGTTAATATATGTAGGTAGTAGGTACATAAAGGGGTACACAAAGTCATGTATGTATTTAAAAAAGGGCCAGCCCAGCTAGCACAATTTTTTCGGCATAAAGATGGATCGTAATATAATGTTTCTGGTTATGTTTCCTTATATCTGACACGTCCATACATCCACCCATTTTATTCAGATGGAGCAGACAAAGAAGAAACTCTTCGGTTTGGGAGCGCTTCGATTGCGCCCTTACCTTCGTCAATCCTGCTACGAAAATGTCACTTCTGCCTATACTGGCCACGGCCATGCCATGCGTCATGTGAAAAGTCATACAACAAATCATCAAGGCATCAGAAGATGCCATCATAGCGGACATATGTACTAGAGTTTAAAAAGAAGGGCTAAATTATGGTTGAGGTGTTATGTACGTAAGTGGCATATAGAACTCTAGTAGGTTACACATGATAATAACAATTTGAGTGGTCCTCGCAATAAGATTACTTACTTGAATTTCTTGGCGACAGTGGACCACGCCCAGTGAGATTCCAATGCGCTGGAATAGATGGATGGATTCATTATTTAGCGTTTAGCGGTTAATAATTCTATCATCGCTCACTTTTAGGCATATTTCAAAAACAGCTAGGATGGTGATGATGTGATAATTTTTTTTTATGACATAGGTGGCAAACGAGCAGACGATACGCCTGATGGTAAGCGATTAGCGCCGCCCATGGAAACTCGCAACACCAGAGGGGTTGTAAGTGCGTTGCCGTTTATGCGCATAATTGTGTATTTTTCTGAAACAAAAATTTACTGCGAAACCTTTTGTTGCCGCATCGCGAACTTACAGGTCAGTAATGGGTTTTGTATAGAAATTTGCAGGCGAGTCCGCACACTGCCGGATAGGCCGGGGCGCCACTTTATAATTTAAAAAAACCGGCCAAGTGCGAGTCGGACTCGCGCATGAAGGGTTCCGTGCCAACACCTAATCTACATTTAAAACCACTATACAATACATTTAATCAAAAAAGGTCGTGTCTTCATAGGAAACTTACGGCACTTAGGCGGTTTTGTTTTGGAAAGACAGTTTGTCAGCAATAACTCAAAAACCGTTAAACCTATCTTGTTCAAACCAATTATCGTTGAAAGTATTTATTAATTTACATCATCTACATTTTTTTCAGAATTTTAATCTTTATAGTTTGAAAATTAGAGGGGGGGGGACACACTTTTTACCACTTTGACAGCTAATATCTCGCCAACGGTTGACTTAAATGGAAAAGTTTTCTAGGAACCTCTATGTCATTTTTGAAGGCCTATCAATAGATACCCCACACGCCTATATGCATTAAAAAAACCCCTGTGACATGTATGGGGTTGGGGTGCCCCTATCAATAGATACCCCACACGCCTATGTGCATTAAAAAAAACCCCTGTTACATGTATGGGGTTGGGGTGCCCCCCAGTTTAATTTTTTTTTTCGAAATTTCACTTCATATTTCTATAGCGGTTCATAGCATACACCTTCCTACCAAATTTCATAATTGTAGTGCTCATAGTCTCCGAGTACTAGAGTCAAAGGAATTCGAACCCCCCATACAGAAGTTAGATTTCACATTTGAATGGGTTGCGAGCAGCCGGTCGGCTGCCGCTGGCTCTGCCGCTGCCGTTTGGATACGAAGTCTATCTAGCTTCTGTATGGAGGGTTAGAATTCCTTTGACTCTGGTGGCGTGCGCGCCGACTCCGGCCGTTTGGTGAGAATCATCCATAACCATAATACACTCGGCAGGCAATGCCACCCTTCTTGGCCTTGTTGTGAGAATAGATAAATAAAAAATAAAAAAGAATAGTAATAATAATGGACCCGGGTATGTCCTAAAACTACGACCAAGACCACCGGGGAATGGGCAGCAGCATTCCTTGAGTGCGGTGGAGATACTGCGATCGCCAACCCGCATGCCAAGCGTGGCGATTATGGCATTTACCCCCCATGACATTGGGGGAGGCCTATGTCCAGCAGTGGACGTCCTAGGGCTGATATGGTGGTGGTGGAATAATAATAAAATAATAATAATCATTGATTTGTTCAACATAGGTTCATAAAGGTCTTTTTTTTCTTTTGTGTATCACTATGCTGGGCCGTTAGGCATACAAATTTGCAAGTAATTAATGTAGTGTGTGGAGGTTATCCATTAATTACAGTCTGACATAAATTCACTTATTGTGTAGTAAGCTTTAGTAGCTAAGACATTAAATAACTCTCGTTTGAACACGAAGAGTACAAGAAGGTAGTTTCTTTCTGTCAACTGTGCGTTCTTATTTCACAAGCTTTACTTACTTGGTATCTGAAGAGCTCTCAAGCGGCATGTTAGCGATGGCGGAGTAATTCCGGTGATGGCCGATGACCACCCGGAACGATGCCTTGAACATCGGCTCGTCGAAGCAGGGGAACGCCTTCCGAGCGGAGATGGACTCGAACTGCGTAGCGATGAGGTGCCTGAGGATTTATGGAATAGATTACAACATTTTTCTCTCAAAAAGATGGCCAGTAAAGTTGATGGTACTCTCCATATGTATACGGGTACAGTTTATGGTCAGATATAAAAAAATACAGGCTCGTTTCACGCACCTGAAACGTTAACAAATTCCGTTATTTGTCGAGTACCATTTTAAAAAGTTAAAACAACAACATAAAAATATGACAAAAGTCGTTTACAGCTAATTTAAATGCAAAACGTTTTTTTTCCTGCTGGGACTTCGGGCCAGCGTCTCTTTTGTTAATATCTGGAACAACTTGCCGTATTCGGTGGAAAAATACACTTGCGGTAGTTTTGTGAGAAAAGTACTATATGTATAAGCCTTTTATATGTAAAAGCCTTGGTTGGAATGGTAATTACCAGCTTCGTTTTAATTAAAACTAACAACGATGTACTACTGTAAAACTATGATATGTCAAAGAGCCCTTAAGGCTTAAGGTCCACTTGCAGAATAAATACTGGGATTTGTAAAATAGGTAAGTAATACTTACTCATTCTTTCCTGTCTTCTTATCAGCATATGTGCTAATATAAGCTCCAGACAAAGAGCTCATCAGGTTCCCAGAATACGGCATTGTCAGCGTATAATTCCTCCCAGTCTCCAACGGCTGACCCAACTCTATGGTCAACAGGTCGAAAGTGTCGTTCAGTCGGACTTTTTTGATGCCGAAAGTGTCCCCATTGCTTGTTAAAGTGACTTTGTCTTCGGCGATATCGAATTCTTTGGCGTGGAGAACGATTTTTGAGGTCTCAGCTTTGGCGTGTAGCTGAAAAAAGAAGTGAATTAGGTTTTTAATCCCCGACGCAAATTGACGCTAAAGACGGGTTCTATAAGTTTCACATGTGCATCTGTGTGTCTGTGGCATCGTAGCAGCCAAATTAATGTACCGATTTGGATATGTTTCTTTATCACAATATTTAATAATATATTGTAATAATATATTTGTCCTTATATCTTCTATAGTGCATATTCTATGAATATGAAAAGCCCATCAAACTTCAAAATATACATCATGGAGCGCTGTGACGGATTATATTATAGTGATGTCTTAACTACCCGAAATATTCCCGATTGGTTGATTCCTGAGTTGGGAATATACGCAATATAAATCGTCAATATTCCCGACTGCGGCACTTTACTCCCCAGCCCAAAGTTAATCTGTAAGAGATCGTTCTTTAGCGATAATACCGCCTGTAGTTTTACCCTTATCTTCCTGCATCTTTGTTGATTATTCTGTACATGTTGTGAGAGGCAGTGACATGTGGAGCAAAAAGGTAGGCCAAGGGGCTGTAAGAGGAAAAGAGGAAGGCAGCACAAAAGGTGGGACGACGATATAAGGCCTGTTGCGGGAGTCACATGGAGGAGGGTCGCCAGAGACAGGCGCGAATGGAGAGGGCCGGAGGAGGCCTTTGTCGATTGGCAAGTGGACATCCAGGACAAATAGCAAGGAAAACTAACAAAAAGTGGAAAAACCTGGATGGACAACAAGGGGCTAAAATAAAAATAAAAACATGTTGTGTTATTTTGTGAGGTGTGCAATAAAAAGTATTCGCATTCTATCGTATCACTAGTGCCCTTGGGGTACGTAACTTTGAATCAAACACGTCATTACTATATGAATATTTATATTTAACATACATAAGTATTAGGTACCTAAATAGTTTATTACGTCCGAGCAATACGCTCACCTTTTTTCCTAGACTGAATAACCAGGCCATCGATACTGCGTATATCGATCGGAACTATAAACAGATTTTCGGTCAATCGGACGTTATTCGCCTTAATAATGACCGAGCATTGTCCAGTCGAGGGCATAAACATGTATACATTTTTGGACCTCATTTCAATGAAATCAGGTGGAAGACTACCACTTATTGGTGCCCCTGACAGTCGTCATAAGATATATATATCGGAGCGGACAAGGTGCTCGCAATGATCTGAATACACTGGCGAATCCTGGATTTTGGTTCCAGGCGGGTTGACGGCATGTACCGTTTGAGAGATGTAACGAAAATAGTAGCGATCCCTTAATATCTTACTGACCTAAAACTGTTATGTTGTTGAAGATGTTGAAATGTTTGACCTATACTCATAATCATAATCATTTATTCGTTGCCACCATGGTGTTTACAAGATGTTCTTAATCTAACCAGTACGGACATGGACCCTACTAGGGCGTAGCAACATGAGTAACTTAAACCTAAATATAAAATAAAAACACATAATAAACACAAAAACATTATCGACCTACTTCAAATAAAATGTTAATAAGTATAGGTCAAACATTTTTGGACACAATACAGTCTCTCTGGAAAAAAAGACTGTACAATACAGAAACCAACTCACTGGTATAGTATAAAAGATCCTTCGCAATTAAACAATGTTAACGTGCGTGTCATTCGAATTCCGAATTGCCATACTTGACATTAACTTTTGCTTAACTCTACGTTAATTCTTAATGCCGTTTTCATTCACCCTTGGTGATATTGATATACTCGTAATTAATTAATTTGTATGAAAATGAAAAAATATTTGTACTGGAATTTTGAAAAACGAAATATGCTACGATGTTTAATAATAATAATAATAACTTTATTGCATTCATGTTTTTGGTATACAGCAGGTCTTAAATAACTGTTAAGAGGGCGCAGTACGCTCGGTCTGGCTCGGTTCTCCATACAAACTTATTTACCCTCTCATTTTAAAACGCCATGCTAGAATAACATGAAAATTTGTATACACAATAGGATCCGGCATATCTAGGTCGGACCATAGTTTCTGTTGCTAGAAATTGTAAAAGAAAAAAATACAGCGACTTTTTGAGTTTTTTACGGCTTGTATGAAAACCTTAATAATCGCTGTATTTTTTCTCCATTATAATTTCAGCCAACAAAAACTATGGTCCGACCTAGATATGCCGGATCCCATTGTGCATACAAAGTTTCATGTTATTCTAGCCTGGCGTTTTAAAATGAGAGCATAAATACGTTTGTATGGAGAACCGAACGTACTGCGCAGTCTTAAAGACTTTATTCCAACGGTAATACCTACTAGTTTGCAGCCTGAACGACGTTCAATTATAATCGATTTTTATGATAGATAGTTGTACTAGCAGCATCACAGTAAACTGACCATAGGTAGACCTTATTTCGTTGCATTAAGGTTCTTGTTAAGGTTAAGTTGTGAGTGATGTGGATAGTATCGATGCCGTGAACGATGCAATAATAATAGTAGTTGAGCAACTATGTAGTTATGCAACTCGGATACTAGCTAATGTAAGGAAGTGGGTCGAACGAAAGTCAATGCAGGCTTCCATGTCTGACTAGACGTATTGATATGATATCAAAGTTACACTATTTACGGCTTTGACAGCTAATATCTCACCAACAGTTTGATTTAAGTAAATTGAAAAGTTTTTTAGAAACCTCTATGTCATTTTTGAAGGCTTAATATCCATAGATACCCCACATGCCTATGTGCATTGAAAAATATTTTTCGACCCCCCTGTTACATGTGACCCCCCTCCCCCAGTTTAATATTTTTTTCGTAATTTCACATTACAATGGGATCCGGCATATCTAGGTCGGACCATAGTTTCTGTTGGCTGAAATTATAATAGAGAAAAAATACAGCGATTATTAAGGTTTTCATACAAGCCGTAAAAAACTCAAAAAGCCGCTGTATTTTTTTTCTTTTACAATTTCTATGCCGGATCCTATTGTGTATACAAATTTTCATGTTATTCTAGCATGGCGTTTTAAAAAGAGAGGGTAAATATGTTTGTATGGAGAACCGAGCTAGACCGAGCGTACTGCGCCCTCTTAATCACTAGGACTAGATGAGTTGACTCATAAAAAAAGTATTTTTTTCTTATTTATTTTTATTCAAACATGGCTTACGTATATTTTTTTATTTAGTCTTCTGGAGTGATATTAAAACTCTTGTATTTTAAAAACACATAAAAATAAAAATATGTATTAAAAAACCAATAATGCAAAAACTATTAAGACTCATAACTTGATTCTTCCTCAAAATCTGCATTGACCGCCGCGCTATAATCTCGTGATGTCAAAATCCATTACATGAGAGTTTGCCATCACGAGATGGTTTTCCTTCACCGAAAAGCCCCTTGAGTATAAAAAATCTAAATCAATAATTATATAAGTAAGTGCTGCTTGACGAATGGCGATACGAATTAAAAAACTATATCAGAAACGCATTCTTAAAATGCCTTGCTTTGCACTGCATATCTACAGTGTATAATAATAAAAATTATACCTACTTACTTTAAGCATGAGTATTATTATAGCTATAGAATTATGGATTTAGTTGCTCTTACCCACGGACCCGGGTATGTCCTAAAACTACGACCAACACTACCGGGGGATGGGCAGCAGCATCCCTGAAGTGCGGTGGAGATACTGCGATCGCCAACCCGCATGCCAAGCGTGGCTATTAATGCATTTACCCTCATGAAATTGGGGGAGGCCTATGTCCAGCAGTGGACGTCTTTCGGCAGATATGGTGGTGGTGGTGGTGGATAACTATGGCTTACACCACCATCCATACTCTTGTACGGATGTACAGTCAGCTGCAGAGAAACGTGAGAACGTGACCCCATAGAAGTTTTGTATGCAAGTGGGGTCATGTTTCTCTGCAGCTGACTGTAAATAGGTAGTGAATAAACCGTTCCTACCGTAAAAACTCGAAATACGACTAGATCCAAAGAATTTAACATCTTTCATGACAAATAGCAAAACACTACCAATTTTCATTCTGACATTTTACATAGACTAATAAAGTTTCACATTAACAGACGTGAACGTGTCAATCATACGATAATTGATAACCACGTTCTATGCAGTATATTATCTAAATATATAAAAGAAGAAACTGACTGACTGACTGACTGACTGACTGACTGACTGACTGACTGACTGACTGACTGACTGACTGACATATCAACGCACAGCCCAAACCGCTGGTCCTAGAGATTCCAAATTTGGCACGTAGGTTCCTTATAAGGTCTAGGGGTGCACTAAGAAAGGATTTTTCAAAATTCAACCCCTAAGGGGGTGAAATGGGGGTCCGAAGTTTGTATGGGGAAACAAGATTAGTTGGACTATTTTATTCGAAACTTCACAGGAGTATTTCTAACGATAAATGAGTAAATACGTGTTTCAGGCTTTTTGAGAAATCAACCCCTAAAAGGGGGAAATCTGGTGACAAATTCTGAAAATCGACATGGGTATTGTTTTTATGATATACCGGGTCGCTGATAACGAAAACAACAATGATTTTAAAATCCCACGTGGAGGACGTGAAATACCATCCCCTCTGTTGGGGTCCGAGGGGGATGAAATGTCTAAATATTAATATGGGTGTCGTTTTTATGGTTTTTTGGGACGTTAATTACGAAAATGGCATCGGTTTTGAAATTTAATATTGTGGTCATGAGAACTTTTGAAAATTGTGCCAAATATCAAGAAATAACTGACTGACTGAGAGACTGACATATCACCGCACAGCGCAAACTGGTGGTTCGAGAGATACCAAATTTGGCATGTAAGTTCCTTATAAGGTCTAAAGGTGCATGAAGTGCCGTGAGTTCCCTATGAAGATACGACCTTTTTTGATTCTATGTATTGTAGATGGTTTTATTAATCAGTGCCGTCCGATACGATTTCGACATAAATTGATATTTGAGCGTCCGAGAGGACTCTTAATAGGAATCCGAGGTACCTAAACTTTGAATAAAGTAACGGCCATATATCTGAGCGTCCGAGAGGTTCCTAATACGACTCCGAGGTAAAATGTGGAAAAAGTCGCAGTCATTGATTTTCTTTTTTTTTCGTCCCGATTTCGATCAAAATCGATATCTGAGCGTCCGAGAGGTCTCTTAATACGAATCCGAGGTAAAATTTGTGAAAGTTGCGGCCATATTGATTTTCTTCATTTTCGTCCCAATTTCGTTCAAAATCGATATCTGAGTGTCCGAGAGGTCTCTTAATACGAATCTGAGGTAAAATTTGTGAAAGTGGCGGCCATATTGATTTTCTTTTTTTTGTCCCGTGTTCGTTCAAAATCGATATCTGAGCGTCCGAGAGGTCCCTAATACGACTCCGAGGTAAAATGTGGAAAAAGTCGCAGTCATTGAATTCTTTTTTTTGTCCCGATTTCGATCAAAATCGATATCTGAGCGTCCGAGAGGTCTCTTAATATGAAGCCGAGGTAAAATTTGGAAAAAGTGGCAGCCATATTGATTTTCTTCATTTCCAAACCGATTTCGTTCAAAATCGATATCTGAGCGTCCTAGAGGTCCCCTAATACGAATATGAGGTAAAATTTAAAAAAAGTGGCGGCCATATTGATTTTCTTCATTTTCGTCCCGATTGTGTTCAAAATCGATATCTGAGCGTCCGAGAGGTCTCGTAATACGAATCCGAGGTATAAAATAGAAAAAGTGGCGGCCATATTCATTTTTATCATTTCCGTCCAGATTTCGTTCAAAATCGATATCTGAGCGTCCGAGAGGTGTATTAATATGAATCCGAGGTAAAATTTGGAAAAAGTAGCAGCCATATTGATTTTCTTCATTTCCAACCCGATTTCGTTCAAAATCGATATCTGAGCATCCTAGAGGTCACCTAATACGAATTTGAGGTAAAATATGAAAAAAGTGGCGGCCATATTGATTTTCTTCATTTTCGTCCCGATTTCGTTCAAAATCGATATCTGAGTGTCCGAGAGGTATCTTAATACGAATCCGGGGTAAAATTTGTGAAAGTGGCGGCCATATTGATTTTCTTTTTTTTTCGTCCCGATTTCGTTCAAAATCGATATCTGAGCATCCGAGAGGTCTCTTAATGCGAATCTGAGGTAAAATTTGGCACTCCATTCATACCTATATGCAAAAAAGTTTAATGTTACTATATAGGCGTGTGGGGTATCTATGGATTTGCTTTTAAAAACGACATAGAGGTTTCGATATTTTTTCCATTTAAATCAACCTTCAATTCTTTTTTAATCGTATGGCATTTATATTTACGAACCGTGAGATTTTCGAGAAGACTAGTACGGTTGCCAGTTTTTGTTGCACTTTTAGCACCACCCAGGGGTTCTGTGTATGGTAAGGGTGGGTACTCCGTACGGACGCGGTGCAACTTCGACCCCCCTTTGTCAAGTGAGTGGGCAACTTGACTGTTAGAAGTTCGCAAGCCGCTCGAAGGCCTCTAACTTGGCTTAACGATTGCAGCCGGGATCAACGGCTTAGCGTGCCTTTCAAAGCACGAGAGTCAGTTAGTAACCACTCAAAGCGGTCACCCATCCAAGAACTGACCTGCGCCCACATTGCTTAACCTCGCACACGCGGTAGGCGGGTGCCGTTGGGCCACGAGCGCTCTAAATTCTTGATAGTTTGTGCCAAATTGCAATTCAATAGGTCCAGTAAAAGCAACTTGGTTGTAACAGACGGACTGACAGTAAGGAGTGCGAATGGAATTGAGGCCAAATTTTCTTTTTGGATGCTCCAATGGTAACTGGCAAAACCTACCTAATAAATTTAATTGTAGGAAAAATAAATGTTACACATGATATTGAATTAGCCGTATTTCTGTACTTCAAAGGGACCAGAGTTTATGGCCGCTGCGCGCTGTTAGGTCGTTTACAGACCTATTGGTGTTACTGTAGTACACAGATACTTTTACTAAGAGCCATTTCAGACATGCTTTTATTTCATCGGCCCTTTCCCCTTCGGCCTCTCGGAAATGTATGATAATAGTTTTAGATCCTTATTTTTGCCAAAATCAAATGAAATTCAACAGTTTGCCGGTTCTCAGAATGTATACTGACTTTTTATCTGTTCATCTGTTAATGAATCACAATCACCAAACTTTGTATAGCGAAACCCCAGAATGTAACAACTACTTTTCTGGAGACCGCATCTAAATCGGTTCAGCCAAACGCGAGATAATCGTGGACAAACATACGAACCTGTTTTTTGTAGACGGTTAAAAATTTCGCTTAGTACGCGGGCGAAGCCGCGGGCAAATGCTAGTAATACCATAAAAGCCGTTGAATATTTAAGAAAACTGCCAAGTTAAAGCTCAAAATGCATTATACCCAATAAATTAGTTTTACTGTAAACAATGTACAACAATGTAATACAACACCGTGATGATAATATGTTTCGTGGACTATCAGAAAGCTTTCGATTGTATCAGATGGAAGCATCTTTGGAACGTTTTGGGGCAGGCGGGAGTACCGAGCCATTTAGTGTTACTCATACGGAAGTTGTATGAGACTGGCTACGGAACTGTTAAACTCGAGAACGTCACTTCTGGCCGTTTCAAGTTTGAAAAGAGAGTGAGACAGGGATGTACAATATCACCCAATGTACAATATCACCCATAGACCCTCGAAGGATGGGAAGGTGGCGTAAGGGTGGGAGGATGCGTCATCTCTAATTTACGGTACGCGGATGACACTACCCTGTTTGCAGCTTCGAAAGCGGAAATGTTCGAGTTACTGTTACGCCTAGAAAAAAACAAGCCAGGAACTGGGATTTGCCATAAACAAAAACAAGACCAAACTTATGGTGATTGACGGATTTGCAGCTATCCAACGAACGAACTTGTTGCACGACTATGAAACCGTGGAAGAGTTCCAGTACTTCGGCTCCGTTATCAACAACAAAGGCAGCTGCAAACCGGAAATTCGTCGTCGCATCGGAATGGCGAAAACCGCAATGACCCAAGTGAGCCGAATACGGAGAGACAGGAATATCTCAAGGCGCACGAAGATTTCCATTGTCCACACCCTCGTTTTCTCCATTTTCTTATACGGGGTTGAAACCTATTAAAGCCGCAGACAGGCAAAGGATTGATGCGTTTGAGATGTGGTGCTGGCGACGAATGCTAAAAATACCATGGACTGAATTTCGCATGAACGCATCCATCCTTAAAGATATCGGCCTAGACAAGAAGCCCCGTCTGTCATCTGTCTGCCTTCACCGTATTCTCTAGTATTTCGGCCACATTGCTCGCCGGAACCCCGAGAATTTGGAGGAATTGGTGGATACCGGTACAGTAAAAGACCAAGAGGCCGAAGCCCCAAACGATGGCTCAACCAGGTGTCGGAGCATCTTAATATGCCGGTGAATGCAGCCCTCCAACAGGCAGCCGACCGAAACTCCTGGAGAAGAATACTGGCTATGCTACGTCGGCAGAGCCACGATCCTCAGCAATGAGGGACCGATTGAGGAGGAGGGTAAACAATGTAGTGCCGGACTTGGCACCATTTCAGAGAATCTACAGAACTTGGCGCCCATTTAGATCTCAATTCTTTTGTCGGTGAAGACGACAACCAAGCATCGCATATTCTTAATATTGAACGTGGCTCCGATTTTCACATTTATGTTTTTGATGGGATCTCGTATACGTATGCAGAACCGAGTTTCGGATATGAATAGGTACGAGTATTCTCGTATAGAGAAGGTATACCTTTATTGACCCGTCATTGGGACAACCCGTGATATAAAAATATATAGAAAAGTGTCTCTACAGGTTTAACCGCATCGTGTCGTCGGCTGTAAACCGCACAACGCAAACGCAAATCACACTTAGTCATGTTGTTGTCACTAGTTACGTATTCTAGTCACTTGCTCATGCGGCGTCCTATACACGTATTAAGAAAACATGTCTTAACGGTTAATGTCGCCAGTATTTTTGAGCTCGAAACTCGTATAACAATGGGTATTCGGCGGTGAAACTTAATTGGTTTTTGAGCGGATAGTGATGTGAATTTGTGAATTACAGTGTTAAGTACCCTTGACAGGTGACTTGGTGATGGCCGAGTGAGTGGTCAAGCTAGTGATGTAGGTACCTAAAATAACAATAAGTAGCTGGGAGACTCATCACATTACTAAATGTCCCAAGTAAATATTTATAAAACCTTATAAATCATAATTAGTAAGTTACATAGAGGTTAAATTTGCGACTTAGTTCGTATGTAACGACACAGAACAGTATAATGTAACGTGTAATTTCCTAAATTATAAGATTTATTAGATAGGTACGCATATGATTTAAAAGTTTTAAAACATTTATTTCCGCACCTCGAAGGAAAAATAAGCAGAACTCTTATCGGAGTCGTGTGTCTGTTGTCTGTCTGTCTGTCTGTCTGTCCGTCTATCACAGCCAATTTGTTCCGAAACCACTAGACCAATTGAGCTGAAAGGCCGTAGCAGGATAAGGGACGATAAAAAGCCCTTTTATTTATTTATTTCATGTTTATTTCACTAAAGAAACCTTATCGTACAAAAGGCGGACTTAATGCCATATGGCATTCTCTACTAGTCAACCTTAAAGCAGAAGAATTGTAGGCGGTGCATCTATCAGCTAAAAGGAAAATCAAGATAAATTACGTTGCTTACGTTGTTTTTATGATTAAGAGCTATTTTTTTTTCTTACATCCAATAGTTCTATTGTGCAAAGTTTTGTTGAAAAGTTCATCCAGGAAAACATAAAATCCGAATTCATGAAATAAGAATTTTCTCTAAAACTATTAAACTTTATCATACCAATTTTTTCATTTTGGTTACTTAAATAGTGTATATTATGTCCTGAAAGAAAATTGAGTCTCCATTTTTAACATTTCTGTAAAAAATACGTAGGTAAAACTTTCAAAATAATTTTTTTTTCGTTATTGAAGGAGTGACCACTCTACATGTCCTTTCTAAAAAAGCCTTATTCACCGTTCTGTCAGTCATATTAGTTTGATGGTTAAAATCGTAGAGCAACAGTGTCAAAATTAACAAATATTTTGTTGGATTTTTCAACAAGCGATCAGTCCCAAAAAGTGACTTGTTTGAAATGTAAAAAACTATTGTGAATATAAGTATAATAAATAACATAATTAACTAGTTTTGAATGCAAATGAGACAGTTACATTGACAGTATTGGCAGTGAATATTATATTTAACATTTTAGTTTTTAACTCAGTTATCTCATAATGAACCTTGCCGCCGACAAACGATTACGGTAGCCTTTCCATGAATAAGTATTGTTTGAAGATTTAGACATATTAGCATAAATTACCTCATTAATTAGTCAGTAATTAATCAGTAGAGTTCAGTGAACATAAAATTACTATGAATAGTTTATGCCGTCGATTGTATGAATAAATACATATAGTGTAATTTTGAATATAACTCTTATTCGATTCTATTTTAAGACTTTTACCTTTATCTTTTTAGGGTTTCGTGGGCAAAATGGCTAAAACGGAACCCCCAAGGTGTATTTGACGATCTGCCCGGCTAGTATGATAGCTTATATGTCGGACATATAGCATTCGTCCCTCTCGCACTTACATACTTGACAGTACGGGACGAATGCTATATGTCCGACATACATATAAGCGATCATACTAGCCCCTCTGGTCAAGATCGCGGGAATCTGTTGCACGAGGGAGGCGTAGGAGCGGTCATTGTGGAAATCCTTGGGGGAGGCCTTTGTCCAGCAGTGGATGTCTTTCGGGTGATATGATGATGATAGTTTTGTCATGTCTGTCCGTCCGTGCGTCCGTCCGTATGTCACAGCCGATTTACTCGGAGACTATTAGCACTATAATTATGAAATTTGGTGGGAAGGTGTAGGTATTCTATGAACTGCCACAGAAAAGTGATGTAATATTACTAGAATGGTGCTTTCCGACTCTATTATTTGATCATTATCACTAAGATTTAAAAGTGGTCGCCTTTTTCCCAGTTGGGCTGCTTCGAATATGGGTAAAAAACATATAGATAAACAGGAAAATGTTAGAAATATTGGCTCTTCTTGGATAGTTGAAGGCGAAGGCCATGATCTTGAGGCTTTCCTTATCTCGGAACGCACTGCGCACACTAATTTTCTAATAGTCGGGAATTTCCTGTACATATACCTAACAAAGACAGATTATTTTAACCCTTTGAACGCCAAGAGCCTATAAAGTGGTCGTGTGTCGTCGTGCCCACCACGACAATGACCACTAAAAAGGTCGGCGTAAAGGTGTACTTTGACCAAGAAAAAAAACTGTTATTAATACTTTTATTTGTTTTTATTGGTTTAAATGAAATAAATGAACTTTATTCTGAAAATAGGCCGCAATGGCACTTACGTAACTTAACGTTTAAACGTTACATCAATTTTTGATACCTTGGCGTCTGAGTGATCACTTCGTTCAAATATGAAAGCGTTCAAAGGGGTAAATGTTACATAAATAAATATCGTGCGCACACTAATTTTCTAATAGTCGGGAATTTCCTGTACAATATATACAGACTTACAACGGCAGAAAAAATCAAATGTAAATAAACAAATGAATATCGGGGCAAAATCACACACCAATCGACCTTCCCAAAACTAAGCAAAGCTTTGTACAATCGGTTTACCAGATAGACCGTAAGCTTTATTGCCACCAACGTTTTTTTTTATACCACGTCGGTGGCAAAAAAGCTATTAAAAAAAAATCGAGTCGCAAAGAAATAATGATTTCGATTTCTGAAATCAGTATTCTAATTTGTATTGACCTCAGTTACACTAAGGACTGGAAAGCAACCTACATACATCGCGATCACATTGTCAAAGAGAAACTCAGGCAAAAACTATCATTGTGTGCTCAAGGCCGACTTTAGTGTTTAACGCTATGTTTTTAGCTCTATCTATGTTGTACCAATTGTGTTTTGGATGCGCTGCAAATCGGCTGGATTGGACACACTTTGTTTGTATACTTTTAGTCAAGATATTACACCGAATGAACGAAAAGTAAGTAGGTCGTCATCATCATGAATTTAAGAGTTATACTCTTGTCGGTGTAGCCGATGAAGCATGCAGTTCTCTCCACCTTATCCTACTCAGAGCCATACCCTTGGTTTCCTTGTACGACACGACTTCTAGTTTCTCTTTTGTTTGCTTCATGTAGCTTATTGTTGGTCTTCCTCATCTTCGCTTACCTTCTAATACTTTCCCCTCCATAATGTTGCTTATAAAGTAATCATGTCGTACAATGTGACCAAACATTTTCCCTTTTCTATTTTGTATTATTTGTAGCAATCTTCTTTTTTCTTTTACCCTCCTTAAGACTTCTTCATTTGTGACTTTTTCTACCCATCTGATTTTGTCAATTGTTCGCCAGCGCCACATTTCAAAAACCTCAAATACCTATACATCTCTCTGTCTCTTTGAGTCATGGTCCACGTCTCACACCTAATATAATGCCATGCTATGGTTTTGATGAATTTCTTTTTAGTTTTCTGCGATATTTTTGATGTGAGTTAGGTACTTTAAAATTTCTGGGTAATTTAGAAAAAAAATCGTACCTCCATGACCGTAACTCTTAGGACCCAGGGTCCAAGGGTAAATAAATACATATTTAATTATCGATAACTTTGACAGGCTACATTTTCATGACGTCAAGATTAAAACGATATTATAACGTTATGAGAAATATTGATTTGGATACTAACACGTACTACTTAATTGTTTCTCTGTAAGTCTGTAATGTACTAACAAATATGGATTCTTTGAGTCTGAAATAAATGGTTTTATTTTATTATTATTATAACGAAATAATAAAACATAACGGATTTTCTTATAACGTTATAAAGGCCAGATTGCGTTGAGAATGATGTGAAAGGATGACTCACCAGTATATCAACGTTCCCGAAGAAGCTGTAGTTGTTGGCTGGGTCCACGTCATACAAGAGTGACAGGTCATAGTGGATGGGTGCGACGTCGCCTGGAAGCAGGTATTCAGCGCTCAACACCAGCTGCAGCGCCGAGAGCAGACAGCCCAGCCGCAGCATTGTGGCTGCAAGAGAAAAACATATTAATTTAGTTAGGTATATAAAATAAATCATCATCATCATATCAGCCGAAAGACGTCCACTGCTGGACATAGGTCTCCCCCAAAGAGTGCACCAATGACCGATCCTGCGCCACCAGCATCCAGTGGACTCCTGCGACCTTTACCAGGTCATCAATCCACCTTGTGTAAAATAATAGGTTATCTTTTCCGTCAAACATATTATACAATATACAAACACAGTAAGGCTTGTTCACGAAATAAAGTAGCCATAATAAAATATAAATAAATCGTTTACTTCTAACGGTACTGACAACAAAAAAAGTTAATTCTATGTATAAACATTTAGAAAAATAAATACAATGCATTTTTTAGTAGAAACGCTAAGAGTTCGCGAATTGTTTGACTTTCGTTCGAACGCCTGCCATCAGTGTACGTATTGATATATTAGTAAACTGACGAGCGGCTGTGTTCCATATTTTTTTGAAGTCAGTTTCACTGTCGGCCACTGTACCTTTCTTGAGCAGGTATCGCTTGATATTTGACCAGTACCTCTCAATCGGGCGAAGTTCTGGACAATTTGGCGGGTTCATGTTTTTCGCTACATAACTAATATTCTCGTTATCAAGCAAATTTAAGGTGGCTTGAGCATAATGAGCAGAAGCTAAATCAGGCCCAAATATTGGAGGGCGTGCATGTTTCCTATATAAGGGCAATATTCGCTTCTTAACACATTCCTGTCGGTAGACATCTCCGTTGATTGTGCCGGTAGTGAAAAAGCTCGAACTCTTCAGCCCGCATGAGCAAATAGCTTGCCATACCAGGATCTTTTGGGCGAATTTTTCAAAAGCCACGCATTTATGCTCTTCTGACACATGCTCGCCTGCCGCACACGTATAAAACTGAGGCCCTGGTAAGGTTCTCATGTCTTTTTTTTACATATGTTTCGTCATCCATTAAAATGCATCGGTCGCGATTTTGAATTAAAAACTTGTTCAAAGTTTTAGCTCGAGATCTCGCTCTTTCGAGCTGGGCAGCAGTCTTTTTCGGGATTTTCCGTTTCTTCCTGGTCTGTAATTTATTTCTCCTTTTAGCGTTTTGCACGTTCCTAACCGAAGTCTTTAATTTTTTGGCTATATCTCGGGTAGAGGCCGATGGATTGTGGCGGAACGAGGCAACTATTGCCGAGTCCAATTTCGGCTTCACGCAGCCTTTTTTGCGACCTCGTCCTGGCAGATCACCTAGAATATTAAACTCCCTAAACTTTTTTATAACTTTTCGCACACCTTCTTTTGATATTTTGTATCGTTTTGCAAGTTGTCTCATCGAAATGCACTTCTCTGTACAATAAGAGACTATAATTAATTTACGAATATTATCGTTTATTCTCGGCATGTTGATTTTATTTAGTCAATGACATCTAATATTTATTTATCTTAAACTTGATGATACCTATGTTAGAATGACAGATATTAGCATGTAAAAATGTTTCTATATACCTGTTAAGGCTCAATTTTAGGTGGCTACTTTATTTCGTGAACAAGCCTTATAAGAATAAAATAAACAAAAAATATAATAAAATATATAGATAATTGGCATAAATACAATATTGGCTCAAACTCTGATCCCAGCAGTGGTGAATAAGTAAGTTAAGTAGTAATTAAACAAATTTACAGTACATATAGTGCTACTTTACCGCACGAGTGCGTTAATCAGCAGATTACGTGCATATGTCGAAACTTTAAAGAGCCATATGTACTGTAAAATGTTGTACGATACACGTGCGAATAGATAATTCGCAACTCGTGTCGATTTAAAACACTCCCTTCGGTCGTTTATTACCACTCGTTGCGAATCTCCTGTTCTCTGCACTTGTATCGTAATGTACTATAATGTAACAGTTACATAACTAGTGGCTCTGATAGTTGTTGTAGACCTCGCAAATTTTTTTTTTAATAAATTTGAAACTTTCAAAAAACTGACTCGACAAAAAAATCTATATAATTATCGAACCTGCTCACAAAATTTCACGACAATCGGTTGAGAAATGCGACCTGTAGAGGAGAACATCCGGACAGACAGACATACGAAAAACTTTTTGTGGAAAGCTGAAACGGAGACGCTTCGGTCCCTCGGTCAATAATTGTTCTTCAAATTCGAGGGTCGTTTGTTTTTACAGACTCGAGAATTTTAAGACCTAATTATAATAATAAATAATGTATTGAAATCCATTTTTATTCTCCCACCAGTCATATACCTAATGACTTGTCTATGGTATAGACTTGCATTTGTATAAAAACTTTATTGTTTTAATACTGCGTCAGTCATTTAATTGACAAATTCTAATGCTGGAGTAGTGGAGTAGATAATAGTACATTACGATACAAGTGCAGTAAACAGGAAATTCGCAACGAGTGGTGATAAATTGAAACACGACCGAAGGGAGTGTTTTAAATCGACACGAGTTGCGAATTACCAGTTCGCACGTGTATCGTACAACGTTTTACAGTACATATGGCTCTTTAAAGTTTCGACATATGCACGTAATGTGCTGATTACCGCACTCGTGCGGTAATATAGCACCATGTGTACTCTAAAATACTTTATTGTATACATGCCAAAAAAAACAGAACAGATTATACACGTATAAAGGCGAACTTATTCTTTTAAAGGGATCTCTTTTTAGTTAACCTTATAATTATTTGGAGCCGTCGTAATATCATATTTTACTGTGAGGCCATAATTCTTATTGTACTATTTCTATAGACGAATGTTTTAATAACCGATTCTATAGTCGTTCACAGTTAAACACCGCATAAAAATAAATCCTTGACTTGAAAAAAAATGCACCATAAAGTCCATAAAACATCACATTACTCGCCTAAACTCAATGCAGAAAAAACATTATTATAAATACATCTCTAACCAATAATGTTGCTGACAACCTCAGTCAACCATGGCGGTGTCACGGCCGGTACTTTAACGGCTAAATAAGTAAATATGTCAATATACTTATGGAAACTATGTTAATACCTACACGATTATATAAGCCACGAGATGGGGGCTATAAACTGTACTTAATATATTTACATAATGTAATAATCAGAAGGCATGGTTATGTTATGGTATGAGGTTTATAGGCAATTTTAGCAGAAAATAGGCGCGAAATGTTATGTCAGCGTCTTTATGTCAAGGCCAACATTATGTATGTAAAGAGGGTAAAAACATGTGAACGAATTTTAACGTAGCAAGTTTTTTTGAATACCACGTCGTCGGTGCAAGCGTGTTTTGGCATATAATGAAATAGGAAGGTAGGCACTAGTGACTGCCATCCGAGTTTCCAAACCAGAAGGAAACCTAGATCTTGTGGAAGAAGAAGAAAAAATATTTCGCAAAACATTATAGAGGTAAACTTAGATTAGACTTAGCTTAGACACTACATTGATCACTATTGTTGGACATGGACATCTATGGCATTCGCAAAGTTAGGTACTTATATTTTGAAGTAAGATAAGTAGTAAGTATTTTAGATTTCTGTTAAGACTGATAAGAATATCCCATCAAAACATAAATGTGAAAATGGGAGCCAAGTTCAATATTAAGAATATGCGATGCGTGGTTTTCGTCTTTACCGACAAAATAACCACATCAGCCCTAGGACGTCCACTGCTGGACATAGGCCTCCCCCAATTTCATGGGGGGTAAATGCCATAATCGCCACGCTTGGCATGCGTGTTGGCGATCGCAGTATCTCCACCGCACTCTAGGAATGCTGCTGCACATTCCCCGGTGGTCTTGGTCGTAGTTTAAGGACATAACCGACAAAATAATTGAGATCTAAATGGATGCCAAGTTCCCTAGGTTATCTGAAAAGGTGCCAAGTCTGGCACTAGATTCTTTACAGTAAAACTAATTTATTGCGGCTTAATGCATTTTGAGCCTTAACTTGGCAGTTTTCTGTGCAGTATGTTATAATACTACCATGAAAGCTGTAAGAAAACTGCCAAGTTAAAGTTAGTTTAACACACGGCTGCTGCTCGCCAGTTCCTGGGGTGATGTTGGCTGGCTGCCGCGTGTCTAGATTTGGTCACATTTAATTCAGATAATTCGATTGTTCGATAATCGTCTGAAAGTATGTTTTATAGAAAACATATTAAGCGTAATTTACTTAAAGCTTTTATACCATGACGGTGAAAAACAAGCATACGGCTTGCCTGGTGGTATGTAAACAGTCACCGTAGCCAACAGACGCTTGCGGTTTCCGCCAACTGACCATATTCTATAAGAACGTTGCACAGACAGAAAGAATGTTTATCGTACTTAATCAAAGGTACGTTTTTTTTTTAAACCCTTCTCTCAGTAACTTTTCATTTTTTGAGATGGGACCTAAATAAAAATCAAAATCGTTTTTTTTATTGCATACTTAATGTGACATAATATTACAAAGAAGTAATAAAATGGACCCCGTAAGGGCACAGCAATACTAACTTATATCTAATTATATTATTAATAAAAAAGATATAGGTAGAACTTAAAAATAATACATGTTGTATACAAATCTCTCGCTTAAATTAGAGATAAGATGGTAAACAGTAAAATGAGCAAAAGAATATTATGTTTTTTTACACACATCATTACACGTCCCAACTTGAGAAGTTCAAGTGAAACTAGCTTAATGTATATCGAGCTTAAGGAAGGATAATGTCTCGAACTGTTTGCGAGTGAGTGGGACAAGGATAACATGTAAATGACAACAAAGGATATTCGTAATGGATTATCGAAGGCTCTTTTAATTCGATTTAAACTTGAACCATATCTGAGAAAATACTATTTTTAAAAGGACTTAGTAAGTGCTTTATATGGCACTACTGGCACTAGGTCTTGGCCACAGACAGTGTAGTGGCACCAAATCAGAAATGCTATCGCGAACCGAAACGAAATATCGTCCTCACTATCACTTGAATATGCAAGTGCGACAGAGAGGCCGATATTTCGTTTTCGGCAGTGGACTAAAGCGTTTTACACACCTATCAATTTGTCACAACAACTGCAACGGCTTTGGAAGTGACTGAATTGAATGATTGGCTTCTCTTACCATCTTCATCTCTAGGGCGTTATGACAAAGTGTGCAGAATGCTTTAATAGTCTGTTGATGATTTGTTGCGTCTTGCTTTGGAAGGCACGCTAAGCCGTTGATCCCGGAAGCTGTCTATGACAGCAGTCGTTAAAGCCAAAGAGGCCTTCAGACCGCTTGAGAACTTCTAACAATCAAGTTGCCCACTCGCTTAACAAGCCTGCGCCTGCCCGGCTAGTATGATAGCTTATACCGTCACATTATATGGCCAAAATGTACTGAAACGTCACATAAAACGTGACGGTATAAGCTATCATACTAGCCGGGCTGGTCCCAATAAATCTCAAAACGCACAGAGCAGAGAGCCTACTCCGATCTTCGAAAATCAAACTTCGTGTCGTGCCGTCCCTTTCAATCTCGTGTTATACATCATATGACGGAAAGGGACGGCATGATCCGAAATTCGGAGTAGGGCTGCAGGCGCGGCGCGGTGCGGGGTGGAGGCGGTTTTGCATTTTTGATTTTTCCGAAACTGTCGACTGTCGATTACTGCTTCATACGTCACACACGCTGCCTCCGCTCTACCGCGCTACCGGATACCGTAAAATGGGGTGAGTAGGGTTCGCGGGGAGAGTTGGGTTTTGAATGGGGAGAGAAGGGATGAAAGGGGGGTGAGATTGGATTTTAAGGCTACTGCTACAAAAATAATGTATTCCAGTTTAAAATGGAGTTATAGTAATACTCCTAATTAAAAAAACGATCCAACAATCTTCCAAAATCACCTTTGTATGAAATCCCATCTTACCCCAATTACGAGGGACTACGGACTGAGGTGGGATTTCCTATTTATCGTCAAAGTTATGAAATGGAACTACCCAAAATAAAATAAAAACTAAAATACAAACGTCCGGAACCCTTATTATATACACCATTCAGTTTGCATATGTAAAAATAAAATGTTATCGAGGTTTGAATGTCAGTTTTGTCCCTACTCACCCCATTTTACGGTACCGCGCGGTTTTTTTTGGTGCAACGTGCCGCGGACCGCGTTCACCTTACCTTACCGCAAAACCGCCTCCGCCCCGCACAGACGCTGCGCCGCGCTCTGAGCGTTTCAAGCTTTAGGTTTAGTTTCCCCCGTGGAAGGTCAGATGGCAGTCACTTCCGTAAAAACTAAACTATACTAGTGGCTACGCCAATTCGTGGGGTTAGATAGAGGACCCTGGGTATCCTTAAGGATTCAATTGTACTGGAAGAAATCGCTCTTTAGCGATAAGACCGCCTGTTGTCTACCTCTACCTACATATTACTGTTTTTTCTTTTTTTTTCTGTTTGTACCTATAACTTTTCATTTGTGTGAGGTGTGCAATAAAGAGTATTCGTATCGTATCGTATCGTATCGTATCGTATCGTACTGGGATAACGCTGGGATGACGATGATGGTGATTTACAATACAGAGTTGAAGAATTAAATTAATTACTCTGTATTTTATAATACAGAGGAATGAATACTTCAAGTTGCTTTTCAGTAAGTAGACGTTAAGCCCGTTAATCGTACGGTGCGGTTCGCGCGGTATATGACTTAACCGTGCGGTTAATGACTCAACCCCAACATATTCGTGTGCCTAAACAAGGAACTGCTGGGTAATTTGTGTAATTACCCGCGCGATTCCCGTTAATCGGAACACCGGACGTTATGTTTCCGAAACCATTACCTTCGATTTGATTGCCTACGGTTGTTGTCAGCCGTCGACTGCGGAATCAACACCTTTGGAGCCTTCGGCAAGTCTGTTATACCAATGCTAAACCAATCAAAATCATCTATTGGTTGATTCTAAAGGTAAAGTTACACTTACCAGGATTCCCTTGGTGGTTGTTTACCAGTTACCTATTTAAAGCCTTATAAACACTCATTTTAAAATACTTTGATTGCACTCAAGCTTAGTAAGTAATTCACAAAAGAAAGTCGAAAATAGGAATTGTGTTTGATTATTTATTATTTTTATCACGCATTTACGAATATTTCAGTTGGTCAAACACACACTTTCAAATACTCACAAAAACATCTTACCAAAACATGCACGTATCTGCTCAAAACTTTACCTACCCTCAAATGTATCCATAGAAATCACATATTAAACGAAACCAATTTACATTAAACATAATAAATATTTCAATAAAAGCTGGTGGTAAATCAAGTAGGCTTTCTTAGCCTTGTATATTTCCTAGAGAAAGTAAATAATTACAAGTCAAAGTCGACCATAAGTCAACTGACATTGACATTGCCTTTATTTTCATGAATTTTTTTGCTGACAACATTGCATGATGTTGATGATTAAACTTATTAGTATTATTTTATTACCTACTATGAAATGTACATGGAACTGATACTATTACTCCTAATTAAAATTACTGTTAAGTTGGTCCCGTTTTTGTCAAAACGCCGTTCTGATGATGGGATTCATGAGGAATTGAGGGAACTCCTCAAATCTTAAAGGCAAACATATAGTGATTTTTATGTTTTTATCAACAAGTCGAGCATTTTTATCCAAAAATGTGATATTTGATGAAGTGGAACTGCTGATAATGATCAGAACAGAACTCTTCAACGACGAAAAGTTCACGTATGGCGATTTGTCCTTCTAGCTGTGTTTGTTAAGCAAGTTTTATTTTCACGATTATTTTTTGTCATGCTCGAGTTCTGATGATGGGATCCATTAGGAATCGAGGGAACTCCTCAAATGTGAAAGGCACACAAATAGTGATTTTAGTATTTTCATGAACTAATCAAGCATTTTCATTCAAAAACGTGACATTTGATGAAGTGAAACTGCTGATGATGATCAGAACGGAACTCTTCAACGACGCGTAGTTCATGTTTTGCGATTTGTTTGTCAAGCAAGCTAGGTTTTCAGGACACATTTTCGTCAAGCTTGAGTTCTGATGGAGGATTCCATGAGGAATTGAGGGTACTTAGTCTTCTACCATTATAAACATACTTATAGCCATTTTTATTTTATTGTATGGAATCTAAGAGTGCACCATCTAAGTATAATAATTTTTCACCGGCCTCCCCCATTGAAGTCGGTTTTTAGGGTTCCGTAGTCAACTAGGAACCCTTATAGTTTCGCCATGTCTGTCCGTCCGTCTGTCCGTCCGTCCGCGGATAATCTCAGTGACCGTTAGCACTAGAAAGCTGAAATTTGGTACTAATATGTATATCAATTACGCCGACAAATGGTAAAATAAAAAGTGGAAAAAATATTTTATTAGGGTACCTCCCCTATACGTAAAGTGGGGAGTGATTTTTTTTTTTTCATTTTAACCCTAACGTGTGATATATTGTTAGATAGGTATTTAAAATTAAATAGGGGTTTACTAAAATAATTTTTTGATAATGTTAATATTTTCGGAAATAATCGCTCCAGAAGTAAAAAAAAATGTGTCCCCCCCCCCCCTCTAACTTTTGAACCATAAGTTTTAAAAATATGAAAAAAATCTCAAAAGTAGAACTTTATAAAAACTTTGTAGAAAAATTATTTTGAACTTGATAGGTTGAATAGTTTTTGAAAAAAATACAAAAATAATTTCTGAACTAAGTTTGTAATTTAACCGTATAAACAGGTGTTTATTGTACCTGTCATTTCTACAAAATCACAATGAAATGACGTGCTTTCAAAGGTTTTGTGTTTCTGTACTTAATATGTCAACTTAATGTGACGGACGGAAAACTACGGAACCCTACACTGAGCGTGGCCCGACACGCTCTTGGCCGGTTTTTTTTTTCTTAAAAATTATATTACTTATCGTCGTGGATAAGACATTCGTCACGTTCTGACAAGTATGCGAGTGCGAGAGTGACGGGCGTGTTATCCACGACGATAAGTGATAAAATGGCAACCATCATACATACTAGTACAATATAGTTCAATGCCATCATACGCCAGCAGGTGTAGTTGGCGTCAAAGACATGTATACATTCTATTACAGAGCAAAAATTTACTATTCTATTCTTTGACGTCCACCGTCAATCTATCTATTCCAAGGAGGTATAAGTACTAGGGAATTTTGGAGCACGATGCACATTTCGGAGATTGAAAATAGTTTTCCATAACGCTATACAACAATTTTATAATGTTGACATGAAGCGAACCCGAAAGAAAGGGGCCAGATACCTTTTTGTAACTTTTTTATTCACTCGTGACAAAACAATGTTTGTGTACTATGATGTTATGTTGTTGTGAGTGTTTGTTGGTCACGAATAAACGGTTCTTATTCTTTATGTAACTACAATAGCTATTTTAGTTATCTTCTAAAAATTAGGCGTCAAAATATTATCCCCTATCCGAATAGTTTACTGACTGAAATATTGTACATTGCGATCCCGCGCTACAAGCTATGCTGACGTTACAATACATAGTGCAGTTATAATCGCATATACATAATAACTTGTTGGAGAGAGATCATTGAACCGGACAGTTTCGGTAACTGGCTATGCAACCGCCTCCATGCTGTGCCGATGTATATGACTTCTAAATTAATACACTCTACGTCAAAAAAACAAAGTATAACATTTTTTAGCTGCCATACGTGCCCTACACACAACGATTTCAATTTTGGGTAGATTAGTCATCATACCCTCCCTGACACTCGCTTTTTGGACAATGGTGTAAACAGGCAAAAGATCAGGCATTAAGACAGTTTCTTAAACTTTCATAATGCATGCAAATTTATTCCGGTCCCAAATGATTCGATTCTGCTTGTCCTGTGACAATGACCGATCCATGCAAACATGGCATTAACTATTAATGATTAACCTGTTTTGAATGGAAATCAACCGTTAAATTAGAACACTGGTTTTTTGAAGATAACAAGAATATCAAAGTAAGGCCAAGGAGAACAGAGAAAAAAATCGTCCAAGAGCATATCGGCCCATGCTCAGTGTAGGGTTACGTAGTTGCCCAATGAAATTAATAAAAAAAATCGATAACAAGCAAAAGGGTATACCTTCGCAGCGTTTCATATAAATACGTCTTTTACTAAGAAGGGAAGACTTTTTACGATAACTCAAAAACAGCTTAACTGATCATGTCCGCTATAGTTTTTGTTGAAAGTCTTTAATAAGCTTTTTGTTTTCTTTTGGAGTGATTGGAGGTATATCCGAAAATATTCACTTCATCAATAATGTTTGATGAAGACCCCTATTTATTTTATTTTTATTTCATTTTACCACTTTGTCAGATTTATTGCTTTATATATCCATGCCAAATTGCAGCCTAAGCTGCACTAAAAATCACAAAGCAAAGGCTCGGACAGACGGGTATAACGAAACTGTAAGGGTTCCTAGCTGACTACGGAACCCTAAAAAGTGGAATAAGACGGAAAGGGAGCGAAATACTAATAGGTAACTACTTATATAATCTGTGATTTTTTAATTAGGTATTGGACTTAAGGTTTGGCATCTCTTCGGGCCACTTATTTTTTCATGATGGACAACCGCTGACCCAAAAGGTGAGCTATAGACATCGTGAGTGATATTTTTTTACGTTAAAAAACATCCAAAAACTGAATCGACCATTTAAAGTCCATATTCATAATGTATGTATTGTTTTACATTTGAAATTGTTTTATTTATTTTTTCTACCTTGTAATCTATACTAATATTATAAAGAGGAAAGATTTGTTTGTTTTTTGTTTGCATTGAATAGGCTCCGAAACTACTGAACCGATTAGAAAAATTCTTTCACTGTTGCTGGGAAGCTACTGTATCCCCGGGTGTCATAGGCAATATTATATTTTCAAAAAAATTTGGGATCCTTACTAAAAGTAACCCAAGGTGTAAAAAAAATACCTAAACTATGGTGTATGTATAATTGACTTACTAACACCCAGAGTTTAAGCCTAGTGTACTAACTTTTATATATGGACCTGAGTCTGAAATTAATAATTAAATTAATTAATTCACTTGATTACAAAATTTCATCCGCCGGAAATCCGGATATACGAAGACTTATTTGCCCAAGCTGAAACGGAGTTTTGATCGCTCGGTCAATAATGTATCAGACAAGGATTCATACCCCAGTATACAGGTAGTTTTTTTAAACGTTGAGATATATCAATTTCCTGAATGGAAACATTATTTTATTTCTCCTAAACAATAAAACTGCAGATTTTTGAAACATTTTACAGACAGCTTAACAAAACCATTTTTATGTTATTTTTGTCAAAAAAATTTTTGATGCCAATTGATGCCAATCGATCCTATTTCTATCCAGGAACATAAACTTCTTAGAGACCAAACTAGTCTAGAATATAAAAGATGCCACAAATTAAAAATGTTTGTATAATTATATTAAAAAAGTTTTTATTTTCTAAATCTATTTTTTATTGCTTAGGAGAAATAACATAATGTTTCCATTCAGCAAATTCAGCTATCTCAACGTTTTAAGGTATATCCCCTCCAGGGCCCATTTTTTTCCATCCTGTATATCATCTCGTTGACTTTCAGTGTGATCGCGTTTATGGTAGTTTTTTTTTATAAAAAATACCCACCGTTTTTGTTTCTTTTCTAGAATAATGAGTGCTGATGATTCTTGTTGCATTGGCAATCAGATGTTGTTTTATATTTAACACGAGCTTGAAGACTGATAGTTACATAGGCTACAATAAATTGGGATAAGGGGAATCTTTTGTTTTATTAGGTTATGGGCCCAGCAATTGAGCAAATTGTTCACAATTTCTTGGCTTATTTCACATCATTATTTTTAAAAGACAAAACGGAATGCAATAATTTTAAAAAGAATTTAGTTTTTTGTGTCAGTATGGAGAGTGCATGCTTCGAGCATAAAAAGAGTTTTTTTTAATAATTTCCATTATGAACATTATCGATATAGATACATATCCGTCATTCGCTATTGTTTTAGTTGTATAAGTTTTGTGTGTTTATATTGTATCGCTGTTGATGCCCCAAATAAAGTACTTAAATAAATAGTAAAAGGGACGACGAGTGGTCGTTTTATGTTTTTTATTAGTTATAATTACAAGAAAAAAAATGAACACATAAAACACTTCGATTCCTCATTAGTCATTCATTATGGATCTCGTCATCAGTTCATCACCAAAATTCTATGAGAGCAACTTAGAGAACTTAGCTCATTTTTTATTTATTCCAAATCGGTTTATAATTATAAATGACAGAGTTCTGAGGTTACAACATTTAAAAGGCCAAGCGTGTGACGGGCCCCGCGATATGTAGGGTTCCATAGCTGTCCGTAGTATATATTTTCACAACAAACAACATATCTAAGTAAGAGATGGATATTGTACGAAATTTTGCTTTTTCTAGTACTTTTCTTAAGTTAATAATAATAATAATAATAAAAAGGCGTAGGGATGTGACGACCCCATCGCCCACTGGATTTCCAGTGCAGTCAGTCAACATAGGGCAGCTTGTGGCGAGCTGTTAGGGAGCAGCGACCCTATGTACCTGAGTGCTCCTGGGGGTGTCCTGTGGGTTGGTTGTATGAACAGGCCCCCCGCCTCTGGCTTGCCTTAACCGGCTGTCCAGAGTGGAGTCGCTAGAGCTGTTGCTCGGGGGTGGATGTGGTCACCTAAGTGGCGAGTTGGCTATATGTTTAAAGTCCAGTGCCACCTCTCTACCCCCAGCCCTCTGCACCGGTGTTGCCCTTAGGCCATTTTTTAATGTCGCTATTTATAGGGGCCCATCTAGCAAATGGCGAGTCACCGTCTGCCTGAGATAAAAATGTGAGACAGTTTTATTAGGCAGACGTCCGTTGTCTCACTCAATAGCCCAGCCATTAATCCATCATCTTCACCCAATAGTCCGGTTCCTTTAGATTCCATCAATCAGCAATAGTTCCTGTACACCCTGGCGGGTGCTGTCTCTGTGTGCGTCCCATGACACGGGCAGGGACAGCATCCGCTCGGTGTACCCCTTGCATTTCATTAAATTGTCAAAAGGGCCTCTACGTGTTGGCTATGTGGTACTCGGTTGGTACTTCGGTACCTCGGTACTTCGGCTCCGCGCACGCCTTCCAAAGGTCCGGGACACCATTTTCCCGTGAGCGGAAAAGACATACAATAATAATCTATATTAATAATTTCGTGCAGGGGTACGGTAGACCCGAACGAGACCTGTCTCAAATTGAAGAACGTATAAAAATAACGATTTTTGAGTTGAACATATGTATCCGCAAAATTCGGATTGTCGCGTATTTTGCATTAAAAAGTGTTAATTTTACGACAAAAGGTCCGCCATATTAAATTTGTTGGTTGACAGCACAGACTACTAAGAAGATACTGTTGACAGCGTGGGGTTGGGTACGTTCGGAAATTGTAAACTATGTTTGCGTCCGGTGTGTTGGCCAGGTTGCTGGGCGTGGATTCGGCTAGCCGCGTCTGCAGCGTTTTGTTTTTGTAGTTTTCAAGCGTTCTATACACCTATCAGCCTAGCTAGCACGATAACTTATACCGTCACGTTATATGGGCGAAATGTATTAAAACGTCACATAAAACGTAACGGTATCATACCGTGCTAGCTAGGCTGATTGTCACAACAACCGCCTTCAAGCGAATGTATGGGGCCTGTTACATGGTTATTAACTTATTAGTATCACGTGATACATTCATATCACGATAAGTATCACGTGAATATTGAAGTAGAATCCATACAAATTTGAAAACTGCTATAATATTGACACCCCAGTATTGTGATAATATTAATCGTGTAAAGGACACCACTTGAATGTTTGCTGAGTTTGTCCGCCATCTTAAAGCTGCGTCTCTATTTTGTTGTGACAAACTACTAGGTGGCTTATGGCTTTTAAACGTCTAGCAAAATTCTATCCATATCTCGCTCTATCTTATAACTTAGTGGTACTGGGGTCTACTCCGAAATTCAAAATCCGAACTTCGTATGGTGCCGTCCCTTTCACTCATATAGTCTATGACAGGAGAATGAAAGGGACGGCACCATACGAAGTTAGGATTTTGAATTTCGGAGTAGACCCCCAACTCATGCCGTTCGCCGCGCTCGGACGTTAGAGGCGCCACCGCGAACCGAAAACGAAGTATCTGCCTCTCTCTCGCACATGTATATTCGAACGACAGAGAGGAAGATAGTTCGTTTTTGGTTCGCGGTAGGCCCTCAGGCGTCAACTTTAAAACGAATAGGGTATTTTACTATAAGAGAAATAAAAAATGTAATAAAAACCAGCCAAGTGCGTCGGAGTCGCACACTGAGGGTTCCGTATAACTAAAAAACAAATGTGATTTATCAATATATTGATATTTTTGGTAAAATATACTTCATAATAAACATTATCTTATCACCTAATTTCAAGTTCATAGGTCGATGGGAAGTTAAAAAATTATATGTGTGACAGACAACACACGGAATGTTCTTTGACTTTCTTCGACCGTCCGCCGCGCTCGGACTAAAGTGCTACCAACCGAAAACTAAATATATATGCCTCTCTGTCGCACTTGCATATTCGAGCGCGGAGAAGGAAATACTTCGTTTTCAGATCGCGGTAGGCCCTCTGGTCTGACGGCTCCTATTCCTGGATGGTGCGCGTATCGGAATGTGAAATACCTTTGGCAAAACGGAACAAGTTGTTAAATAGCTTCCATTAATTGGAGAAAATATTACCAACTGTTATTATTATCACGCGAAACACTGAATATTGAAGCAACATCCATAGGGGCCTGTTACATGGTTATTATTATCACGCGATATACTCATATCACGATCCGTATCACGTGCAATGAATATTGAAGAAAAATCCATACGATTTTGAAAACCACGATAATATTGACACACCAGTATTGTGATAATATTAAGCGTTTAACAGACCCCATACAATTTTAAAAATCGCGATTATATTGACACATAATATTCAGTGTAAAGGACCTTACTTAATAGAATTTGGCGGAGAATAGAGAGCTGCTACCGCGAAACGAAAACGAACGAACATCGTGTATCCCTCTGTGTCGCTCGATTTTGCAAGTTCGACAGAGAGGGAGATACACGAACTTCATTTGTTTTCGTTCGTGTTAGCAGCTCTGACTTCTCACCAAAAATACTGACTGGCACATCAATATTTAACAACTGCACATCTGAACTGAATTTTAATGAACGATTAGTATTTTAGCTATACAAATCAGTACTGATTACGGTGTCAAATTTTTTATGTGCCTTTAAATACTACCCTTATAAAAATGCTTAGGATTAACTTGCAAAGATACTAGCCTTTGCCCGTGACGTCGTCAGCGTAATCTTTTACTCCCTATTCCATATGTTAATCCAGACTACAGACTATATTTCTATACGAAATTTCATCATAATCCGTTGTTGTAATGTTTTTATTTTATACATTTTTGTACACTATTTCTTTCTTCGTTTGCATAACTGTCACGAATAAATGTTTACTTTATTTCTTACTTATTTATTTCACCCGAGCGAAGCCGGGCTTTCATCTAGTAATAAATATTAGGGGACATTTTTTTTTTTTTTTTTTACACAAATCGAACTAGTCCCACAGTAAGCTCAACAAGGCTTGTGTTATGGGTACTAGACGACGATATATTTAATAGATATATACTTAGGTAAATACATAGAAAACGTCCAAGTCTCAGGAACAAATGTCTCTGCTCACCACAGAAACAAATGCCCTTACCGGGAATCGAACCCGGGACCTCTAGCTTCGGAGGCAATGGCACTACCAACTAAGCTAAACAGGCCGACAAACTTACTCGTTAACTAGTAATGTCTACTTAGCTGTGATAGTTTCCATTATAAATTCATTATAATACTCGTATACTGACTACCATTATTTTTTCACATACCCAGTAGCAATTGTATAATAATAATGATCAGAATCAAGAGTGCTTATGATCCGAAAGACAAACCCATAGTTTATCAAATTCTGAGAAAAAGTGTTGTTTTCTGAGTGTAAACACTCTTCAACCACTCTAGAACAATACACATTTTACGCCTATAAAAAAACTGAACAACGAAAACAAACAGCTAAGAACCCTCATTTATTTTTAATAAAACTAGACTTGATCAAAAACTCAAATCGGCTCTCCTATTTGGGAGCTAAGATGCCACAGATACGCAGGTTAAACTTAAAAAAAACCCCGTTGCGGCGAGGGTTAAAAATAATCCCACAACAGAATAAAAATAGGTAAGTTACGAAAAACAAATCGCGGGAAAAAGCAAGAGTTAATATAAAGGATACTTACATGTGTTTGTGGCGACGGCTTCGCGTCGACTGCCGAGTTGGAATCAAGTCGTTTTAGAACCAGTCGCCGCGTTATATACGGCGACACGACGACGACACGACGTGACGTACGATGCGGGCACGTCATGGCCGTTTACTAATACATATAATATCACACTAATATTCAATACATACCGCCGTGAGACGTCACGCCGCACTTTTGTCTTACAAGCTTTTATTAACTTGCAAGTTGCAATGTTACGTTCGGGTCAAATCTTGTAAGTTATTCTTAACCGATTGAGCTTATATTTGGTATAGGTACAGTTGGCGCCATATAGTATGTACTAGTACGTAGCAGCCAAAGTGGCCAAATAGTTCGGTACACCGTACAAAATATATGGTGTACCGAACTATTTGGCCACTTTGGCTGCTACGTACTATATGACGCTGACTGTACTTATGTAAGCTTGGTGACTTTGCGATAGGAAGACAAACGTATTTAATACAACGATGCCACATGCTACTTCACTACCATCGTTATGTGTTAAATAAGTTTGTCTTTTGTTAATCACAAACAGACGACCTGCCTGATGATAATCGCAAACAAGTAACCTATGGATGCTCAGAGAAGTCACACGTGCGTTGCCGAAGGACCATATATACTACTTGCTCTGTCGTCGTTTGGTGGTGAGTAAGGTCGCCAGAGTTCCCGAGGATGCGCAGTGTTAAGAGTGCGCAGTACGTTCGGTTCTCCATACAAACGTATTTATGCTCTCATTTTAAAACGCCATGCTAGAATAATATGAAACTTTGTATACACAATGAGATCCGGCATGTCTAGGTCGGAAACTAGTTTCTGTTGCTTGAAATTATAATGGAGAAAAAATACAATTATTTGATTATTAAGGTTTTCATAACAAGCCGTATAAAACTCAAAAAACCGCTGTATTTTTTTACTTTTACAATTTGTAACAACAGAAACTGATTTACGACCTAGGTATGCCGGATCCCATTGTGTATACAAAGATTCATGTTATTCTAGCACGGCGTTTTAAAATGAGAGCATAAATACGTTTGTATGGAGAACCGAGCGTACTGCGCCCTCTTAAGTGTGAGGCACCCTGCATCTGTCTCTAACTGTCAACACAACCAATCCAACCAATCTTGTGATTCCTCTGGAGTCCGTAAGCTTGTTTGCCACCGTCGTAGTATAAAAAAAATATCTCAATTTAATAAAGGGTCTAACGCGCTTGTGAGCTTTCTATAGTCGCAGGCCGTAAGTTTGTTTGCCACTTGTATAAAAAAAACGTATTTTTAAGACTAACTTAACTAGTGTACCTAACTTCTTAGAAAACAATCGGAATATATTGTTTTTTTTTTTACACCGGCCTTTATTTCTCACAATTTGGCGGCGAATTTCTCTTATCTACCTCTCTGTTCTTAAACTAAACTATTTATAAGTGTAATAGATTTCATGACATCCAGCAGTCTGACTGTGACTGACTACCTACGAAATGAAAACAGAAACATTGAAACGTAACAAAACATTTTTTTTAAATGCATGGCTGTTAGTTTGTCTGTAATGCTAATTGAATACTAAAAACCGAAGAGAAAAAGGTATATTTTGAGCGTGAAATATACTTTCAAAAGACGAACTTTATGTAGGTACTTATTGAATTCAAAAGGTGAACGAAACCATTTGTTTCAAGAGATTTGGACACGGCATGTCCAAGGAAAATAAGCATAGATTTTGAAGTGGATTCTTCTTTTGTTGGTTGCTTGTATGAGTTAGCTGCCCTAACTAAACTCAACCTTTTAAATTCAATTTCATTTATTGCATTTCATGTTGTACATAAGGTCTTACATTATTTATCAATTCCAGTGCACCTAGTATGATAGCTTATACCGTCACGTTTTATGTGACGTTTCAGTGCATTTTGGCCATATAACGTGACGGTATAAGCTATCATACTAGCCGGGCAGGAACATGAACCCTGCAAGGGAACAGCAATATTATAAATATACGGAGTAGGTACAATTTAATCAAGTATTAGAATACGTATAGGACTAAAATTATCAAGTTTAATATATTCGTAAGCATGATGAATGATAATACCTAATTTCTAATGATACAGTTCATCACAATGAAACCTAGGCTTAAATTGATTACTGTGGTAAAATCAGAGGATAATTTAATTAAAGTGAAACATTATGAATAAGAGTAAAGATGCTGTTATCAAGTTGAATTAATTATATTTAATATATTTTTTAGTTTTCTAGGCCTCAGTTAGGAACTATTGCAGTGTAATTTTCCGTTATTAACACTAGATGCAACTATACATAATCCCTATAATCTTTGTCCCATGGTTAGATGCTGGCCAAGAGCAATCCCATTTATAACTCCAAAAAAATAAAATAAAACACGAGTGTGGTTTTATATAATAAGATCATATAAAACCACACTCGTGTCACTGAAATAAATATGTGGTAAATATCAAACATTTATTCCATTTAAATTATAATAAAATACAATACTTAATAAAAATGCATACGTAGTCAGCGTCAAATAGTAAAATAGTTCGGTACACCATACAAAATATATGATGTACCGAACTATTTGGCCACTTTGGCTGCTACGTACTATATGACGCTAACTGTACATAATTGTGTAGACTTCGTCCGGCTTTGTTTATTTAAATGATTCTATAATTACATAATTACTCGTGTTTTACTCGTACAATGCAAAATATCTGAAAAATTACCTACACGAGCCAGAAAGCGTACCGCGAACTTCGAAAATCGAACTTCGTGTCGTGCCGTCTCTTTCACTCTCGTGTTATACATTATATGACAGAAAGGGACGGTACGATGCGAAGGTCGATTTTCGAAGTTCGCGGTACGCCCTCAGGAATCGAACACTTGTGCTTGTTACAATGCAAAATTACTAATTTCATGACATTCCGTCATATTTTATTGGCATTTCTTATAAAATTATATTTATGTGTGTTACGTCAATTTATAAAAATAAGTAGAATAACATACTTATATTTGCGAAACTATTAGCGTTCAACAAAATGAGCATCAGGACATACGTTTTCGGGAATTTTAAAAAGTAAGTAATAACTGATAAACATAAGAAATGGTGATTTTCGGATTATTTTAGGTAGTAAAGTGTTACATTTTATTATGTTACGTAGGTACCTTGTAAAGTAATTATTTATTGTAAACTGAGTACATGAAGGTTTTAAAATGGAAACAAAACAATCGATTGCTCACTTCGAGAGTAAAGTTTCTAGTCTTTAAACTATAGTTTAACAACAACACTAATTGGATATATTAATTGGACCGAACGTCTACTGGACAAAAAATGGGATGGACGAAATACGTGTTGATATAATACGACTTGGACGAGCTACTGTTGGGCGATATGTATGTTGGACCAAATATGTATTGGACGAAATGCGAATACAAATATCGTTTGGACGAACTGCGTATGGGACAAACGGCTAACAAATCACTCACAACGTATTTACGTATGTATGTTGATATATCGATGGATGTCGGCCTGTTTAGCCTAGTTGGTAGACTGCCTACGAAGCTGGAGGTCCCGGGTTCCAATTCCGGCATAGCTTAAAACGCTCATTTCGCGGAGCAGCATCGTTGCGGGGCGGAGGCGGTTTTGCGGTAAAGCGAAAGCGGTCCGGGACACGTCGCACCAGAAAACCTCGCGGTATTCGGTAGCGCGGTAGTACTATTACTTATTCTGTGGCGCGGTGGAGCGGAGGCGACGTGTGTGACATACGAAGTAGTAATCGACAGTCGACAGTTTCGGAAAGATCAAAAATGCAAAACTGCCTCAGCCCCGCACCGCGCCGCACCCGCTCTGTGCGTTTCGAACATACATTGGTTTCTGTAGTGAGCAAAAACATTTTGTTCCTGAGACTTGGATATTTTCTGTGTATTTAAGTAGGTATATAGGTAATTATTAAATAAATCGTCGTGTAGTACCCATAACACAAGCCTTATTTTGTAATAAATAATAATAATAATAAATATTGGGGGACAATCTTACACAAATCGACCTAGTCCCAAACTAAGCAAAGCTATGGGTACTAGACGGCGATATAGATACTTATATAACATCCAAGACCCAGGAACAAACATCCGTGCTAAATGCACAAACAATGCCCTGGCCGGGATTCGAACCCGGGACCTCTAGCTTCGGAGGCAGTGTCACTACCAACTAGGCTAAACTGGCCGACTTTTATTTTGATATACCCGGTGTCACTCTCACAGTAAATACCGTAAATTCGTATCTAACGGCACCTCGCAAACTAAAATCCATCGAGCCGTTCAGGCTGCGGAGCGTGCCACACAATTATACATTCATACAGACATAACCCTCCATCTGGCGCAGTCGGGTAAAAATAGACAAGAATTCAATTTAAGCGTGTAAAAATGAGTGAGAGTAACACATTTGAATGCGAAATGTGTGTTTGAAATTGACCCACTGTTTGCATATAATCTTATATTTGAACAAAGCACCAATATTCAGAGATACTTTCGTCGGCTACCGATGATGTAAGTGAAGGAACTGGTTCTACAATGTCGTGGGCTTCGACGGAATAATTCGTTGAGGATAAGCACGCAATTATTTTAGGGTTACAAAAGTTTTCTAAAGGGACCTTTTACATCTCTAAATCGGCTTTGTCGGCCTGTTTAGCTTAGTTGGTAGTGACACTGCCTCCGAAGCTCGAAGGTCCCGGGTTCGAAACCCGGTTAGGGCATTTGTTTCTGTGTGAACAGAAGCATATGTTCCAGAGACTTGGATGTTTTCTGTGTATTTAAGTATATATGCACATTATATCTATTAAATATATCGTCGTCTAACACCCATAACACATTATTGCCTTATTGAGAATATTGAGCTTGCTATGGAACTGGTTCGATTTGTGTAAGAAAAGTCCCCTAATATATGAACTTTCATGTCGCATACTTACCTACATACATAAACCGAAATTTGTACGCCGAAAGGCAAAACATGATGGACTTATTATGGTCTATAAAAGCAATACTTTTACTATACTTTACTATCTACAAGTAGAATTACAATATAGGTAACTACGCACGTATGTATTAATGTTTAAATATGTTTACAATACAGTACTCTCGTGTCGCACTTCGGTCAGTTTTATGACGCCTCTTTATCTTTTCCTTTCATATTTAGGCAACAAAAGGTGTAGTACTTACATAAGCTATATGTGGCTATTTCTGAACAAGGTACATCGAAACGGTGGTTCCAGCTAAGTGGTTTAGCAATGTAACAAAAAATGTGCGAAAAAGAGTTTGAAAAAAATATTCATGCCTTTTATTCGTAAATTTCATTCAGATGGACAATATGTTTTTTGGCCTGAAAAAGCATCTTCGCACTGTAAAAAAAAACGATACAGTTCCTAGAGGCCCATAACATTCCATTTGTGCCAAAAACACGTAACCCCATAAATCTTCCACAATGTCGTCCGATTGAAGATTTTTTCGGTCATTTGAGCAGTTTGGTTTATAAAAATAATTGGAGAGCAGTAAATTGTGCCCAACTTATAAAAAAAATCAAGACATGTATTCCAAAAATGGACGATTATGCCGTCCAACGGTCGTTGCAACATCATGTCCGGACTTCGACGAACAGCTGATCACGGGCCTTATTCAAATGTACACTAACGGTTTTGTAAATATTACTCTTCTATATATTCTACAATATAACTATTTTTTACTAATATCACAAGAGTTTATTTTAAATACCTCCACAATGTATTCTCATTTTTTGTTATCACCCGTTATATTTAAGCTTGTGTTCATACTAGTTTAGAGTATTAGCAAGTATTCATTATTTTAAACCTAGGGAAGAGCGGCGCCTCCCAACACAAGCTTTCTTTTGCTTACCGGGTGGCCCCATCCCCTGTATCATTATCACGTATTTTTAATGAAATAAACTATTTTGTATTTGTAGTAAAATCCCATTGACATGCTTTTTGCCATCTTAAACAAAATAAACTATATGTATCTACATCTCCCAACAAATTGCCACTAATCGGAATACCCGGGCACAGCCCCCTTAGGTTGAGAGTCCTGTCTAACTGTATTGTATTGGCTATGTGCACGTCAGAAACGTTAAACGTCGTGCATGGGTCCCGGAGAAATTACGACGCCACTGTCTAGTAAGCTACATGTACTCCTAATTGCAATCTCATGGTGCTCTAGTGCTTCAATGAGTCGCAGTCACTTGCACGCGCGTGATAATTATCATACAACTAATCATACATCAAAAAGAATTATATTCTTGAAGTATGTATGTTGTATACTCGTAAGTCCGTGGAATTAGGAGACCGACAACCACACGTCCTGATCCTGAGCAGGCACTTATTCTGTATGCGGAACCACCACATATAGCAATCGCTTCTAACGTAAAAAAAGAAATAATAAACTAACGATCAGTGGTCATATTTTATTACAAAATATCTTTCGTGTGTTCGGAAAAATTTACATTTGATATGGAAATATTTTGCACCACGCTGACATATTATTTATTGAGCGATTACTGCGGTACAGTCGGGTGAATATATTTATGCAGGCGAAAAGTTTATTAGGTATAACTTTACCGGGTATCCCAAAAACCAACGGCAAGCCCTTATACACCCTCGCGTGTAATTAATTATTAAGTCTTTTTGTTTCACATTACGTCGGTTTACTAATAACAAGGCAAGCAATTTTGAAATACATTTAATACAGAACTTATGTAATAAATAAAAAATAAAGTCTTCATATAACCAAACCCCTTATTCCAGGCACTTTCCCTTCAAGTAGCATAGTTGTGGGACACCCGTCCCATATACTACAAGTTTAATATTGTTACCCCCGCGACATTAAGAGGGCGCAGGACGCTCGGTTCTCCATACAAACGTATTTACGCTCTCATTTTAAAACGCCATGCTAGAATAACATGAAACATTGTATACACAATGGGATCCGGCATATCCAGGTCGAAAATTAGTTTCTGTTGCTAGAAATTGTAAAAGAAAAAAAAATACAGCGGCTTTTTGAGTTTTTTACGGCTTGTATGAAAACCTTAATAATCGCTGTATTTTTTCTCCATTATAATTTCAAGCAACAGAAACTAATTTCCGACCTAGATATGACGAATCCCAGTGTGTATACAAAGTTTCACGTTATTCTAGCATGCCGTTTTAAAATGAGAGCGTAAATACGTTTGTATGGAGAACCGAAAGTACTGCGCACTCTTAATAGGGAATCAGAGTTTACCCCCATTTAAATATTTCCGATACCTACTGTCGGTTAACCCTCAAGAATTGTTTTATCCCCAAGAGGGTAATTATCCTCATGTTCGCAACCGATGGTCTATATTCTATTCAACTAGATTGTTTTTCATTTTTATATCACGTCGGTGGCTAACAAGCGTACGGCCCGCCTGATAGTAAGCGGTCACCGCAGCCTATAGACGCCTGCCACTCCAGGTGTCTAATGCGCGTTGCCGACCCTTTAAAAATGTATATTCCTTTCTTGAAGAACGCCATACTTTAGTCCCGCGGGAAAAGCTCGAAGTGAGGCCCTAGCTATATCTTTACCGCACCGGTCCCGTACAGCCATGGATTGTACTCGAACTACAACCTGTAGGTACAGTACTTTTATCTCACAAACGCGGGTGAGCCATGGTTTCAGTATGTATAATTGTAGTCTTTGCATGGTTTTGTGTTGAGATGTACGAATACATGCACATTGTCGTAGGATGTCGTAGATGAGCGTAGGAGCTATTTCACATTGTCCAATTATTCGTATGTGTCACAACTACAACTATGGCTAACCCGCGCTCGTGAAATAAAAGTAGTGTGCAGTCGCAGAATGAAAAGGTTCGACACCTTTCAGCTCTATTTTAAGGGAGATATTCCACCCATCCAATATCTTTGTCCAATATACATTTGATCAAAGAAATTGGATGATTTCATCCAACTTGGATGGGACCCCGACATTTGATCAAAGATTCCGATGACAGTTAAATCAATATGGCTAGGCATGAAAAAAAAAACTTGGACAAAGATATTGGATGAGTGGAATGGGCCTCCATCAAAGAACTTTGATCAAAGATTTGACAAAGATATTGGATGAGTAGAATACCACCCCGTATTAAACTCATCCGATATATTTGATCAAAGAAATTGGATGATTTCAACAAACTTGGATGGGACCCCGACATTTGATCAAAGATTCCGATGACAGTTAAATCAATATGGCTAGGCATGAAAAAAAAAACTTGGACAAAGATATTGGATGAGTGGAATGGGCCTCCATCAAAGAACTTTGATCAAAGATTTGACAAAGATATTGGATGAGTAGAATACCACCCCGTATTAAACTCATCCGATATCTTTGATCAAAGAAATTGGATGATTTCAACAAACTTGGATGGGACCCCGACATTTGATCAAAGATTCCGATGACAGTTAAATCAATGTGGCTACGCATGAAAAAAAATATAAAAAAGGACACAGATATTGGATGAGTGGAATGGGCCTACGTCAAAGAACTTTGATCAAAGAAAATGACAAAGATATTGGACGAGTGGAATACCACCCTAAGGTCGAAAAGTAACGAACCCTTTCATTCCGCCACATTCCAGGAAATTAAAACACTGTACTGTTCCTAAGGTAGTTACTGTCTGCTACTGAGAGCCTCAATAGCTGTACAGTAAATTGCAGAGAAACTAGGAGAACCGGGTAATGGTAAAAATACTTTAATTTTTGTGAGCATAAATTAAATGGTCGCGTACGGTACGGTTTCAGAGGAATTTCCTCCCTCGGACGCTCCGACTGTGAAATGAGCCGAGGTTTTCCCGAGGGACTACAGTATGCGCTCCTTCATAAAAGGTGTGTATAATTTTAAGGGACGGCAATGCGCATGTGACACCCGTGGAGTTGCGGGCGTCCTTAGGCTGCGGCGGTACCATCAGGCGGGCCGTACTCTTGTTTGTCACCGACGTGGTATAAAATAATGTACAACTGGTTTCTTTTTCGCTGATTTATGATTGTGTAACAAACCGGCACGCGATTAAGGCACTCTAACAACGCAGCCACAACAAACAGCGGCACCGGTTTTCCTAATACACTGCGTGTGATCCCAACTAACCGCAGTGCGTTGCGTGTCTCGACCGCGCAATGGACAGATAAAACGCTCGCCGCGCCGCAATTCGCGCAGTCGTGGCCGGGATGTATTGGTTAAACTAAATTACTAAGGCATAATATTAGTACCAAAATAAAAACACAAATAATTATATCTATACTTTATTGTAAAAATGCACAAAAATAAATGATTCCGAACACGATTTGTTACGGGAACTATTCAATGTTAAGTGATAAAACTGACATGGCCGTAATAAATAATACACCTGTCAAAAACTAACTTAAGTCACAGTAGAAATATAGCTTATAGCAGTAAAACAAATCCATACAAAGGTCCGACTTGACGCACCCACACAGACACAAATCATTACAGTATTTTTTTTTATTTTTATGACAGGTGGCAAACGAGCAGACGAATCGCCTGATGGTAAGCGATTAGCGCCGCCCATGGACACTCGCAACACCAGAGGGGTTGTAAGTGCGTTGCCGGCCTTTAAGATGGGAGTACGCTCTTTAAGGGCATCTCGAATATTTTCGGTCATATGTGCCGCGCAAACCCTATTGTTTCAACGGCAACGGAGCGCAGGTCCAAAAAGGTCTTATGACTCTAGTTGAGATACTGCCTTAAGCTTTACATCAACTGTGCTTAAGTGAACAACTTTATTGTCAGTTAAGTATAAGTATAGACTGTTTTTTACTTCAAAGTTAGCGTATTATTTATTATGGTCAATATAACGCTTAGTTAGGAGAGTGAACACTTCAGTGCACACTTTACTAGCTGAGCGTGTATGGAAATCTAAACATACTATATACAGTGACAGCTTATACTAATTATGGACGTGCTATGAACCAAATGTATAGACAAATTATTCCATAATAATTTACCTTATCCACTGCTTATTTTTAAGTGTTTAAGGCGGTTATTGATAATTGTTAAATAAAGCTGGGACTCAACACGGAACGCGTTGACGTATTGTGTTTTCACATTAGATTCGATTCGCTTAAGCGTAGCCAAATGTATCAAAGCGAGGCACCAACTGTTGTGCCGTCGATCCGCTCAGCAGTTCCATTCTATTAAGTCAGTAGCGAGTTCGAAATTGAGCCCCAAATATTATTCAACAAAATGATTATATGACATGTATTGACATATTTCCAGCTGTGAATGTCTTTCATCTGATGATCACGATGATTTAAACATGGGAGTTGTATTGGTGGGATATTTAGTGGCATCTTGTTACTTTGCAATCTTATTCTATAAAATGTAAATGCAGTCTTAGGAAAAACTATGACACAACATTGATTCTAATGGTTTTCCTACAAAGCTAGTGAATAGAAACAATATTCTTAACCGTAAGAACAATAAACGTCATGGCGTATGACTAATAATGTATTATGGAATAATTTTCAGAACAAAAGACAGATCCTCGTTACTATTGTAATTCTTGACGTTGTATAAATAACAATGTAGAATTTCTTAGGGAAAATACAATTCATACAATACTTATATCATTCAACGATTTAGAATTTCCACAGGAGAACACTATTATTCTTGTTATGCATGAGTCTTAGTACTTCTCAGCTACTGTTTATTCAACTTTTGTAGAAGGATCAGCCATCTGATCCCATCTGAATCCAGAATGGGGCAAATAGGCTTTACTGGTATCAATAAATACACTTACAATTTTGAGAAATATTCATGTTGATTACATATAAACATGCTTTGTGGAATATTAGACACGATAATATAAACTGTTTTCAGTACATAGCACGTCCTGAAAGTCAAAAAGTGAAAACAATTTCGTGTCGAGTGTACTGAGTACACACACGGGTCTGAATTGGGAGATAATATTGACCAGCCTGAAGTCCACCCCAAATATCCAACAAATATATATAGCCTTGGACCCGGGTATGTCCTTAAACTACGACCAAGACCACCGGGGAATGGGCAGCAGCATTCCTAGAGTGCGGTGGGGTGGAGATACTGCGATCGCCAACCCGCATGCCAAGCGTGGCGATTATGGCATTTACCCCCCATGAAATTGGGGGAGGCCTATGTCCAGCAGTGGACGTTCTAGGGCTGATATGGTGGTGGTGGTGGATATATAGCCTTCAACATAGTATAGTATACTGACCTGTAAAATTTTCACCGCTACTCGTAATAAAAATATTACTCACACGCCAAACTTTGTTTCAAGAAAGCGAGAACAAAACTTGGCCTGCGACAGTTGCGAACAAGCATACGCGTCCGATGGTAAGCAGACTCCAGAGGAATCGGCAACGCGTTGCTGACCCATTATCGATTGGAGCATTCGTCGTGTTGACAGGTAGGGACAAATATATGACCCTCAGTCTTAACACAGCGCATCCCCGGGAACTCTGGTGACTTTACTCACCACACAATGTACTTATAGGGTAGCTAGTGGTTATTTTATGACGTAGGTATGTAGTGACTAATGCTTTTCCATCGGCTAAACTGGGAATACTACTAGACCCGAAGTGTCTATCAATTATCTATAATGTCTTAAATTAAGAGCGCTCGTGGCCCAGCGGCACCCGCCTACCGCGTGCGGTATGCGAGGTTAAGCAATGTGGGCGCAGGTCAGTTCTTGGATGGGTGACCGCTTTGAGTGGTTACTAACTGAGCGCTCTCGTGCTTTGGAAGGCACGTTAAGCCGTTGATCCCGGATGCTGTCTACGATAGCAGTCGTTAAGCCAAGTTAGAGGCCTTCGGGCGGCTTGAGAACTTCTAACAGTCAAGTTGCCCACTCGTTTGACAAAGGGGGGTCGAAGTTGCACCACGTCCGTAGGGAGTACCCACCGTTACCCTACACGTGACCCCTGGGTGGTGCTAAAAGTGCAACAAAAACTGTAAACCGTACTTGTCTTCTCGAAGATCTCACTGTTCGTAAATAAATGCCATATGATTAAATAATAATAATAATACCAACAGATCCGTAGTGTTAAGCAAGGTGATTTTTCATATGTCTCTTTGAATCCTTGTGGTTAACCAACATGAGGTAGAACGGGACAGATAGAATGGTCATTTTTGGCTGTTAACGGATTGTCTACATTAAAAAAAAAATTCCGACGAATTGAGAACCTCCTCCTTATTTGAAGTCGGTTAAAAAGCACACCAAATTGCCAAATCAAATATAAACCAAAACGTCAGTTGAGTACAATTTGCAGTTATGGTAGAGACACTGACAGATATCACTTATCTGTCTCTCTCAATCTTACTGATTTGTGCATTAGTGAGAATAGATCAGATATACAGAAATCGTTCAACTTAAATGAGCGGATCTGCTTTAGGCGACTTCCTGATTTGGCGGGGCGGAAGCGATATGGCATAGGTATTTTGGTCTTCGACGTGAATTTACCGATGTGAGATTTCCTCACTTGACGAAATACTGTCAGTATTACGTTTGCTCAGTAGTAATACCATGCGCGGAAGCGGGGCAGTACTGCATTGATATCGGTTGACACTGACAGCTGACAGTTTTCTCATATCGTACCGCCCCCGCATCGACAAGTCAGGCAGGCGCCTTACTCTGATATCTGTGGTCAAACTGGTCAATGAGAATAAAAACTCGGAATGAAAACTGGCAGTATTTTGCCATTTGGCATGACAGATGCTAAATAATACAGTAATTGATTGACATTTCTTCGGGTCTATCGTATTTAGAGTTTAGCCGATGGGAAGACATTACTTACTACATCTGTACGCGTTTTTAAGGCATTCTTTGGTAATTAAGTCACCGGCCTGACAATGTATTGGCTATGTGCGAAGTAGGTGGTGGGGGTAAGCTAGGCGATCGTAGCGCACACCATGGCAGAAATGTGTACTTACCGGGAACCACTGTCAAATTTACTTTTACGTTTTCTATTGGTTTCTTAACGGTTTCCTACGATTCGTTTCGTTTGTATGTATTTTATATTCTCTTATTTATTTCAGTAAAATTTCCAATACGGGGTCTTTCTCGTTTACTAAAGTAAATAAAATATTCATGTGTCATTATTTGACATCTCTGAGCTTTGACATTGTCTCGGGACCTTTGACGTTTCAGACGTGCACATAGCCAATATTACCCTCCAATTCAGACGAAACCAACCGATACTATCCTATATTGCCGAACGCACTAAGCAATATTTCACCTAATTTCAATCTACCAACAAATATTTTTATAATTTCTTTGTATTTCACATAATTATGATTGATCGAACAAATTCATTGTTCATACAATGCATTGTTTTGTATATATTTGTGTTTCATTTAAAACACACATGTTGCAATCACATTAGACGTCTATTTGAGTAACCTGTTCAAACCACATTGTCAAACAGGCATCCTGCCTGTCTGGTATTGCTTATCAAAACAATGCGTCCCTGAAGTATCCATAAGCCAGGAAGATCCATAGGCCTCGATGCCTGCTTGAACATCAAGGCCTATGGACCCAGGAAACTTCATGTTACAATTACAATACTGATAATGGCAAATGCATGTTCCTCACTCAACACAGCGCATCCACGGGAGCCTTTCGAAGACGCTACACAGCATTTAAGTTGTATAAGAATTTATACAACCTTTATAGCGCCCATTTGGGGATTATTAGGGTAGAATAACCTCTTTTACAGCTGTTTGGATTAAAAAATCACGAAATATATTGACTGACCATCAGACTTAATAGAATTACGCCCACAAAGGGACAAGTAAGCAGTCCACTAATATATTAAAGTAAGGTTACTCAAATAGATACGTCTAACTATATCTCATCGTTTCATATACTATTCGTGAACTACATACTAACTTTGAACTATTTACACGTGAATTATAGATTTTATTCATTATATTATATTTACTGGCGAGCTCTGGGACATAATACATGACAAAATGATTTCAATTACATAATAATTATTGCAAAAGGACAGTACAAAACAAAATTCGACATGTATGTTAAGTAGCTAAAAACTAAATAGTAGTTATTCGAAAATATGAAGAGCAATGACGACGGGTCTGTGTATTCGATTTCCATACAAAACCCGTTTTCATTGCTCTTTAATATATATTATTACACACAAGTGATATCTTAGGTTTCTAACCTTTATAATGTAGATAATACCCAAAGCAGCGCCGTCTAACTGACCAAAGAACAATGAACGCTCGTTCAGTTTGCTTCGTTCGCGAAAACAGTGTGCCCTTTGCGCTATCAAGGTTACAATACAATACAAAACATACTTTATCTATGCCAGCAGTATAATCTGTCAATTAAATGACGGACAAAAAACTTTTTATGCAAATGCAAGTCTATACCATAGACAAGGCATTAACAGAAAATTATGACGTCACAACGCACGAGCCCCGTACTAACGTGGTACGGAAAAACAAGAAAATTGCTATTTTAATCGTGCAATACTGCGTGCATACTTGTTTAGCAATTTCTTTTTTTTTAATTACGTAAATTCTATTGGTAGCTTTTAACTGTTAGAAAATGTGTACATAACTTTTAGAAACTTAGTCTCGTATTTTATTATTTTCAATTTATTGTGTTGATCAGATGGTATACGATCTACATAACGCCAATATGTTATAAAGTTTAACATGAGAAAACTAATCTATTATACGATGATTTTATGTACGGTCAACCAATGTAACTTCTGGACCACTTCGTACCTTGTCACAATGAAAATTAATATGAAAGCCGCCAGAGATATCATATTAATGTCACTATGACAAGGTACAAAGTGACCCAGAAATTAAAATGGTTGACCGTACCTAATCTTGAGCCTTGTAATATCCGCATCCGCGGATGTCAAATACTCCACACCTGCTTTCAAGTGTGGTCAACACAGCTTGCACAAAATTGTAGCGCTTTGATAGCAAGGGCTGTCAGCGAACCAAGAATCCAGCGAAGCACGTTCGTAGGCCTTTTACATAATAATGCACCGCTTGGAATCCTCTGCTTGCGGGGTAGCGGCCACCACAGGAGCTGCCACCACGGGGTCGGACTTGAGCGTCTCGGGGTCAAAGCTGGAGGTGGAAGCCACCGGGGCTGTTAGTGGGAGGTCGGTGTTGATGCCCACAATCTGTAAATGAGGGTATAGTGAGATTCGTTGATGGATATTTTGTATTTCAAACTAACAATGGTTTTGCAAATAGATCAGAAAAGAACTATAAAGCACACTATTAAATAATAGTAGATTGTGTAACTAAGATCTAAAAGACACCAGCATTTCCCAAATTGAAAGATTGCGATTGATTGAAAGATCTAAAATATACCATATTACGAGGATGCGTAGCGTAGGCAGGCCCCCTACAAGGTGGACTGATGACCTGGTAAGTTCGCTGAATGCGGGTGGCACAGGACCGGTCATTGAAGTCTTTTGGTGGAGCAGTGGACGTTCTTTGGCTGACATGATGACCAGGAGATGGTTATTTTCCCGAACGAAGTGAGAAAAATAATTCGTGGGGTAATATGGCTTTTAGACCAGAGGTATACAATCTACTTTTCACTTCCATTGCGAGAAAATAAATAAACAAAGTCTATCCACTCATAATATATAATAATTCCACGGCGAACATATGCATAATTTGGCGGCAATAGCGGCATACAAATATGAACTGCTTTGATACATAGCAAATATAGATACCGCGAATAAACACTGACCTCCCATTGAGCGCTTTAAAGCGTTGCCCAAACGTTTTAATCACCTTTTTAATAATAATAATAATAAATATGCTTTATTGCACCACACAAGAGAACAATGTTACACAAAAAAACTTACATAACTAGTAATGGTAGCAATAATTGTGAAAGAGGGACTAAAAAAACCTTGTCTTGAGAAATTAATTCTGTTTCATGATTCAATTTTAGTATAGCTGTATCTGAGTAGGTTGATACCAAATATAAGGTTTTTAAAGAGTATCATAATTGGTGGACTTAATATTGTGAAGTATTTTGATCCTTTTGTAAATCATAAACATGTATTGTAATTTTCCCTAGGGGCTAAATGTGTACTTGCATCGGCAGTACATTTTTTTCATGATAGACTGACCAGCGATTGGCCTTAGTCTCACCTGTACATATACTAAAATTGGATCAATACAGACAAGATTATCATGGCCCCTGCGCAAGGATGACACGCAAAATCGTGAAGCGTTCCATATTTGCTCCAGTGCGATCAGTACTGAGATCCTGGAGTCCTCCGAATTCAAGCGCAGATGGCGGTCACCGTGGAGTTTTTAGTGGATAGAAATACCACATAACCCAGTCATTCCCCGATGGACCTGGATCGCAGGTTTTCACCACGTGCAAAAATAAAAGGTGGTTAAATGTACTATTTTAGACCTGCTTGATAAGTCTAATATGATCCCTTTTTTAATTCTTCAAATTAGGCATATTACATGCACCTATGAACGTCAATAAACTACCACCGGTTCGGAGAAATAAACTTCTGCCACGAGAAGAACCGGCGTAAGAAACTCGGCGAGGTGTAATTTTTTCAAAACAATATAACTGTATATTTAAATATAAAATTACAGTCTCAGTTACTACAAAAATAACAATGCTACAGTAGAAAACCTATTTTCGCGATAGATTAGCCGTGCAGGACACTATCACTGCCAAACATCCCTGACTTTTCGAGAATGAGAAGTGAAAGAAATATATTCAGAAAACTAATTATTTAATTCCAATTCCAGCAAATATTTTAAAAATCCAGTTTTTCCCACTGGATCGATCCAGGCTTCCTCTCATAGATGAGAGGGAACAGACATTCGTTCCCACACTGACCCAATGCAGGTTCGGACTTAACATGCACCTTTGAATTTCTTTGAAGTTCTTTCTGAACCGATGAACAAGTAATATCTTTAGCACCACGCAGGGGAAACGTGTAGGGTAACGGTGGGTACTCCCTACGGACGTGGTGCAACTTCGACGCCCCCTTGTCAAGTGAGTGGGCAACTTGACTGTTAGAAGTTCTCAAGCCGCCCGAAGGCCTCTAACTTGGCTTAACGACTGCTGTCGTAGACAGCAGCCGGGATCAACGGCTTAAAGGCCTTCCAACAGAAGCGCTTAGTTAGTAACCACTCAAAGCGGTCACCCATCCAAGAACTGACCTGGGCCCACATTGCTTAACCTCGCATACCGCACGCAGTACGCGGGCGCCGCTGGGCCACGAGCGCTCCGAGTGCAACAAACTGGCAACCGTACTGTCTCCTCGAAGATCTCACGGTTCGAAAATAAATGACATACGATTATTATTATTATTAATATCTTACATCAGCATTCCTCCTCGCGGGCATGAGCGTAGTTCTCCGGAACGGCCGGGCCAGTCGGTCCAACAGTCGCTGCCTCTTGCCAGCCAACGGTACCTCCTCAGCCTCACTGGCGATGGAGATGTTGTCTTCCGGTTCCGGTTTCCGTTTGCGGCCGACTACTGGTGCTGTGGGACGGGTTGACTGCTCGGATACTGGAAATAAATATATATATTGGGGGACAATCTTACACAAATCGACCTAGTCCCAAACTAAGCAAAGCTTGTACTATGGTTACTAGACGACGATATACATAAATACATAGAAAACATCCAAGACCCAAGAACAAATATCCGTGTTAAATGCACAAATAATTGCCCTGGCCGGGATTCGAACCAGGGACCTCTAGCTTCGGAGGCAGTGTCACTACCAACTAGGCTAAACAGGTCGTCAATGAAAGTCGCAAATGATAGTTAAATATAAGAACATTTTTAGATACCAACTCACTTACTCTAGTAAGCTACTTCAGCGTTTTAGGGTTCCGTACCCAAAACGGAGCTCTATTGCTGCCACTCGCGTGTCCGTCTGTCACACAGTTTGTTCAAAAGAATTTTTTGACTTACCAAGTTCACATTGACTTATGAACTTGAAATCTTGGGATAATGTTTATTATTAGTTATATTTTACCAACAATATTTGTTTTTTAGTTGTACGGAACCGTCAGTGCGCGAGTCCTGCTCGCACTTGGTTTTTTCTATCTTTCATAAAATATCGTCAAAAGAGAAGAGTTTTGTTAAAAACGTAAACCAATATAGTCTCTGGAGTCTTAGTTGATCAAAATTCTCGCGGTTTGTCCTACCCTTTTTGTAGATCAGTGATACACAATGTTAAACAGACAGAGATAAATAAATAAATATATAAATAAATATTAGGGGACAATTTTTACACAAATCGAACTAGTCCCATAGTAAGCTCAATAAGGCTTGTGTTATGGGTACTAGACGACGATATATATAATAGATACATACTTAAATACATAGAAAACATCCAAGTCTCAGGAACAAATGTCTCTGCTCACCGCAGAAACAAATGCCCTTACCGGGATTCGAACCCGGGACCTCTAGCTTCGGAGGCAGTGGCACTACCAACTAGGCTAAACAGGCCGACAAGAGAGCCTCATATCTAAATTTGAGACACCCTAAAAGATCACCCAAAAGGATGTCACTGAACAAATGAGCGTAATTATGGATGAATACAAGATTATCCAAAAAATCTCAGGCCCCATCCTTTATTTACTCAGTTTGGGAAATGCTGGTGTAGATAATCGTGTACCCGACAACTAGCGTTGCAAAATTCCGGGGATTCGCCCCCATCCTGGGCAGTAATTTTACCAGCAGAATTGGAGCCGATGCACTAGCCTTCTATTTTTTACCGACTACAAAAGAAGGAAGGAGGTACTCAGGTCGTCTGCATGTTTGCTTGTTTTTTTTTATGTATAAGTATGTATGACTGTATGTTCCCCGATAACTCTTGACCACGTCGGCCGATTTTGATAATTCTTTTTTTGTTACCTGAGATTGGTCCCATATAAATTTGGTGAAGGTCTGATGATGGGATCTAGGAGGAATCGAGGGAACTCCTCGAATTTGATAGGCACGCATATGCCGATTTCGGTATTTTCTGTAGGTAACCAAGCATTGGCTCACGGAAACCACAAATTGTGGCATAGCAAGTACAAAATTAGAGTCGGTTTTTTTTGGTATAAATTATTATACAGTTATTTTTCTGTCCACCAACCCAAGACTAAATGTGAACTGGTCATATTTTTTTAACAATGTGTTATCGGAATGACGTCATACTTCAAAAGCTTAAGCGTGCGACGCGTAAGCTTGAAGGGCGGGAGATGCCCTGCGTACAAGGGAGTAGACGGGGTTTGTATATCTATCTTTAAGTAACCCTTTATAGGACACAATCTAAATCTTGAGGAAAACATTACCACCGTTTATCTTGGTCACCGTTTTGTATTTTTAATGACGCAGTTTTTTGATCAATACATGCAAGAGATAAGCATATGGATGATTGCCGTTGGTCGGCTAATCTAACTAGGGAGTATACTCTTTTTTAAGTTAAAATGTACTTAATTGCGAGCACAGAGGTTATCATTGTATTCGATATTGTACACTATGCTACCCTCCGACCGTCTTAGTATGGGACCGGTCTGAAAACCAGCGCCGGGTACCTCGGCCCGGCACACGCTGAGACTGGAAACCCTTTGCCCAATATATTATTATTATTATTTGTGTATTATGTTCTTGTAAATTAATAATTGTTCTTTTTCGTTTTCTTCTTTGTAATTTTATCTTCTTTCTTATGTGATTCTGGATATGTGACAATAAACAATTCTTATTCTTATTCTTTTTTTTGCATTTATTATAAAATAAAAACAGCAAGTGCCGATCAACAAAGTTTCGCCAAACTGCGAAGCTTGTTGGCGTTGCGCTTCTTAAAAGATTACTATAGAGCAGGTACAATTATAACTACTTACAAAACTGCACTGCGGTCCGAAACCAAAAGGCCGTGTCCCTCCCGGGCTCAGACTGACAAGATACGACCTATTAGCGGCGTGGGACAGGAATACAGTAGTGCTTATAAAACTTAACATTATATATTGCTTAAAGTGGGGAGACACTTTGAAGAAGAGAAGTTTACCTACCGACGCTCGTGTTCCGCAGCGCCATCTCTTTGTCGGCCTGTTTAGCCTAGTTGGTAGTGACACTGCCTCCGAAGCTAGAGGTCCCGGGTTCGAATCCCGGCCAGGGTATTATTTGTGCATTTAGCACGGATATTTCCTGGGTCTAGGATGTCGGGGTATTTACCATGTATGTTAATATTGTTTCTGATATTTCGGCGCTGTTGCAAGCACCATTTTCAAGGATTAACTGACGTGCACACATGCATGGTAAATACCCCGTTTTGAACAGTAATTCTAAGATTAATGGCCACGTTGGTTTGAAATCTCATATTATGTATTTATCTACATGAGTATGTATATCGTCGTCTAGTACACATAGTACAAACTTTGCTTAGTTTGGGACTAGGTTGGTGCAACCCAGGCTAATCGGGGCACCCTTTGAAAAAAAAAAAGTTAAAGAAAAAGTTGTTTATTCTTCAATTTAGGCATATTATATGCCCATGCCCCTATGAATGTCAATAAGCTACCACCGGTTCGGAAAAATAAACCTCTGCCACGAGTAGAACCGACGCAAGAAACTCGGCGAGGTGTCATTTTTACAGATGTAGATGTTTACCTATAGTGCTGGTGATGGAGCGAACGCTCCTATTGAGGCTCGTGTTCCGCAGCGCCATCTCTTTGAGCGGCTTGTAGCTGCGGCGGCCGCGGATGCTGCGGAGGCCGCTCAAGTAGCTGTCGTCCATGGACTCTTCCATGAAAGAGGAGCCCTCTGTTATGTCCATCTCCATGGTTGTGTTGTTGCCTGGAAGAAAAGTGTTTGTTCATCATTAGCATTATTTTCAAGTAATTTATTAGTGGCTGTTCCAGCATGCACATAAAAAAATTATAACAGTTCTTTTACATTCAAGGCTACTCGGCTTTGGAACAGCTTACCTCTGGATTTAAGGCGTGCGAAAACTCTTGCTGCTTTTAAGAATTAGAACTCAAGGAATATTATTTTTGTCTACCTTAATCCTCGTTTAATTTTATTTTTTATTTTTGTAACTCTGGGTGACAGTGTATTGTATTTATGTAAACGTTTGTGAATATTTATAGTTTAAAATAATTATACTCATACTCATTTATTAATAATATTACAGAATTTTTACATGTCAGATATTATTATTTAGGTTTGTCTCCTACCCAATGGTTGTCCGGAAGAGATCGTTCTTTAGCGATAAAACCGCCTGTTGTTTACCTCTACCTTAAGCTTTATGTTCTGTATTGTGTTATTTTTCGAGGTGTGCGATAAAGTGTATTTGTATTGTATTGTATCATCATCATATCAGCCGAAGGACGTCCACTGCTGGACATAGGCCATTCGCAAAGAGTGGCGCAATGCCTGGTCCTGCGGCACCGGCACCCAGCGGACTCCCGCGACTGACACCAGGCCATCAGTCTCCATGGGGGTAAATGCCATAATCGCCGCGCCTGGCATGCGGGTTGGCGAACGCAGTATTATTATCTGATACAACTAGACCGATGATTGTAAAGATCCATCAGACCAAATGTTAAATCAAATTGTTTAACTTAGTACATTTTATCTTTAATTTATTTACTTACTGTCTTCCTTTAAGCGATCTTTATGAATCCAAGATGTCTGTCCTAGTTTCTTAAGTTAAAAGCCATTACTAAATGTATTTCGCTTCTGTATCAAAAAAGTAACAATGTAGCATTTAGCGATCTCAAAATGAGCATCAGAATACCCTGTTCCCTATAAGACAGGTTTACCTAGGTTAGGGCACATGACACCGTTCTTAGGCTTATTTAAATATCTATAAGTGCACTCTCTGTACTTCACATCCAGTTAAGCTGATATATTGATACCCAATAAATATAATTTTCATTTTCAGTATCTCCACCGTCCTGGGATGCTGCTGACCATCATCATCACAAATTTAACAGTTCCTCCTTATCGGTTAAAAACGCTCAATGATTTTGGCTATTTTTGTATGAATAGAAACATATCTTGCTGCCTAGAAAGGTCTTGCTGCCTAATATAATAAATTTTACGTGTATTTTTTGCGATTTTGTATTTTTGACATCAAAATAAACTAAAAGTGAAATGCGTTTGTTTCGTGTCACTACAAATTTTTGGCCAACAGACACCAAGTCGGTCAACTGTTTCTTGAACCGCGACCCCGAAATCACCTGTACTTATATAGTGCTTTTCTCCAACGATGCGAGGAAATAAAAATTATTATGAATAATAATTAAGCATATAATGGTACTTCTTACCGTTTCGCGGCCGCTACGGTATTACAATATTGATTTTTAACCTTTTAATGTGCTAGTGAATAAATAGAAACTTGACGGACTATTTTTGCACAATAAGGCGACACGATTATTTCCGAGCACATTGGACAAAACGTTTTGAGACATTACGTTAATTACGAAGTTTCATTGCGTATAGTCAACAGCAAATGCTGATGATCATTTTAGTACTTTGTCACACTAACGTAATAATACTAATAATACTGCAGTTGGGATGCGTCAAAGTAGTGACAGTGACAAGGTACAGTCACGCTCGTTAATTTGTGACCCATTTCGCAAAAAAGTTCTTCAACTTTCTATACGGTTTGACAGGGCTGTCAACCTTAAGGGGGTCCCAAATTAAAGTTCGTGACTGTACTAAAATGATAATAAATAATAAATATTAGGGGACATTTTTTTACACAAATCGAACTAGTCCCACAGTAAGCTCAATAAGGCTTGTGTTATGGGTACTAGACGACGATGTATTTAATAGATATATACTTTATTTTTTTATTTTTTTTTATTAAAAATGGGATTGCTCTTGGCCAGCATCTAGCCGGGGGGCAAAGATGAGGCCGACGATGAAGCGAGCTCACCCAGAAGATGCCTATTCACTCGTGCCTTAAAAAGGTCCAGGTTATATGAACTCGGAAATACAGACGTCGGCAGAGAATTCCAAACCTTAGAAGTGCGCATTATAAAAGAAGATGCAAAGCGCTTGGTTCGAATTAGAGGAATTTCGACCAGGTAAGGATGGTAGCCAGCCGTACGTCTGGATGTGCGATGGAAGAAGGGGGAAGGCGGTATGAGCTCATGGAGCTCCTGAGCACATATAATAGCAATACATAGAAAACATCCAATTCTCAGGAACAAATGTCTCTGCTCGCCACAGAAACAAATGCCCTTACCGGGAATCGAACCCGGGACCTCTAGCTTCGGAGGCAATGACACTACCAACTAGGCTAAAGAGGCCGGCATATATAATGATCATTTACTTTTGCTGTTGATTGTAACGTACCTGTGTAATTGGCCGCGATGGAGCTAGTGGTTTGGTCGGCGAGGCGCATGCTCCGCCTATACGGGGACACCTTGACGCGGGACTTTGAGAAGTTCGTGTCCGTTTTGCGCGACTCCTCCGACGTATCTGAAATACATAATATTTAATTAATAAAATGGGACCCGGGTACCTCCTAAAACCAAGGCTCGGAACCGGTTAATCTCAAAATCCTGAAATAGCCAAATATTTTTAATTAGTTTATGCTCTTTATGTAGGACTCAATAAAGTATTTGGGTTATTACTTCATATTGTTAGATTGCCTGATTAAACATGAAATAGTAGACGAAAGAACGATAAGAACTAAAAAAATACCGGTATTTTTGTATGGACAGAATACCGGTTTCCGAGCCCTGCCTAAAACTACGGCCAACACCTCCGGGGGATGGGCAGCAGCATCCCTGGAGTGCGGTGGAGGTACTGCGATCGCCAATCCGCATGCCAAGCATGGCGATTATGGCATTTACCCCCCATGATATTGGGGGAGGCCTATGTCCAACAGTGGACGTCTTTCGGCTGATATGGTGGTGGTGGGTAATTAATAAAATAACTAATCAACTTAGAAAAGTTGAATGCTCCATAAATTTTCATTACAAAGTACAATATCACAAAAACGGCTGGACCGATTTTGATTGAACCAAAACTAACTGAACCACTGATAGAAAAGCTGAAGGGTGGGTTCAAATAAAAACCGCACTCAAATCGGTACATCCGTTAAAGAGCTACGGTGCCACAGACAGACACACATATACACAGATACTTATGTTAAACTTATAACACCCTTCTTTGCGTTGCGCTGGGGGTTAAAAATAAATAACTAACCCCACACAAGCAACTGCTTCCACCGACTGAGGGTCCCATGTTGACCAGCATGGGACCATCTTGGTCAACATGGGATCCTCATATAATGAGTGGGGGAACAATCTACTAAACCTAAACATACAACGAGCTCGCGTAAAACACAAAGTACAATATATATATACTGAGATAGAGATACCAGTGAAATACTCCACATAGATCGTAGCGCCGTTGTGTATTTAGTAAGAACTAACCGCACGACCGCTGCATCCCTGTCACTTCAATATGCAAGTGCGATAGAGATAGTACCCAGTGACATCTGGTACAAACACGTTAAACTAACATTTCCATAAAAAAATCCGTACTTCGAGCTGAAAGGCCCCTGGCGTAAAATATAGTTTTAGTTTTAGTTTATATATCTCATTATACAATTTTCATATAAAACAACACATTTTTCTTATACTACTGGTCATATAGCGATCGTTTTACAATAATAATTTGCAATAATTGTCTTAAAAATTTAAAATTGGAAAATAATTTATAGTTTGCGGCACATAAAATAATATAGTAATTGGCTACTCTGTAAATGGTTTACATGAACCCCAAACTCAATTATCCTTTAAAGTAACAACCCTCCGATAGGCAATAGTAGATTGTACAACAAGTGGATAAAACAAGGCATTTCACCCAAGACAAATTTATAGATCTGAGCCCCAGGCAAGGGTCGATATAAAGTAGAGGATAAAATGGGTTTTATACACGAGTTATATATACTCTGCTTTTCACTTGATTTGCGAGAAAATTAAACAAATAATTCATATAAATTTGACGGCCTGTTTAGCCTAGTTGGTAGTGACAACGCCTCCGAAGCTATAGGTCCCGGGTTCGAATCCCGGCCAGGGCATTATTTGTGCATTTAGCACGGATTTTGTTCTTGGGTCTTGGATGTTCTCTATGTATTTATCTATATAAGTATGTATATCGTCGTCTGGTACCCATAGTACAAGCTTTGCTTAGTTTGGGACTAGGTCGATTTGTGTAAGATTGTCCCCCAATATTTATTATTATTGTATGTCTTTTCCGCTCACGGGACAATGGTGTCCCGGACCTTTGGAAGGCATGCGCGGAGCCGAAGTACCGAGGTACCGAAGCACCAACCGAGTACCACTTAGCCAACACGTAGAGGCCCTTTTGACAATTTAATGAGATTAAGAGGTACACCGAGCGGTTGCTGTCCCTGCCCGTGTCATGGGACGCGCTATTATTATTAATTAAAGTTATGCCATCAAATTTATACGCATGTGCTCGTCGACCTCGGATGGCGGCGCCGGGGACGGATTTTACTTTATGCTCTAGAGCATAAAAAGCTATTTTATGTCGCCTATGCACAGCATAAACACGAACTGTAGAGCATGAGAAGTGAAAAATTTATTTTGTGCTGTACAAACACAAATATGAATATGACAGGTAAAGATCTCACCTGCACTATTCTCAATTTCCACAACAACATCAAACACGACTTTCTCAGATTTCTCGTCCTTCTTATCATCCTTTTTAGGAGACTCCTTGACTTCTTTCTTAGCGTCAGCTTTAGGCGTCTCCTGTACACCATCCTGTTTGGCGTCTGATTTCTTGGCATCCGGTTTCGTGTCCGGTTTCGCGTCTGATTTCTTGTCCGCTTTGGCATCCGATTTCTTGTCCGCTTTGGCATCCGATTTCTTGTCCGCTTTAGGGGTTTCCTTGGCTGGTTCCTGGCTAAGCTTCAGAACCTTCGATTCCTTTGACTGGAATTATAGAACTAATTAGAGATGTTATGTCAAAAAACGTATTTAGTTCAGATGCGTTAGTGTTTTGTGTAGTGTTTGTGAAAACCGGGTTCGCATGCAGATTGTTAATTTAAAATACTAAAATACAATACAGTACTTAGACGAAAGCTGGCGTGAAAGGACCGAACGAGTGAACGAAAGTACACACAGAAAGCTTGACGTAACAGGATGGCCCAATTTTAGACATCATTTGTTTCACTCGCTCCATGGTAACCAACTTTCATGGGATCAATATTCGTATTACATTATTATTCTATGGCCGTTAGTAAATATTTTTTCTCAAACATGCAATGAAATATTAATGTTATGTTCCTTATAATAGGCTGCGAAGGATGACGTTTCAAGTGCGTCTAGGACAAGAGGTAGTTAATGGAATTTCATACAAATCTTACAGGCATAGACCAGCAAAGTCCTCTTTTTTAATTTCCATTCCACATAAATTTGTGGCACAGGCATCATGACATTCTGCCACTATGCGTTTTAAAAATAAAAATGATTTTTTTGTTGTTTATTTCATTGCATGTTTGAGAAAAAATATTTACTAACGGCACTATACATACCTCGGCGGGAAAAAAGGGGTTGCCCGCCTTAGACCTATCCGACCTCGCTTCGCTCGGCCGTCTATATGTCTTCGGCCGGCAACCCCTTTCGTCCCGGCCTCTGTAGTAATGTACTATTTATTTATAGGATGCACACTATATTTTTTTAGTATACTTCAATCTAAGGGATTGTACAGGTAATAGTGCATTACTACAGAGGCCGGGACGAAAGGGATTGCCGGCCGAAGACATATAGCGAAGCGAGGTCGGATAGGTCTCAGGCGAGCAACCCCATATTTCCCGCCCAGGTATGTATAGTGCTTTTCTCAAACATGCAATGAAATAAACAACAAAAAAATCAAAGTATTATTTTTAATACGCATAGTGGCAGAATGTCATAATGCCTGTGCCACAAATTTATGTGGAATGGAAATTAAAAAGGAGGACTTTTCCTGCAACATTTGTATGAAATTGCATTAACGACCTCTTGTCCTAGCCGCACCTGAAACGTCATACTTCGCAGCCTATTATAAGGAACATAACATTAATATTTCATTGCATGTTTGAGAAAATTACTTTAAGTTTGATACTGACATATGCTCTTATTCCATTGGATATTCTACTCTAACACTAATGTGGATAGAGTTTCTTTTACATAGACACTGTCTTAAAATCCGTATGTTTGTAATAGAAACTCTATTACATAGGCGTTAAAGTATACTATCCAATGGGATAAAAGCATATGTCAGTGACAAACTCAAAGTAATCGTAATGTATGTGGGATTGGCACTTTTTGATGGTTATAGGAAAGGTACTAGCTGCTAGATGATACATAACGTTAGAATGTAGTTTGAATTGCTTTGGAATGGCGATTGGCGAATGTGTTGACGGATGATGTGTAAAACGATCTGAGAGATGCAACATATATTTTGCTAAGTTTATAAAAATATAGATTTTCCACAAGAGAATATTTTCTTTGCGTAGACCCTCCCGGATTCTACATGTATTCGAGACGATATTGTTCCTCCACAAAGTTGCACATCGAGTTGTCTTCCAAACTTTTAAACATACGTTGCAGACTTAATAAACTTGCATTAATTAAATACTATGTTCACAAAAATATCCTTGAATGTCACTTGAGTAATCAAAAACAGAAAACTGCACATTAAAAGTGGGTCAATGTGAAACAATGAGGAATATTACTGTATCGTTAATTTATTTAAATCTTTTATGAGCTTGTATGCTTAGGTGCGAGTGGAAAGCTATGACCTCTATTATGAGTAGGTATGCACGTGATTTTGTGCAAAAGAAAATATAGGTATCAATTCTAGAAATCTAGAGTTCTGTGATGTTAAATGAACGCCATGACACAAAACAAATGCAAGCCCAATCCAATTTAAAACGTAAATTTCAAAGAAAACTCGTAGAAGATTAGATAAATAGGTCGATACGTTTTAAAAGGTCTTTAGGATGCTAGAGGTTATATACAGACAAAGGTTCTAAGTTGTCTCTCTGTGGCTAGTGGTAAAATGGCCATGGAGTATTGAAAACCTCACAATTTTTTACATGACTATTCAAAAATAGGAGTGTAATGTATGTGCAGGTGTACGTCAAAAATCCTATGCTTAAAGTATACGGATATACAATATCGACCAATAATATATCACCATCATTGTATTTCACGCAACATGAGCTTTGTTTAATTGTGAAGAATTTTTATATTATAGCATTAATACGGTATTAAACAACAGTAAAAAAAGCACGTTACCAACAAACAGAACTTACGTAAATAATCGGAAAACATCAAAGTTCAACTTGTTTATGCAATTTAAAAATATGACATTTGACCACAGAAAATTGTGACGTCATTAGTAATGTTTCCCTACGTATAGGTGCGAGGAATTTACGGTCCCTGTGAGGCCGTGAAGATCTAGTCACAAAAAGATTGTTGTATTAGAGAATTATGATTTTTCAAACAAAGGTGAAGTACGGAGTTGACCCTCTCAAGACGGCTACCAGAGCAGAGGCAGACCAAAAAGATGGCGGGAGAACTTGGGAAACATTCTGCTCGGATTGGTGGAAGCATGCAAGCAATAGGGCCGAGTGAAGAAAGAAGAGATGCCTTTGCCCAGCAGTGGGACACCTAAACCGGGGGACGGGCAGCAGCATCCCTGGAGTGCGGTGGAGACACTGCGATCGCCAACCCGCATGCCAAGCGTGGCGATTATGGCATTTACCCCCCGTAAAACTGGGGGAGGCCTATCTCCAGCAGTGGATGTCCTTGGGCTGATATGGTGGGGACACCTAAATAGGCTATCAAAAAAGGTGATGTATTATTGGCCAGTGCTGTATTTCAAGTCCCCAGTAATTTTCTGGTTTTTCAGTCTGTGTATAACCTACATCATGCAATTCGTGCAGAGATGAACTTACTTCATCTTCCGTCTTGTCGGAGGCTGGTCGCGGCGTCTCCGGGGTCCGCGTGGCTTTCACCTTCACCGACAATCACACGTTAGTGCGGGAAGGGAGTTAGTGGTTACTAGGGTCTGGACTGTTACTGTGTAATAACTTAAATGTTATGTAATGTTTATAATATCCAACTGAAAATGAAAAATCGATCACCCCGGGTTGGAATTTATAATTCCGCTAAGTGGACGTTTCCGCTTGTAAAAATATTTACAGTATGTAATGTTTGAGTTGAAAGAGAAACAAGAATAGCTTGCATGTTTAACTCAATTGCAGGGTTTTTTTTTATTATAAATGGGATTGCGCTTGGCCAGCATCTAACCAGGGGGGAAAGATGAGGCCGACGATGAAGCGAGCTCACCCAGAAGATGCCTATTCACTCGTTATCCCAGTACAGACGGTACAGTTGCATCCTGGATGACCTGGGTCTGCTACCTAATCCCAAGAACTTGCATAGGGACTAGTTTTTACGCAAGCGACTGCCACCTGACCCCCCCCCCCCCCCCCCCCCCCCAACCCCAGTGAGTTAGAAGTTCTCAAGCAGCCCGAAGGTCTCAAAGACAGCAGCCGGGACGGCTTAACGTGCCTTCAAAAGCAAGGGAGTGCTTAGTTAGTGACCACTCAAAGCGGTCACCCATCCAACAGTGAATGTACGGATCAGTCAACCTCGGGAATTGGGCAGGAATTAGAAATTACCTGACTCCTTCTAGTGAGACTGCGGTTGCTGTCCTGACCAGGTTCCCACTCCACATCGGAATCATCGTAGGCCAATTCAGGGAACAACTCCGTTTCGTCGCCTTCTTCCAAAAGCTCAGAGTCCGATGATGCGTGAGCTGTGCCGTTCATGCCGTTGCTACTGCCGTTCTGTTTGGCCGCTTTGCCGGGCTTCTCTGTCTGAAATAGAAAAGTACTACATTAAATATATCTTAAACCATAGTAAAATTGTAAGAACCGTCAGATATAATCCTGCGTGTCATATTATAAACTGACGGTTACTTCATATATTCTATTAATTTTACCGTGACCTATATTCAACCTTTCATCAGCGGGGCAGCGTCTAGGGCCATCGCTTTTTAACTTAGTCAATTCACGGATAACATTTGTAAACCAGCATCCTGGGCCCTACTGGTGAGATGTTAATCACAGCTGTTTCCTACAGTGGTAGGTAGACAATACAGATTTAATTTTGCCGCGATCCTGTCCTGACAAGATTTTTTCACTTCATTTACTTTAATATTATGAAACAATAGACATGCCCATAGATTCCGGATAAGTTTTGTGTTAATTTCCATTTTTTCGCGATGCATGAATTAATATAAAAAAAAAACCTTACGTAGATGTTCAGGTTAATCGATCTGCTAAACATAATTATCTATTTTCTACTACCAGTGCAGTGAGATCCTAAAATTGGATATCTGTCTATACTGGTCAGTACCAGTGATCTGTATAGCCAATAGCTTTTAAACACAACATTGTGTTTAAAAGCTATTGGTTCTCCAAATAAAGAAACAACATTCTAAAGTAGATTTTACATATTTTACAAGTAGCTCACCCTTCCACTGCTCTCCCCTTTGCCATTCTCTTCCTTTTTCTTCTCACTCGGTCCATCTTTCTTCTCAGCAGCCTTGTTCTTCTCAGCCGGCTTTTCAGGGGCTTTTTCCTTCTGTTTATCAGCCGGTTTATCCGTTTTCGATTTCTCCGCAGACTTATCAGCAGGTTTATCTGGAGTTTTGTCCGCGGGTTTGTCTGTGGGTTTGTCTGCAGTCTTCTCTGCTGGTTTCTCAGATTTGCTTGGCGTTGATTCTGCGGCGATTTTCTCCTTTTCAGCGTTGGCGGCCATTTTCTTTTTCATATCTTTCACCGGGCTGTCTGTTCGCTGCGAAAAAAACATTGTTGCTTCAATTTTGTATAGATGTTTGTAAATATTTTATTTATTTATAAGTATCTCTTGTGAATATTTTGAGGTATGACAGTTAAATTGGAAAAGCACATCGAGCGGAAGCCACTACACCACTTTTTTCATACATGAATACAGTGTTTCACACGGTTACAACTTTTCCTACAAAAATTTGGAAAGTCCAACATTTCACACAATAATTGCTCGCTTAAAGGTATTGTATGTAGTTTACAAGCCATCAAACGCTCAACGGCATCATGAAAAATAAAGGATTAACAGTAGAACATATTCTAGGTGCATTTTTTTATAATATAGCCTACCAACCCAACGCCAACCACGACAAGGACCTAGGAACGATTTTTACAGGGGACATACCGAAAAAAGCTACTAAACTATTCTAAGACTTGGTGAAACTAGGCAGTTGATGTGTTAGCAAGGCGACAGGTACGGTGTAACTTAGGTTTCTTAAGACTAGATTATGAGTGAGACAGTTCCACCAGGATGACTTCTACCATAATGATACGACTATTAGCATGTTTATGTTAGTGCAGGTAATATTTATTAATGCCCCAATATATATTTATTAATGCCCCATAATATATTTATTAATGCCCCATGATATATTTATTAATGTCCCGTGTTATATTTATTAATGCCCCATGATATATTTATTAATGCCCAGTGATATATTTATTAATGCTCCGTGATATATTTATTAATGCCCCATGATATATTTATTAATGCCCCATGATAAGGTACCTTTTCTTTTTCATCCCCGCCCGTCCGTTGGCGTGTCACCATTTGACTCATCTTACCTGTGAGCAACGAGAAACCAATTTATAAACTTGTACGTGCCTACAAGTTTTTTCAGATTTGTATTGTAGGTACTTGTGTTTTGCTTATTGTAAGACGGTACTGTTACTAAACTCACCAATAGTCGACCGTATCTCTTGGCAATAAGGTTCACAAATGTTCATTTAACTGTCGTTATAGGTACTTTATAACTATATAACATTGTCACCATATGTCATACCATACGTCTATTTAATAGTCTTGTTTTTTTGTAATGTAAGCTTGATTCCCGATACAATCAATGTTAGTCGCCTTTTTTGCACAACAACGATTGTCACTAATTATCCTGGTTAAATCTGAGTTCATTTAATCTCACCATGTGAAGTGTGAGAAGATCTATAAAACCGTGTAACAATGTATGGTAAATTGACTATAACTAATTGGACACTGCATACTCGTAATATGGAGAAAGCAGATAATTGCATTGCAAAAAAATCCTTGCAGTGCACAATAAAGAATGTTATTATTATTCTGACCTCTTTATTAATTTTAACTTTGGCTAGGTTTTTTGTAGAATATATTTATAATATAAAAATACAAAAATTGTAAAGGACCTCCTAGGTTGTAGGACATGTAAATTTCCCGGGAATTTTCATACAAATCGGGATCGGGACTGCAAACTACCAACTAGGATGCCACTGGCAGCGAGGCAGGGCCCAAGCACTGGACTGACACTACCGTTTATATACTTTAAGGATACAGTCATGCACTGGCAAAATATATTTACAATGCCAGCATCATGCCAGCGCCGCCAATTAGCGACAGCTACTAGATTCATCGTATAGAACCGATTTTTTCTGTTTTGTTTACAATAATGTATTTACATACAATATATTTTCTCTGTTATAGACTTAAAGTTTTTTTTTATTTATTTTTAAAGAATAAATGCGCTTTCAGATGAATCTAGTAGCTGGCGCTAATTGGCGGCGCTGGCATGATGCTGTACCGACAAAGCCGAATTTATCCCATTAAGGGATCTCTTGCAGTTAACCTTTGAGCGATTGAGTGGAGCACAGGAACCAATAGATTATTGTTATTTGTTAAAAACCCATGGCCAATCTGGGTGGGCTAACCGGGTGGGGTCACCAAGAACGCCATAAAGACCAGAAATAAGAAAAAAAGAGAGAGATAGAGGGAAGAAGATGAGAAGAGTAGGTAATACTAATAGTGTTTCCACGCATAGATTTCTGTTCGCTAGTCAGACTAGTATTATAAACTTTGACCTAATTCCACTGGTGATTTGTTATACATTATTCATCCTATTAGTTACTAAATAATTCAGCAGCAAAACAGCATTCCTCTACGAAGCGGGATTTTGACAACAGGTTTTTAAATCTGTTATTCAAAATTAGATTGCGTTTGGGATGTGAGCGTGTTCGTAATTCGTAGTAAAATCCATGTTAACGGTATTTAATGGGGTTATATTTACAACTTGTCTCTAGTGAACCAGTAAGAGTGACCTTTGATTACGTATAGATGTTACGAATCTGAAGGTCAAGTAATGGGGAATGTCTGAAATTTTTAAAAGTCCTTGATTATTTTTCTAATGGGAGGAATAACCGTCGACATTACAGAAAAAAGTTTCTGATTTTTCGGTTGCACCATATATTTTATAAAAATACAAACATTTTATATCACCTCGCGTCTGCCCCGTATCGGACTACTAAGACATTTCTAAGTCCGTCGAATATTTAAAAAAAACACCTGCTTGGATCTGTGGTACGCAATGACATTGACAGTTCATCATAGGTTTAAATGTCTTAGTAGTCCGATACGGGGCAGACGCGAGGTGATATAAAATGTTTGTATTTTTATAAAATATATGGTGCAACCGAAAAATCTGAAACTTTTTTCTGTTCATGACGAGGGTTATTCCTACCATTAGAAAAATAATCAAGGACTTTTTAAATTATCAGACATTGCCCATTTGGATGTCTGGTGAGGTGGATCGAGGCAGAATGCTAATAGTGTGACAGGTGCAGGGCGCGGAATTCCCACGGTTTCAGCTATCACTATTTACTACTCGTATAAGGTGTCACTTCATATATGAAGGTATGTGTGATGTATGTAGTATTATAGTTGAATTAAAAAAGATTTTTACAATATTAATGATTACTAGTAACAACAAATTTGTAACAAATTTTCTTATATTAAGTCAAGGAATATTACATTTTAACATGTAATGCGATCCAATTGTAAAATGAATGTATGACATGTATAAATAAGTAAGCGGGCACTATTTTTGTCAACTTTTGTTTTCCCAAACGATGAAACCATTATTTTTTCAGGATTTTAATAATAAATAAATAAGAGGGGACATTTTTTTACACAAATCGAACTAGTCCCACAGTAAGCTCAATAAGGCTGGTGTTATGGGTACTAGACGACGATATAACAGATATATACTTAAATACATAGAAAACGTCCAAGTCTCAGGAACAAATGTCTCTGCTCACCACAGGAACAAATGCCCTTACCGGGAATCGAACCCGGGACCTCTAGCTTCGGAGGCAATGACACTACCAACTAGGCTAAACAGGCCGACAATTTAAAATATATCATCGTAAAAATACAAATAGGTTAGGGTTAGATTTATAATGCAACAAATGTGGAACACTTACGGTTTCTAAAAAAATCGTATCCAATTTTAAATGTTGGTAGATTAAAATTTAGGCGAAATTATCAATTTTGCGAAAACATGTTGTACCAATAAAGCTTATTGTAATAAGAAATTGAAGGAGATTAAGCTTAAACGTTTTATATATAGAACGGTGTTAGAAAATCCGTCTGAACTTCTGGAGTGCCACAACACAACACACCAATGGCAGCGGCAGAGAATCTCAAGATTATACATATTTTCAGAATACATTGTGCACTGAGCAAACAAGAAAGCATAAGAAACAAAATAATAGCCGTAGTTAATATGCCAATTATCACGTGGTTACAGCATGGCATTTTAATGTTATCTCTTCAGAGTTTATCACAATATACAGTGCGTTAAGTAATTCCAACTTTATACAACAAGATAAGCGCAGGAGCATAAACAATGCACCGTGCAATGTCAGCGTAAGATAAGTGTTTTTAGGTCAAGGTTAATGTCAGTGATACGAGAAGCTTACGAAAGTAACGGTGGTAAAAAAATCTGTAAGATAATATTTAATTTATAGAGAGTATTAGACATAGACATAATATATCTAACATTGGCAACCGTTCTTGTCTTCTCGAAGATCTCACGGTTCGAAAATCTAACATTTATTGACATGATGCCTACATTACAACCGCCAATTGTCTACCGTTAATTACTGTTTAACTGTTTTGTTTTTGGTGAACAATAAAGAATAATTGTATTGTATTGTATTGTATTACATATTGTATCTAATGTGGATATATTTTATATTGGAAACTAACATGGGACATCAGATCTGTTCTTGTTCCGTTCCAAATATCTTGCGTTTTGATTTCTTGGCTTCATCCAAGGACTTGGCACCATCATCTCATCAGTAATCGTTATAGTATAATAGTGTTACAATTTGTAGAAAAATACATAAACTCATGTCTGTATTCTGTATTCTAAAAAGGGATAGACAAAGCAGTCAAAGCACATTAAACTAAATGTTCAGAGCCCCTTTTTATACGCCGATGGTGAGTAAGTAGAGAGGATTCACATGCTCGTTAGCTCGTTCTTTTTCTTTGGCGTTACACTCTTGCCAGAGTGGTCGTGGCCGTCACGTCGTTATTTGTGACCCGCTTCACAATGCGACGCCATTCTTCGCGAACTGCCGCCGGCTCCTGTTAGACTCGTGAAGAGGGCCATTGATGGCGGTTTTTATTTGATCCGTCCACCTCATCGGCGATCTTCCGCGTGGTCTGATGCCCTCGACTTTGCCTTGCACTACCAGGCGTTCGACAGAATCGCACCCGGCTTAGCTCGTTGCCGACCCTTTATTGTTTTTTTTTATACCACGTTGGTGGCAAACAAGCTGACAGCCCATCTAATGGTAAGTGGTCGCAGTCGCCTATGAACGCTTGCAACGCGAGTTGCCGACCGGTGAGAAACCTATTCACACCTTTTGAAGAATGCTGAATGCTGTATATCTCGGGAGCTCATTGATTTGAGAATTCGCTGTGCTGACAGCGAGAGAATTTGTAAGACAGGTCCCTCGCTCCCAACAGCGCATTCTCGCTCGGGAGCTCTGGCGACCTTACGCGCCATTTTCACCAACTTGACAAATGACATTTGACAATGACAATCTACGTACATTATACCTAGTCGGCTCATAAGTTCTGTCATATACATAGTATCAAATAAAAACAAAAGTTTAAGTTTATTCCGTATAATTTGTACAGCGTTTGAAAGCTTATAAACTAGAGAATCTAAATGTATAACATTTATTCAAAATGACCGCCATAATTATCTACACAGGCTTGAAGTCTGCGTGGCCAGTCGTCAATGGATTCACGCACCACTTTCATGTCGATATTGGCCACTGCCGTAGCAAGGGATTTTTTCAGCGAGTCTAGATTTGCATGAGGTTTTGAGCACACCTTTTCCTCTAAATACTGCCATATTTTATAGTCTAACGGATTAAGATCTGGGCTAGAGGAGGGCCAATCTTCATGCCGTATAAAGTCGATTTTATTGGAGGCGAGCCAGGCTTGTGTAGACTTTGCCTTATGGGCTGGAGCAGAGTCCTGCTGGAAAACCCAATGCTGGTTTAGAAACATCGTATGGGATAGTGGTTTCACAATATTAGTCAACACCGTGTCTTGGTACACTTTGGCACTAGTTTTTACTCCTTTCTCACAAAAATGCATACTAGTGACGCCCGCATAAGAAACTCCCAGCCAAACCATCACAGATGAAGGGTGATGACCTCTTTGAATACGGAGAATGCTATTAGACGCTTCTTTACTATTGCAAGCGTACACTCTATCATTTTGTTTATTACAGTTTTCTTCTATGTCAAAAAATTTCTCGTCCGAAAACAGTATACAACGATGCTTATTTTTAGCGTACTTCTTCAATAAAGCTTTAGATCTTTTAAGCCTTAAAGCTTTAAGCCGACCATTGAGAAGATGGCCAGTTTTTCGTTTATAAGCACGAAGTCTCAGGTCTTGATTAAGCACTCTTTTCACCGTGTTTCTGCTCAAACCCATCTGGAGGGCCATAACTTTTTGTTTCCTAGCGGGATTTCTGGCAATGCGTGCCCTAATTGCTTGTACAACAGCTGGAGTCCTATAGCTGTACGCGGACGACCGCTTCTTTTCTTGTCATTTAAACTAGAGACCTCACTGTATCTTTCTATGGTACGATACACAAATCTTAGAGAGAATTTTAAATTTTCAAGTACCTAGCTTAAAAATTTTAGTCGGCGAGTGTCCACAACGATATAGTGCAATTATTGCGGGGTACGGCTATCTTTAAGCGTCCACTCCATGTTAAAGAAAACAGAAAATTGCAAAATTATGCTACTCAAATATTTAAAAAAGATTCGAAATTCAAATGCACAACGGTTTTTGTTTTAGGAGTTCCAAATTTAAATTTTAAAGGCCAGTGACAGAACTAATGAGCCGACTAAGTACTGTGTAGTGTGTAGTCAAGTAAAGTGGATTATTTAGCGCAATGCAATAATAATAATAATATGAAATTTATTTCCAGAAAAAAGGGTATGTTACAAGTCTTGGGTTAACAAATTGTTCAGCCTTCTTCAGCCATTTCTTAACAGCATGCAAATATTATTTTACACAGAGATAAACATGGATTATCATCTATGGGTACAATTAAATAATACACTAAACTTTATTAACTTATATACTAATATACTTTAAATTGTTACTGCTGCACTGCTACATATAAGTATTGACAGTAAAATTTGTAATTACTAATCTTAATCAGCGTTGTAGTTCATAAAATCATTCATATTATAAAAACAGTGTTCTAGGAGCCGCGTTCTTAAGGTTCGCCTGAATGCTTTGCACTCTAATGATTTTGTGTGCTGGTAACTTATTATAAATACTGATACTCATATTATAAGCATTTCTTTTGTAAATGTCAGTTTCACAGCGTGGTTTAATTAAGAGATCCCTATATTGAAATCTTGGATTGCCAGAACAAATATCAGATCGTTTCACGAAATATTTTGGAAATTTCTTAACAAGGCTACAAATTTTTTGATATATACAGTTAGTAGCACAACTGAACCTATGTCCACTACTTTGATAAGTATCGTCAATTAAAACAAAAAGGGTTAAGAATAATGTTTCCATTGAAACATTATTCGTAGGGATAATCTGCCGTTATGTAATTTTAGATCAAGATATTGCATTTTGTCTCAAGGGTGACATTAGCATTGAATCAAATTTGCACCGACCATTTTCTATGGAAGTTTGTCTGATCTATCGGCTGTATCTTAGGAAATTACCAATAAATTAACATTAATTCAGTCAGCTGTGTTCAGCAAGAATCAATAACAAAACTGTAACACCTTTGAGCAACGACATAAGAGGAGAAAAAAAAAGTTTAGTCCTCAAGAAACGTGTCAATTATATGTTTTTGTTTAACGAATTTTTTTTTTTTTTTGTATGACGACCCCAAATTATTTAATTGTATATAACAGTTAATTCTAGCTTCCTTAAAATGAGCACGCAACCGCCTGAATCAGACACGTACTTTTGTAGCTATTGTAGGGTTAGACTCAGTTGAATAAGGTGTCCACCATTCAGTTTCCATACTTATTTACATTGACTCACTTTCGCACCGAACTCTTTGTAGACAATAATTACCTCCTAAAATATATCTCATCAACATACTTTCCGAATCACTTTTAAGAGACTGAAATTGCCTATTTTAGGTGGTTTCAGTTTTTTGGGTTGTCTTAAAAAAAAAACAAATTATTAGGAAAATAAATTAGGTTAAAATTTCCAGTTTTTAGGTTTCAGTAGGTAAATAACTATAAATCGTAAGTAATACATTTGTACAGCAGTTTTGTTGCTCATTTCTAGGAGTAATATTGTATATAAAACATTTATATTTTTATATAGTTTGACATCTATTAAATCGAACCCTACTAACATTTGAATATTGACTCACTTATGCTCCAAACTGTACATACATGGCAATGGTAAAATGTTGAGTTGCTTAAAAATAGGTTTACAGCTACTCCCCATCCAAACGTTTGCAATTACTCGAACACATTTTTTTTTGGAGTTTGAATACCCTTTCTACATCGACTGAGTTGCCCCAAAGGATGAGGCCATAGCTAAGTATGGACGACACGTGGCCATGGTAAGCCGTGAGAGCTGCTTCATAGGAAACACATTGCCTAAGTTTCCTTAGAGCAAGTATAAAACGATCCAGCCTTGAGCATATCTTGCTAACGTGTTCTTTCCAGTTTAAAAATGAGTCGATATTTATACCTAAGAATTTAATGCAGTGACGCGTAATTTGAAAAAAAAAAAGTGACGGTCATGTTGGCTCAGTTCGGGTTAAACAGGACGGTCCCACAACACTTCGGGAGTTCAAATACCGGGAGCCATCATCCGGCTGCCTCATAGATACTGCAACTAAGCGTCATGACTAGGTCACTGGACAGCATCGATACTTAGAATGACCGCCAATTCCTTACAATCTTGTATCAATCCAGATGAAACCTCTAAAAACCCGTCTAGTTTATATGACATTTGAATGTAGTTATTATCGTTTTCCTTATACCAAAAACAATTAGTGTAGTTATACGTAACACGCTTCATGCGCTAGAGGCGGGTGAATGAACTCCCACGCACACATTGACAAACTAATGGTGGTAGCGATGATGCAGAGCATAGGAGGGAAGCGATTTACACGCTGACTCTTTAAAAACAAAATTTTCGGTGTGCGAACCCGGTCAGGGCAGTATTTGTGTATGTTTAGCAGGAATATTTGTTGCGGAGTCTTGGATGTTTTGTATCTGTTTATAAGATACTTGGATGTTTTGTATCTGTTTATAGATATAGATTGGATAAGTATGTATTTATCTATAATAAGTATGTATATCGTCGTCTAGTGCCGCATAGTACGAGTTTTGCTTAGTTTGGGACTTGGAACTGGGTCGATTTGTGTAAGATTGTCCCACAATATTTCTTTATTTTTATTTATTTTATTTTATTAATCAATGTACAAAACATGAAAACACTTAATAATATAATCGCTAATTCATGAATACTATTACAAATTGTATATTCGATGTTCTCCTTTAGGTACAAGAATGGACTCCTCCACCTACTTGCAAAATATACTTGCTTACGTTGCATCCTTCTAGGTTAAGTAGATCGTGTTTCGCTTGTGTTATTGAAGTTGCGCAAAGACAATCTATGGGTAAATTGACTTATTTAGTTGGCGTCTCAATTAAGTGCAATTTATTTTGAAAGCTTCTGATTCAAATTAAAGGGCGACATTTAAAATTTTGTGCTCCGAGCAGGTTCAAACTTGCGACGTCTGGCATAAAATCAAAATCAAATCGCTCTAGCTACTGAGCTATCGGAACCAATCAAACTCGGGCACGAAATCCCTCACTAGTCATAACCATAAGCTCGTGACTTGTACCACACACAGCCCCACAAGCACATTATCGCCAAGGGCTATAGTATTATGAACAAGTATACGTATAAATAGAAAGGAGTACGGAAGACAGGTTGTCAAATGAGCTGTAAGTAGGCTTAGGCTTATTAGAAATCGAGATTTCTCGAGTGCATCCGAGAGTTCTTGAGAGAGAATCATCCAAACAGACTCTAGAGAAGTATTTATCTCTTCTAATAATAATAATAGTATTCTACAACCCGTTTACTATAGGTTTGGTCCTGGCCTGGCGATGACGATGTTCCATTCCAGCGAGGTCCAATATTTTTGTACGGGTTGTAAATAGGTCGAACCGATTGTGTTTTTCTACCTATTTTGTTATTAGGTAACGTCAGCAACGGGGAGGTTCATAAAAAAAATATAATAAGGGACTACTATTGAAGATGCCAACAATAGTCTCTTAATGGAAAATAAAATGAATAAATAATTGCTAAAAAATCTTGTTTGTTGGGATTCTACCCAATAAAATGATAGTTAGTCCCATGGGCCGTACCATAATGGTGTTACGTACAAGAAAAAAGCTGAAATACTAAAATAAAAATGTTTCTTTTTGTTTTTTTTTGCTCTGATATGAAGGCACAGAATATGAAAGTTAGGTTTGTTTTCTATGGAAATAGAGTAGAGTTGACTTCATAATCAATTTTTTTGAGCCCTTGGTAACGTTTATAATGGAATGACCCTATATTACTAGTTAAACATTCCTCTTTTTGTGGAACTAAATTATTTTCATTATTCTGAACACCGCGTCGTCCATGACATTCAATTGTTTATCCTAAACACCCGAATGTCGTACTAAAATAGACGCAATTTGGGAACGAAATGTAAAATAACTGTCATTCCAATAATAGGCCCGTCTTGACTATACATTCCCGGCGATTTATTTCCATAGCTAGGGGCTTAAAGTGATTACTGACAGTATAATAACCATAGATGGATAGCTATTTTGACACGCAGAGTGAAGTTTTCGTTGCATTATCTCTATTCAATCTTTTTCTCACGTCTTTTGTGGTTCGTTTTTTTTTCAACAAGCCGACAGGGATGAGAGGTTTAATTATTTTGATGATATTCATAAAAAGTTAAACCTGTTTTAGTCCAACTGCTTTGAAAGCACCTCATAGTCTCACTAAGATAAGTTAACGTGTCGTGTTAGAATGTATGGTACTAAGCTTAATCTAATCCCGCCATTTCAAATTAGATACATCACATTCGCAGTCCCCATAAAACAAACCATAGACACCTGTTGGCCTCGAAATAAACCAGTTATTTTAAAATTTAACACGGTCACAGTTCGCTAAAAATACTACCTATTTTACAGGACATTTTATTTTTTGGTCGATAAAGCTGCTATTCCCACAAGCCAGGCTAGGATTAAATAAAACTGCGTACAATCGGCAATCACACGTAGAGTGAAAAAAACTTTTCTCAGGCCACGTGTGAAATTAAATTTTATGTATAAATTACCATCAACCTAGCGTTATCTTAGTATAGTCATATCCTTAAGGATGCTCGGGGTCCGCTACCTAATCCCAAGAATTGGGGTAGGCACTAGTTTTTACGGAAGCGACTGCTATCTGATCTCAACCCAATTGAATTTTATGTAAATGTGACGAGTTTTTTTTTCTTAGTTATCAGTACTATTTCATGTAAGAAATTTCCCGGCCCCTTGTTGCCGGTATTACAAACGTGACTAACCTAATCAATCACTTATACGCCAACAAATAGATAATATATCACAAAATCAACAACGATAGTCATCCATTCTATAAATTCGGCATGGACTATGCTGGGCCAGTGCCACGGGTCACTGCACTTTGTTCTTAACAATAGCTCTTTCATTAGTGGCTTTAATTTTAGGGAGAGCTACGCAACTTGTGATACGGTTCAATTGGTAAAGATGGGGAATGTTGACATTAACACAACACTAGTTATACTAGTGATTACTGACTGACAACTTGAATGCCGGAAAATGGTTTTATAAATTATTTTTTTCCCTTGGTCACTAACACATCCAAGTTTAACTAGTGCCAATGGGGTTTCATATACCCCATGGGTCAAAAACAGATTCAGGTTAGCGTCTGTTCTGTGGACATATCTAAAGTTAAGCGCTAGAACGCTTAATTTTTGGCATTACTCATAGTCTGCATGCATGGCGGCTCCGATTCTATAAATTTATGAAATAAAAGCATAACTTCCATGTACAAAAGCAATTAACTATTAATAAATAATAATAAAATAAATTTATAAATATTGGGGGACCATCTTACACAAATCGACGTAGTCCCAAACTAAGCAAAGCTTGTACTATGGTTACTAGACGAAGATATACATGCTTATATAAATAAATACATAGAAAACATCCAAGACCCTAGAACAAAATATCCGTGATAAATGCACAAATAAATGCCCTGGCCGGGATTCGAACCCGGGACCTACAGCTTCGGAGGCAGAGTCACTACCAACTAGGCTAAGCAGGCCGTTATTGACCACAGATTGAGCTCTATTACAATTGTGTATGTGACCTAGTTACCACAACTCCCAATTCACGTATTTAGTTAAAGTTCTGCTCCTCCTGAACCATAAAACATAGAATAACCATATTTACCACCGTAATAGACACTAACACCGCGTAGGTTTTTAAATGAAAAAAAAAAACAATAGTACATTGTTTAACGAGGGGCGTAAGCGGAAAAATTGCGAACGAGTTTGCAATTTTCTTACGCTCGAGTTAATCACAGTGTTTTTCATCACATTTGCGAGGAAATAAATAAGTCCAGGACCAATCCAAATTGAAGAAATCGATAATTCACCTCCAGTATCTGTGCATGATCGTTGGGGCGTCCTTGCGAGAGGAACGCGCAGCTTCTATATTTCAACCAATCACAAAGCAGTATTCTTGTAGAGCGTGGCCAACTAGATTTTTTTAATAAATCAAATCACACACAAACTCATAACCACCACGGGAATTATGATTGTCATAATTATAATTATTAACAAACGGATGTCCTTCAACGAAAATAAAGTTACAAGACATTATCAAAATTTGAAGGTAATATTAGGGACGTATACGGTCTCAGTTCAAAAAAAAAAGTATATTAATTAATTAATACCTCGGAGATGTATATGGTCTCTGAGCGTCCAAATACGATTACCATTTTAAAGTCCTTAGAAATGTATATGGTGTCTAAGCCTAATCTTAATAACTACCTATCACCAAATTTCACCTTAATCGGTTCAGCGGTTTAATCGTCAAAAAGGTAGATATATTTCGTTATTAACTGTGTAGTGCCTCTGTGAGCTGTAGACCTCGTCAGAGTTTTTTTTTCGACAAAATAAACATTATTATTATCGAATCTGCTCACAAAATTTCACGAGAATCGGTTGAGAAATGCGACCTGTAGAAGAGAACAGCCGGACGTCTGGACATTCGGATATACGAGCAATTTTCTTAAGCTGAATCAGAGAATTATTTTGACAACGCGATGATTATTTTGTACAGCAATTTTTTTTCTACCTACAAAAACAGGAATAGTTGATTTTGACAGATTACAATGAAGTCATCTTGTCAGAATACCAATGTCGTGCGTAATGACACCGAACTAATGATCAATGACATGTGTCTTTATTATTCTTATATAATTATCTATTATTCAACTAGCAAGGCAGGGCTTTGGGTTCATTATACTTTTGAAGACATAATCGTTGAACAAAAAGAGCTTGATAAAGTGTAACAAAGAAAAGAAATAGGAGATAACGAAGGGTTTGTGTCTGAACTTTTGAGTCATTAGGGCATCAACTCATCAGTCATCACTCAGATCCACACATATAAAAAAAAATTGTAGAAGTGCAAGGCAGATTGGTTGTTTTATTTTAAACAACATCTAGGCATAATTTAGTCTTCGGTTTATGTGATTTTTACTCATTAAATATCGCGTAAACTCCGTTGGACACGTCATACTAATAACACATAAAATACGCGATAAAGGTCACTTAAATAGTTTTGTAGTTAAAAATCTAGACATGTGAAGTTGTATGATTAATTAGAGCTACTTTTGTACATCAGAAAAATGTTTGTGTGGGTACAGTCAACAGCAAATGTCATCATTTTAGTACTTTGTCGCACTAACGTAACAATCTAACAATACTGCGACATTTGGGATGCCCCAAGTAGTGAAAGAGAGGTACTTGTCTCCTCGAAGATCTCACGGTTCTAAAATAAATGCCATACGATTATTATTATTAGAGGTACTAAAATGATCATCTACTTTTGCTGCTCACTAGGTATAGGTACATGGAGAGAGGTGCAATTGTATAATAATAATAATAAATTGTTGTTTATTTAGGTATGAACCCATTTGTTACAGTTTAACAATATTTCAGACTAAACATTATACATATATTAAACAATTGAAAATATAATATTAATTAAAAATGTTCATTGTAACAATGCCATTATTGGCGCCTTATTTTTACGGTAGCAGGTTGTGTACACCACGTTAACAATGTTGTTCGTCGATTCGCTCACTCTCCTGACAAAGGACCAGTGTCTCTTACGCATTGTTGCATAGAAGTCATCCACTCTGTTGGCGGCGAACATACCAGTAGTATAGCGATCCCATTAGCATTTTTCCTTCCTCTTAACATAAATTAAAATTACTAAAACTTTAAAAAATAGTACATTACTACTGAGGCCGGGACGAAAGGGGTTGCCGGCCGAAGACATAGAGACGGATAGGTCTGAGGCGGGCAACCCCATATTTCCCGCCGAGGTATGTATAGTGCTTTTCTCAAACATACAATGAAATAAACACCAAAAAATCGAAGTTTTATTTTTAATACGCATAGTGGCAGAATGTCGTGATGCCTGTGCCACAAATTTATGTGGAATGGAAATTAAAAAAGAGGACTTTGCCGGCCTAGGCCTGCAAGATTTATATGAAATTCCATTAACGACCTCTTGTCCGAGCCGCACCTGAAACGTCATACTTCGCAGCCTATTATAAGGAACATAACATCAATATTTCATTGCATGTTTGAGAAAAATATATTCAATTATTATGCGGTAATGTTAAAATAGTAAGTAATAGTTTGAATATGAACTTTGTTATCTATTCATTAAACTTAAGAATATGCCTGTGTAATATGTAATGTAATATTATGAAGTCTTAATGTTATTTACGTAAGGTTCAGTTTTCTCAATAAATCGTGTCGTCGTCCCATATAGATAAGAAAACCACAAGAATGTCTCGGAAATCTCGGAATGCAAATCTTAAGACGTAAGCATATAACAAGACATCTAGTAAAATACATGATTTTTTTTAATGCAGAAATATTTTATAACTTTGTTTTCGCAAATTTCTACAAATATTATACATCTAGTGGCGTTGCGTCCATACTGTCCATAGAAGTCCACTCCCATAGACTACGAGTAGGCTAGACCAATACGTCCTAATGATTTTGAATAAAAATTGAAAAGTAACCCAAATTAGCTTTGGCCTTGATAAGGATCACGTCACGCCAGAGACGTATACTATAGACTTAGCATATACTTGACACAGAAATTTAACAGCGTATCAGGCAGACTAATTTCAATCAGGCCAAGATTTAATTGCCAGTCTAGACAAACTATGCGCAGATGTATCGCGATTGCAAGGAACATGGAATCTGGTCCTAATACCATTGCAATAAGGATTACAATTGCCCAGTTACCCATACCTACGAGGGTATTGTCCCTTCACCAATATTAGCAAGCCTACATAGACCCCCTCAAGGTCTAACCTTCCCACTTAGCGTTCACAGGAAGTTGTCACTATATTCACTAGCACGATCTCGGTTGCCATACAACTTTGAGAACAATAGAACCATTGTAAAAGAGAAGAAGAGCCATGCTAGCCATCTCGATATTCAAACGTGCTGTGTTGACATTAGGTACGTGGTCTGCGAGTCAATAAGTCAAATACCATAGTGGAATATGTGAAAAAGGATATAAGTCTCATGCAACTTATATGAGACTTGTATCCGTTTTCACTAGAGCCACATTGTAAAATTAATTTTCTACGATACTATGCACGTTTACGTCGGTACGATACAAGCTACAATCAAAAAAATGCATAACAGTACTTTATAATGTTGTCAGTCTTGACAGCTGGAGACGTCTGCGGGTCCCTCACTCTCAACACAGCGCATCCCCAAGTCAATAAAAGGTGGGCAACGCACTTGTGATTTCTCTGAAGTCGCAAGTGTCCGTCGACTACGGTGTCTGCTTACATTCAAGTACGCCGTAAGCTTGTTTGCCACCGTCGTTGTATAAAAAAAAGTTGTCAGTCTGTGGAATAATTTATACCAAAAAAAAACTACTCCAATTAACTACAGAAAATACCGATATCGCCATACGCGTACCTATCAAGTTTAGGACGTTCCCTCGATTCCTCCTCGATCTCATCATCAGACCTTCACCACATTTATATGGGACTTGCCTAGGGGTCCCTGCTTTGATAAGTAGCTACTGTGTTTGCATGTATAAGTACTGCGCTGACCAATAGCCACACAAAGTGCGCGACGCAACACGGTATACCGCGTATTGTACGGTAGCGTTTCGTCTGCTAGCGTCGAGGCCACGCAGCCTGGTGGTCCACTCCGAAATTCGAAATCCGAACTTCGTATGGTCCCGTCCCTCTCACTCGCATAGTGTATGACAGGAGAGTGAAAGGGACGGCACCATACGAAGTTCGTATTTCGAATTTCGGAGTAGACCCCCTGCGTGGCGTCGCTAACCAGCCCGGCTAGTATGATAGCTTATACCGTCACGTTTTATGTGACGTTTCAGTACATTTTGGCCATATAACGTGACGGTATAAGCTATCATACTAGCCGGGCTGTTATAGGTAAAAGTACCTGTTGTATGTAGTTGTGGCGTATTCGAATAGAGATTTGTTTTGTTTGTGTTACACATTTTAAACATGTAATGTATATTCGAACACGCGACAACTACATACAACAGGTCCTTTAGTTAAGTTTTTAACCTATACCGTACGTTCCGGGGCGCCAAGCGGTCGCGCTGCGTAGACATCCCGCTTGCGCCGCGCACACGCTGTGTGACCAAGCCTTTATTGTTTATTGCATATTGTTAGTTTCCTTTATTTGTATTGTATTCTTTGAAATAAAATTGAAGAATAAGGAAATATGGCTGGTACATGTGCAAGCTGCAAATGTGTACTTTACAATCCATTATCGCGTATTTAACTTACAAAGGGAACTTCGAGACACATACAAATATAAGAATTACGACCTTATTCCCAAACATTAAAGTCGAAAATAAGAACATGAAATATATCTCAGTGCTAAAGTTATAGTCTCCCACTACAACTGGCTTATTTATGGTGTAATCGAAAATGAGTCTTACTCGTAAATCCCCTAAGCTTAATTTAGAATGAAACCACTACACCACCAGAAATAGTACTTAAATACTGCTGTAGAACAGCCATAAGAGCCTCGTAAATACAAATATTTCGAAGCCTTTTTGAAGTATAATGGTTTGCCACGCCAATAGTGTGCAGATATTTGCAAGTCTATCGAGAAGTAATGTTTTATGTACGAGTGCTTGTTAGTTGACCCTTGTGCACCTTTGTAGAGAAATCTGTTGAGATCTGCCTACTGAAATACTAGTTAGTATGAAGCACAAACGAGCTTGATATTTACCCAGTCGTTTCCTTTTGTCCATCTTTTTCTATGAATCTGTTTTCCTACCAGAGGTTAAGCTGTTTTCATGAAACAAACAGGGTAGGGCATTCATCCTCACACCTTCGAACCTAAATGGTTGCGTACGGTACGGTTGCAGAGGAACTTCCTCCCTCGGACGCTCCGGTTGTGGAATGAGCTCCCTGCCGAGGTTTTCCCGAGGAACTACAGTATGGGATTATTCATTCAAAGGGTCGGCAACGTGCATGTGACACCCCTGAAGTTGCATGCGGGTATAGGCTGCGGCGACCGCTTACCATCAGCCGTGCCGTACGCTTGTTTGCCACCGACGTGGTATAAAAAAAAACAGCCAAGTTAAGATATGAAGCTATATATTAAATGGAGACATAGCTTAATTTAGTTCTGGTGAAAATGCAGCCTTAGGCCGGGCATAGTAGATACCTTTAAATTCCTCAAGGGTCATTTAAATTCGTCCCTCAATGCGGTTGAAGCAGTTTTGTAAACATTGGAATTTAAACTTTATTTCTATGCCGATGGTGTCAATTTAAAGCCATGTTACCTTGAACTGGGTTGGGCCTTACGATTAATATACCACATGTTTCTTTTTCTGTACTTTTTCTAAGGTAAATAGGTACCTACATGTATAAACGGCCTAGGTGTGCTTGGTGTCCAGTAGCAAATTAAGGCAGTTTACCTTAACCATTAACGATTAATAACATAAAAGCGTGACTCTCCTTACCCACGCTTAATGGTGTCAAAAAATCCACAATGATCACAAAACACTTGCATCACCCTCTCTCACTTCTCAAAAAATAATTATTTCAACTTTAAAATATAACATTCCCACCAGACACCCAGTATTATATGAAAAGAAAACTACTTAATGTTACTTAAAGATAATAAAGATACGATCCTCACGAACCCGGATGCTTTATTTATTTATTTATAGGTGATCTTAAGTGCTGCACATAAAAAGCTCATATTAACAGATGGCATATTACTTCCACAGTTCATGGCTGGAGGGCAAGAACTGTTTGAATTACAATTTGAAGCTAAGAATAATATGGCTTGTCTTTGAGATAAGATTTTATGGCTACCAAGATAAACAAACATAATCAAAGATCAAATTTAAGGCAGATAGAGCACAGACATCACCTGGCCCCAACTGGGGAAATACCTCCACCTTACAGAAGACCACTTAATTAACACCACTAATTGCTTTTGAGGTGTTGTGTTCTCACAGTGGTGGTCAGTTAGGTCTCCAGAGCTCCCAAGGATGTGCTGGGTTGAGAGTGAGGAACCTGCATGTCTCTAGCTGTAAGTAACCCAACTAATACCCAAGTCAATAAAGGGTTGGTAACTGCTTATGACTGTTCTGGGATTGAAAGCACCTAGAGCCTGTCTGCTTGCCATCAGATAGGATTATCCTGTTATTATTACCCACCACCACCATCACCATATCAGCCAAAGGACGTCCACTGCTGGACATAGGCCTCCCCCAAATTCACGGGGGTAAATACTCTAATCGCCACGCTTGGTATGCGGGTTGGCGATCGCAGTATCTCCACCGCACTCCAGGGATGCTGCTGCCCATCCCTCGGTGGTCTTGGTGGTGGTGACTGGTGGTTATTACCCAAAAATTACTTCAATTAATTTTAAAAGCCGACCCTACAACTTCCAACCCATTGGCCCATATATTAGTCTATAAAAACTGGACGCAACCCAAATGTAATTGTATAACACAATTCACAACTTTGTTTTCTTAATATAGAGTCATAAGCAGGCCCTTCTATCACTTGATGCGTGAAAACCGGTGAAGCGTAGTGCAGGCACTTAACAAAGGATTTGATTACTGTACAGCCAAATTTGATCCTTATAGCATGGAGTATAAGAATGAAGGTTAGTTGTAATAACAGATAAGAGGATTGTGGTGTAGTTTTTTTGTTAAAGTATGCTTTACAGTCTGGAATTCAATGTGGATTGATATAGCAACTTATTGACATAAGGCTACTAGTGCAATTTGGAATATGCAAGCCGTAGGAAATATGTGCGAACCTGGCTGGGAATAAATTGTTCCCAGCCAGGTTCGCAGATATTTCCGACAGGTTGTATATGGCACACACCAATAGACATATCTATGCTGAACAAGCTAATTACCTGAGGCAGCAAAGGGGTACCCAGTTTCTAATATAAAAGTTCTATAGACATTATTATTTTTATTATAGTTTGTAGTCCCGGGACCTGCTTGAATGAAAAGTCTTGATCACAAGCACTTTACATACAAGCATGCTCCATGACTGATTGACTGCAAACCATGGAAAGGAGCATACTCAAGAAGAGAAAAAAAAACAAAATACGTAATTGAGAACTGAGAGACAGGACTTGCAGATGTGGTATACAAAATTAAACATCTTGAATAAAAAATAAACAAACATAAAGTGGACAGGGTTTACAATAAGAGGACCTGAGAAATGGAGCAAAATATTGACAATAAGTGGCTGCAAACGGAGAAGAGGTAGACAGTGTAAAAGATGGGATTAACTCATAGACATGGGTGGCACAACATGGACCAGACTGGTCACTGTCAGGGAGGAGTGGAGAAGACTGGGGGAGGCCTCTGCTAGAAGGCATACAGAAATATAAATCAATGGTTACTCTACATTTAAGCCATATATCGTAATTTTTTTTTTCTACAAGTTTTAGCCCCTTACACCCGGACTGAAACTATTGTGAACTCTTAATCACATTGAAATATCAGTTTTTAACAGGTGTCATAAATATTTCTAAATTGCGATTTCTCAGGTGCAAAGGGAGAATAAATAAAGATGATAGAAATTATATTCACGCAACTTAGATAACCTATTAGCACACCTCCAGTTTGTCAATGATTATAGTAAACAGCTATATCACTAAATACATAAACAGGTACTTGTGTCTGATAAGTGATAACTGATAAGGGAAAGTTCTTGGGGTCCATAAGGGCCTATATGATGTTGTTTTTCTATAAACATACACCTGTGTGAAAGAGTGATATGGGATATTTGAGTTGGCAACATTTAGGGTGCTTATAGAGTGGATTTAGTAGGGATTTGCAGCAATTTCATTTAAAACTATGACATGATGTATTTTCAAATGGATAAGAATTAATAATAAATAGTGCTTGCAATTTTATAGATGTTTTCAATGTTTTTGATTATGACGAATTCAGTCATATCATATTGCAATTCAATTTTTTTTTATCAGTGTGTACTGAATTATATTATTTGATTAGCAGTCTACATCATGCAAACATTTATATTTACATTTGTTACATGTTTTTTGCTGTGTGATGTTTTCACACATTTAATTTATTAAAATATAAATATAATGTTATCTTTTTTCTGGGCCATGCTATGCCAATTTTAAACCAGAGACGACTTAAATCTAGTAGGCTTTGGAACTAAAAAAACTTATGAATATGGATAGGTTCCTTGTAGATAATTTACAGGTTGCTCATAGATACTTATCTCTGTGATTTTGCACTGTGAAAAAAATGCTACTAAGACAAAGCAAAAATCAACTGCAAAAAAGTAGTCTACCATAATCCTATTACAGAATTATGTCTCAACGACGCCGCGCTTGCGAATCTTAAGGCCACAGAAACCGTAAAAAAGAACACCTACTCTCAGCGTAATTACTTCCTAGTTCTAAGCATCGACACCGATTTAAAAAAGTTAAGAACCATGCGAGTTTGTCTATATAAAGGAGCGAATAGGCTGAAATAAGAGCTCGACAGGTAGATACCTGGTTGGCACAGGCTTACGTATCATGTTTTGAAGCAATTTTAGACCCGTGAGTTTGTGTAATACGAGAAATGTTTAGGTCTTTAATTCCTATAAATCCTAACCTAAATTAAGATGTATAATACCTTAGAAAAGATGCCATTGACAATTATTAAATTGTATGAGATTTAACTAGTCGCTTCAAACAATAACGGCCAACTTTAACGAATTAATTGAATAAAAACATAATTGAAGGAATGGCGGGCGGCGGCAATGGCGTACTAGTTTTTTTTCTGACAAATTAATACAAAACAATAAAATACTCACGTTTTAAACTGCAGACAATCCACAAACACAATTTTTATAACACTGAAATTGTTTTCACCAAAAATAGGCGCGTAATTATCGAACAAAACTAATAATTGACGAGAAAGCGTCTCCTAACCGCATCATTCAATCAACGAAACAGTGAATGTTGCCATGCCATTCTTTCTGTTCTGTGATTGAGTTGACAACATGATGACAGCATTGACGATTGTGTTCATGTTACGCATTTGTTTAGTACGTGGGTTTCTACAAATAATTAATTTATTATACTTAAAGAAAAGTATAATTATATATTATGAAATATATTCATACACTTAATTTAAGAAATATTCATATCGAAAACAACCATAAATTCTAAACTGGCAACTTTAAAGAAATGTTGCTCTGCCAATAAATTTTACCCGAAATACTGGTATTTCTTATACTTGTAAAATATATATTTTTAAATAGATTCCAGAGTGTAGGTTGTCCATTATCTTTGTTCAATTTCTATTCTGCTGGGTTAATTTTAAATAGAAAATAGTTATTTTGTTATTGTTACCAAAAACATGAATACAATAAAGTTATTATTATTATAAATCACAAAGAAGACAGTATTTTTGTTTTGACATGTAAAAGTAACATTGTGGCCTATTTGAAGCATAAATATTTGACTTAGAATATGGACATTTAAATGTAAGTTTATTTTTTGTTAAGATTGTAGTAAACAAGTATCAATCACTAGCACAGTAAGCAAATACACTATGTATTAAAATATGATTCATGACACTGACTTACTTTAATAGATAGATAGATGCCTTTATTTCGTAATAAGATAACAGTGTAAATAATAATAGTATGTTTAATTACGAGAAGTCATTATTATGATCGGCAAAACTTAACAAATTTGTATCAACAAAGTTTAAATTTATTTTAATTTTGATTCTTTATTATTGATTTTTTTATCAATAATATATTTTAAATTTAAAACCGATATATAAAATAATAATGCCAAAAGCATTATCTCCGGCACTGGATCGTCACTATTAAGCTAAAGGTCAAGATCAATAAAGTTTGACTACTGCTAGCAGTTCTTCATACTCTGATTGATAACAATATGTAAAAATAATTCTCAATTACCTACATTCACTTACCTCCTTAATCACAGACAAACGATATATTAGGCAATCTCAATTTTTTTGCTTTTTCGTTTTTTAAAGGGTTTTTGTAATTTGTTTTATTCCGTACGTTGAATTTTGTAGTGTACTTCCTTAACATTCGCATTCGCACATTCGCATCCTAAATATTCGCATTCGCGAATGTGTTGGGAATGACGTTCGTGACATCCCTACTCGTAAGTGCTAAGACATGCAACTGATGCAACAGACGCACCCTAAAAAACTAGAATCTCTAAATCGTGTGTCATTGACCTAAGACCCGACAAATTGTAAGTACCTAGTACTTACGAATTGTGAGCAAAGGGTATAGCCGTGTTTGTATGGCGAAACTGCCTTTGATGAAAAAATGGTTTTCCTTCTGATCGGATAAATTATCTTTATATACGTTGTAATTTCACCAAATATCAGCCCCAAAATCGTCGTAATTATTGAGATAATTATAAAAAAGAAAAATTGTTTTTATTTATCATCTACTAAATTAGTAGCCCGATTTTTTGAAATTTGTATATATTATGTAGATAATAAACTATTTTTTATAAAAAAATATATTATTATGAATTTAATATTTAAGTAAAAACAAAAGGTTTTTTAATATTTCGAAAATATTTTTTTTACATGCAAGGTGGCGACACCTACCAATATTAGATATTTTATGAACCATTTAATACTCTTTCACATATATTTTTTCCAAAAATATCACCCGGATTAACAGGTTAAAAACAAAGAATTTGTAACCTCTCATATACATAGGTTTCCCTTTACTAGGTATGGTAGACACCCTGGTTTCGGCCACTTTAAGAGAGTTTGCCTCTCTACGACACTCTTTATGCACTAAGTCATTAGAAATATAATATTAAAGTCCTATAAATCTGTGCTGTTAAGACTCTTACATTACATACAGGGTGAACTCTATAATAGGAGCAAAAAATCAAACTGTGGACTAATTAGCGGGCCAATAATTATTTCCAAATGGACTCAGTTAAAAAAATATATTTTTTTATAAAAATCTTGAAAGATGGCTTACTTGTATTTTTATTACTTTTCTGAAGTGAGTTAGTGTCAATTTATTTTATATAGTCTATAAAATAGTTTTTTTTTAATACCAAAAATATCCTTGAAAACATAAAATGCAAAAACAATTATGACTCATGATACTACTTCAAAAACTGTATTGACTGATGTGCTATAATCTCGTGGTGTCAAGGTTCATAACTTTAGATCAAAACATCTCCGAAACGATCATTTCTGAACAAAAAAATACAAGGGTCGTAAAACAGAAAGCACTCTCTCGCATATTTATGACCCTCGCCTGCGGCTTGGGCCTTAAACATCTGCGATATCGGCCTTTCTTTGTTTTACAATCCTTGTATCGTAAATAGGTATTGAATATTGTAGATGGAACATTTTAATGAAATAAGACATCATTTCAATTTAAAAACAATTTTAACTGCATTCATAGATTTTGAAATAATTACTTGGTTGAACCGGAACTCGAACCCACTACACGAGAAAAAAAATACCCTGTAGCTTTATCATGCCAATCCAAAGGCTTCATCATAAGGATTTTTTTTTAAATAAAATATTTCCAGAAATAAAAGGAAGGCCATGCGTTTTAACATTTTAAATTCAAAATTAATCAATTTAATTTATCAATTGGGCAAAAAGGGGCCCATTCTGTTAAATACAAAGTCGCACTATTTTGATTATTTATAAATAAATAAATAAATAACATATAATAAATAAATAACATATAATAAATAAATAAATAAATAAATTGAACTAGTCCCACAGTAAGCTCAACAAGGCTTGTGTTATGGGTACTAGAAGACGATATATTTGATAGATATATACTTAAATACATAGAAAACATCTAAGTCTCAGGAACAAATGTCTCTGCTCACCACAGAAACAAATGACCTTACCGGGAATCGAACCCGGGACCTCTAGCTTCGGAGGCAATGGCACTACTTTAAAAACTCACTCTTTGTCGCATTGTACCTTAGACCGTGCGTCTCAACGTAGCTCTCACAGACCACAAGCAACTTTTCGAGAGCGCTTACTGCCGGGCTCAGCTCAATCGAACATCCGACCTTGGTATTACTGAGCTCGACAATAAGATCATTCATGTATAGGTTAAAAAGCCTTGGTGAGCTCAAATCCCCCTGCGTCACCCCACATTCCAATACAATACATGTCAGAATAGGCTCCCGACCACCGCACCTGGTATAGAGTGAGACAGACGCGAGAGACAGTACGCGGTCAAGCAAACTGTCAAGTATCTTAGCCACAATGGTGGCTAGCGAGATGGGCCTGTAATTGGATTTGTCGGAGGCGGGCTGTCTTGTTTTTTATAACCAGCACGACTATTGTCCTCATGTCCTCCGGCAAGAAACCGTGGGTCAGACAGATATTAAAGAGCATCTTCAGAACACGAGCCAGTGAGGTCCTGCATGCTGCAGGTGCTCAATACTGAGTCCATCGAGGCCTGGTGACTTGCCTCGCTTCATCGACCTGATCACGTCAGTGACCTGTTTAAGCGTAAAACGCAGTTGCAAGTCCAAACAGTCCTCCTCAGTACTGAGCACCTGCTGCGCTCCTCCCAGCGGACTATGCACTCTAAAGCGCTCCTTAAAAAGTTCAGCAATTTCAGTTGGTGAACACAGACCCTCCACACTCGTAGGCGAACATTTCCAAGGGTTGTTCTTATTTATGTGCTTCCGGAAACTTGGAAAGTCCTTGGCTTTATGATGAGTAGCTAAAATGTTCATTTTAATGTTGGCTTCATTGTTCTGGCACCATTTAAGCTTGTCCTTAAATAGTTTTCTGGAAGCACACATTTCATCATAAATAGGCCCCCTAGGAGGTTCTCCATAAAATAACCATTGCTGATAACTAGCTCTAGCTGTCCCATGTACCTCCTTAACATGTTTGTTCCAGCCCACTACGTATTTCCTTTTACTATTATTTCTCGACTTTCAAGTATCTTATGATGAAGCCTTTCGGTCGGCATGATAAAGCTACAAGGTATTTTTTTTCTCGTGTAGCGGGTTCAATTCCCTGTTCAACCATGTAGTTATTTAAACATCTATGAATGCAGTTTAAAATGATTTTAAAATTAAAATAATGTCTTCTTTCATTAAAATGTTCCATCTACAATATTCAAGGTACTTTTCCTCCACGTGGTATAGCCGTGGGACGCTTTGTATACGTATATACTCGGATGTAATGTCAGAGTCTTAACAGCAGAGATTTATAGGTCTTTAATATTATATTTCTAATGACTTAGTACATAAAGAGTGTCGTAGTTCCTTATTGATATAAAATAACGGACTTCTGAATAGGCGAACTCTCTTAAAGTGACCGAAACCGAGGTGTCTACCCTACCTAGTAAAGAGAAACCTATGTATATGAGAGTTTATAAATTCTCTTTTTTTTACCTGTTGATCCGAGTGATATTTTTTGGAAAAATATATGTGATAGAGTATTAAATGGTTCATAAAATATCAAATTTTGGTAGGTGTCGCCACCTTCCAAGAAAAATTTTTTTTTTTCAAAATATTAAACAACAGTTTTTTTTTACTTAAATATAAAATTTCATGGAAATATTTTTTTATAAAAATTCCTTCACTATGCACACATTATATACAAATTTCAAAAAAATCAGGCCACTAATTTAGTAGATAATAAATAAAAACAATTTCCTTTTTTTTAATTATCTCTAAAATCATGACAATTTTGGGGCTGACATTTGGTGAAATTACAACGTATATAAAGATAATTATCCGAGCAAAAGGAAAACCATTTTCTCGTCAAAGGCAGTTTCGCCATACAAACACGGCTATACCCTTTAATACTGCCTAAAATCTGCCATCTAGTGTCATCTCGATGTACTAGTACAACTAACGAACGCACAGTAGCTGCGTTAATTCAGTATGCTCAGTGCTGCACCCTACTGGATGAAGCTAATGCTGCATTTACAACCTTACGGTGGCTTAGCAAGCGTCCACAAGCACAAGCGTGTAAATGGGGGTGTTTGGCTTGACTTGCTTGAGCTTGCGAGGCCTTGGCCCGATCCGGATGAGTGTCGGTTTTTGAACACAGATCAAAGGAATTTTGCAACGTATTTACATGTTGGTGCAAGTTTGGTGTCGCTCGCGATCCTTTGCGCTGGTCCGTCTTATTTATTAATGCTGCGCTGTATAAGACCGGGTAACGATCATCGCTTCCTTTGTTTATATTTTAAATCAAAATATGTCAAGCCAAGCGTCAAAACCCGACACAACTTCTACGTCTGCCATGCTTGCCTAACCGGAATACACTAGCGCTCTCGCAAGCGTGTAAATAGCACCACGCATTTTTCAGAGCTTGGAGCTTGTGGACGCTTGCCAAGCCACCGCAAGAGTGTAAATGCAGCAAAAGAACTATATGGCGAGAGTCATTTGAGGAGTTCCGGACTATATGTTTTTCTTGTATGGGATTGGATATCTGTACTAATTTTATACAATCTGTGGTTTGCGGCAAATAAACGATTACCCGCCTAAATTAAAGAGGTTGTTATAAATGGTTGTTATAAATCGCCAGACGTTTCAGACCAGACCAGTTCTCAATTTAGCTGCGTAAGAGCTTTCTTGTCCCTCTTGGTGGATAGGATCTCTTTAGAAATCCTTACTTTGAGGGGAAATAGGTGAGAATAAAATGGTAACATTAATCGTACTGTCAAATAAACGTGTTTATTACGTCTTTGTCAAATCAAAACTGTCAAAAGGTGCACAGCCATGTGGAGCATGTGGTAGAAAAGTTTTGTGAATGAATAATTTTTTATCTCAATAAATTGTATTTAATGGTACGCAGTGACGATGGATTACGTTGTTGGTAATGTGGCTGCCTTAATATCCGGTAATGTTACCCCAAACCGCCCTAAGCTATCAAAAAGAGCGTTAACACCTGTAAAACATATGCCCTCACCAAACGTTACACCAAAAAGCGAATTGGTTGACAATAGATCTATATTTCTCTCACCTTCTGTACAAAAAAAGAAGGCTATAGTCAAGAAGAGCCCCAAAAGAATATTCCAGAACCCAGATTTGGACGTTACGAACGAAAATGAAGATAGTACGAATTCTAAAAGCCCTAAAGCAGACAAGGTGAAAAAGCACCTCAAAGGTGAGCTAGAAGCTACAGTTAGTCCTAAAAACAATTCTAAGGCAGCTAAAACTCCTGAAGATATACTTGGTCAGCCAGTGAAAACTCCATCACCTAAGAAAAATAGTATAAATTGTGATTTGTACAACTCCGGAGGTAATTATGTTAGTTCCAACGAATTGACGCCTAAAAAGAAAAAGAAACGCAACTCTGTTACAGAAGCAAGTCCAAGTGTCAGTGAGAGTATAGAATCAAACGAGAGAACACCTAAAAAAAGTAAGAAACAAAAAGTTTTGACTCCGGAAGATGTTCAGAATGACACGCAAGAAGGCAGTGCAAATGTTGATGTAAATACAAGTGTTAAAGCTTCAAAGAAGAAGAATAAGAATAAAACCCAAAATATTGAGCCAGAACAATGTGAAGAACCTCAGGATATTAGTAGTGAACATAATGAGACAGAAGCTACAAGTCTGAAAAAGAAAAATAAGAAACATAAGAAGCATAAATCCGATGACAAACTAGAAGAATATGAAGAAGACAGTGCACCTACAAAGAATAAAAAAATAAAAGTGAACCCTAATGCCATAACTGACAAAGATTCAGATTCTGAACATGAATCTGATGATGAAATTGAGTCAGAAACTGAGGAAACCAATAAAGAAGTTTTAGAAAATTCAGCACAGGCAGAATCAAGTTCAGATGAAGAAGAAACTCCAGCGCCAAAGAAGAAACAGAAAGAAGAAAAACAAGAGACAGAGAAAGTAAGAGAAGTTAATACAGAGGAAGAAATTAAAAGGACACTGTTTGTAGGCAATGTGCCATTTAGCAAGAAGTGTAAGAAAGAGATTAAGAAGATTTTTAACAAATATGGACAGATTGAAAGTGTTAGGTGAGTATAATTTAAACTATTTCCAGTTTATATTGGATTTATTCCTAGTTTTATTTATTGAGTTACATAAAAGGCCTTACATTATTTAAGATTAAGGCCAATTGGTGGTCAGCCTATCATAAAAAATAATTAAAGGCAACGGCAACCTATAAAATAAGTAGTGTGAATGTGTGCTAAGTGAACTCTGATTTAGACGTATCAGCGACAGCTGCCTGTCTAAAATAAAATTATAATAATAAAAACCTAGCTTAAGTACGAAAATAAATACAGTGATAATAATAATAACTTCACCATCACCTATTGATGCTTGGGGCTCCAGAACACTCATAAATGTGTTGCCAACCTTTTATTAACTTGTGGGTTTGATGTGTCGACAGCTTGAGATATGCAGATCCCTCACTCAATACAGCATAGCCTCGGGAGCTCTGGTGACCTTAACACCACATACCTAAGGAGCAAGTAGTGGTGTTATTATGGGTGCGGTCTTCTCACAGACCACTTAACCTATAGACCTCGCTTACAAGGGCGCCCGCGTAAGCCAAGCCTAAGCTCAAAACACGTCAAGTGGTCACCACGCCCCCAAATATGCTCTTAGTATGCGGCCGATCGTTGACGAAGTAACGTGCAATATTCGACGCATTACTTGGCTTATAAAGTGCTCTAAATATGCCTTTTTGTATGGTTAAATTGTGTGGAAAGTGTAGCAAGACATCTAGTCTTCAAAAAGATGGGATTTCATTCCACAGGTAAGCTATTTTTTACTTTTTTACCACGATAAAACAATAATAATTAAAAAGTCAAGGTTATCAAGTGAAGGTTGTAAACCTGGCGACGCGTTGATGTCTTTCAATGTCTGTCTCTTTCTTTCGCTTACTATTTTTTTGTAATTCTGTCTTTGTCTAACCATTGCAGTCTCAAGTAGTGATGTGACTGATTGATTATTTAAACTTACGTACTTAACTGATACTCTTGAAACAATATTAAATTATGGTGGAATATACGTAGGATACAGAACAAAACTTATATTTTTGAATTAAATAATGGAAATTTATGTTACATGCATGTGTACAATTATAAAAACATAAAAGTGTGTTCAAATCAAATTTATATCCTAACTATAATACTACAAATATGAAAGTCACTCTGTCTGTATATCTGTCTCTGCGCGTCTAAACTGCTAAACCGCAGATGAAGTGTCTTTGCCTCCGAAGCTAATGTCCCGGGTTCGATTCCCGGTAAGGGCATTTGTTTCTATGGTGAGCAGAGACATTTGTTTCTGAGACTTGGACGATTTGTGTAAAAATAATCCCCTAATATTTATTTATTTATTTGTATTTGCATTCATTTTATGTGTTAATGATTATGATCACGATGTGTTAAGGGACCCGGGTATGTCCTTAAACTACGACCAAGGCCACCGGGAAATGGGCAGCAGCATTCCTAGAGTGGCGGTGGAGATACTGCGATCGCCAACCCGCATGCCAAGCGTGGCGATTATGGCATTTACCCCCCATGAAATTGGGGGAGGCCTATGTCCAGCAGTGGACGTCCTAGGGCTGATATGGATGGATTATGATTATTGTTCTTATACATTTATTCCTATTACCATACCATAGGATACATAGGAATAACATATGAACTGTCTCAAGTCACCTTACTGTATACTCTACAGACTGTACAGGCGAGAAATTTGATTTCTCGGCCACTTCGTACTTTGTCACAGTGAAAATCAATGTGAAAGCTGCTAGAAATCTCATATGACTTGACACTGTGACAAGGTACGAAGTGGCCCAGAAATCAAATTCCTCCACTGTACATTAAACAATAAGCATTTATATTTAGTTAGTATCTTTGAATTAAAAACAATTTAAATTGCTTTTCGTATTTTTATTGATTCCAATTTAAAACTTAAATTTACACTTATATTCTGTAGTATCTTTTTCGAGTGTGTCCCATCACTACACAAAATGGCGCGCATCACGCACCGTACACGTGATTGCTCGTTGACCTTGTACTAGCCAATCACAGTGCACTTGTCGCCCCCCGCGCCCCGCCAATTTGGCAGTTTGAGATTCAAGACAAATTTCTATGAAGCGGTGTCTATAGGGTTAAGTGGTCAATGGGTCTTCTGAAAGGTGGAGGTACTTCCAGTGGGGCTGGTCCAATTATATGAGCCACATGCCCAGATGACATTCCAGTATGCCTACCTCTCTTTTCTGTGCCCTGCCTCTGTTGCATTTGCTCTTGAATTTGCTGTTAGATGGTATGCAGATATGTCTAGTTTAATCCCTCTAGTGAAACCCCAAATTAGTTTAATATCCAGAATTTCTCCATGATTGTTTCTATAGCAAAAATGCTTTTTAACCGACTTCAAGATTTCAAAAGAGGAGGTTATCAATTCGGTTGTATGTTTTTTTTTGTTTCTTTATTTTGTTTTATTTTTGTTTTTTTTTTTGGTTTTTTTTTTTGTTTTTTTTTTTTATGTTTATTACTCCATAACTCCGTCATTTCTTAACCGATTAGGAAAATTCTTTTTTTGATTGTAAGTATATATATATCCAAGTTGGTCCCGTTTTTGTCAAAACGCAGTTCTGATGATGGGATCCATGAGGAATTGAGGGAACTCCTCAAATCTTTAAGGCAAACATATAGTGATTTTTGTGTTTTTATCAACAAGTCAAGCATTTTCATCCAAAATGTGACATTAGATGAAGTGGAACTGCTGATGATGATCGGAACAGAACTCTTCAACGACGAAAAGTTCATGTTTGGCAATTTGTCCTCCTAGCTGTGTTTGTCAAGCAATTTCTATTTTCACGATTAATTTTGTCATGCTTGATTTCTGATGATGGGATCCATGAGGAATTGAGGGAACTCCTCAAATCTTAAAAGCAAACATATAGTGATTTTTGTGTTTTTATCAACAAATCGAGCATTATCATACAAAAATTTCCATGATTCCATGAGGAATTGAGGGTACTTAGTCTTCTACCATTATAAACATACTTATAGCCATTTTTATTTTATTGTATGGAATCTAAGAGTGCACCATCTAAGTATAATAATCTTTCACCGGCCTCCCCCATTGAAGTCGGTTTTTTTTTTCTTAAAAATTATTTTTTATTTATGAGAATCAAACAGAAGTAAATGTACAAAAAGAAAACATAACAGTGCAAGTACTTAGTTGCTAAACATGCATTTACTCCCTTGATAGTTCCCACTGAGACATAACTATACTGTTTTTCACGTAAGAAGAGTCCGGTGACAGCTGTCAACCCAGTACAAATTATGTCATTTTTGACGTATAATGACATAATTTGAACTGGGTTGACAGCTGTCACCGGACTCTTCTTACGTGAAAAACAGTATATTAAGCAGGTACGAGTATAGGTGCATACTACACTATTACACTCGACACCTAACATTAATCTTTATTTCTCTTATTTGCATATTCCAGGATCCGCACTGTACCCGTGAAGGACCCCAGTGTAACACCAAAACTGGCTGTGATCAAGGAAGAACTCCACCCAGAGAGGAGCACCGTCAATGTCTATGTCAAGTTCACTGACCCCCAGAGTGTTGATCAAGTATGCTAATCATTTATTTATTTATTTATTTAATCTTTATTGCACTAAAGAAACCTTATCGTACAAAAGGCGGACTTAATGCCATATGGCATTCTCTACCAGTCAACCTTAAAGCAAAGCAGAAAAAAATTAGGTGGTGCATCTAACAGCTTAAAGGAAAAACAAGATAAATTACGTTGCTTTATAACAAATCTACATAATTACGCAAATACATATTTGTAGATACACGTATATTACACATGTTCAAATATGTACATAAATATTATAAATAAATAAATATATAATATAATAATAATATATAAATATATACATATTTAGATATAATAATTGATATGTTAAGTCTAACCTTAAGATATACATTGTTAAGACTATTGTTAAGACATGCCTTGTGATGTTGAATAAAATATTTCTACGTCTATGTCTATGTGATATTATTATTATACACTATTACATAAACTATAATATCATATATCATTCTTACAAGCTTTTATGTAACTAGCATTGTTCCTATGTATGTATGTAGGCTATGTAAGAAAATAAGTAAGTTGTCCTCAAGATTAGCAAACCTCTTTTCAGTCACTTGCTAGTATCCGAATGAGCTGAAATTTGGCATATGCCAAATATTAATATATATATTTTTATATATATTTATGTTAGCTTGGTGACAGAACATTATTATGGTGTGATGGAGACAGGTGTCCATAGAAACCCTCTTGACGAGTAGTTAAAAATTATGTAGAAAAAAGTATAGTGGGCAATAATAGCTTCTAACAAAAAAAAATTTGACAGTTACTTATACTAATTTTAGTATGTTCAGTAGATAGCTGTTTTAAATACTAGGCATTAAAAAGCTTGCGTACAGTCCAATTGTCCATGCTTAAGATTCACCATATATGATGGTGAATTAATGAAAGGAGGTATAATGCATATGAATATAATGTATTAATTGTAAAAGCAAATTACATACAAGCCTGCAAACGTAAAAAAATAACTCCTTATTTTACCTATTCATAATTTTATTACATAAATAAGTGCTTCAGAATCACATTGTTTTACCTTGTATCACAACTAATATTACACTTTCTAACACTGTTAAATCCATTGTAACTGTACTAAAATTTCTATTGTGATTCCTAGGCTCTAGCAGAAAACAACACGGTCCTTAACAACAACCATCTCCGAGTGACCCGCAGCGGGAGTACTGGAGCCGAGCACGACCCTCGGCACTCCGTGTTCGTGGGAAACATACCGTTCGCTCTAGAAGACGAGGGCTTGAGGGAGAAGTTCCAGGGATGCGGGGTGATCGAGTCCGTGAGGATCGTGAGGGACAAGAAGACAAATGCTGGGAAAGGTTAGTCGCGTTCTTCCTGTAAGACAACACAGTCCTCAAAAACAACACAGTTCTTAACAACAGTCCTCAACAACAACACAATCCTTAACAACACATCCCTCAGCAAAACAATACTCAACAACAACAACACAGTCCTCAACAAAAACAACACAGTCCTAAACAAAAAGCACCTGCGAGTGACCCGCAGCGGGAGTACTGGAGCCGAGCACGACCCTCGGCACTCCGTGTTCGTGGGCAACATACCGTTCGCTCTAGAAGACGAGGGCTTGAGGGAGAAGTTCCAGGGCTGCGGGGAGATCGAGTCCGTGAGGATCGTGAGGGACAAGAACACCAATGCTGGTAAAGGTTGTTGGAAGACCAATGCTGGTTGGTGTAGGTCAGTCGCGTTCGTCCCTTTAGCTACCTATACAGTCCTTGTGGACTGTGTTGTTGACAACACAGTCATCAATAATGGCAGTCCATATTTGTTTTGTATATTGGACCTGGCCGGTGATTTTGTCATTACTATTTGACGAAGCCTGCGTTGCGAATATACAGTTTATCAACCGACTTCAATAGAAGGAAGGAGGTTCTCAGTTCGTCTGCATGTTTGTTTGTTTTTTATGTATGTATGTTCCCCGATAACTTTACCGCGTCGGCCGATGTTGATAATTATTTTTTTGTTTCAAAGCAGGTACTCCCAAGTTGGTCCCATATAAATTTGGTGAAGGTCTGATGATGCGATCTAATAGGAAACGAGGTAACTCCTCAAATTTGAAAATAGAATTTGATAGGCACGCATATGCCGATTTCGGTATTTTCTGTAGGTAACCAAGCATTGGCTCACGGAAACCACAAATTGTGGCATAGCGAAGTACAAAATCGGAGTCGGTTTTTTTGTGTACTATGTAATCATGACAATTTATTTATTTAATTGTATGGCATTTATTTACGAACCGTGAGATCTTCGAGAAGACAAGTACGGTTGCCAGTTTTTGTTGCACTTTTAGCACCACGCAGGGATCACGTGTAGGGTAACGGTGGGTACTCCCTACGGACGTGGTGCAACTTCGACCCCCTTTGTCAAGTGAGTGGGCAACTTGACTGTTAGAAGTTCACAAGCCGCCCGAAGGCCTCTAACTTGGCTTAACGACTGCTGTCGTAGACAGCAGCCGGGATCAACGGCTTAACGTGCCTTCCAAAGCACGAGAGCGCTCAGTTAGTAACCACTCAAAGCGGTCACCCATCCAAGAACTGACCTGCGCCCACATTGCTTAACCTCGCATACCGCACGCGGTACGCGGGTGCCGCTGGGCCACGAGCGCGCGCATCATGACAATACAATGAATAAACATAAAACTTAACAAACCTCTGTTAACTAAAAAGTTGTTTTGTCCCTTTCTCACAAACATAAATGTCAAAGTGACAGATAAGGACAAATCAACTTTAGCGGCCTGGTAACTAATAGAGGCTTGATGGACGTTTATGAATAAGGGGGTTTATCTATTTGCCTCCAGGTTTCGGCTACGTGAACTTCACCTCGCGAGACGGCGTGGAGCTCGCTCTCGCTCTAACAGACGAGGACCTGACCATCAAGAACAGGATCATGCGCGTCAAGAGATGCACGCAGGCGGCGCAGCGGGGACCCCCTAGTAGGTAAGGTGGCCATCGATCCCGGTTGTTGTCAATCTATACTATATAATATTATAAAGCTGAAGAGTTTGTTTGTTTGTTTGAACGCGCTAATCTCAGGAACTACTGGTTCGAATTGAAAAAATATTTTTGTGTTGGATAGTCCATTTATCGAGGAAGGCTTTAGGATATATAACATCATGCTGCGACCAATAGGAGCGAAGACGCGGACGAAGTCGCGGGCAACAGCTTGTTTTATAAAAAAAATAAAAATATATTGAAAAATCCATATACCTTACATCGTGCTTACGGCATGGTTTAGTTTAGTTTATTATATCTCATACCATGTTCATATAATACAGAAATCAACAACAAAATCCATATTATCGTCCCTGTGCAAGAAAATAGCCGGGCATCCGCCAGACAGACGAAAGGTTTCAGAGGAACTTCCTCCCTCGGACGCTCCGATTGTGGAATGAGCTCCCTGCCGAGGTTTTCCCGAGGAACTACAGTATGGGATTCTTCAAGAAAAGAGTGTATAAATTTTTAAAGGGTCTGCAACGCGCATGTGACAGTTGCAGGCGTCCATAGGCTGCGGTGACCGCTTACCATCAGGCGGGCCGTACGCTTGTTTGCCACCGACGTGGTATATAAAAAAAAAGAGCAGTTTTTCCCAAGCTGAAACGTAGAATTTTCGTACTCGCTAGGTCAACAATGGCATTGTGCAAATATAGTTAAAGACCCATCATCATTCTGGTCATTTGTAAAACAAAACCGGAAGTCTAACCAACCCACAACCTTTGGTAACTTATCACCTCAATTAGTCGCCGATTCCTTTGCCGATTTATTCAATAATGTCTACCTACAAACTCCGCCAGCACTAGACCCAATGGCTGCTTGCACTTCCGCTGCCGCCTTTAATGTCCACGAAAGCACTCGTCATGTTACTATTTCTCAGATTAGTGAAAATGATGTGCGCAAAGCAATAAATCGCTTAGCACCAAAACCCACTCAAGGTTCAGATGAGATCCCCCAGTTTTTGGTCAAGGACTGTCGTGAAATATTTGTTCAACCACTTAACTTCATTTTTAATCTTTCCCTTCGTACAAAAACGTTCCCATCTGTTTGGAAAACAACAAAAGTGTTGCCGATCCACAAATCAGGCTCCAAGGCCGACATAAAAAATTATAGGCCAATAGCAGTGCTATCTGTTTTTGGTAAAATTTATGAAAGTGTAATTTACTCTCACATTTATCAGCAACTCAATGGCTGGTTCTGTGATGAGCAGCACGGTTTCCTGACAAAACGATCCACTTCATCTAACCTCTTAAACGTGACAACTCTTATTGCCGGTAATCTGGATAATAGGAAACAAGTTGACGTGACCTATTTTGACTACAGGAAAGCCTTTGACAAAGTGGACAGTGACATACTCCTTTTAAAGATGGCTGTAGTCGGTTTTTCATATTCACTCCTAACACTAATGGTCAACTATCTATCAGGTAGGCAGCGGTATGTCCAATACGGTCACGCAAAGAGTAATACCTATTCAGTATTTTCAGGAGTAGGACAAGGCAGTAATCTTGGCCCTCTCTTGTTCCTCATCCTGATCAATGACCTCCCAGCATGTATCAGACATTCGACATGCCTCATTTTTGCTGATGATGTTAAGCTCGCTCTACCCGTTACCAATAACCATGACTGTGCTAAGTTACAAGAGGACATTAATAACATTTGTGCTTGGAGTAATCGAAACAAACTGTCTTTAAATGAAACAAAATGCTCAGTAATGTCCTACACCCGCGCATACCAGCCATTACGCTATGACTACATGCTTGATAATATCCTGCTCCAACACGTCTCATCTGTTCGTGATCTTGGCACATATTTTGACTCACAACTTACGTTTAATGACCATATAATTACCACTTGCACAGCTGCGAGGAAATGCCTGGGATTCGTAATCCGGCAATCCAAAAGTTTCAATTCGCAGACTGCCCTTACTATTCTGTATAATGCATATGTCCGAAGCCGTCTCGAAACAAATGCGATGATTTGGAGCCCCCATGAACAGCAGTATATCCTTATCCTTGAAAGAATTCAAAAATCCTTTGTTCGTTTCCTTTTCAGTAAACTATATGGTTACTACCCATATTTATATCCGACCCTGTACATACTGGGAATGGTCAACTATACCTCCCTTGAGACCAGAAGGAATATTGTCTTAACTTAATTTGTCGGCCTCTTTAGCCTAGTTGGTAGTGTCATTGCCTCCGAAGCTAGAGGTCCCGGGTTCGATTCCCGGTAAGGGCATTTGTTTCTGTGGTGAGCAGAGACATTTGTTCCTGAGACTTGGATGTTTTCTATGTATTTAAGTATATATCTATTAAATATATCGTCGTCTAGTACCCATAACACAAGCCTTATTGAGCTTACTGTGGGACTAGTTCGATTTGTGTAAAAAAAAAAATGTCCCCTAATATTTATTATATTATTATTATTCCTTTATTTATTTTTCGTCTTAGGTTAGGTTTGTACAATGGATTTACAAAAGGTAAAATATAAAAATACACTTACAAAATATAAAAACATTATAAAAACCTAACCTAGGGTGCCGCCGGCAGCGAGGCAGGGCCTAAGCCACCGGTGGTTAGGGCGACAGAGAGAGGAACCTCCGGACTATCCGCGCCGTGTCCAGGAGTACCGCCTTCTGTATTTGACCCTTGACCCAGCCATCTAGCGAGAGTCTCTTGAGATGTTGGTCGAGACTCTTCGCTATTAGACCGTTCGCAGAAACGACTATCGGGACAATGATCGTCGAATCAACATCCCACATGGCGGTTACCTCGTGTGCCAAGTCTAGGTACTTGCTGACTTTGTCCTTCTCGGCCTTCACGAGGTTCTCGTCATGGGGGATGGTGATGTCGACGAGCACTGCCTGGCGCTTCGATCGATCTATCAGCACGATGTCGGGCTTATTGGCTACAATAGTCCGATCCGTGATGATAGATCGATCCCAATAGAGCGTAGCACGACCATTTTCGAGAACTGGCGCAGGTAAGTATTTATAGTACGGCACTTCGAAGTCCACAAGACCGTATGAAAGAGCAAATTGCTGGTGAATAATTCTGGCTACCAAGTTATGCCTGTGCAAGTACTCGCCGTTAGCAAGATGACTACAACCGGAAATGATATGCCTGAGTGACTCTCCGGGACGGCGGCATGCCCGACAAATGTCGACCGTACCGTCCTTCAGGATATATTTCCGGTAGTTGTTCGTCATGATAACTTCGTCCGCAATTGCACAGACAAAACCTTCGGTTTACCCGAAGAGATCCCCGAAACGTAGCCAGTTCACCGACGCGAGCAGGTCTACGTCGGGCCCCGTAAGGGCCCTGTAGAACCGCCCGTGTAGCTCCTTACTCTTCCATTCCGCCTTGCGGTCCTCGGCGCTCAGTACTTTAAATCTGCGCCAGTTCTCGTTTGCCATGGAGAGCGGGGTGAAAGATGCGTCTACTGCCACTACGTCTCGATGCATCCCACATTCGCCGTTTAGGAAATAATCCCTGAGACTGCACACCTCGCGGTTGTGGAGGTCTTTGGCATTTAAAAAGCCACGACCTCCACACTTCCGCGGGATGTACAGTCTCATAACAGACGAACGTGGGTGCAACATGCGGTGTGCAGTGAGCAGTACACGCACCCTTCGATCCAGGGCATCCAGCTCAGTCTGAGTCCACCTTAGTATGCCAAAGGAGTATGTGAGCAAGGGCATAACCCAGGCGTTGAAGGCGCGCGCCTTATTGCCACCCGACAAAAAACTATTAAGTACTTTTGTCAGGCGACAGAAAAAGCGCTCCTTCACCGCCTGCTTTATGCCCTCACCCTCAATACCCAAAGCCTGTGACATACCAAGATATTTATAGGTTTCTGCTTCGGAGAGAGATCTGAGCGACATTGTCTCAGAAAGTTGTAAATTTGTTGAATTTACAACTTTCCCCCGCTGTACATGCATGACCGCACACTTATCTACACCAAATTCCATTTTGATGGCGCTACTGAAAACTTCTGTCGTTTTCAGTAGCTCCAACAGGTCCTGTCTATTTGGTGCAAATAGCTTAAGGTCATCCATGTATAGCAGATGAGAAATGACCTCACCCCCTCTCCGAAGCTGGCAACCTAGCCCCGAATCCTGCAGCAGAGTGCTGAGCGGATTCAGCGCTAGGCAGAACCACAAGGGACTCAGACTGTCACCCTGGAAAATGCCTCGCTCAATCCTGATGGAGTCCTGCGGGCCAGAAGGGCCATCTCCTCCACCCGGTTGACGAAGGACTGTGGTCCACTGCCCCATGCAAGCACTTAAAAAGGATATTAAAGCTGCATCAACTTTATACAGCTCTAAGATCCTCCTCAGCCATGAATGAGGCACCGAATCATAGGCCTTCTTATAGTCAATCCAGGAGGCCGAGAGGGTCCCTCTGTTCCGCCGTACTCGTTGGCAAATGGTCATGTCTATGAGGAGGAGCTCTTTAGTACCACGCGACCCAACCCTACATCCATTTTGAGCAGGGGCCAAAATGTTGTTCGTAACAATGTGCGTGTTAATTTTTGCCCTCAAAATGGATGTAAGGAGCTTGTACAGCGTAGGCAAGCACGTGATGGGTCTGTAGTTTTTCGCTTCCGTGGTACTACCGGACTTGTAGAGCAGGGAGGTAACACCAGTTGTTAAGGGAGGAGGTAGGGAACCGAGCTCGAGGGCTTGCTGGAACTGTGTTGCCAAACGTTCGTGTGAACATCGAAACCACTTCAGCCAGAAGTTGTGCAATCCATCCGGTCCCGGACTTTTCCAGTTCGGAGCCGTACGGATGGCACAACTTACGTCTTCGGGGCTGATGGTAACAGACCCCATGGGTTCGATGGATTCACAGTCACGTTCGACAACACCGATCCAGGCACCCTCAGTGTGTTCGACAGGCACCGACCAGATACTACGCCAAAAGTTAACCATGGCAGTAGCATCCGGTCGCTGACCGTCGCACACACGATGGTCGGTTCCCTCCCACTTCCGGTATACCTTCCTTTGGTCACTCTGGAAAAGGCGATTCTGCTGGTATCGGTCCACACGCTCTCTGTAGCGGCGAATACGGCTTGCCCATGCATAGACTTTCTGCTTCAGAAAGTCAATGCGTTCCGTGACACAGACCATGTAGTCACGGGGTCTGACACCAGTCCCCGCGAAGGCCTGGTTCACGAAACGCATGACTCGGGGGCGGTTATTGCCCCCCCTGAAGCAGATCAGCTTTGCGATGAGAGTCCTAAACGTATTGATACGCCGCTCAATTCGTACTTGCCAGGCAGGGACACCCCCGGCGGTCCTAGTTGCACGGTCAGCGTCCGGAAACTTGACGCGAGCAACACGGCACGCCGCGATGGCCCCGCAGTATATAATTGAGTGTGTATCAATCAAATCATCGCTAGCCCGCAAATACGGGTCTAGGAGATCGTTTAGGGCTCCCATTAGCGCTAGATTGCGTCTATTTACGGGCAAGCGTGGTAGTCGCGGCCTAGAATTGGGTGTGGAGCGATACCGCGTAATCGCCTCATCCAGAGCCCTCCTCAGTTGCTCATGGGCCTGGGTACTCACACTCTGATCCGCGCAGTCCCCGTCGGCACTGGGATCGACCCGCGGCGCCCTCGGTGCCGTGTTGGGAGCGGGCACCGGAGCCGGCGACGTGGCGGGTAGGTCCCGCGCCGAAGTGGGGGCTGCACGAGCAGAGAGTGCTTCCAGGCGGAGCCGATCAAGCGTCAAGTCATCCAACCGCTTATTTCGTTGAATGACTCGCACCTGATCCGATAGGCGTTGTGCAGACACGGTGATGGTCGGTTCAAGAGCCTGGAACAGAGGAAGCATCCGAACACGATACGCGGATAGGTTAGTTTCCCCCTCTGTCGCCCCAAAGTACGCTCGCATGCAGTTCTCGTTCATTTCTTGAGTCCATCGCATGCGGCGCACTACACCACCGGCAGCGGGAGCCGTGGGTGGAGCGGAATGCCCCGTAGGCCCCAAGCGTGCCGGCAGCGGTCGCCTTCCTCGTCGCGCTGATGTTTGTGGCGGCGGTGGCGACGGCCCGCGCTCGTCACTGCTCGACTCGCTGCTGTCAGGTGCCGTGGCAAACTCGTCATCTGACGACGAGGGCGAGGAGCTGGACGGCGCAGGCGGAGATGGTAGACGTGCGCGTTGTTCCGCTCTTGATCGTAGTCTCGTATTCATTTTTCATTGTAATTTATATTCATTTTATAGCTTACGCTGTTTGACATTTTCATTGACAGTTAAGCTTTTCCTTTTGTGCGTACTGAAAGTGTATTTCATCGTATTATTTTGATAATACGGTATTGCAGAGTTGTTATTTTACACAAAAACTGTCGAAAACTGTAATTACAGCATAAAAAGGGCTAAAAATAAAAATATACAAATAAAATAAAGAAACGAGGCACCCGTCAGTGTCAGCGGTTTTTTTTTTATTATTATTATATATTCCTAATAAAATACTTTTATTATTTGATACGTGGTAATATCTATAACCCCTCGTTGCTGGCCCTCATACCATTACGAGTACCCCCTGTTCCCGTCATTCAACTGCGTCCTCGCCGACCTTTACTATTCGCTGTTCCGGCGGCGCGGACCCACGCTCTATCCTATTCACCGCTACATCGTGGGTTGGCTCTTTTGAACGAAATCCTAAACAGCGATAGCAAGCTGGATATATTTCACAGTACTGAATCCAGTTTCCTGACGCTCAGCACCCGGTACCTGGAGTCTATTACCACTCCAAGCTCCATCCAAGAAGTTTAAAGACCAATCTTTCACGCATGGATGTAGCTTGGAATCGCTCCCATCATTTTAGTTTTTAGTTTTTGTACCTTGTAACTTACCTTATAATAAATTTCACTCCTGCTGATACGTTTAGCTAGACTGTAAGTGTTAGCCTAAGGAATTCATAAATAAATAAATAAACAAATTGTTTCAGATAAGCTGAGTGCGGAAAAAGTACTCAAAAAATCGAACTATACTAGTTTTATAGTGACTACGACAGACAATTACATGTTTTTTGTATTTCCTTTGCAGGACAGGCTTCCGAGGAAATAACAAAGTCAGTCAAGGGGACAGACAAAGAAACCAGGGCACAGACAAGCCATTTAACCAGGGAAGAAATAACCAAGGTTGCAGATTCCAAGGAAACCGAGGGGGAAATAGCTTCAGAGGGAGTCGAGGTGGAGGATTCCAAAGTAGGGGTGGAAGATTCCAAAGTCGGGGTGGAAGTTTCCAGAATAGGGGCGGAGGTTTCCAGAATAGGGGCGGAGGTTTCCAGAATAGGGGCGGAGGTTTCCAGAATAGAGGTGGAAATAGTGCTGGAAGACAAAACGATGGGGAGAAGCAGGATGGGGCGTATAGAAGATTAGTGCATAAGAGGAAGAGTCAGGTAAGATCTTTATTAAAAACTAGCTTTTGCCCGCGACTCCGTCCGCGTGCAACTCGTTATATTATAGAAATAAGTGCTGTTAAATTGTTACATATATTAGTATATATTAGTACGGATATGGATTAAGAAATACATACATAAGAACATAGAAGAATAATTTTTTGAAGTCCGCGAACATTGCGAGTGACATTCTTTAACTCTGTAACTGTAACATCATCCACATCATCATCTGTGTCATCTGTCATTCTGTAACTGGCAATATTTCTAGGAGGGCGGCGATGGGCCTCCGAACAAAATGGCGCGAGACGATCAGCCCAGAGAGAAGAAAGCCAGGAAGGAGTTTGTTGGCATGACTGCTGAGAAAAAGAAGGTAAGCAATATTGTATTTGACAACAGTCCAACCCCGCTGGATGCGGGTGGCGCAGGACCGGTAATTGTGGCACTCTTTGGGGGAGGCCTATGTCCAGCAGTGGACGTCCTTCGGCTGACATGATGATGATGATCATGATGAGTGGAAAAACAACGTACCTATATTATTACACGATTTGGTTAACGTTGAGTCAGTCGATCCATATACGAGGGTTGTTCCGAAAGTTTTTAGCTGCTCTCACTCTATTCATGCCATATATGTTTTAATGATACCATTATGCGGGTAATTTCGATACATATGTGTTGGGGTGAAACTGTTGGGGTAAAAGTCGCTTGGTTTTTTTTTATTATTGTGTTTTAAGTACGACGTGTCAACAGCCCTATCTAATATGCGATGAACGGGTCACAATACCAATTTTGTGTTGCGGGCCAATTTTGATTAATACGTCACCGCAACTAAACGAAATTTTATACACCGCAAACTATGAATCTTCCCTGTCTCTACCCACGTAATCTGTTTCGATTGCATGAAAATTAGCGGCAATGAGCAGGTGTGTCGAATATTAGTCTAGGTCGCGAGACTAGGGACTGGTCATCATCGCAAAAAAATAAAAAGTGATTTTACATTAAAATCAGCTAAACTAAGTTAGGAAGTCATCCTGGGCAGTTTCCACTACAGCTGTTAGGGATTTCGTTGCCAAAACTATTTTTAGGTATCAAAAATAGTACTATCGCAAATTTATAAAAGCCCATACAAAAGACCTTTTGGTAAAAGAAATGTTGTGAAAAAAATACTTGCTGTTTACTAACGATTTTATCTCAGCACATAACTATTGAAATTACCCACATAATGGTGTAAATAAAAAATATATCGCATGAAAAGAGTGAGAGCAGCTAAAAACTTTCGGAACAGCCCCTCGTACACTCACGGTCAAAAATACGGGTCGGTTAAATACCGTCTTATATTCCTAAAATAGTACACGGTTGTATAGTTTTTTAATCTTGTCATAATCTCTATTTAATTTTACATTTAAACTGCAAAAATAACAGTTAAAAAAACATCGTGAATCGGCGTAAAAACCCATGAAAAAAACAACGTTAACGGAGCGCGATATCGCAAAAAACGCCTTTTTTTATACTACGACGGTGGCAAACAAGCTTACGGCCTGCCTGATGGTCAGCAGACACCGTAGCCTATGGACACTTGCGACTCCAGAGGAATCACATGTGCATTGCCGACCCTTTATTGTCTTGGGGATGCGCTGTGTTGAGAGTGAGGGACCCGCAGATGTCTCCAGCTGTCAAGCTAGAGACACATGCAGGCCCCTCACTCCCAACACAGCGCATCCTCGGGAGCTCTGGCGACCTTACTCACCACCAGGAACACAACACCACATACCTATCTAAGGGGCAAGTAGTGATGCTATTATGGCTGTGATCTTCTGTAAGGCGGAGGTACTTCCCCAGTTGGGCTGCTCCAAGTTTGAGCGAGATGACGTTTCGCTGTGCCCTACCTCTTCAAAATTATTGTATTAGTTATTGATATTTTTGTGATAGGATCCCGGAAATTACTTATATAGTTGGGTTTGGTGGTGGTTGGTAATAATACATTACGATACAAGTGCAGAGAACAGGAAATTCGCAACGAGTGGTGATAAATTGAAACACGACCGAAGGGAGTGTTTTAAATCGACACGAGTTGCGAATTACCTGTTCGCACGTGTATCGTACAACGTTTTACAGTACATATGACTCTTTAAAGTTTCGACATATGCACGTAATGTGCTGATTACCGCACTCGTGCTGTAATATAGCACCATATGTACTGTAATAGTATATTATGTATCTATAAAAAAAACTTATTGCTGCTATTAAATTCAGGATGACCCAAAATTATTGACTGCGAGTGTATTTATAAATGAGAAACGTGAGAAACGTGAGTGATGCGCTGGTACAATGGACGGATCGTTTCCCAAGTGCGTCAGTGCCGAAGGTTCCGCATGTGCAGAAAGCATGGGATGATGTTGGGGCCAGGGACGCACTTGCGCGTCTCATGGGTGGTGCTACGGGTGCGGATTTGGCTAGGCTCAAGGCAGTGTCACAGTCGGAAGCGGGGGCGTGGTTGCAGGCTTTGCCAGCTCCTCACTTAGGAACACTCCTCGACAGTGACTCAATGCGTGTGGCAGTAGCTCTCCGCCTGGGCTGCGATGTTTGTATACGGCATGAATGCATCTGCGGATCCATGGTGGAAGCGAATGGTCACCACGCGCTGAGTTGCTGTCGTTGTTCAGGAAGATTCCCGCGACACCACGCCCTCAATGACATCGTGCGAAGGGCGTTAGTTTCCGCTAACATCCCGGGTGTACTTGAACCACCAGGCCTTTGTCGCACCGACGGCAAGAGGCCGGATGGGCTGACCTTGGTGCCATGGCAGAAGGGGAAGTGCCTCCTCTGGGACGCCACGTGCGTCAGCACTTTCGCTGCCTCGCACCTCGGCCGAACGGTGCAGACAGCGGGTGCTGCAGCGGAATTTGCGGCGGTTAAGAAGCGGGACAAATATTCAGCCCTACTTCTTAACTACCATTTTGTACCACTGGCGTTTGAGACGACAGGGCGCTGGGGGGTCTGAGGCTGTCGCCTTTGTAAAAGAAGTGGGGCGAAGAATCAGGGAGAGAGGGTCCGATGCTCGCGCGGGTTCTTACCTGGTGCAAAGGTTGTCTATCGCCATTCAACGTGGTAACGCGGCAAGTGTGATGGGTACCTTTGCGCCAGGTACAACTCGCGGGGGCTTATTTGACTAGGCTTAAATTGTATTAAACTATTTTTTTTATTTAAAATTTAAATATTTAAAAAAAATTATTTATATAAAAATTTATAAAAATTTATGGACATTGTCTGGAATAAAAAATGAGAAACTAACAAAATATAGATAATTTTGAATTAAGTTGTAACACTGCTAAGTAATATGCTTTTACTTATTGTGGTAACTTAAGAGTGCGCAGTACGTTCGGTTCTCCATACAAACGTATTTAATTTTTTGTCGGCCTGTTTAGCCTAGTTGGTAGTGACACTGCCTCCAAAGCTAAGAGGTCCCGGGTTCGAATCCCGGTAAGGGCATTTGTTTCCGTGGTGAGAAGAGAAACACTTGTTCCTGAGACTTGGATGTTTTCTATGTATTTAAGTATATATCTATTGAATATATCGTCGTCTAGTACACAAGGCTTACTATGTGACTAGTTCGATTTGTGTAAAAATTGTCCCATAATATTTATTTATTTAAGCTCTCATTTTAAAACGCCATGCTAGAATAACATGAAACTATGTATATACAATGGGATCCGGCATATCTAGGTCGGAAATTAGTTTCTGTTGCTTGAAATTATAATGGAGAAAAACTACAGCGATTATTAAGGTTTTCATACAAGCCGTAAAAAACTCAAAAAGCCGCTGTATTTTTTTTCTTTTACAATTTCTAGCAACAGAAACTAATTTTCGACCTAGATATGCCGGATCCCATTGTGTATACAAAGTTTCATGTTATTCTAGCATGGCGTTTTAAAATGAGAGCGTAAATACGTTTGTATGGAGAACCGTGCGTACTGCGCCCTCTTAAATTGAGTGATTCTTTCGGAATGTCGTGATTTGTGATCGAGTAATGTGTGTTTACATCATGGCTCAAGTAAGAAAAAATAGACTTTAGTATCTATTATTTATTTATTGTAAAAATACATTTACACAGCATTACAGTACTCACCAGTAGTAGAGCGCTCGTGGCCCAGCGGCACCCGCCTACCGCGGGCGGTGTGCGAGGTTAAGCAATGTGGGCGCAGGTCAGTTCTTGGATGGGTGACCGCTTTGAGTGGTTACTAACTGAGCGCTCTCGTGCTTTGGAAGGCACGTCACGCCGTTGATCCCGGCTGCTGTCTACGACAGCAGTCGTTAAGCCAAGTTAGAGGCCTTCGGGCGGCTTGAGAACTTCTAACAGTCAAGTTGCCCACTCACTTGACAAAGGGGGGTCGAATTTGCACCACGTCCGTAGGGAGTACCCACCGTTACCCTACACGTGACCCCTGGGTGGTGCTAAAAGTGCAACAAAAACTGGCAAAACCGTACTTGTCTTCTCGAAGATCTCACGGTTCATAAATAAATGCCATACGATTAAATAAATACAGTATTCACCGAGACGCTGGAAAATTTTGTTAGCTATAAGCAACAGAATTAATAAATACCTATGCAGCTATTGAATAATGCTAAACAACACAATACGAATTATAACGAGGCCCTACCGATTATCCATCAACTCACAATACGAGTAGTTTAAACACTCTCGACAGACTTGTACCCATCTGCTCGCAAACAAGTCACAATCAGGTGCTGATGTCTGTTTCGTTAACTGTTTGTTATTTTGTCCACAGAAACGCAAGTTTGACAAGGGCCAGAAGAAGAAGAAGGCTTTAAGTGAGATTTTAACGAAATAATTTTATATTTTAACTGTATTCATGTGATCGTGTGAAATTTTTGTTCTTCAATATAACTCGTTCCCTTTTATTTAGAGTTTCTTTTTTAATCCTAATGTACATGTAACATTATCCATGTAATTGTACTCACAGCGTTACAATGATTCCAAACTAAAACTACAACTTACAACTAACTTAAACCTTGGAAGCCACCCAATTTTCCCGTACATATTATGGAATCTATCTATTTGAAATTCATTTAAGAGGGCGCAGGACGCTCGGTTCTCCATACAAACGTATTTACGCTCTCATTTTAAAACGCCATGCTAGAATAACGTGAAACTTTGTATACACAATGGGATCCGGCATATCTAGGTCGAAAATTAGTTTCTGTTGCTAGAAATTGTAAAAGAAAAAAAATACAGCCGCTTTTTGAGTTTTTTACGGCTTTTATGAAAACCTTAATAATCGCTGTATTTTTTCTCCATTATAATTTCAAGCAACAGAAACTAATTTCCGACCTAGACATGCCGAATCCCATTGTGTATACAAAGTTTCACGTTATTCTAGCATGGCGTTTTAAAATGAGAGCGTAAATACGTTTGTATGGAAAACCGAACGTACTGCGCACTCTTAAATTTCACGCTGAAACGCGAACCAGTGGTTGTGTGACGTCACACTGCTATAAATGAACTAATCTCTTCGCGTCTTTCAGGTTCTAGGAATTGTAAGCTACATTTAACACATTATAATCACGCGGTATAATATTAACCACATATTAACACATTATAATCACGGGGTATAATATTAACACATTATAATCACGGGGTATAATATTAACCATCTTACTACTTGCATATTTGTGAAGGTCTTATCGATGAGGCAGGTGAAAAATGGACAAGATAATTATTAAGACACTTATATTTCGACCATTCTTACTTTTTTTTTCTTTGTTCCAATTTTTTATTTTCTCTCTGTTTCTAAAGAAATTTATATATCTGGATAGTAATAGGTACTGCTAGGATTGTTCTTGTAAGACAGTTCCACTTTAGGCAACCACAAATTGTTTACAGTAATCCGTGGATAATGCTGTTGACTGTACTTATGTAACCACCACCACCACCACCACCACCACCATATCAGCCCTAGGACGTCCACTGCTGGACATAGGCCTCCCCCAATGTACTTATGTAACACACATCTGTAACTCTTACTGTAATATATATTGTATGGTTGTTTGTTGTCCCTAAAATAAATAAAATAAAATAAAATAAAATTATTAGTTTTATTCGGCTGTCTATACAACTATACACATTTTGAATGAAGTCTGAGTTATTCTGATTGACTCAAAGCCTTGGTATAGGGCAATAAATGATAACACTAACTATACTAATAATTAATAAACTACGTGTATTGACACTGCCTGTTATACAAAATTATTAATTTTATGTTAAACTAAACGATGTATATTCTACGGAAAAATAAACCTCTGCCACAAGAAGAACCGGCGTAAGAAACTCGGCGGGTTGTCCTTTTTACTCACTAAATTAACATAAAATATACATTACCATTTGTTGTGGCTAGACTCCATTTTTAGGGTTCCGTACCCAAAGGGTAAAAACGGGACCCTATTACTAAGACTTCGCTGTCCGTCCGTCTGTCACCAGGCCGTATCTCAAGAACCGTAATAGCTAGACAGTTGAAATTTTCACAGATTGTGTATTTCTGTAGCCGCTATAACAACAAATACTAAAAACAAACTAATATTAATAATTAAGGGGGGCTCCCATACAAAAAACGTTATATTTTAGTCCTTTTTCATGGCTACCACTCGCCGAGCTAGATCTCAAGAACCGTAATAGCTAGACAGTTGAAATTTACACAGATTATGTATTTTTATTGTGGCTACAACAACAAATACTAAAATCAAAATAATAATAATAATTAAGGGGAGCTCCCATACAACAGAGTAGTTGTTGGTGTTTTTTTTCTGGTACGGAACCCTTCGTGCGCGAGTCCGACTCGCACTTGGCCGCTTTTTACATATTTTTTAGATGGTTCCAGTTTTTCGGAGCTAGCAACACAGAGTCAGCAGGAGGTCAGTTGCTGCGCACAATCGTGCGATTGAGTTACTAAAATCTACGTATTTATATTTGACTGTGGTTAAAAGTAATACTTACAATGGTTTGTAACGAAACAGAAGAATGGTGGGTAGTATTCACGCGCCCAGGCCGAGCTGCTTCTAAGTGGAAAACCTAAAGGCACTTTCTTATTTCGGCCAAAATCGGACTCTGATGAAGACATTGTACTATGCGTATGCTATGGCACCGCTATCTACCATTTCATAGTCAAGAAAACCGACAAGGTTATATATTTCATAAAAATCGTATCTTTGTAAAAGTAAAAGTAGTTTATTCTTCAAATTAGGCATATTACATGCACCTATGAACGTCAATAAACTACCACCGGTTCGGAAAAATAAACCTCTGCCACGAGAAGAACCGGCGTAAGAAACTCGGCGAGGTGTCATTTTTTTCAAATCAATATACATTGTATAGTTAAATACCTATATAAAATTACAGTTCAATTCAAATCATTTAGTGACATAAATACAAAGCAGTGGGTAAGTAAACCCAATATTTGTTTTTCATCAGTCCTACATCGGTCAATGATTACCAGCAACATTCGTATCTCATGCATTAACATAAAACTAATATTTAATTTGTTTAACATTTTTATACTGTATTAAGTAATAACCGGCCTTACGGAGACGAAATCATTAGGTTTTTTATGACACTTTTAATTATAATATTTTCAAGGTGATATTATTTCATTTTAATAGGTACGGAGGCCTACATATATCTCTCTTCTTCCTCGGTCCCTCATTACTGAGGATCGCGACCACGTATGTTGTGTCTCCATAGAGTGCGGTCATAAGCCATGTAGGTACATATATACTGTTGCCATAAATCCGGTGGTTTATTTTTTCGTCGTTTTTTTTCATTTCAGGACACTAAATGATTTAATTTTGGAAACAGACACCCTAAAGTACGCTATCAGGAGTTCCCACGCGCACCAGAATGCTACATACCGGTTTAGCACGCTACATATTGATATTGATTTATTTAATATTATTACATTACATTAATGTTTAATGTAAATCGCCCAACGCGACAAAATTTCCATCCTCACCACTTAGATGGTTGGCAGTCCTCAACTGTGCGTTTCCAGAAATTTCTTGCCTCGCACAGCTAAACTGTGGAATGAACTGTCGCCTGCGGTATTTCCGGACCGATTCGACCTTCAAACCTTCAAGAAAAGAGCGTACTCCCATCTTAAAGGCCGGCAACGCACTTACAACCCCTCTGGTGTTGCGAGTGTCCATGGGCGGCGCTAATCGCTTACCATCAGGCGATTCGTCAGCTCGTTTGCCACCGATGTCATAAAAAAAAAATCTATAAGAATTAATATTATGATCGTCAAAGTTGCAACAATTAAAAAGATTATCATACAAATATAAGATACAAGTACAATAAACGCCGAGCTTCACAAGGTCATGAATTTGTCCGTACAATATATTGTGTTCTCAAGCAGTATTTGTTTTAATTGGGACTGGAATTCCGATACACTGGCTACGTCTCACTCGCTACGGTAATTTTTGATAGAGGCTTGGCTCCTCACGTGAGGGTCTTTGGCACACAACGCCGCTCGCCTTCTACGAATATTAAAGAGGCGATGTGCATTTCGAGTGTTGAAGTGATGGACATCATCATGTCGTTTAAATTTCTTTTCACATTCATTACTGTATCATATATACAATGAGCATACAGTTAGTATTTTCTTCAATTTGAATAAGGCTCGACAAGATGTCTTCGTGGACACTCCCGACAAGATGCGAAAAGCTCTCGTTTGAAAAATTAAAACTCTTTTACTATCAGGTTGAGTTACCCCAAAGGACAATATTTCAATTTCAATTTTCAATTTCAATCATTTATTGGTAAAAACAAAATTTTATACGTCAAGAATTCAATTACACATTATTTACATCTGAACATGTCATTTCAACTTACATATTAGGTATGTTAGGTATGATTACAAATGTTTATTTACACTTATAAGTACTTTGAGAGGCAAGGCTGAGTCAGCGAAACCAGTTATTTTGATTCTGCAATCGATACAGTTGTTAGCCCCCGAGAAAGGCATCAACAGAGTAGTAGGCGCCGCATAGCAACATCACTTTAAGTTTTTTGTTGAATGAACCTTCACTAGTAGCTTGTTTTATCTCCAGCGGGATTTTATTATATACTTTAGGTCCTACCGTGTGCATACACTTTCCTGATTTGGCAAGTCGTGTCTTTGGTGGGTAAAGCTCACCGTGCCTTCTGGAACTCGCGCCTCAACAAACCGTTGCATATAAACATTACCGTTGAATATGATATAATGTATATACGCGTAATAGGTACACCTGTAGGAGGGTTTCCGGCGACCCCAGTCTGCTCAGCTCACGCAATGCATAATATATATTGAGGTTGCCAAACTGTTGCAAACTAGGCCAATATGCGGTTTCCAGGAGGCGAACGATGGTTGCCATTTTATACTCGTAGTGGATAAGATATTCGTCACGCTCTGACAGGTATGCGAGTGCGAGAGTGACGGGTGTGTTATCCACGATGATAAGTGATAAAATGACAACCATCATACGCCTGCAGCAGAGTGTATTGTCAAGTTAAAGCCCAAAAACTTCACCAGCTTTACCACTTGGATGATGCTACACAGAGATAATTGTGGGTGACTGACAGTGACCACTGAACAGGATACATTTTGTTTCGTCAGTGTTAAATTTGAGTCCGTTGGAGTCTAACCAAGCTTTTAGCTGTTCGATTACTAGATTAAGTTTGAGTTCTAGTTCACTGTACGTCTTGCCAGCCACCACAACACTCTTATCAGCAGCAAAACGGTGGTAGTTTATTGACGTTCATAGGTGCATGTAATATGCCTAATTTGAAGAATAAACTACTTTTACTTTTACTTTTTTTTTTTAAACAGTATGACTTTGCCTTCTGGCAAGTCATTAATAAAAAATAAGAAGACGACGAGGGCTGAATCTTGGGGCACCCCTACCTACTTGGTGCGGACGGGTGAATACCTGATTTTACTGTAGGGATTTTGTACTTCGACGACCTGTTTTGATAAAAGGTTGATAGTAGAGTGTGAGCTTGGTTCATTATACCTAACCTTTCCAGCTTGTTTTCTAGAAGGCTGTGATTTACTAAAAAAGCTTTTGTCGAGACACAGAGTAGAGCAGCCACTTTTAGTCCTTCGTTCATATATGCCACAATGTTATTTACTAGTGACTGTGAGCTGTCGACCTAGCCGATCTATATAATTATCGAACCAGCTCATAAAATTTCACGAGAATCAGTTGAGAAATGCGACCTGTAGAGGAGAACATCCGGACAGACATACGAAATATTTTTTGTCGAAAGCTGAAATGGAGACGCTTCGCTCGCTCGGTCAATTAGACGCAGGGAAGCTGGTGTTGTGGATTGCTTTCGCCTGTACGCATATTGTTGAGCCGTGAGTATGGATTTTTTCTCTAGATAACAGGTAAAGTCGATTCTAAGTAGCTAGAATCGACTCGATAATTTTTGAAATTGAAGGGTACCTACACGGAAAGAACATGTCTAGTCCTCTTAAATTTCAAACCCAGATTGCACCACGTGTTCTTTCTCTTTTTTTTTTTGTCTTTTTTTGTCTGCATAGCATATAAGATCACCTTGTGGGAGACCACATGAAAAAATATCATTCATGTACAGAATAAATAGGGTTGGCCCTAGCACGCTTCCTTGCGGTACCCCGAAACGTGTTGGTAAATAGTAGTGGGAAATGTAGAGTAAGTAGTAGCTTTGTTTCTGAGGATTGTTTGAATTTTAGAGCTTTTCTTATATTCTTACATAAGTATGTACCTACAAGCATCAAAATTAGCTAATAAGGTATATGAAGGCGTCAAAATCTCTCACTAAGTGCGCATGCGCACTAATAGCAGAGGGCAAACCTTTTTAATATTGTATTCTACTAACACTTAGTTCCATAAGCAATCAATTGTATTTATTACTAACACGACATGGGTTCTATGCCTGAAATAAATAATTGAATTAGCCTTATGATAAAAACTTTAGAACTCTTCAAATTCGTAGCTATTTTTGACGCTAACCGTACAGGCAAGTGTAACTATGTGTTAATAACATGGCTTATTCTATTGATTATGATTTCTTTTTCGTTACAGGACACTAAGTGAGTTTGTTGTTTATCACACCTTTCATCCTTTAGAAGAATTCGGTTATATCTTGGAAACAACAACCCTGAAGTACCCAATTAACACTTTCAACACGCATGAATGGTGAGCACCTCGCGGTATCATCTTTGTTAAATACAAGTTACCTATTGTAAAAGGAGTAAAATAAACAACCAGTGTATTTGGTACAGTATAATTGTATAATTAATCATTACAAAAATGTCAATGTTAGCAAAAATAATCACAGTCTGCCACTTTACACGTCTACTCTAGTCATGAAGCCGGTAAAAAACAAGCGCTTAACCTAAAACCGTTTCACATAAAAAATCTAGAATTTTCTACACATGCAACACCACACAACTGTCAGAACCTGTCGAGAAATGGCCACTAACGTCTCAACTGAAAATCCAAATATTTCCCTCCATTTTTTAAATTGACACGTCAGCAACCAAGTCAATATAAAATGTTAAACTAACTTACTGTACAACTAAAACTAAGATTACAAATAATTCACACTGTAAAGCTATTAATGTCCATGTTGATTTTTAACCTGTTTTTTTAATTGTTGAAAGATGGCGCATGCCGGCATATTAAAAAAAGCAAGAATAAATAGTTCCAATTCGTTCCTTGGGGTACAATCACTAATGTCTATGGCACCATCTTAAGCTATGGTAACTCGTTTAAATCAGGTATCAACAGAAGTCCTTAGTAAGCCCTTAGTGGCCCCTCTACACGATCACCCATTTTTACCAACTATTCATCAGGAATGAATGAAATAAATTTAAAGTTCGCCAATTCGTAGGCACAGTGGCCCAGGCTTAGACAAGTACATCCCGATCATTCGTTCAACTGGATTCATTTGGGGACTGTTTGAAGGAGCCATTCCCTCAAAGCGCGACTAACTATTATTGCTAACATTCCCGAAAACCTACAGTACCTACGTACTTATCGATAAATTATAAATACAATACTAATATTTACATTTGACTAACAGTCATTTGCTATGGACTAAGTCAGTTTGTTCGGATTGAGCAAATATAACCCGCTCAGGAAGAAAATAAAGATGCTTTCCCACCGGACACACAACGCAAAATAACTTCAAGTAAAATTGGCAATTATGGTTTATATTTGTCATGCATTGTATTAAAGATGCGTTATATATCCGACGCAAAACCAACTTACAAGACACCATACAAACGTTTGAAAAACTAAACTATACCTAAGCTTAAACCACAGAAGTCTTTAAAATTGTCAAATGGAAATATGTCAGAGAATCCGAAATATATGACAGTTTAATCAAGTAAAACGTCTGTATGTGGCCATCCAGGGCGGAACAAGGCAGCGGACAACCCACACTCCCTTCACCTTTGTGACTATTGAGCGTTACCTAGGGACGTCAGTCAGGGGACAAATTAGCGGTCTTAAAGGAACTCAATGCAAAAAACATGGTTGTATAACAAGTCCATAAATGCAGAGTAATCGAGGCTAAAGCGATATTTTGAAAGTAGATTTACAAAACACAAGACAATTTACCATGTCCCACCCTCAAGTCCCACCAGGGGAATGCTTTGGGGGTTTTGGGGAAATTTATAATATGAGCAGAAATTTCTCGTCATTAGGTATTCACTTTTTTACACACGAAATGACAAGAAGTAAACGGCTTGATGAATAATAATCTGACAGCGGTTTTAGATTGCTAGAACTGAGTGACGATTAAACGGTTCTCGCCCAAGAATTAAAGCCCGCTTAACACTGCCTTAAGACCGTTCAGAAAGAACCTCTAATTCCACCAAATTTACCCCCTTTCCCATCCCATCTACAATTTCTTAGCCGCGCTTAAATCTCAATATCGTCAGTGTGACTACCAAGAACATAGCGATCCAAATGAGAGTCGCGACGAAACCCATATATACTTCAGGATCGGCAAGGGGCCAGCCTCTAGTGAGGATCGATCGGAGGGACGTGGTAGCTAGAGTAAGGGGTAGACAGAGGGACACGTAGCGGAGGATCCAGGGCATGCCCTCGATGGGCCAGATGACTCCAGACAGGAGGAGGGTGGGGTAGAACGAGCCGAGGGCGAGTTGGATCGCGTTGCGCTCGAGCTCGCAGGCGGCGGAGATTACGAAGCCGAAGCACATGCCGCAGAGACCTAGAATGAAAAAAGAATGGTAAAACGTGGAATTGGATACATTTTCAGAGCTACATCAATATTTGTCAAGATTGTCAATTTGTGTATCAGATTCTAAGGTCACAAGACAATTTGATGATGATGATGTCCTCCCAGACGTGTCCGTCGACGGCGACATACCCATATAGCTAAAACCAGGAACTAAGGTCGAGAGATTTTACTAGCATGGGCACGAACGTGACTTGAAAAACCAAATTTGGTTTTGAACGTGCGGCCGCGAGAAGCACAGTGAAGCTGTCCTCTAGACTTTGGAGTAATGACTTCGAGTATAAGTGTAATGACTTCGAGCGCGCCCGTCTCGTAGATCTTGACGCCAAACGCCAGCTCCGTAAAATTACAACCAATTTGGTACAACAAATAACCCTTTTCCAGGCCGTACCAATGTGGAAGGCTTTACAAGAAATAAAAACAAATATTTTAAACAGCTACGTTTTGGTGATTCATTTCAAGAGTAACTTTTTACGAAAATCAATCTAATTTGAACCTCAAAAGCAGAGAAGTAAGATTGAAATTCTATTGACACGTATGATTATATAAGTATGGGGTTAATAAATCGTACTATGCCTGGAAAAGGGTTAAGAGAGGTAGGGTATATCTCACATTTGAAACAATCTATCTGGGGAAGTACTTCCACCTTACAAAATACCACAGCTAAATAAATAACACCACTATTTGCTCTGTAGTCTATAGGTATGTGGTGTGTTCCTGGTGGATGAGGTCGCTATAGCTCCTGAAGCACTGTTGAGAGTGAGGATCCTGAATATGTCTTTAGCTGTCAATACAACGAATCCTCAGGTCAATAAAAGATCGGCAACGCGCTTTTGATTTTTCTCCAAGAATTCTCCATTCTTTTCCTCTCTCGAAGTCCACAAGCGCCCATAGCTTAGTTGCTTACCATCAGGCAACCCGGAGGCTTCCCACTGTCCTGTATATATAAAAAAAACCTTAATATTGCATACGCGAACAGAAACCAACCTTGCAGCAGCGTCAGCATGACCACATACGCGATGTTCCCGTTACACTTGACCCCGAACACGAGGATCATGAAGACGAGCACGAGCGCCGTCTGGCCGACCATCACCACGAACTGCGTGACGACGTGCGAGAAGAGGATCTCGCCGGGCGACACGCCCGCCACCCACGAGCGGTCCAGCAGCCCCTCCATGCGCTCCACGATCAGCGCCGACGACGTCAGCGCCACCGCCAGGAAGAACACGATCCTGCGACGAAATGGCGGGTCAGCTACATACGCTCGCACAAAGCACATAGCGACACCGAACACGTTGCACCAAGCAGTAAATAGTATCAAAGCATTAGTAAAATTCATAGAGGAGCTAGGGTGGCTAGCCCATTCACGCAAAATAGGCACGCTTGATGTCGACTTGCGGAAAACGCCCAGTAAATAAATAAATAAATAATCGTATTCATTTATTTTCGAACCGTGCGATCTTCGAGAAGACAAGTACGGTTGCCAGTTTTTGTTGCACTTTTAGCACCACCCAGGCTCGAAGGCTCCTAACTTGGCTTAACGACTGCTGTCGTAAACAGCAGCCGGGATCAACGGCTTAACATGCCTTCCAACCACGTGCCACGGGAATGCTCAGTTAGTAACCACTCAAAGCGGTCACCACGGAAAACGCCCAGTAAAACTAACTATCTGCGCTCGTGGCCCAGCGGCGCCTGCGAACCACGTGCGGTGTGCGGGGTTAAACAACGTCAGCCCAGAACAACTCTTGGTTGTGCGGACCGGGTGGTAGTCGGGGGACCCTATCCGTCCATGGAGTCCACGGGACCGAAGCGCCCCGAAATTATCCCTGGGCGCTCTCCGTGGCCTGCCCGGCTAGTATGATAGCTTATACCGTCACGTTTTATGTGACGTTTCAGTAAATTTTGTCCATATATATGGTGACAGAATACGGGAAATCCATTTTGTTTCTCCCACCTTTTTTGTATTTCCGAGTTCATATAACCTAGACCTTTTTAAGGCACGAGTGAATAGGCATCTTCTGCGTGAGCTCGCTTCATCGTCGGCCTCATCTTTGCCCCCTGGCTAGATGCTGGCCAAGAGCAATCTCATTTTTAATGAAAAAAAAAACTGTTATTTAATGACTTGTCTATGGTGTAGACTTGCATTTGTATAAAAAGTGTGTTGTTTTAAAACTGCTATCAGCCATTTAATTGACAGATTATAATGCTGAAGTAGAAAATATATTTTATCCGTCATTTTCAAAAGATGAATATGTTCCCTATGTATACTGTCCTGGAAAATAAGTTCCCAACGTATAGTGTCCCGGAAAATAAGTTCCTTTTACATTAAATTCTTGATAAGATGGTTTTTTGTTACCATATCAACTATCTTAAAAAGAAAGGAAGTCTTAGGATTAACTCCGCTTTAACCGAAACCAATTATTTAATTATACATTAATTGTAATGAAAGATTGTGTTCATATTCCTGGCCTGAGTATAGCAAAAAAATGGTGAGAGAGCCGAAATAGACATCTCAACGGTCAGAATTGGTTTCGACAAATGTCGAAGAAATCAATCCAAGAAGAAATTGGCAAAAAAGAAGATTAGTATAATGACAAAAGACTCACGTTAGAATGACACCAGGGGCTACGAAGTCGGTGAAGGACGGGTTGTTGTCGCCATAGATGGGCTCCTTGAAGTCGATTGGGATGTCGCCCACCTTCGGATTGTAGTCGCACGTGGCCAGCAAGTCCTGGAAGAGAATAATCCATGAAGGTTAAAGTAAAATAAACCACACGATTTTTTATGCATCATCATCAAGGTAATCGCCCACTCCACAATGTGTTATCAACCACAAGTGTGATGGTCCGGTGTGATTTATTTATTTTATTTATTTAATAGGCACACAGAACAGACAACATTCATTAACATAAAAATAGAAATAGAAATGTTTATTTGCAAGAATACGTAAGTACAAGATGTTTTATATTATAATGTAGTTACAGCTTTTTTTTTAGTCGTATGGCATTTATTTACGAACCGTGAGATCTTCGAGAAGACAAGTACGGTTGCCAGTTTTTGTTGCACTTTTAGCACCACCCAGGGGTCACGTGTAGGGTAACGGTGTGTACTCCCTACGGACGTGGTGCAACTTCGACCCCCCTTTGTCAAGTGAGTGGGCAACTTGACTGTAAGAAGTTCTTAAGCCGCCCGAAGGCCTCTAACTTGGCTTAACGACTGCTGTCGTAGACAACAGTCGGGATCAACGGCTTAATGTGCCTTCCAAAGCACGAGAGCGCCCAGTTAGTAACCACTCAAAGCGGTCACCCATCCAAGAACTGACCTGCGCCCACATTGCTTAACTTCGCATACCGCACGCGGTAGGTGGGTGCCGCTGGGCCACGAGCGCTCTAGTTACAGTATTCAGCCGAAACAGCATGCAAATGTTTAGGAATGTTATTTATTTATTATTATTATTTATCACAATCTAATTTCCATGTATTCCTTTACGGAGTAAAAACAATATTCTTGTAGCCATATTGTTAGTTTTTTCTTAAATTCTAGACCATGCAATAGCTTGATGCTGTCAGGAAGCTTATTGAAAATTTCTATGCAAATGTTGCAGGCGTTCCGTTTGTATATATCCGCTCGGAAAGGAGGTTGATATAGAAGATTCCTGTATTGTCTTCTTTGTTTTCCTTTAAACACATCTGACCTCAATAGAATAGTTCGAAGGTATATTGATTTGAATGCTATCCAGAATAAGTATGCACAGCATGATTAAAAGTAACAGCGAGCGTAAAACTAAATGTGATTGACTATATAAGGAGTATATTAATTTACTGAGAGCTATGCTGGGAGTATCTCTGCGCGATCGCATCAGAAATGAGGTTGTCCGCAGTGGAATCAAAGTAACCGATATAGGACTCGCTAAACTTAAGAGTGCGCAGTACGTTCGGTTCTCCATACAAACGTATTTACGCTCTCATTTTTAAACGCAATGCTAGAATAACGTGATACTTTTTATACACAATAGGATCCGGAATATCTAGGTCGGAAATCAGTTTCTGTTGCTTGAAATTATATTGGAGAAAAAATACAACGATTATTAAGGTTTTCATACAAGCCGTAAAAAACTCAAAAAACCGCTGTATTTTTTTTCTTATACAATTTCTAGCAACAGAAACTAATTTCCGACCTAGATATGCCGGATTCCATTGTGTATACAAAGTTTCATGTTATTATAGCATGGCGTTTTAAAATGAGAGCTTAAATACGTTTGCATGGAGGACTGAGCGTACTGCGCCCTCTTAAGTGGCAGTGGGCGGGCCACATTACTCGTAGAACCGATGCCCGTTGGGGAGGAAATGATGATGTTTTTTTATAAACAGTGGTCAATTACCCTTAGAGTGGTATTCCACTCGTCCAATATCTTTGTCCAATTTCTTTGTCAAATCTTTGATCAAAGGTCTTTGACGTAGGCCCATTCCACTCATTCAATATCTTTGTTCAAGTTTTATTCTTTTTCATGCGTAGCCATATTGATTTAACTGTCATCAGAATCTTTGATCAAATGTCGGGATTCCATCCAAGTTGGATGAAATCATCCAATTTCTTTGATCAAATGTATATTGGACAAAGATATTGGATGAGTGGAATACCTCCCTTAAAAAGATTGGATTGAAATGCTTAGTCTGCCTCTGTCAAAGAAATTTGATCAAAGATTTGACAAAGAAATTGGATAAAGATATTGGACTAGTGGAATACCACCTTTAGCCTAGAAATTCTTGTTGTCAGTCAGGCCGTAAGCTTGTTTGCCACCTTTCATATGCGCTAAGTATTAATAATACATTACTACAGAGGCCGGGACGAAAGGGGTTTTCGGAAGACGATAGGTCTGAGGCGGGCAACCCCATATTTAAAGCTGAGGTATGTATAGTTCTTTTCTCAAACATGCAATGAAATAAACAACAAAAAAGTCAAAGTTTCGTTTTTAATACGCATAGTGGCATAATGTCATGATGCCTGTGCCACAAAATTATGTGGAATGGAAATTAAAAAAGAGGACTGCCGGCCTAGGCCGGCAAGATTTGTATGAAATTCCGTTAACGACCTCTTGTCCTAGCCGCGCCTGAACCGTCATACTTCGCAGCCTATTATAAGGAACATAACATCAATATTTCATTGAATGTTTGAGATAATTTTATTATTAAACATGTACTTATTATCAAAAGTACGTAAGTAAAGTACGGTAAGTAGTAAAAGTAGTTATTATCTTACCTTAGCAAAGTCCCGGTAAGAGAACTGTATGTCTCTGTTAAGCATGAGACCGATCTGCTGGTTGGACATGTCGAGCCAAACTTGCACCTCTGAGGATTCGATAGTTTCTTCGTCGGCCGTGTCAGCTGTGGACAAGAATATTCATGACATTTTAGTTTGGAACATACTTTGGACTTAACTCATCAAGGTCACTTGGTACTTTACTTACTTTAACCGACTTCAAAAAAGGAGGGGGTTCTCAATTCGGCTGTATTTTTTATGTTTTGTTACCTCAAAACTTTCGAATGGGTGAACCGATTTTGATGATTCTTTTTTTATTTCAAAGCTGGTGCTTCTTGTGTGGTCCCCTACTAATTTGGCCCAGTGCTGACAATGGCATCTATGAGAAAATCGTATAAGTCTTAAATTTGCATTAAGTAAGTGCCCGCCTTACAAATGGACGAATAACTCGGTTGAAGTCGGTTTTTTTAAAGTAAAAGTTCTTTAATAAGTATTGTTCAATTTAGGCATATTATATGCACCCATAAATGACAATAAACTACCACCGGTGAAGTCTGAAAGAAACCCTTTCCTTTAGAAGCGGCTGATATCGTAGTCACAAATATGATAGGATTGCAACTGTCCCTTGCAAAATCCCTTTAAACAGAACATTAAGAGGGCGCAGTACGCACGGCTCTCCATACAAACGTATTGGAATATATATAGAGAAAAAATACAGCGATTATTAAGGTTTTCATACAAGCCGTAAAAAACTCAAAATACCGCTGTATTTTTTTCTTTTACAATTTCTAGCAACAGAAACTAATTTCCGATCTAGATATGCCGGATCACATTGTGTATACAAAGTTTCATGCTATTCTAGCATGGCGTTTTAAAATGAGAGCGTAAATACGTTTGTATGGAGAACCGAACGTACTGCGCCCTCTTAATCTAAATAGGTAACCTAATGGTTTATGTAACCCGTAAATATTTAGGTTGTGACCCCAAACCCCCGCTTCTGAAATTGAACATACCCAAAGCCAATCTCGCCACCAGCGAGTCCGTGTAGTTCTCGTTGAAGTATATCGCTCCCCAAGCGTCGCCCTCCCTCACGGCGGCCAGCGCCGACGAGAGGTCCGCGTAGTACTCCTTGATGATGGACGCGTTGCGGAGGTGGTCCAGGTATCGACAGGAGAGGTTCTTCATGGAGCAAGAAGCGTTGTAAGGGCAGAGGCCGTTGATGACGTTCACGTCGTTGTTTACTATGGCCTGGGGATGGAGAAAAGTTGATTTAGCAATGATGGTGATGAATTAAATATAATGAAACGGGTCACTCACGTCTTAAAGGTCGAATATCGCTCGACATGTTTCAGACCGGTTCGCGGTCCTTAATCAACCAACCAACCGAGCAACCGAGCAACCGAGCGGACAGGGCACGGGCACGCAGTGCTAAGAAAACCGCCGCCGCGATAGGTGCTCATGATTAAGGACCGCGAACCGGTCTGAAACATGTCGAGCGATATTCGACCTTTAAGACGTGAGTGACCCGTTTCATTATATTTAATATGTCTCAAACTCACGGGAGTTTTCTATATAAAGATGGTGATGAAGATGATCTTCATAGTCTAAAGTAATTGACTTGATACAAGTAACAAAAATTATGGTGAACTATTAACAAAAATAAAGCGTTATCAGCACTGTTCTCTGACTAGAAATATGTACCTAGGTAAAAAAAATGTTAGACACTGACAAAAACTAAATTGTATGGGAACTGAGGAAGTCCCCCGTACAATACGTTTATTTTGTGTTTTTGTTGCAAACTGCATGGTGTTGTTTGTTGTATTTGGTGGAATCATTTCAAAAGTGGCACCCTCTAGGTCTGTGGTGGCTCCCTTTTCTGCCAGTAGAAACACTAGGAAAATACCCTATAGTATGCAAGGCTAGAAATAAAAGTAACGTTAATTACTAACTACAATACGATAATGATATTGACGATGAAATCAATGTCAGTGATGATGAAGTAGATCATGAATCATAGTAATTAAAACACGATAATTTTGCTACAAATGATAATGCAAATAAAATAAATGACGATAACGAAACTAACAAGGATCACGCTAATAATTTAAATGGTAGTCAGATCTATAGTGAGAATAATAACCACATCCAGCTCAGTAGAGTTAGTACGATTTATATCGAAAATGTTACTACTACTGGTGATGATACAGGTAAAGTTGAGGTCACTGACCAGCTTAAGCCCGCTAGGGTCACGGCCGATGGCGAGACAGAACAGAATGACTTGCATCACGGGCAGCACGAAGATGAACAGCATCACGCCGATGTTACGCCACATCCGGAGGAAGTTCTTCTGGATCAGAGCCTTTATTTTGCCCCGCGATGTCAGCTGAAAGACGTGATTGATCAAATTAGTCTCAATGAAGATTATAATGTAGCATGGTCGACGCGCCACTCAACAGGTCTAGAATAAACTTTAGAATGCAGATAAAATTTCAAGTTTGTCTAATTTTCAGAGTGCAGATTAATTTATTAAACATTTAAGATTTGATTTTGATTATGAAATTTTACATTCGGCGTCTATCAATGATAATGAATATGACATCTAGACTAGAGAGAATATCGTTTTGTGAAAAGTGGTGAAATTAATGATATAACGATTCGTTATTTCCTTGATAGTTCCAAATTTGTGACCATAGTAAATGTGTTTTTTTTTGTATGATCTCTTGTGCTTCTAATCACTTTTGAACTAGATTGCAGTCTAAACGGGTTCGGTTCAGGAGGTCCAAGTTCTATTTTGTCATGCTTACCATAACGTCTTAGTTGTATACTGTCTAGGTAGGTACCAACCAGCAAGATCTCTTAATGAGCAAAATGTCGTAATTGCAGTATACCATAGTTGACAAAATGACTTGTTTTTAAAACGTCTTTAAATATTAGATAAGCGTGCACACTGCACACCGGACAAAAATATCTGGTCCTAGTAGTGTTGTGGCAGATATTTATGCACGCTTTGTTATAGCAGATACTAATTAGGGCTTGCAGTCCCGGTACCGGTTTGTATGAAAATTACCGGGAATTTCCCTGTTTATACTAATGCTGGTGACAGCACGATTATTTATTATGTATTTTACATCTCACCGAAGCAAAACACGCATGTCAAAGTCCAAGAGCAAGTTGTCTTCCTCACACGACCGGTTTCATGTTGACTTGAGTAATCAACTTTTAATGATCTTTTAAGTAAAATTCTGCATGTCACTGTAAGGCGCCTTCCTGACATGTCGATGCGGGGGCAGTACGATATGTGAAAACTGTCAGCTGTCAGTGTCAACCGATACTAATGCAGTACTGCCCCACTTCTGCGCATGGTATTACTACTGCGCAAACGTATTACTGACAGTATTTCGTCAAGTGAGGAAATCTCACATCGGTAAATTCACGCCAAAGAGCAAAATACCTATGACACGCTCCCGCCCCGCCAAATCAGGAAGTCGCCTAATGTTACTCGACCGATATAAATAAATTATTTTATTAGGACGATGCGTGTTGCGGTGTTACAACCAGGGATCGTAAATTCGGATACTTTTATACCTATACTTCGGCCTCAGTACCTACACTGCGTTGTTGTTGAGTAGCATGGAGGCGGACTCAATTTAATTTTACTAATAAATTTGCCGGGATTTCCCGGAATACCGAAAATTAGGATAACATAAACATACACATTCCGTAATCAAAATATAATTACCTATGATGGACCACCATATTTTTTTTTACAAGCTGTATGTCGTTAAAACTGATCACCAACGTGAATGTTGCTAAGATATACTGAAAATAGTCATAACCTAATAAAACCTTTTCGTTATGCTTTGTACAATTCCGGAATCCTGGAAACAAACCTTCAAGAAAAGAGCGTACTCCCATCTTAAAGGCCGGCAACGCACTTACAACCCCTCTGGTGTTGCGAGTGTCCATGGGCGACGCTAATCGCTTACCATCAGGCGATTCGTCTGCTCGTTTGCCAACTATGTCATAAAAAAAAAAACTAAATAATAGAAATATTAATTTTAAGAAGCCGACTCCATACTTGCTTTTTTCCGGGATTTTGCTAGTTGTAGGTATAAAAGTATCCGAATTTCCGATGCCTGGTTACAACATATTATTGTATTTGCGGTTTTGACGAAACCTGTCGTGGATGCTCGTTTTGTGAATGACCGATACCTGCGTTGTAGGTTTTAATGGTTTTATTTGGTTTTACTAACTTACATTGAAAAGATCTTCGCAAAAGTCGAATTGTGGTCCACTAGGCTGGTTCAGTTTGCCGGGTAGCTGAAAACAAAACAATAAAATATATTGGGAGACAATCTTACACAAATCGACCTAGTCCCAAACTAAGCAAAGCTTGTACTATGGGTACTAGATGACGATATACATACTTATATAGATAATACATACTTAAATACATAAAAAACAGCCAAGACCCAGGAACAAATATCCGTGCTAATTGCACAAATAATGCCCTGGCCAGGATTCGAACCCGTGACCTCTAGCTTTAGAGGCAGTGTCACTACCAACTAGGGTAAACAGGACGACAAAATGACGTCAGTTCGAGGTAAAAGAAATAAGGATTGAGAATTGTTGAGGGATAATAAGTTCTGTTCAATATCGCAATGGTGGCTATGTACTCTATCCTTACCACGCTTGCTAGCGGTCCAAATGAGTTATCAAGAATGTGAACGTTTGTATTAACGTATTGTACTTATATACAGCTTGTGCAATACTGCACAAGTTTGATGAAACTGAACTAAATTATTTATCATAGGATAGGATGGTATAAAGTCTGTAAACTCATTCGTCTCTCATTTGGTTGAGTGACATAAAAATTCTAAAATTATCTTGGATATGGGACGTGCCCTCTTGAGTACTCCTGGAAAGAAGTACAGGCCCTTTTTCATTGTTGGGCAGAGCCTACTAAATGAATGACTCATAGGATGGGGGAAGGGTCATTCAAAGATACTCACATCGTCCCTGGACTGCGCGCCCTCACTTCCTTGCTCTGGCCGAAGTACAAATGTATTTTGACGTTATTTATGTCTCAAAGGATGGGGTAGGGTCAATCGAATGTACTCACATCGCCATTGGACTGCGTGTGCGCGCCCTCCGTAATAAGCACTTCCTTGCTCTGGCAGAAGTACAAGCCCTTCGCCTGAGGGTCGTCGGCGGCGTACGGAGCCTCCTCCCGTTTAGACAGCTTGTTCAGCCCGAGACCTCCGCCTGATACGTTCAGCTCAACTACTTGGTTCGCTTGACCTGGAATTGGAATATGGATTTATGAGACATTTGTACCTATTGGGCAATTAAACAAATATAATTGTAGGGTAGTTTTTCATTTTTAAATCACGAAACATAACTAACTTTCCATGACCACACATTCTTAAGTGTCAAATAATCTACAGAGAATTTTTGGACGACATTGAACAGTAAAATGTAATTCAAAAAATAGGAGATCGTAAGATACGAATTTTAGGTTTTCACTTGACATGAGTATGGTATCGGGGAAAATGCTACGTGTATAAAATAGACGTGTGGTTAGAGAAGACAAAATATTCTGAGATGATTCTTTTCTTTTAAAAATAGATGTGTCGTTCTACAGAAGACAAAATATTCTAATACATTTATACCAAACACTCAAGCGGCGCAAATACTCGTACGCAGCCTTAAATACAAATAGTGGCTACTATTTTGTGCCGTTTGGGGTTGAGACCTTGGGTCCGTGGGGGGAAAGCGCCCATAGTTTATTTAAAGAATGCTCCAAACGCCTGATGGAGGTAACGCGCGACCGGAGGGCTGGGTCATACCTGGCACAGAGGATCAGCATTGCCATTCAACGTGGCAATGCTGCCAGCCTTCTAGGTACGCTGCCCTCAGAAGGCGATTTGGGGCAAATCTTTTATTTATAATTATTTTTAATTTAGTTTTTAATATTAGATAGTTTTGTTTTTATTTTGTTTATCCTCAATTACTTAAATCAAATAAACGGTACTATTTATACCAAAAAAAAAAACCGACTCCAATTTTGTACTTGCTATGGCACATAAAATATCGAAATCGGCATATGCGTGCCTATCAAATTCGAGGAGTTCCCTCGATTCCTCCTAGATCCCATCATCAGACCTTTACCAAATTTATGTGGGACCAATGTCGGGGTGCCTGCTTGAAAACGAAAAAGAATTATCAAAATCGGCCAACGTGGTCAAGAGTTATCGGGGAACATACATACATAAAAAAAGAACAAGCAAACATGCAGACGAAATGAGTACCTCCTTCCTTCTATTGAAGTCGGCAAAAAGAAGATTAATTTCTTTAAAAACAAGGTTTAACGACACTGATAATAGGGTCATATCACTCATACACGGAAGTATTAGACTTTACCCATAGTTATCCCTGTGGCAGCAAGACCATTGGTCCGGGAGTCTATTCGGCACGTACGTTAAACATTTTAATTTGATTTTTGTTGGATTTCAATATTGGTATCCCTCTTATATTCTGTGTATTACCTTTCTTATTACTCAAAGAGTACATTTGAACGACTGAAAGAGTACATATGGATGTGTTAAAACTACTTGTAGTCCACATTTTCTATAACAGCTTTGCAAAACTCGAAAAAATATTAAACAAACCAGATTCAGTAGTATTCGTTAAGGCTAACGACTACTAAGTATTACAATTTAGAAACCGTGAAACGTATCACTCTAAACACGTTCTTCTTAATTACTCATCGTCATCAAACACTATACAGAATGACCTTTCTTTATAGTTGTATAACAGCTTGTAATACAGTCATACGCCGTGACTAAACATATTCACTACGCTTTAGCCGAATTTACTTTCACTTAATATCTATGTAAATTTGTTCTCTATGAAACTATGGTTACGCTAGCATAAGTATCTATGTTCACGAAATATAATGAAGTACAGTTACCTGCAGAAATGTTTTTACTTTCAAAAGGGATAATGCTACGTGTATATAATAGACGTGTGGTTAGAGAAGACAAAATATTCTGAGAAGATTCTTTTCTTTTAAAAATAGATGTGTCGTTCTACAGAAGACAAATTATTCTAATACATTTATACCAAAAAAAAACCGACTCCAATTTTGTACTTGCTATGGCACAAAAAATACCGAAATCGGCATATGCGTGCCTATCAAAAAATATGCGTAAAAGCTCCAAACATAAACTAATCTAACCTACAAAAAAATCAAACGTACTGAATGAAATACACTGTGCGAATACTCCATGAGTGAATTTTTTATTTATTTATTTAATAGGCACACAAAACACACAACATTCATTGACAGAAAAATAGCATAGTTCGCAGGTATTGATTTGAATGCTATCCAAAATATGTATGCACAGCATGATTAAAAGTAACAGCGAGCGTAAAACTAAAATTACACTAAACTAGGTACATACATAAATATGATATAATATATTTGAGCAAGCTACCATCAGATAATTGAGTAGACACATGACTAAAAAAACCGGCCAAGAGCGTGTCGGGCCACGCTCAGTGTAGGGTTCCGTAGTTTTTGTAATTTTTTCAAAAACTATTCAACCTATCAAGTTCAAAATAATTTTCCTACAAAGTTTTTATAAAGTTCTACTTTTGAGATTTTTTTCATATTTTTAAAACTTATGGTTCAAAAGTTAGAGGGGGGGGACACATTTTTTTTTACTTCTGGAGCGATTATTTCCGAAAATATTAACATTATCAAAAAATTATTTTAGTAAACCCCTATTTATTTTTAAATACCTATCTAACAATATATCACACGTTAGGCTTAAAATGAAAAAAAAATCACTCCCCACTTTACGTATAGGGGAGGTACCCTAATAAAATATTTTTTTCCACTTTTTATTTTACGACTTTGTCGGCGTAATTGATATACATATTAGTACCAAATAAGGTTTCTAGTGCTAACGGTCACTGAGATTATCCGCGGACGGACGGACGGACAGACATGGCGAAACTATAAGGGTTCCTAGTTGACTACGGAACCCTAAAAAGAAATACAAATCAATCAAAAAACCAATTTAAGCTGATTTAAGCGGCAATAATTGAGTTAGTATTTTAGTCGAACGTTCAGTTTTTCTGTGTGTGTGTGTGTGTACTGGTTTATTATTTCTCTTTCAAAAGTGACCAAAGCGCACATCTTGACTGCCATGATTAGTCAAGTCAGATTTCAAACTAACATGGTCATTATACCTAATCCTGGAACTGACTACGGTTCTCTAGGGAAGATCGCGTATGGAGATTTCTTTTCGAGAAAGTTTAGTAGGAGTCTTAATTTAGTAAATATTTTGGACTAGGGTGGACAATCTGGACATCCGCCACCTGGTACGTTATCTAGCTATGATGTCATCATTTTTTTGCTATATATAAATGTGTAAAATACGAGTATTACTATTACAATGTTCGTTGGCAATGTCAAATAATATTGATACTTAAATGTGTCAACTAGCTTACAGTTTGTAAGCAAATCTGCAGCAAACAAAGCATTCCTGAAAAATAAACGGGGATTCGTACAATCAACATAAACTGGTTAATATCACAAGCCCGCTGGGGACGGGAATGTCACGCAATCCATTAAAAGTTTTGGTAAACATGCCGTTTCTCATAATAATATTATTGCCAGCCAATTATACTTATAAACAATTGGAAATGAAGTTATTGGGCGTGTTTAATATAAAAATGTGTTATTTGAGAAGAGAACTTAGAAAAGTTGAAAAACCCCCGACCGTTTTATTTCAAGCTTCAATATCTCAAAAACGGCTGAACCGATTTTGATTAAACATGTCTAAGAATCATTGCTAAAAAACCTGCTTCTATAAAAAAAAAACCGCATTCAAATCGGTTCACTCGCTTAAGAGCTACGATGCCACAGACAGACACAAAGATAGTAAGTAAGTAAGTAAGTATTTTTTATTTGTAAACATAGGTATATACGAGTACAGAGTGGTGGTATAAATGGTACAGAGTGGCACTATGTTTCGCCGGAAGGCATACAAATTTAAATTTTTACATGACATTATAATTCATAACATAATTATTAAATATAAGTAGAATAATTGAATTAAAATAACAATATGTGCCGGATATACATTAAACTCGTAATTAACACTAGAAAATAAATACCAAACAATTTAAACATTCAAATAACATAAAATAATTCAACTTTTGTCCGCAAAAAGTCTGTCAAGGAATAGTAATTCACATAAATTATTTTTAAATGTCGTTAGAGGTGCCAGTCTTAGAGGCAAGGGTATTTTATTATAGATTTTACTTGCCAAGCAGAACACGCTTTTCTGCATCAGTGCAGTACGTGAGAACACTGTACATAAATTGTGAGCTCGATAAGTATCTCTATTGAATACTTCAGATACTTGTTTGAAATAAATTGGATTTGTCTTAACAAATATAGCTGTTTCAAATATAAAAAGACAGGGAAGAGTTAAAATATTAAATTTTTTGAAATATGGCACACAGCTGTCAGTTTGTTTCAGGCCACACATAGCTCGGATGCATCTTTTTTGTGCTCTAAAGATGGTTTCCCTGTTGGTGCAATTTCCCCAATAAATAAAACCATAGGGGTCTTATTTATTGGGGAAATTGCACCAACAGGGAAACCATCTTTGGAGGATAAACATGTTAAACTTAAAACACCCCTCTTTTGCGTTCCGCGTAGGAGGTTAAAAACGACCTAGCACTTTGAAATTAATTTCTATCCAGAATATTTTAAGCAATCTGCCATGTCATGACTGTATGTAATCATGACTGTAATCAGAGAAAGAATCATATAACCAAGGAATATATATTTGAAAATAACTTCTCAATGCTTCCTATAGTAGTCGGCGGTTAAGAAGTCAATACTGACACCTGTCATTTCCATTAATTTTATAACCTCAAAGTGACTTTTAGGTTTTAAACTGTATGGAAATGACAGGTGTCAGGATTGACTTCTTAACCGCTGACCACTATAATCTGCTCTCATGCCTGCCTCATGATTTGCCGAAACCACCCGAATTCCGCCATAAAACACCACGCTAGCTGTTGGGCTCGCTCGAGGCACGCTCTTGGTACTGAATGCCATTCGATAAATAATGAAATCGCTGCAAAAGCTCCCCACATCTCATGGCTCTTAATGGATGTTTGTATTAAGATCTTAATGCCTTTTACCTACACGTGTCGCTTTAGAGTAAATTAGTTTTAGTTTTAGCACAGATCAAGTCTGAGGTTAGGTGTCAATTGCTGTCATGATGCATTATCTCATACTTCACACAGAAATACAAGGCTAAAACGATTTAGGTCTGCAAGGTGTAAATGTGATTTAATGAAAATATAATCGTTTTTACTTAAGGGAGGTATTCTACTCATCCAATATCTGAGAAATTGGATGATTTCATCCAACTTGGATGGGACCCCGACATTTGATCAAAGATTCTGATGACAGTTAAATCAATATGGCTACGCATGAAAAAAAAAAACTTGGCCAAAGATATTGGATGAGTGGAATGGGCCTACGTCAAAGAATTTTGATCAAAGATTTGGGCTGGTCTGGGCAACTTGACTGTTGTTCTCAAGCCGCCTGAAGGCCTCTAACTTGGCTTAACGACTGCTATCATAGACAGCAGCCGGGATCAACGGCTTAACGTGCCTTCCAAAGCACGGGAGCGCTCAGTTAGTAACCACTCTAAGCGGTCACCCATCCAAGGACTGACCGCGCCCGACATTGCTTAACCTCGCCAGTGGCGTGCACAGAGATTTGAGACAGGGTAGACAAAAAAAATTCAAGCTTAAATCATCCATAATGTTTTGAATAATTCACTTTAAAACACTAATTCACCGGCACACGTTATCACATCGAAACAATGGCGGATGCATAAAAAATTAAAATGTAAACAAACCCAAACCTGCCCAACTAATATGAGATATGAGAGACAAAAAAAATTGCTTCGTATTTGCACTCATTACCATACGTAATGCTACTTTTTAAAGTGGTCGCGTAATCTTCGGAACCATTCGGGAACCTTCGGCCGTCGTCGTCTACGCGCGTAAGGATTTAGACAGTGGCTTATGCCTCTGTTTGTGTGCGTTACTTATATCAATGTGTGCATGTTTTTATAGGAAAACACACAACACTGTATAGGCGTAACTACAGCGCTCTAACGCACGCACACAATAACGCTTTAGAGCCGAATGTTTTCTGTCTTCGCCGTGAAAGGCACGTAGCAGCGCTAGTGCCGCGTCATCGTTCGCACATCGCATCGTCGCCAGTGTACTCTGTCGTCGCGGTACGATAGTGACAACGATTTACCGATAGATGGAGCTATTTTGTTTATTTGAATAATTGATTTTGGTTAATGGATTATGTACCTATACTACTATGAAATATGAATTTAAAAGGATAGATATGGGAATTACAGCAGGGTAGGCAGTGTCTTTTTGTCTTTATGAAGTGCACGCCACTGAACCTCGCATACCGCACGCGGTACGCGGGCGCCGCGAAGTGAGCCACGAAGCTAACGAAGAAATAAACTGTTTAAGTATTAAGTTACCAATAAACAAAACTCAAGAAACTCGTAGGTACTTGGAAAACTAGTCAACATCCCTACTGCGTAATATTCATGACAAGTCATTTTGGTTTGCCAGTCATACTAGTTTCGTATAACAAATGAAATATTCCGTTCCGTGCGTACAGAAATCTTGACATTAACCGCTAAACTCTCCACAAACTATAGTAATTTACTTATTACTTCAACTGGAATTCGCTAAGTAGGCAGTTTTCTTCCGTGTCTTCACAGCCTTGCGTTGTTGACACGCGATTGTTCGCTCCACTGTTTTATTATTTCTTATGTGTTGTTTAGTATTCCTTCATTTTTATGACCTTGGCCGTAATCGACACTTTTACGAGTATACTATTACTAGCTGCGCCTGCGCTGCGGATCCGTCCGCATGGTATATGGGTTTGTCTTAATTTCCTTACGTCGCCCCAGCCTATCGCGCAAGATTTTTTAGGGTTCCGTAGTCAATTAGGAGGGAACCCTTATAGTTTCGCCATGTCCGTCTGTATGTCCGAGGCTTTGCTCTGTAATTGTTAGTGCTAGAAAGCTGCAATTTGGTATGGATCTAAAAAACATTTTTAAGGGTACCTCCCCTACACGTAAAGTGGGGATGCATTTTTGTTTTGCTTCAACCCTATGGTGTGGGTTGTTGTTGGATAGGTCTTTCAAAATGAATAGAGGTCTACATCAAACATTTTTTGATAAAGTAAATATTTCCGCAAATATTCACTCCAAAAGAAAAAAAATGTGTCCCCCCCTGTAACTTTTGAACTATGGGTCCAAAAATTATAAAATAAATAATGAAAGTAAAACTTAATAAATACTTTGAACAAAAACTATAGCGAACATGATCATTTGAGCTGTTTTTGAGTTATCGTAAAAAGTCTTCCCTCCTTAGTAAAAGACGTCTGAAACGCTGCGAAAGTATTCCCTTTTGCTTGTTATTGATTTTTTTTGAGTAAGTGCATTGGGGCAACTACGTGACCCTACACTGAGCATGGCCCGACATTGTTTTGGTCGATTTTTTATTTTTATACAACGATGGCGGCAAATAAGCTTACAGCCTGCCTGATGGTAAGCAGACACTGTAGCCTACAGACGATTGCGACTCCAGAAGAATCGCAAGCGCGTTGCCGACCCTTTATCGACCTGAGGATTCGTTGTGTTGACAGCTAGATACATATGCAGGTCCCTCACTCCCAACACAACGCATCCTCGGGAGCTCTGGCGACCTTACTCACCACCAGGAACACAACACCACATACCTAATACCTAATGGGAAAGTAGTGATGCTATTATGGCTGTGGTCTTCTGTAAGGTGGAGTTACTTCCCCAGTTGGGCTGCTCCAAAATAATAAGAAGATACGTTCTGATGTGCCCTACGTAGGTCCCTAATGGACGACACACCAAACTTCCAGAGTCGGCGCGCACGCCACCGGAGTCAAAGGAATTCGAATACAGAAGCTAGATTTCGTATCCAAACGGGAGCGGCAGAGCCGGCGGCAGCCGACCGGCTGCCCGCAACCTATCCTAATATGAAATGTATCTTCTGTATGGAGGGTTTGAATTAATATGACTCTAGTGGGGTGCGCGCCGACTCCAGCCGTTCGGTATGAATCGTCCATAACTCTCAGCACAGTGCATCCCCGGGGCTCACAACACAACATACCTACAGAGCAAACGTACGTGTTTAACAGATTACCCAAATACATAATAGATGCAGTTTCCACCCCGATGTTCAATGGAAGACTGAAAAAATGGCTCCACGAACAAATGTTTTACGACTACAGTGAATTTGATAACCGACCACACACACTGTAACCGTCTGTGGCGACAATGTTTAAATTATTTAAATCATTATATTATTAATTCTTATAATTATTATGGTCTGACAATATTTATTGGACAATTAATTCCCATATTTTTTATTATTTATAAATACGTAATTTCATAGCTTATTCATATTTAATCAATAAGCAACAAAAAGACTTGTAACAATTGTTATGAATAAATAATTTCATTTCATTTTCATTTCATTTCATTTCAAATAATGGTGTTATTTATTACGGATGCGGTCTTCTGTAAGTAGTTAAGGTACAGTCAAAGACTTCAATTTGGGAACTACCCCTCTTGATCATATTTAAATTGCTTGATCTGTCAATATCAAACAGGCTACATTATTGTGAAACGATACGGTATTGTATACGATTTGTATCGATATATTGAGATAAAGATTCCTTTTTATTGCCAAATAGTCACGTACGCTACGCAAATATTCTTTAGAGTTCGCGGAATTTTAAGAAACGTGTTAATTATATAAACAAATATAAGACTAGAGAGTTCCTCACAAGCACGAAGTCTTGGTTGTTAGGTAAGATTTCAGTTATTACACGTCGATGATTGATGGTTATTCTCATATGATGTTGTGTTCACCTCATGCAATCTAAGGCATGTGGAAAATAACCACGGTAGTGGACAGAGACTGATGAAGTTTAAGAAGGTATATGTAACCTCTTGCTGTCCACTAAACAAGATAAAACCATTAACTAATCAATTAATGAAAAATGATATTTTGGGTTCTAGTCCTAACGTATCGAATTAAAATTCGTTTTGAATTGTTACGCGCGCAGGTTTTGATATGTTACACTACTTACAACAGGCATACCAATACAAAACCAATTTCAATTGAGTGGAACAGGCTTACTACACTCTCATATTATTGATACTATACTAGCTCTATCTATATGGCATAAAAACAATTCACACATGGTATGGTATGATACGAGTAAATTCTATCCGTGGTTTGCGTCATTAGTTGACACCTTCTCAAAATTTGCCTCGTTTTATGGGTACTAGACGACGATATATTGAATAGAGGCAACATTAGAGATCTTTAATCAACTGGCGAAGAGACTGGTCGACATCACCGAGGACAAGAGGGCTGGCAGCTTCCTCGCGCAACGTCTTGGCATCGCCATACTGCGTGGAAATGCTGCCAGCATTCTTGACACCATGCCGCAGGGACCTTTTTTAGATTTTTATTAGTTATCTTTCCTTTTTTAAATACATAGAAAACATCCAAGTCTCTGGAACAAATGTTTCTGCTCACCACAGAAACAAATGCCCTTACCGGGATTCGAAACCGGGGCCTCTAGCTTTGGAAGCAGTGTCACTACCAACTAGGATAAATAGGCCGACAAGGTAACCGTAAACATTTTCTTCTAATGCAGGCTTAAGGAGGTAATGTATATTTTTTAAGCTATGCCCAACAGAAATATAACCTCATTTTAATTTAATTCATTAGAACACTAATGTATTCACCGTACCTACTCGTATAGGCAATTGGCGACCCTCAGCAAATAACATTTAGCACAAAGACAATCGGTTGCTAAACTATGACGAAATAAATTAGCGAGTTAGTGTTAATAAATTCTACGTCAAATGCCTAAAATGGCAGGTTAGAGTCTATTTATATCCCGGAAGACGAAAAGTAATGTTCTTCATTCTTTGGCTCATCCTTGATCAAATATCGTAAAAAATAGTAATTTTCTGCAAGATGACATCAAGGATTTGCCGCTTAGAATATTTAGACGTAAGTTAAAAAACTGGCTAATACAGAAATGTTTTTACTCCATTGGCGAATATTTTGATTATTTTATTCGCACGAAGCGATTTGCTTCTTCTTTCCTAATGCGAACAGCTAAGGGACTGGAATTTGCTGCCGCCGTCTCTATTTCCTGATACATACAATCGTGGTCTCTTCAAGACAAGAGTGAATAGGCTATTACAGAACCAGCGAGCAACATCTTAGGCCTTGTCATCGCTTTCCATCAGGTGAGACTAAGGCCAATCGCTGGTCAGTCTATGATAAAAAAAATATACGTATGTGACGACTCTTTGTAATTAGATATGGATGGTCTTGACATTGCAATTTTATATTTCTTATTATCATCATCATCCTCCTAGCGTTATTCCCAGTACAGTTGCATCCTGAAGGATGCCTGGGGTCCGCTACCTAATCCCACGAATTGGCGTAGGCACTAGTTTTTACGGAAGCGACTGCCATCTGACCTTCCAACCCGAGGGGGAAACTAGACCTTATTGGGATTAGGCTTGTCAAGTGAGTGGGCAACTTGACTGTTAGAGGTTCTCAAGCCGCCCGGAGGCCTCTAACTTGGCTTAACGACTGCTATCATAGACAGCAACCGAGATCAACGGCTTAACGTGCCTTCCAAAGCACGGGAGCGCTCAGTTAGTAACCACTCAAAGCGGTCACCCATCCAAGGACTGACCTCGCCCGACATTGCTTAACCTCGCATACCGCACGCGGTACGCGGGCGCCGCTGGGCCACGAGCGCTCCTGTATATTTCTTATTATCCACTTTGTAATTATTCTACATGTATGTGACATCGTTAATAATTATTCGTAGATGTATGTAGGTACTAATTAGTGGTCTGTGGTAGTAAATAGGACTTGACATTGTTATTTTAATAATCATACCTCCTTTTTTGTTATTCTTTTTTTAATTTGAATTCCATTTTCTCTCTTTTTCATCTTTGCATGCCAGTTGCTGGTAAAATGTGCGGTTTTGTATTTATATAATGTAACCATCTAATGTACCACATTTTATGCCGAATAAACATATTTTTTTGTGTTTATTTGTATTTGGACGTCCACTGCTGGACATAGGCCTCCCCTAAATAGTGCCACAACGACCGGTCCTGCGCCACCCGCATGCAGCGGACTCCCGGAAAGGAAGGGTTCTCGAGTCGCGACCACGCACTGGAAGGTGCAGCGATCGAGATGAAATGTGTGTTACCTTGCTTTCTCGACAGCTTAAGGAACACGTCCTCGAGTGATATACAACTGTACATCGTCAGGAGCGCTTGAGGGGACTGCTCGGCGAGAAGACGGCCGCTCCGCATCAGCCCGATCTGGGGAACAAAAATATTATATTTATTTATTTACAACTTTATTGCAAGTTGCGCATACAAAAGGCGAACTTAATGCCATAAGGCATTCACAACCAGTCAAACTTCAGGCCAAATAGAGAATAATCACAGTTGGAGCGAGACATGACTACAATAACTACAGTATGGGATTATTTAAGAAAGGAGTGTATACATTTTTACTTTAAAAGGCGTCCATAGGCTGCGGCGATCGCTTACCATAGGCGGGCTGTACGATTGTTTGCCACCGACGTGGTATAAAAAAATAAAAAATAAAGAAGTGAAGAAAGCCAATTAAAAGTGTCGTTAAAAAACGTATTCTATTCTACATATAATATGTTGTGCATTGTAGTTTTCAATAAAAAGTTTTCACCGTGAGTAGCCAGTTAGTACTGAAATGTATGTATGTAGGTTTTGTGAAATTAACATATGTTAACTCTAGACTTTTTACTTAAATTTATTATTACTGTATTGTTAGATTTTCTATTATATTCTATGACCCTAAGTCTAATTAAATACGTCTACACTATTTCGTCATAAGTCAAATGTCCGTATAGTAATTTTTAGGAGACAATGGTAGGGCATTAACACTTTATTATCAAATTCTAAGTCAAAATCTAATTTAACTTGATTAATTTACTTAATTGTTCGGCATTCATGTATGTACATTAGGCAAACAAAATTAAATACTTAAATACAATTAAAAAATATTATGCATGTAGGAGTGAACCAATTATACTTGATAATTAGCTGACATAATGACTCTTAACATTAATTAAGATAGATATTTCTAGAAAATGCAAATTTAATGTAGTACAACTAGGAAGTGATCTGTTTACGTATATTATATTTATATCCCTAATTTATTATATAATAAACTATACATATCCTGCCTCATATGCTTAATATAGCAATTAAGTTATATTGACCCTACCGTATGTGGACACATTATTACCAAGGGAAACACTACACCCCCGCACTTCTGTAAGAAGCAGTAGAGTTTTTCAAGGTTTAGTATGCATTTAATTGCTAGTTAGTTTAATAATAAATAAATATTGGGGGACAATCTTTACACAAATCGACCTAGTCCCAAACTAAGCAAAGGGAAACTCGGATCTCAACCGGAATACAATGGCAGCCGAACTGTCAATCAATGACTGTATTAAATGAGTGACTTTTCATATGCATTATTATGGAATGTTATTGTTTAGTGTCAAATGTCAAACTGAAAATTTTTCACACTAAACAATAAAGTTCCATAATAATGGATATGAAAACGTCACTCATTTAATACAATCATTGATTGACAGTTCGGGTGCCACCATCAAATCCAGGGGCCTTTCAGCTCGAAGTACGATTTTTTCTATGGAAATGTTAGTTTAACTTGTTTTTACCAGATGTCACTGGGTGCTATCTCTATCGCACTTACATATTGAAGTGACAGGGATGCAGCGGTCGTGCGGTTAGTTCTTACTAAAAACACAACGGCGCTACGATCTATGTGGAGTATTTCACTGGTATCTCTATCTCAGTATATATATTGTACTTTGTGATCAAATCATTTTGCAATACATCTGTACTTAAGTTTGGTATTCATTTAAAATTACAAACACAATGGAAAGGTCACACAATGCATATAATGATTAGGAAGTGAATTCAGCTCGTAAAAATACATATAGTTCTGATTATTCTGAATTAGTTAACTGCTAATGATCACGATGGCATTACGTGGGCATTACTGTGTCTGACCCGGACTGACCAAATAGGAATAAAGAGTAATAATCCTTAAAATTTGTGTTGTATTACATTTTCAATATACTTTACATTTAGTAGTTCAGAATTTCAGATTAAGCACGGAGCGTTCGTGGCCCAGCGGCGCCCGCGTACTGCGTGCGGTATGCGAGGTTAAGCAATGTCGAGCGAGGTCAGTCCTTGGATGGGAGACTGCTTTGAGTGGTTACTAACTGAGCGCCCCCGTGCTTTGGAAGACACGTTAAGCCGTTGATCCCGGTTGCTGTCTACGATAGCAGTCGTTAAGCCAAGTTAGAGGCCTCCGGGCGGCTTGAGAACTTCTAATAGTCAAATTGCCCACTCACTTGAAAAGCCTAATCCCAATAAGGTCTAGTTTCCCTCTCGGGTTGGAAGGTCAGATGGCAGTTGCTTCCGTAAAAGCTAGTGCCTACGCCAATTCTTAGGATTAGGTAGCGGACCCCAGGCATCCTTCAGGATGGAACTGTACTGGGAATAACGCTAGGAGGATGATGAATTTCAGATTAAGCACTTTAGTCACCTATATAACTATTTCCAGCCTTCTTATTCACAAACCGCCTTGTCGTCACGTGTCAACTCACACCTCACCCGTTTTTAGGGTTCCGTACCTCGAAAGGAAAAACGGAACCCTTATAGGATCACTTTTTTGTTCGTCCGTCTGTCTGTCAAGACCCTTTTTCTCAAGAACGCGTAGAGATATCAAGCTTGAATTTATATCAAATACTTAGGTCTACTGTCCCTTGGAGCTGGGAAAAAAATCAAACTTCTAAGCCAACGCAATCAAAAGATACCTACAGCCGTTTATGCCGCAAATTTCCGCAAATTTTCGACACTCGCAAGGGAATCAAATCCTACAGGGTACTTCCTGTGAACTCAGAATCTTGAAATTTGGTACGAAGCAACATCTTATAGCACAGACTAAGGAAAATTGCGAAAACCGTATTAGTTACATCGTATAATAAAAATATTTTTACGGAACCCTCGGTGCGCGAGTCCGACTTGCACTTGGCCTGTTTTTATATGGAATCTGTCAAATGTCATTTGTCAAATTTTGACAGTTTCCATATAAAAATGGGTGAGGTGTGAGGTAACAGCTGGTAACAGCTGCCTACTTAGCCGCGAATATATAAATGGAGGTGATAATTACACTATTTACACTTGCGTTAAAGTGTATATAAATTACCACCTATTCTAGTTATGACGATGGCAAACAAGCTTATAGACTGCCTGATGGTAAACAGATACCAAGGCCTATGGACGCTTGCGTCTCTAAAAGAATCACAATAGTGTTGCCGACTTGGTCTGAGGATTTGTTGTGTGACACTAGAGACAATTGCAGGTGCTTCAGTGCATCCTCGGGAACTATGGCGACCTTAGTCACCACCAGGAACACAACACCACATACTTACCTACACCTATCACAATCGAATAATATGTTTAAGTACGGAGAGGAACTCACACAGTGGGCCTGTCGCGCCTCCTCGATGTAATGCGTGGTGATGATCACAGTCTTGTCTCCCGAGCTGGTGATGCGCACGAGATGCGTCCAGATGGACTGTCGGAGGAGAGGGTCCACACCGACTGTCGGCTCATCGAGGATCAGCAGTTCAGGGTCGTGCATGAGGGCCACGGCGAATGAGACGCGGCGCTGTTGCCCACCGCTGGAAACGAAATGGAATTATTAGTGCTGGCCACAGACATCAATCATTTTTCTTTTCGCTGAAACATCATGACATGTGATGGTGACTAAAAATCAAAATCAAAATCAAAAATTTTATTGCTCTCTTAATGTGACATAATATTACAAAGAAGTAATAAAATAAGGGCACAGCAATACTAACTTATATCTAATTATATTATTAATAAACAAGATATAGGTAGAACTTATAGAATAGGTAGACTAATATAGAACCTTAGAAAGCATAGCATATCAAATACCTCTGGAGGAAAAAGTCATTCTGGGAAATTGTATCAAGTTCTACAACAAAATTCTTAAACACATTACTGAACTTAGCAATTCAAAATTCAAATTTATAGTAAAACGAACACTTATTTCAAAAGCACATTATAAGGTTAACGATTACATCATGGATAGGGATGTTTGGCAGTGATAGCGTCCTGCACAGATAATCTATCACGAAAATAGGTTTTCTACTGTAGCATTGTAGTTTTGTGGTAGCTGAGACTGTAATTTTACATTTCATATTTAACTATAAAATGTATATTGTTTTGAAAAAATGACACCTCGCCGAGTTTCTTACGCCGGTTCTTCTCGTGGCAGAGGTTTAGTTTTCCGAACCGGTGGTAGTTTATTGACGTTCATAGGTGCATGTAATTATGCCTAATTTGAAGTATAAATTACTTTTACTTTTTACTTTTACCCACATACGGGTTCGGATTCTGCGTGCCCGAAAGCTGCACCTGCTTAGCATTTTACTTTTTTTTTATACTTGTGGCACATCTTGCTTGGATGAGAAAATAGATATACGTACGAGTACATATATCATAAATAAACAGACGTCGCATTATTAGTCGTTGGTGTTAACTGAACACCAATCGCGCTCTAATAAAATTTTTCGATGAACTCCGATTTTTCGCGATATTAATTAAAAAGGAATTAAATCAACACCCAACATTGGAAAACAGAGAAAAACTATGTGGATCGTGATAAATATCCAGTTTTTTTAAATAGTCAACTGTACCTAACCTCTCGAAGTATAAATCAATTATCAACATAAGACACGCGCTTCCAAGACAATAGATTCAAATACCATTGTAATTCGTATCGATTACGTCCGTGAATCGATTTTTAATCGCGCTATCCGATTGCACCTGGGCCGAGCAAGCTTATGTAATTGATGGTAATCGTGTAATCGAATTATTGATTTCGTGGTACGTCTGAGCTATGCCTCATGGTTTGAATTCCTTTTTTAACACTAGAAGGGCTTGAGAGTATTGAGAAGGAGTATTTGAGATTTTCCTAGAAGATCCCGGTCTATGACAGTACAGTGATTGTATCGAGTTTCAGGCGGCTTGAAAACTTGCAGAGAGACAAATTGCCCACTTGGCAAAGCTTAATCCCAACAAGGTCCTTATAGGTACTACCTTAAAAAAAAACTGTCAAGAAAAGCGCGAACCTAAATCTGCGTGTTACCCGCCAAACATTACAAGCAAAGGAATACCCAGCTACCTACGTATATTTTTGCCATCCACTTTTAGCTCATGGCATTCTGCGAAGTACATTGTTATATTGTGATGTACGCAACAGTTCCTTCCTCGCCTTGACATTTTCCATTCCATTCTTTACATATCCATCAAACACTAGCACTTAAATTTTCAGTGGCACTTGACGGTACCATTGTTAATAAATATTTATTGATAAAATTGATGGGTCATTCAGATATTTAGGTTACCGTCTTCCCTGTGGATATTGGTTGGACACAGAATCCGCATAAACTTTGAATAGGTTTCCATAAATCCATGTGATATAAACATAACTTCCATGGACTTACACTGAGGGCCTACTCCGAACTTCGAAAATCGAACTTCGTGTCGTGCCGTCTCTTTCACTGTCGTGTTATAACACTATATGACGGAAAGGGTCGGCACAATACGAAGTTCGATTTTCGAAGTTCGGAGTAGGTCCTCTGGAGTCAGAAGAGAGTTGAGCCGTAGTGGGTCGCCAATTGCACACCATGCGATTGCAAGGTTTCGTACCCGAGCGGGAGTTATTGTAGCTATTTAATACTAACTCCCAACGCAATTATTAGTACTTCCATTGTAACAGTATAGTTTAGTCTTTTCAATGTGTCGCGCGTGCAATTAGCACTTTTGAGTAACTTTATTGTCCACGATTGCTGTGTCAATACAAACCCGATAGGATAATTTTCTGTCTAACCAATGTATACATGAATTTTCTAATGTAATTAAATAAAAAAAACCGGCCAAGTGCGAGTCGGACTCGCGCACGAAGGGTTCCGTACCAGAAAAAAAAACGCCAACAACTACTCTTGTATGGGAGCCCCCCTTAATTATTATTATCATTTTGATTTTAGTATTTGTTGTTGTAGCCACATTAAAAATACATATTCTGTGCAAATTTCAACTGTCTAGCTATTACGGTTCTTGAGATCTAGCCCGGCGAGTGGTAGCCATGAAAAAGTGCTAAAATATCACGTTTTTTGTATGGGAGCCCCCCTTAATTATTATTATTATTTTGTTTTTAGTATTTGTTGTTATAGCGGCAACAGAAATACACAATCTGTGAAAATTTCAACTGTCTAGCTATTACGGTTCTTGAGATACAGCCTGGTGACAGACGGACGGACGGACGGACAGCGAAGTCTTAGTAATGGGGTCCCGTTTTTACCCTTTGGGTACGGAACCCCAAAAATGCATATAATCTGTTAACTTTTGACAACAAGAGAGCCTTTTTTTTACAAGCTTTTATTTAACTTGCACTGTTCGTATGGTTTCAGCCACTTGCTGGTATCCGATTGAGCTAAAATTTGGTATTATATAATATATGATGATGATATTGATGATAATACAGGGTGTTTCCTGTAACAGGAGCAATAAATTTAAAGGACGCTTCCTTAGAGCATCCGCAGTAACCTCTTGTATCAAAATGAGATTATAGCGCGGCAGTCAATGCTGATTTTGAGGCTGCTTCAAGTTATGACTCATAATCGTTGTCGCATTTTTGCTTTAAAAGGATATTTTTGGGACTTTTTTATCATTTTTTTGTGTTTTATAAATAAATAGTTATTAATATAGCTCCAGTAGAGTAAAAAAGTACATATAAGCTACTTTTACGAAAAAAAAAATCCAAATAAATCTTCTTTTTTTTCAATTAAAACCATTTGGAAATAATTGCTGGAGAGCTCAATAGTGCACCGTTTAATTTATTGCTCGTATTACAGGCAACATCCTGTATACCTAAGACACATACGGTGTGTCAGGACAGTCCCTATTCAATGATAGATATCATATGCCATTCATTTATTCATACATTCTAGCTTTCACGCATTCGTCTATACCCTATTGGCACAGGATGACAAAGCGAATGAATGAATGCAACCAATGAATGAAGCTGTTTAAGAATACGTTTAGTATTTTTAAACATATGTTCATTATAGTCCAATTAAAGTGGCAACCGCAGTTATACATCTTTAGAGTTACGTCAGTACTTTCGCTCCCGTCGTTTCAGTTACGTCACGAGATTAAGCTATTGTGGTGTAGAATTCGATGTAGTGAGATGAAAGTGGACACTGGCTTTGGAGAATACTCACATTACAGTTAGCATTTAATCATGTATTGTTTACATTCCAGCACTTTATGGAATGAAGTTAAGGTTGAAAATTATATTACACCACACCTAGCCAAAAAGCGCGTTTTTCCGCACGCTGCGCGCGTCCGGAAAACCCCACTTTTTGGCAAAGTTGTGACGTAAAATTGTGTACAAACACGGGCCGTAAAACAGAAAGCCCTCTCTCGCATATTTATGACCCTCGCCTGCGGCTCGGGCCTCAAACATCTGCGATATCGGCCTTTCTTTGTTTTACAACTCTTGTATCGTAAATAGCTATTCATTTTTATGATGTATATAGACATTCAACTGGCATAATAAGGACGTTTGAAGTGGGTCTTCCATACCTGCTGTAGGACGCCCACTGCTGGACGTAGCCCCCCCCCCCCCTAATTTCATGGGAGGTAAATGCGCAGTATTTCCACCGCACTCCATGGATGCTGCTGCCCATCCCCCGGTAGTCTCGGTCGTAGTTTTAGGACATACCCGTGTCCCTATCTACATATTACAGGTCAAATGTCATAATAACACAAAACGATTTCAAACCATATTACAAAACCGGTAATACCAAACGCTACTTGTATCAACGAAAATTTCTTGTCCAGAACTGACTAACTAGGACGGTGGCATCTGAGTTTCCCAATAGATGGCAGGAGTGGCGGTTCCAGAACCACCCATTGGGGAGGCTTGAATTTGTCTCTTACAATCAAATGACACATGCTTTATGTCGGATATAAACGGGACATTAACGTGATAAGACGCAACCACAAAATCTCTTCTACATGCGATGTCAATGTCATAGTGAAGGAGACATATTTCGCCGAACATACAACAGGAATATATAATATATATTTACTAAGTATTTGTTTATCCGCGCCAAGGTTCCACCGCGTATGAGGAAACAGAGGAGACCTTCGTGTTTATAATATGACCCCTACACAACATTGATCTTTAAAATTACTAACATATAAACACGCACTTACATCCATCATAACAAGATATTTGCAAGCGATTAACATTTTTTTCTACCCCTTAATAATAGTATAATTTCATGAGTACTTCAAAGTGAACAACAATATGTCTTCATTATCATCTTTTGTCTAACGAAATAAGGTATTCCCCAAGCGGAAATAACCAATATATTTACAATTTGATTAAAAACTTCGTAACACACATGTTCCATAATTTTCTTTTCATTTGCTCGTAAACGGTGCCATTATAAGCAGGTATACTGAGCGATAATAGCCTATATTACGCCCACGAGAGTAAGTCATACATTCCTTTCTAACGCATTTACCTTGCTCATATTGTCTCATTCATGCAATTGCAAGAGCCGAAGAAGTGAATTTTCTCAAACATGCAATGAAATATTGATGTTATGTTCCTTATAATAGGCTGCGAAGTATGACGTTACAGGTGCGGCTAGGACAAGAGGTAGTTAATGGAATTTCATACAAATGTTGCAGGCCTAGGCCTGCAAAGTCCTCTTTTTTAATTTCCATTCCACTTAAATTTGTGGCACAGGCATCATGACATTCTGCCACTATGCGTATTAAAAATAAAACTTTGTTTTTTTTTGTTGTTTATTTCATTGCATGTTTGAGAAAAGCACTATACATACCTCGGCGGGAAATATGGGGTTGCCGGCCTTAGACCTATCCGGCCTCGCTTCGCTCAGCCGTCTATATGTCTTCGGCCGGCAACCCCTTTTGTCCCGGCCTCTGTAGTAATGTACTATTGTGCGTGACCTGATTGGTTAAAAAAATCTAGTTGGCCGCGTTCCCCAAGAATACTGGTCTGTGATTGGTTGTAGTATTGAAGTCAATTTTGATTTGTGCGGTTGTATTAAACATAGATTTTTCTGCCTTTTTTAGTTATTTATTTCCTCACATGTGATGAAAAACATTATGTATAACACGGGCGTAAGAATATTGCGAACGAGAGTCCATCAGAAGCCCGAAGCCGAATGCCGAATTTTCCGCTTATTCTGCAACTAGAGACGCCACTAAAGCCACTGGATCACAATGGTAAAGGACGAAGTTTTCAATCAGACAACACACAACAAGGTCTATTTTTCCCTCTGCGTGGCAGTCGCTTTCTTAAAACTAATATCTAGTATAGTTCAAGAGTCTTCATTATAAAGGAATAAGAGCTTTTGACCCCTTCATATGCGTAGCTACTTTGACGCTGACTGTACCTACTCCAAATCTTGGGAGTAGGCTCCAAAGTGGCCTTCAGTCTCCTATAGGATACATCTAGGAAAAGGCTAAGAGGATGATGAACTAGAGATACAACTTAACTTCAGCCTTGTGCTCGTTTGCCTACCCCATAACATAAAGAAGCTGTCCAGTGCAGTGACTGCACAAAGCAACACAAATATGGATCCTCATGCGTATGCAAATCTTTATACTGGCTGAGTGCCAGCCATTATTGCTATTATACGTGTAATGGGATGGTCATTACGAGTAATGTTGGGTTTACCGGATTTATTTATTTTTCTTATGTTTGTTTGTCTGTTTGGATTTCTAGAACCTAGGTATGTTGACAGTGACGTGTCACAGAATTAAAGCAACTGAAGTTTACAAATGTAAATAGGAAGTTATGCCTTCATTCATCACATAATAAATGCTAACTTTGCGACGCAGAAAACTAAAAGTACTCTGTTAACGTCGGCTGATTCGATAACCTTTCCTGGAACGATTTTTGGCATGTATTCACACAATTTCACAGCTACATAAACCGTTTGATCCAAGAGTCTTTCTCACTGTAAATATTTTTACAAGCGGAATGGTCCGCGCAGCGGAATTATAATTAGGCTAGCGGGGCCTAGGGGGAGGGGATTAAATCGCCAAAACATGATTTTCAAATGATCTCTGTTGATTTTATAGGACCCTTACCTAGAAGCAGGAAACAGAATACATTCCTTTTTGACGTGGTATGTTGTTTTTCAAAATATTGTATGATGTTTCCCCTTCGTAAAGTTCGGGGCTAGGCTAGGCTTAGGCTAGTCTCTCTAAGGCTCAAAAAGAAGTGAAGAGTCTTTCTCGTTTTTTCCAGCAGTTACTACACAATTCACAGCAGACATCGTTCAGACTACTCACTGCTCCCTGTGTCCGGTTTCGTGAAGAACGGAAAACATTATCAAAGTATTGGCAAAAACAAATTTTGTTTAAGTTATTTGATCCCTTCACAGGAGTACGAGGAAGAAGAATCAGTCATCGTGGAGAAGTGCGACCGTTGTTAGTAAACGTTTTTGAAGGAAACCCTGAATATACATCTTAGAAATTATGGACACCTAAATACTAGCTAAAAGAAAAAAAAAACTTCAAGAAATAGACTGATCGCAAGATCTTGACCATGCCATGCCAATGCCACCATCAGCTGTTATGTGCATCGAACGGTAGGATTTTCTATATACACGTTCTGAGGTAGAAAACTATATTTCACGACACGACGTATTTAAGTATACTCAGGTCTAGATCATTAGGATTCGATGGATTTTAAGTAATTGGCCATTCGTAGTGTTCTTTGGGACAGTCATCTTCAGCCCACTTAAAACTCAGTCAAAGCAAAAGGCATAGGCCCATAGTCTTCTTAAGAAACGTGTCTCGAAAGGTTCTGGAGTTAACCTAAGATTCTTGATCATGCTGTTCTTGGACGAGGAACTAAAGCAGAAAGCGGAGACGCTCAACAATCTCGTGGATCTCCATGCCGAAACCAAGCCGAGGTACACATAGTATCGCGGATCGTGAACTCACCATACAGCGCGATTTCGTGGGGCATGTAGCCTTTCTTTGCCAGTCTTTAGAGGAAAGTGTCTCAAGAGGTTCTGTAGCTTACCTATTCTAAGGCTCTTGACCAAACGATTGTCGCTTATCAGGACGAGGAACTAAAGCAACAAACGGAGACGCTCAACAATCCCGAGGATCTCCATGCAGCGCGATTTCCTGGAGAATGTAGCCTTTTTTGCTAGTCTTTAGGATATAGGTGTTTCGAGAGGTTCTGAAGCTTACCTAAGGTTCTTGACCATGCGGTTCTCGCTGGGAAGGTCGAGAAACTCGAGCAGGAAGCGGAGCCTCTCCACGATCTCGCGGGTCTCCATGCCGAAGATCCAGCCGAAGTACATCATGGTCTCGCGGATCGTGAACTCGCCGTACAGCGCGATCTCTTGTGGCATGTAGCCGACGCGCTTGCCTGGTACGCCTGAGCCTGGAGGGAGAAAATATTATTGATTACTTGCCATCGTGGAGTTATTTCTATTATCTTGGGAGCGAAGGTGTTGTCATGAAGTATTATTGAACTGTCTGGATTCGAAACCGTATTCATAGGACGACGGCTAGAACCAACTGATCTAAAAGTTAGTATTACTCGTAGTTATTTGCTGCCGCAAGCATCTTCGAGTAGCTATGTTAACATTATACATATCTGTATCGAGCAAAATGCTATATTTATGGCGAGGGCAGTATATTGAATGGCAGTATATGATGATGATGATGATGACGGAACAACTTCAATGAAAAGTTACTTTTCTGAATCAGCGGGCTGGGCCTATGATGGTTGCCATTTTATCACTTATCGTCGTGGATAAGACGCCCGTCACTCTCGCGCTCGCATACTTGTCAGAACGTGACGAATGTCTTATCCACGACGATAAGTGATAAAATGGCAACCATTATAGGCCCGCAGGATTTAAAATTCTATCTAGCTTAGCATTTCTTATCGCCATATGTCTGCGTTCGCAAGTGTTTCCGAGTCACACAGCGCATATAGATATGACAGAAATATACTTGTTTTATAAAATGGTTGAAGACGCTATGATTTTCTACGTACCTTTAGTCCCAGGCCGACCTCCCAGTACCCAGATCTCTCCGCTGTTCATCTTGCGCCGCCCTACGATGCAGGACAGCAGCGTGGTTTTACCGCAGCCCGAAGCGCCGAGAAGACCGTAGCTGAGGAACAAACATCATGTTATCTTCAAGTTCAGAATCATATGATATGATTGTATGATAAGTTTGAGCGCAGTGCAAACTAATATAAATAAATAAAAAAAGAAATAAATATTAGGGGACATTTTTTGTACACAAATCGAACTAGTCCCAATAGTAAGCTCAATAAGGCTTATGTTATGACCGGTACTAAACGATGATATATTTAATAGATATATTATTATGTTTAATGAAATACATAGAAAACATCCAAGTATCAGGAACAATGTTTCTGCTCACCACAGAAACAAATGCCCTTACCGGGATTCGAACCCGGGACATTTAGCTTCGGAGGCATCGTGTGTGTACTCTTACCAACTAGGCTAAACAGCCTGACAAAATAACATATGTATTTATACGATATCGACATACAAACTGATTTCTCCTGAACTGTTTTTTTACATACATATATTCGACAAATCGATTCATACCTTATTTAATGACACAGATAAAACCTCAGGCACCGAACATAATAACAGTACTATTTATGTGTGTACAGAAGGTTCTCTATTAACAAGTCCCCTGTTCAGGTAAACCAAACGTGTCTAAACGTAGCTATCTCTTTCTATCGCATGCAACACACTCTTTAAGAGGGCACGCATTAGCTAGGGTTGCCCTCAACGAGAATTATATAATATTACGAATAGTCTTTTTTTAATCAAGTAACACACACAACAGTGTTCCGAAGAACTATTCGATATGATGCCCACGGCCGCTTTCTATCATCGCACTGCTCGCCGTCGGCAGGGCATTCATCCTCACACCTTAGAACCTAAATGGTCGCGTACGGTACGGTTTCAGAGGAACTTCCTCCCTCGGACGCTCCGGTTGTGGAATGAGCTCCCTGCCGAGGTTTTCCCGAGGAACTACAGTATGGAATTCTTCAAGAAAAGAGTGTATAATTTTTTTAAGGGTCGGCAACGCGCATGTGACACCCCTGGAGTTGCAGGCTTCCATAGGCTGCGGTGACCGCTTACCATCAGGCGGGCCGTACGCTTGTTTGCCACCGACGTGGTATAAAAAAAAAAAAAAACACCTAACTAAACATTCAGGAATACTGGATTGGTATGCATCGATGCGAGCAATACTGCTTAATGTTAACTAAGTAGGAAAATGCCTCAATTGAAGATTATTCATCTAGTCTAGCCCTTTATAGCCAACTAGATTTCAGCTCTCGAAGATCCGAAAATCTACTCCACTTCTAGGGCTGACAGTATTCAATATTTGTCCGCTGTCTTTAATCTGTTGAAGACGTTGAAGTCTCACCAGTCGACAAAACTTTTAAGTTATAAAAGTCGGTTTCTTTGTGCGCCATAACATAACCTGCTCTACATTAATTTGTTTCACTTAGTTTTATTAAGTATATTATTACCTTCACTCCTAATTACCTGCGCAAGTAAGAGACGTAGTATCATATCATATCATATCATTTATTGCATTATATTGTATGTACATTTAAGATCTTAAAATATCGTACAGTGTTCCAATATAACCCTGAAAGGGTACTTAATCTAAGGACTTTTAACATTTAAAGTAAAGTAATAAAATACACTCAATATTTTGAACAGATTTCTTAAAAGATCATTTTATTACCAACCTTAGGTACTCTTACGCCAATTACTTCACTACCTTATACAGGGTGTGGCCTGTAATAGGAGCAAAAAATTAAACGGTACACTATTAAGCTCTCCAGCAATTTTTTCAAAATGATTGTAATTGAAAAAAATAAAGTTTTTTTTGGAATTTTTTTTTCGCAATTGTTGCTTGTATGTACTTTTTTACTCTACTAGAGTGATATTAATAACAATTTATTCAAAAAAAACTAAAAAATTATATATATTTTTTTTTAAATCCTAAAAACATTCTTTTAAACCAAAAATGCGACAACGATTATGAGTCATAAGTTGAAGCAACCTCAAAATCAGCATTGACTGCCGCGCTATAATCTCTGGGTGCCAAGATCCATTACTTGGAGGTCATAACTTAGGATCGAAATTTCTCTCAATTGAAAAAAGATAAAAAAAATTGGACACAAGAGGTTACTGCAGATGCTCTAAGGAAGCGTCCTTTAAATTTATTGCTCCTATTACAGGCCACACCCTGTATTACATCGGATTACTTAACATTTAGCAGAACTATCATAACTGACCTACGAGTTTATCCAATCTATTCAAATCCCAGTTCTAAATACAAACTATTGCACCAGTTACGAACATTCTTAAAACGACGTATTTCTAATACAATTGCACTTCCTTTACGCCCTTTTGGAATTCACGTGGCCATTACTTAAACTAGCGCGCGCAGGGACGACTCTGCTTACGAAATGTAAGTGAGCAGTTTACGTTCTATTCAGAACCAGGTTACCTTAGCAGGCAATGTGACTCTTATTACAATAAGATGAAAGTCGCTTTTCAATTCTCCGAACTTCATATTGACTGTGCAAAAGATTCCATGATATCTGATTTAAAATGAGACTTACTTGGTTGTGTTTAGGATGTTTTTTGTGTGTGATGGGAGGTTTAATGCTGAATGGTAAAATGTGGTCAGGTTTCCTCATTGAGAAGGCAAATCAGATGAAATGCTAGGTCGTTTACAGACCGCGACACGTGTTTCGTTTTTGCGTGTAAGTGCATTTAAAATGTTAACTTTTTCGCTTTCTATAATAGGTACCTACATATTTTATTATTTAGGTACTATCCTATGCCTGCAAATTCGAGTATTCTGTAATGTATGGAAAATTACATGCACTTTTTTGGGTGGAATGACTGACATGTTTCTAGTAAATTTGTACATACTCTAGCACTTAAAGTGATGGTTATTATTATTTTTATTTTAGTGGTTTAAATTATATTTTATGCGACACCTGGCCAAAAAGTGGCTTTTACCGCACGGAAAACGCCGTACGGAAAAAGCCGCTTCCTGGCCAAGTGTAGTAATAAAACGACGTGAACAACACGGGAGGTAATAAATAAAGCCCTCGATCGCATATATATACGTCCCTCGCCTACAGCTCGGGCCGCAAAATCTGCCTTTCTTTGCTTTACCACCCTAGTTGTGTAATGTACTATTACGTCACACCCAAAGAGTACATTATATATACGCCCTCCCTTCCCAGTCAAATACCTGCGATCTGATCTGAGAGTTCTAAGACATTCTTTGTATAGTCACCGTCATATATGTAGTATGTAGCAGTCAAAGTGGCCAAATAGTTCGGTACACCATGTGTTTTGTATGGGCGACCACTGACCACTTAACTCTAAAGAATTAAGTGGTCTGTGGGTGTTCCTAACTATTTGGCTACTTTGGTACGTACTATATACCGCTAACTGTATTACCTCCGTATGTAAGTAAGTTCATATTAACTGTCCATTCAAAATAATTAACCCGTAAAGTGATAAAGTATTCAAATTGTTATTGTATATGTAGTAACGTTTGTTCATTTACAAAAAAATATTACAGCCACAAACGATTATTTATATAAATATCAAAGAATGACGAATCAAATCTTTAAATTGATGCATGTGTTGGTTGATACCTAGGTATGTTCGTGGATTGTTTCATGATTCATGTGGTTTCTCGAGTATGCTTTGGTTAATCTAAGCTCTATATTTGCAGTTAAGTATTTACCTACTACGTAGGTGTGTAGCAAAATAAAATTAAACTGTCAAAGCAAATAACTACGCCTTGGCCACAAAATCGTTGGTGCGTCGCAGCGGCCGGGAATTAATTACTTAAATAAAAATGAAGTTTCTGTCAAAAAATCATTTTTGGTACAAGTTTTATTGCCGATTGTACTTTTTTGCATGATCTTTAACTACTCGTTAAGAGGGTTGCAATGAGCACAAACACGACAAGTTTACCTTGTGTAGGAGTTGATATATGGCCACCTTCTGTCTCCATCATCAGATGAACTCGGTGGTACCATTACCATTATGTTGCATTGTCAGTGTCACCCAACTTACATACATATAAGGGATGATTCACAGTAGACCGTTCCGTGTCCGGGCCGGCCCGTTTTCTATGACAGCAATTTATTTATTTCTATGCTGAAATAACATGAAATATTGTATACAGAAAGGGATCCGGCATATGTAGGTCGGTAATTAGTTTCTGTTGCTTGAAATTGTAATGGAGAAAAAATATAGCGAGTCTTTGAGTTTTTTACGTATTGTATGGAAACCTAATTTCAGACCTAGATATGCCGGATCACATTATTTATACTATGTTGCATGTTATTTCAACATGGCGTTTTAAAATGAGAACTAAACTACGTTTGTATTAAGCATCGACCGTGCTGGCGACTCTTATGATAGAAAATTTTGGATTTAACTAAAAGGAACTATTGACCTCAATAGCCACAGAGGCAAAAGGAATTGATGGCGGGTTATCACAAATTGCCGAATGCATTCATACAAAATAATTATTCATGCAATTAACGATAGCACGTAGAGCCAAGCAGCTGGATTATCCCACATGATACTTGGACAATCGAAGTCAATTAACTGATCAAATTCCTGGGGTGTAATCCACAAATCAAATCTTTCTCAACTCACACCTCACCCGTCTTTATATGGATACTGACTAAATTTGACAAATAACATTTTAGAACATCGCCGCAAAGTTGCTAGTCTTTCGGTTTTCTATCGGTTGCATTTCGGGGAGTGTGCTGAGGAACTGCACAGTGTAATACCCCCCGCCCGCTTCTACCATCGGACGACCAGGGACACGGCAAGGCGACATCGTTTTACGTTGGCAGTTCCAAAAACTCGCACGAAGCGTTTCGCTTCCTCTTTTATTGTGAGAACAGCCAAGCTGTCGAACTCCTTGCCGGAATCCTTGTTCCCTGAAAACTACAACCTTACGGTCTTCAAGACGAGAGTGAACCGGTTTTTACTAGGTAAGCGCGCTCCATCCTAGACCACAACATCGCTTACCATCAGGTGATTTGTGGTCAAGCGCAAACCTATCCAGAGTTAAAAAAAAACATGAAAATACTCATAATGATACTCATGTGTAATTATTATTAATGTACAACGAAAATATATACAAGAATAGTTAACCACAATAATATAAATAAAATTAAAACTAACTTAAATCTAAAACGGGCCCTTGATACTCATAATTCTAGATTAATTAATTTTCTCTTTTATTGACTTTGTTCCAACCAAAACAAAGCCATTGTTTGTTCCTTCAAAACGACGTATCAGCACCAAATTTGACCAGCGGAAAACGTCACACACCATATCCGTCTTCAAGGTACCGTGGTTTTCATCACTGTTCAAATATGGGTTAAATTCGCGTGACAACCCATTGTGCACAATGGGTTGTTTAATCAAATTACAAAGGTTAACGATTCTTTTGTTTTGCGAGCCATGAGGGTTTCCGAGTTCCATATTTGGATTCAAAAGTCTAGAATTCGTGTGAATGCCCTGACTTGATGGTTTGACCTATGAGTCAAAGTGTGGGGATTCAAGGTAATTTGAACTACTGTCGAATATGCATGATATTTGAGGTTTGTCAGGGGGACGCACGTAATTTATAGCTATAGAGGTTTTTATTAAGAATGCGAATGTCCGGAAGAAACACCAATTAAGGGCTAGTGAAGATAGAGAGGCAGCCTAGACGGAAAACTGCAAGAGATATTTAACCCTTCGCATGCCTGGTAGGGTCCGAGAGACCAAGAATGTTAACAATATGTTGATATTTCTTAATTTTATTAAATTACTGCGTTGCGTCTCTCAGTAGCTTCGCGTCATTAATTAGCCGTCATTTTGACGCTGCTCTCGCAGTCGGCCGCAAGCACGATCTCGAGTTTTTCGTGCGAAAAGTGCCTCAGTGACCCGATCAGCCCGGCTAGTATGATAACTTATACCGTCACGTTATATGGCCAAAATGTACTGACGTCACATAAACCGTGGCGGTATAAGTATAATAGTATAAGTAGTATGATAACTAGCCGGGCAGGCATACATATAGGTACATATATACGTGTATACAAGAGTCTGTTTTAAGATGTTGAAAATATGAAGTGTTTTTATTTATGTAATAAATTGTTATGTAGTTTCGGAATTCTGTCTTCTATTTATTTCTAGTAAATATAATGTACAAATAATAATAATAATCGTATGGCATTTATTTTTAAAAACCGTGAGTTCTTCGAAAAGATAAATACGGTTGCCAGTTTTTTGCACTTTTAGCATCACCCAGGAGTCACGTGTAGGGTAACGGTGGGTACTCCCTACGAACGTGGTGCAACTTCGACCCCCCTTTGTCAATTGAGTGGGCAACTTGACTGTTAGAAGTTCTCAAGCCGTCCGAAGGCCTCTAACTTGGCTTAACGACTGCTGTCATAAACAGCAGCCGGGATCAACGGCTTAACGTGCCTTCCAAAGCACGGGAGCGCTCAGTTAGTAACCACTCAAAACGGTCACCCATCCAAGAACTGACCTGCGCCCACATTGCTTAACCTCGCATACCGCACGCGGTTCGCGGGCGCTCCAAATGTACAAATACAACAAAAACACACAAATCAACGTGTTAAAAAAATATTTCACATGTAAATTATTTTTATACATTTTCGGGTTTGTCAGACCCACCAGGCATGGTGTCACAGTATACGACTATATAGCTCAAGGCAGTAACTCAAATAGAGTCGCTTAAGACCTTTTTGGACCTGCGCTTCGTTAGAGCGATAGGGTTGCACCTCTCAACTTATGTAAACTTGAATATGTTTATTATATTTACTAAAACTACTAGTAGTAAAAGCTGTGTTATAGGTATGTCACTCTAATTTCGGAAGGTTGTCAGTACTGTCAAACTGTATTGAAATTCAAAGAAAAAAAAGGCGAAATGGGTACAGTCAAGTTGGACATCGTAGTTGTACCACGGGTCGGGAGTGGAAAATATGTGCATGTTGGAACTTTCGTACTAAGTACGTATAAACTACATGTTCTATACTGGCTGTAACGAAAACTGTCTTTAGTGATGGTTTCCATGTTACTAACAGCTGTCTGTTCTCACTACTCGTAGACACGGTATTCAACTTACTTTTATTTAACTAAAGTAGTTTTCAGGAGGATACAGCCACCATATCAGCCGAAAGATGTCCACTGCTGGACATAGGCCTCTCCCAATTCCATGGGGGGTAAATGCCATAATCGCCACGCTTGGCATGCGGGTTGGCGATCGCAGTATCTCCACCGCACTTCAGGGATGCTGCCCATCCCCCGGTGGTCTTGGCCGTAGTTTTAGGACATACCTGGGTCCAGGATACAGCAGTTCAAAAAAATTAAAAGTACAAGTAAATATATTTATTTATTTATTTAAACTTTATTGCACAAATAAATCGGTACAAATGGCGGACTTAATGCCTCAAGGCATTCTCTACCAGTCAACCAAGGAGCCAAACAGAAAATAGCGAAGGTAGGTGCAAGAGACAAACTAGGTGAGAAAAACAAAAAAAAAATCCCAAGGTAGAGCTAATTACAAAAAAGGTGTTTAAACTACTTAACCAAATATATACCGCATATTATATATGTCGCATACTCACATGGTCCCCTTGGCGACAGTCATGTTCAGGTTACTTAGCACGTGGTTTGGCCGTTTGTTGGAGCCGTAGTGCTTGAACGCGTGTCGAACACACACCGCGTTTTGCTGTTTGTGCCACTGCGGACAAAAATATAATACTATTTAAGGTCGGTACACAATGCTCATAATATACTATTTAAGGTAGGTACACAATGCTCATAATATATCACTGTATGGCTAAAACCATACACGTGATGGGCCCCTCCGTGTATAACAAATTGCCAATGAGCATAACAGACGCTCCTAAATAGTCTTATCAGCTTCAAAAATAACCTTAAGACTTGGCTTGTTGAGCGGTCGTTCTATAACATTGAAGAATTCTTTAACCTTTAATAATGTATTTCACAGGTAAAAATAATGACGTCGTGTACTGAATATAAAAATTTACTTAAACATATACCTACAGATAATTAGTATCCTAATCCTAAGCTTATGACATGTGTACAATTGTAGAATTGTTTTCGAATTGATGGAAATATCCTATATAATAATATTGACTTGTAATATGTGTTACTAATAAAGTATGAGTATGAGTATAATATTTAAGGTAGGTACACAATGTCAACTGCCGTATTCTAAGGAGTTATTTGATGTATTATCGCGAAATCGTGTGTGAAACTCCTTCAAATAGTCCTCATCATCATCAGACGAAAAACGTCCACTGCTGGACATAGGCCTGCCCCAGAAACTGCTACAACGACCGGTCATGGGCTGCCCGCATCCAGCGGACTACCACTCAAATAGTTATATAGCATATAACACTTTAAACTCTCGCGTACACACTCGCATGCTAGTTTCATTACACTGAAAAATAAAGATTTTTTAAGAGTATCCCAAATGTTAGCTGCTAGTAACTAAATCGGAGGACTGGCTAACTCAGAGTTTACTAGTAACCGAATTAGTTGTTGAAAATTAGCATAATTTTGGTTACTACTAAGCACAATTTGGCTATTTCTCAATGGATCTGTAAAACAGCGCAATGTAGTGAAACTCGCATAATACGAGTTTCTCACCGTAAAACGGGGTGAGTAGGTTTCGCGGGGAGAGTTGGGTTACGAATGGGGTGAGAAGGTTTGAGAGGTGAGAAGGGATTTTAAGGCTACTGCTACAAAAATGTATTCCAATTTAAAAAGTGGGCTATAGTAATACGCATAATAAAAAAAAGGATCTAACAATCTTCCAAAATCACCTTTGTATGAAAAACCCTCTATACGAGGCACTACGGGGTGAGGTGGGTTTTCCCCTTTATCGTCAAAGTTATGAAATGTAACTACCTAAAATAAAATACAAACGTCCGAACCACTTATTTTACACATCATTCAGTTTTCACATGTAAAAATAAAATTTTATCGAGGTTTGAAAGTCAAATTTCACCCAACTCGCCCCATTTTACGGTACCTCTGTAAATAAAGTTTGATATAGGAGACTCTGACAGTCCAGGAATTATCACGAAGAACCTCACACCATCACTACTTAATGTCCGTTAGTGTCACATGTTCAATTAAGGAGGATTTTATCACTATACGAACAATAACAATAAATGGCCTATTGTCTTAATAATATTGGTAGTGTCATCAGGGAGTTAATGTGGAAGTGTCGACGAGGAAGGAAGATCTAGACAGGATAATCGTCAAGGCAGGCGCCAATGCAATAATGGTAATTATTTAGTCACCTAGTTAATTGTCACCTGATATGTCTGGAGTCATGTGACATTTGAGAACAATCATATATACAGGGTGGCCCATTCAAATCGGTCAGTATGGGAAAGTCTAAAACTATAAGACATACGAAGATTTGTTCTTAGGAACCATGTCACCGATTTTACAAGTAGAGAGGTACAAACCACCATAGAGACAATTTTACATGCCTGAACTTGTTGAATATTGTAACGGTGGTCACTTTGAACACCTACTATGATAAATTAAAGTATGTGAAAAAAATGCATTTTATTCATTTTAGACATTATGTTTCTTAGAGACATTTACTGCTTAAGACCTACACAAACGATATCTGAATAGAAATAGTGTAAGTTTATTTTTTCAAAACAACCGGGTTCGATTCCCTAGCTGGGTACAGTGTTTTTTTTCAAATGTATGAATGCAGTTTTTCTTTTTATCAAAATCGGTGACATGGTTCCTAAGAACAAATCTTCGTATGTCTTATAGTTTCAGACTTTCCCATACTGACCGATTTGAATGGGCCACCTTGTATATCAGCCGAAGGACGTCCACTGCTGGACATAGGCCTCCCTCAAAGACTTCCACAAGGACCTGTCCTGCGTCACCCGCATCCGGACATCTACGACCCTTAGTACCAGGTCATCAGGGAGAAAAATACCGAAAAAGAAATACTACGTCGAACCGCTGTAGCATGGAGATAATATTGGGTATTTAAAGAGACAATGAAAAATAAATCAGTTCATATTCCCATAAAACGAAATCTTTTTGAGTTAACAATCCTGATATATGCCTGTGAATGTTGGTCACTAATAATAAGGCGACGAACATAAGTTGGCAGTCTGCCAACGAAGAATGGACAGAAGCACGTTGGGAAACAAGCTAGCACATAAAATAAGCAACCAAAGTATTAGAAAATCGAAAAAATTAACGCGCCGACGGCCATCGGTTCTGTGTGAAATGTGCCCCACTGCCACTTAAGTTTAGGGATACAGAAGGCTATATCGGTTTTACCTCACCTCTACTTAGTGTCAACTAACCAATCTACGGCCTAAGTATTCGGATGATTTGTTCTTAGAGGACAAAAAAAAAGAGGCGAAATAAAACAAAAGTTTAACTTTGCCACGGATATATGTTTGACGTCATGCCAGCAACAATCTTGCACCGAGACGTTAACTACCCAATTTCAAGTAAGTGAAGTGAAGGGGAAAGTCTCTACGTTGAATCAGACTATAAATATGGCAAAGATAAGGATAGGAGTGGCATTATACCAGCAAGATTGTACGTAGCTCTTAAATTAAATGAGTTCACTGGTCAAGGATTGTTTATTGAAATTCATACTACCTATACGTACGTAATATCGTATAATTTTAAACAAGACCATTAATGGATTCCGAAAAATATTAGTGTCCAAAAACATGTATATAGTTCCTAGAATATCCTAATTTTATAGAGCCTACTATTATTGGATTCAAAATATAATCTAGGTGTGTTTTTTTTTTATTAAAAATGGGATTGCTCTTGGCCAGCATCTAGCCAGGGGGCAAAGATGAGGCTGACGATGAAGTGAGCTCACCCAGAAGATGCCTATTCACTCGTGCCTTAAAAAGGTCCAGGTTATATGAAGTTGGAAATACAGACGCCGGCAGAGAATTCCAAACCTTAGAAGTGCGCATTATAAAATAAGATGCAAAGCGCTTGGTTCAAATTAGAGGAATTTCGACCAGGTAAGGATGGTAGCCAGCCGTACGTCTGGATGTCCGATGGAAGAAGGGGGAAGGCGGTATGAGCTCATGGAGCTCCTGAGCACACTCACCGAAGTACAGTTTGTAGAAGACGCCCAGACATGCTACTTTGCGTCGATGTGCTAAGCTCTGCAGCTCAATGGGGAATGTCTGAAAATTTTAAAAGTCCATTAGAAAAATAATCAAGGACTTTTAAAAATTTCAGACATTCCCCATTGCAACTACTATATATACATTTTGCTGTAGCATAGCATAAGTCACGTATGTTAGGTAAATACCTAAGATTCGTTGACTTATTCAGCCCAAGTGGGCATTGTTGGAAGAATGATGTATTCAATACAATCGTTAAGTTATTTATAGAGAGCTTTAGAAGTATCAAACATAACGTTATAGGTAAGCAGTTGAAAAGTACTGTCGATTTATTTGTCCTCATAATTACATAAATTAATAATATGAACAAAAAAATCGAGAATGTAATTCAAAATGAGACCAATAAAGATAACAACGATGGCAAATACCGACAAAATGGAGATAAATGCTATGTGGGACCCAATAATTTAAAATATTATTGGTGGGGCCTACGAAAAGACCAAACGTAAAATTAAAAGCTGAATTACGAAATTGGGGAAAAACTGAATAATATATGAAAAACATGGACTTTTAGTTATGTGATCGGTCCGGAAGGCGTAGTGTGGTGGGCAGGCCCCCTACAACGTGGGCTGATGACCTGGTAAGGGTCACGGGTGTCCACTGGATGAGAGTGGCGCAGGACCGGTCATTGTGGAACTTTTTGGGGAGGCCTATGTCCAGCAATGGACTTCCTTCCTAAATAAAAATTCATCTTCTATGTGCGAGTATCTTTATTACAAGCTTTTATTTAGTTTCAACTGTCCCGTTGTCTGACGGTCTGTAAAAAAATTACAAGTTCAATTTGATCCACTTCCCGGTTTTCGATTGAGCTGAAATTTTGCATGCATGTAGAAATTGGATGACAATGCAATATTATTATGACATAGAGCTGATCCGATGATGGAGACAGCAATAGGCATAGCAATTCCTAAACTACATAAGATAAACCCATCGTGTTTGGGCTCATTCGAACCGACTCAACAAGTAGTTTATGATTGTGGAAAAAAGTACAGTCGGCAATAAAAGCTTGTACCATAAATGAAATTTTTGACCTAAAACTTATTATTTATTATCTTTACATGTTCCTATGATTCGGTCTCATATTGAGGATCTGTGTCAAGCGTCGGCGATGGTAGCGTTACATAATTGATTGGCGCGTCACTGCAGGTGACACGACTTGAATGTTTAGTTGCGAAACGTCGGCATTCTTGGCCTGATTGATTGGGCTAGGCCAGACACACGAACTGTTTGACTTTGATAGCGGAAATTTGCAAGTACTTATGGATGCCCGTCGCGACAGGGGTGCTACCGCGAACTTCGAAAATCGAACTTCGTATCGTACCGTCCCTTTCCGTCATATATAGTATAATACGAGAGTGAAAGGGACGGCACGACACGAAGTTCGATTTTCGAAGTTCGCGGTAGCACAGCAGGTTTTTTTGAAATGTTAGGTAGACTTCTATGTATTATGTGCGATATAGTATTCTTGTATATATTTTCTTTGTACATAAATAAATAATACCATGCTTATTGCTTGTGCGATAATTGTTGTTGATAACAATATAGTACATTACGATACAAGTGCAGAGAACAGGAAATTCGCGACGAGTGGTGATAAATTGAAACACGACCGAAGGGAGTGTTTTAAATCGAAACGAGTTGCGAATTACCTGTTCGCACGTGTATCGTACAACGTTTTACAGTACATGTGGCTTTAAAGTTTCGACATATGCACGTAATCTGCTGATTACCGCACTCTTGCGGTTATATAGCACCATATGTACTGTAAAATAAGTTTCGTTTTGGTTATAAATAAATAATAAAAATAAATATTGGGGGACAATCTTACACAAATCGACCTAGTCCCAAACTAAGCAAAGCTTGTACTATGGGTACTAGACGACGATATATATACTTATATAGATAAATACATACTTAAATACATAGTAAACATCCAAGACCCAAGAACAAATATCCGTGAAAAATGCACAAATAAATGCCCTGGCCGGGATTCGAACCCGGGACCTCTAGCTTCGGAGGCAGGATCACTACCAACTAGGCTAAACAGGTCGTCTTTTATTGTCGAATGTCCTTTTTTCCAGTCATCAACAAGACGTTGAGACGGTGCCAATAAGCCCATACATGACGGGTTTATCTTGTGTAGTTTAGGAGTTGCTATGGCCACCTTCTGTCTCCATCATCAGATCAGCTCGGTGCGACCATAATATTGTATTGCCACTGAATTTACATAAGTATGCCAAATTTCAGCTCAATCGTTTGAAGATATCTTCAAAATTGAGTTGAATGACTCCATCCGAACAAGCATAGTTACATATAAGGTACGGATGCGGTAAAGTAGCACCATATGTACTGTAATAGTTATTTACGATACAAGGGTTGTAAAACAAAGAAAGCCCTCTCTCGCATATTTATGACCCTCGCCTGTCGTAAGTATGCATTGCAAGTTAAATAAAAGCTTGTAAAAAAAATTACCCGTAACCTTATGAATACATGAAAATACTCAAAAAATATCACGCTTCAACTTATTTTTGCTATTTTAAAGATCTTTAAATAGGTAGGTACATAAAGCATCACCGCCGCCACCATATCAGCCCAAGGACGTCCACTGCTGGACATAGGCCGCCCCTAATTTCATGGGGGGTAAATGGTAATCACCACGCTTGGCATGCGGGTTGGCGATCGCAGTATCTCCACCGCACTCCAGGGATCAGGGCTGCTGCTGCCCATTAGATTCAAAAAATAAACGCTGTTTGATGGTTGACAAAAGAGGAGTCGTGACATCCTTCTTTACAATTTCCCTACAAACTTCATGGTAACAACTTGTTTTTGACGTTTCGTAATAAGTAACAGTATCGACTAACAGTCAACCTTTCTATTATGCTTGTGATGTGATGACACTTTTTTTAATAAGTGCATCAGACCACGTAACGCCACGTTCAACTATAAAACTCCAATGCCTTTGACCAATGTGTCCCGCCTGTCCTAACATTCGGATTGGAAGCATGGACACTCACAAAGGCAAATATGCCCAAATAAAAGTAGCACAAAAAGCCACGGAGCGCGCCATGTTGGGTATCTTCTCGATCACGTACCTACCCAATGCGGAAATTAGACGCGGAAAGTTGTGGACATGGGTATAAGGTTAAGTCCAACTTGAATGGAGATGGGCGGGACACTTGACAAGACGAGATGACGACAAATGGTCCAAAGTGGTCACAGAATGGTGGCCAAGGGTAGGAAACTGGTCAAGAAGGGAAGGGAAGGGTAGGTACGAGTATACCACCAGCTCGTTTGGCAGTCGGCGGTTAAGTCGTGGATGAGACTAGCTCATAATAGGGTAAAGTGGCGTGAGCATGAGGTCTTTACTCAACAGTAGGTGGATGGTGGATACAGTCTATAATGAATAGATGAATGATTGACTAGTTGACTGTTCCGTGGCAGCTATTTTATAGCTTTGTTATCATCAAAATAATTAGAAAGGCACCCAAGGGATTCACCGTGTTCCTAACGTCGAAAAACCTGATTTAAACCAGTTTCTAAACTGTTGTCACACTTAACATAGTATCTGCACTAATATATACCGAACACACAATTAATTTTACAACCAACCAGTTTTTCGCATAATTTGCAATTTGACACAAAAAGTTGGCTGTTTGGCGAAGCCTACGTAACTAAATCGAGTATTCTACTAAGCGATTGATGTCCTGAATCCTCTTTCCGTTAGTCATGTCCGTTAGGTATAAATGATGGAAATTATAAGAAACTAGCGGCCCGTCCCGGCTTCGCACGGGTATTTAACAAAAAAATAAAAATTATAATACACACTCATTTTAGTAAGCATCCCTAATTTATTTGTAAATATAATATAGCCGATGTCACCCGGGGATAGTGTAGCTTTCCAACAGTGAAAGAAATGTTCAAATCGGTCCAGAAGTTTCGGAGTCTATTTAATGCAAACAAACAAACAATCAAATCTTTCCTCTTTATAATATTCGTATAGATAAGTTTTTAGTTGAGTCATGGTGAGGAAATCTTTCAATTCGATAACAAGTAGCAGCAAACTTTGTTGTTGATGATGATGACGAGATCGCTTGAATACTACTCTTTTTAAAACTAGCTACAAAACGATTGAACACGAGTTTATTTTTGAAAAATAGAGCAGTCGTTTGACCAATGGAATCCTTGTTCCCCGTGAACAACCTTACGGTCCTCAAGACGAGAGAGAACCGGTTTTTACTAGGTAAGCGCGCTCCATCCTAGACCACAACATCGCTTACCATCAGGTGATTTGTGGTCAAGCGCATACCTATCCAGAATAAAATAATAATAATTATTTAGGTACATATTAGATAAAAAAATAGTTACTGTAGCTAATGTATGCACTGTTAATTTAACATGTAACATCGACATTGACTACTTATCAAAAACACAAGAATCTATATTAATAATTTCGTGCAGGGGTACGGTAGACCCGAACGACACCTGTCTCAAATTGAAGAACGTATAAAAAAAACGATTTCGAATTGAACATATGTATCCGCAAAATTCGGATTGTCGCGTATTTTGCATTAAAAAGTGTTAATTTTATGACAAAAAGTCGGCCATATTAAATTCGTTGGTTGACAGGGTCGGGTTGGGTACGTTCAGAAATTGTAAACTATATTTGCGTCCGGTGTGTTTGCCAGGTTGCTGGGCTGCGTTCTGGGCGATGGGCCATCATCGCCCATTGTGTGAATTCGGCTAGCCGCGTCTGCAGCGTTTTGTTTTTGTAGTATTCAAGCGTTCTATACACCTATCAGCCTAGCTAGCACGATAACTTATACCGTCACGTTATATGAGCGAAATGTACTAAAACGTCACATAAAACGTAACGGTATAATCTATCGTGCTAGCTAGGCTGATTGTCACAACAACCGCCTTCAAAGCGAATGTATGGGGCCTGTTACATGGTTATTATTATCACGTGATACATTCATATCGCGATAAGTATCACGTGAATATTGAAGCAGAGTCCATACAAATTTGAAAACTGCGATAATATTGACACCCCAGTATTGTGATAATATTAATCGTGTAAAGGACACCACTTGAATGTTTGCTAAATCTGTCCGCCATCTTAAAGCTGCGTCTCTATTTTGTTGTGACAAACTACTAGGTGACTTATGGCTTTTAAACGTCTAGCAAAATTCTATCCCTATCTCGCTCTATCTTATAACTTAGTGGTACTGGGGGTCTACTCCGAAATTCGAAATCCGAACTTCGTATGGTGCCGTCCCTTTCACTCATATAGTCTATGACAGGAGAGTGAAAGGGACGGCACCATACGAAGTTCAGATTTTGAATTTCGGAGTAGACCCCCAGCTCATGCCGTTCCCGCGCTCGGACGTTAGAGGCGCTACCGCGAACCGAAAACGAAGTATGTGCCTCTCTCTCGCACATGTATATTCGAACGACAGAGAGGAAGATAGTTCGTTTTTGGTTCGTGGTAGGCCGTCAGGCGTCAACTTTAAAACGAATAGGGTATTTTACTATAAGAGAATTAAAATTCAAAATGTAATAAAAACCAGCCAAGTGCGTCGGAGTCGCACACTGAGGGTTCCGTACAACTAAAAAACAAATGTGATTTATCAATATATTGATATTTTTGGTAAAATATACTTCATAATAAACATTATCACCTAATTTCAAGTTCATAGGTCGATGGGAAGTTAAAAAATTATATGTGTGACAGACAACACGGAATGTTCTTTGACTTTCTTCGACCGTCCGCCGCGCTCGGACTAAAGTGCTACCAACCGAAAACTAAATATATATGCCTCTCTGTCGCACTTGCATATTCGAGCGCGGAGAGGGAAATACTTCGTTTTCAGATCGCGGTAGGCCCTCTGGTCTGACGGCTCCTATTCGTGGATGGTGCGCGTATCGGAATGTGAACCTTTGGCAAAACGGAACAAGTTGTTAAATAGCTTCCATTAATTGGAGAAAGTATTACCAACTGTTATTATTATCACGCGAGACACTGAATATTGCCTGTTACATGGTTGTTATTATCACGCGATATACTCATATCACGATCCGTATCACGTGCAATGAATATTGAAGAAAAGTCCATACGATTTTGAAAACCACGATAATATTGAGACACCAGTATTGTGATAATATTAAGCGTTTAACAGACCCCATACAATTTTAAAAATCGCGATAATTTTGACACATAATATTGAGTGTAAAGGGCCCCAGTTAAGAGAATTTGGCGGAGAATACAGAGCTGCTACCGCGAAACGAAAACGAACGAACATCGTGTATCTCCCTCTGTGTCGCTCGATTTTGCAAGTTCGACAGAGAGGGAGATACACGAACTTCATTTGTTTTCGTTCGCGTTAGCAGCTCTGACTTCGCACCAAAAATACTGACTGGTACATCAATATTTAATAATTGCACATCTGAACCGAATTTTAATGAACGATTAGAATTTTAGCTATACAAATCAGTACTGATTACGGTGTTAAGTTTGTTATGTGCCTTTAAATACTACCCTTATAAAAATGCTTAGGATTAACTTGCAAAGATACTAGCCTTTGCCCGTGACGTCGTCGTCGTCTCCCTATTCCATATGTTAATCCAGACTACAGACTATATTTCTATACGAAGTTTCATCATAATCCGTTGTTGTAATGTTTTTATTTTATACATTTTTGTACACTATTTCTTTCGTCGTTTGCATAACTGTCACGAATAAATGTTTACTTTATTTCTTTCTTATTTATTTCACCCGAGCGAAGCCGGGCTTTCATCTAGTGTAATAATAATCCCCAAGGTAATATGCCTGTTATTTATACTTCATAAAATTTGCAAAGTTTATATAAATTTAATGACTACTATAGAAATAACTAGTAAATATAAAAATAACAATGTTAAGTTGACATAAATGAGGATTATAGCCTAAATGCCTACTTTAAAAAAGAAAGAAAGAAAATCATTTATACGCAGTTTGCTGCATAGACAAATAAGCAAACAATTGGGAATAAAAAAATAAAGTAAAATCGAATAAGAGTCATTTATGAAACTACAAACAGACGCGTCAAGACATTTCCACCGATACTGAACAGGATGTCCCAACTGTATAGCTATAGAATAATAAAGATAAACACAATTGTTGAGCTGAACCGTCGCAATGATTGATTGGGTCAATTGAAATACGTAGAATTAACTAAATACTATTAAAAAGCAATTAGTAGTTCCGTTTTCCGACGACCCATGACGTTATACAATGCGTACAAAATTTATGTGACGTGTTTTCCACTTCACTTGATATGTTACTTTTCTCAAACATGCAATGAAATATTAATGTTATGTTCCTTATAATAGGCTGCGAAGTATGACGTTTCAGGTGTGGCTAGGACAAGAGGTCGCTAATGGAATTTCATACAAATCTTGCAGGCTTAGGCCGGCAAAGTCCTCTTTTTTAATTTCTATTTCACACAAATTTGTGGCATAGGCATCATGACATTCTGCCACTATGCGTATTAAAAATAATATTTTGTTTTTTTGTTGTTTATTTCATTGCATGTTTGAGAAAAGCACTATACATACCTCGGCGGGAAATTTGGGGTTGCCCGCCTCAGACCTATCCGACCTCTCTCCGCTCGGCCGTATATATGTCTTCGGCCGGCAACCCCTTTCGTCCCGACCTCTTTAGAAGTCTGTCAAGGGCATTTGTCTTTCTTTCAAACCCAGTCGAATAAGGGCTCAATTGTTAAGTCGCATGCAGGTAGGACAAGCCATTCTCCATACAAAGGTTGTGCAAGTTTTTTGCGTTAGTTTTGGCACTACAGCATATAATTTTATTTTTTGTTGGTACATATTGGATATACGCAGAACTGATGTTGAAATTTTGCATTATTTAAAAAAAATACAAAAAATAATTAAAATCAAAAAAGAAACACATCAAGACATAGCTAACAAATAAATAGGCATATGGACCAAAAATAGTAACTGGAGTGCAAACACAAACCAAGGAAAACTTTGTATGGAAAGAGCTTGCCCACCCCTTCGCCTTAAACGACAACCATTAATGGAACTTAGGGAAATCCATTTCCGACCAGACGTCACGTCTGCAGGGCGTCTAATGAAACACTGAGAAACAAAGGGAAGCTCAAAATAACTTTTTACAGACTAGAAAAGGCAAAAAAAGTAGTTTTTTAGGAAATTGTATAGACAATAAATTTTAAATTCAGATATGCAGTAAAACAAACATTTCAAAGGCATTTAAGGTAAACGATTACATCATGTATAGGGAATAGGGATATTTGACAATGATAGCGTCCTGCACGAGTTAAGGATGATTCACAGTAGACCGTTCCGCGTCCGGGCCGGCCCGTTTTCTATGACAACAAACGCAACGGCCGGCGTATTTTTCTAGAAGAAAACGGGCCGGCCCGGACACGGAACGGCCTACTGTGAATCATTCTTTATCTGTTGTAAAAATTGGTTTTCCACTGTAGCATTGTAATTTTCTAGTACTGTGTTACTCTATATCATACCTACAATTGTTTTGAAAAAAAAAAATAGTATTGGCCGATTTTTTTACGCCGCTTCTTCTCGTGGCAGAGGTTTATTTTTTCGAACCGGTGGTTGTTTATGGACATTCATACAATAAAGAAGTATTTGAATACATACATTCAAAGTAGCAGCAAACTTCGTTGTTGATGACGAGTCCGCTTGGATACCACTCGTCTCGTTCATAGGTGCAAATAATATGCCTTATTTTAAGAATACATAACTTTGACATAAAGCTCGAAACACAGAGGGAGCGCGGCGAGGTTCAGGGCGGAGGCGGTTATGCATTTTTGATCTTCCCGAAACTGTCGACTGTATATTACTGCTTTATATGTCACACACGTTGCCTCCGCTCTACCGCGCTACCGAGTACCGCGCGGTTTTTGGTGCGACGTGGCCCGGAACGCGTTTGCTTTTACCGCAAAACCGCCACCGCCCCCCAACGACGCTGTGCCGCGCTCTGAGCAAAGCTTTAATTTGCCATGGAAAAACGTTATTGAGAAAGTACCGTATGGGGTATAAGACAAGGGTACTTACCGCGTTCTCTTGTTTGTCGAACGGCGTCGAGAACTGGATCTGACTCATCTTTGAGTCCTTCGCATCGCCGTTCGGCGACGGAGGCGAGGTCTCTCTGTAACAATAAGAAATAAACGTTAATTCATCATTGCACACGTACGTAGACAGACACGTAGAAATATAGGTATATGTACAGTCAGCTGCAGAAAACCTGATCCCTCTTGCATAGAAGTTTGTATGCAGGGGGGTCAGGGGATCAGGTCAAGAGGTGACGAGCGAAATCGCGAAGAATTTTTTGATTAAGAAGTTCCCAGTCGTCTGGATAATTTATTAGGAGTACGCGGGATCATAAGCTAATAGAGAAACCCTGGTTTGGATGACCGGACGTAGGGCTAGACTGAGCGGAGTAATATAAACTGTGGAATGAACTGTCGCCTGCGGTATTTCCGGACCGATTCGACCTTCAAACCTTCAAGAAAAGAGCGTACTCCCATCTTAAAGGCCGGCAACGCACTTACAACCCCTCTGGTGTTGCGAGTGTCCATGGGCGACGCTAATCGCTTACCATCAGGCGATTCGTCTGCTCGTTTGCCTCCTATGTCATATGACCTATTTGGTCTTGACCAAAGACTACTTCGTATTTACTGTGAATCGATTTCTTTAGTCATCAAATATTAAACAAGTGACGTAAACGACGTGAATTACTTTAAGATTATAACCAGTAGTAGGGTAGTAGTAGTGGTGTAAAAGTGTACCTACCGTCTGACGTTTAGTTCTTCGAATAATGAGTTACCACTTAATATACTTATATTAAGTGGTAATTACCACTTGGTAATCACGCTTTTACATCTTTAAAATTGGCAAGTATCAGCAGCCTAGCCAGCACGATAACTTATACCGTCACGTTATGTGGCCGAAATGTACAGTCAACAGCAAAAGTAGATGATTTTAATACCTTGTCACTTTCACAACTTTGACGTATGCCAACTGTGCGTTAGTGCGAAAAAGTACTAAAATGATCATCTACATTCGCTGTTGACTGTACATATACCATCACATAAAACGTGACGGTAAAAGCTGTCGTGCTAGCTAGTCAGATGGTATTTAAATTACTGTTCTTGTGTCACGCATCACCCTAAGGCGACTTCCTGACTTGGCGGGGCGGGATCGATATGTCATAAGTATTTTGTTGTTTGACGTAAGCTTACTGATGTAAAATTTCCTCACTTGACGAATTGCTGTCAGTATTACGTTTGCGCAGTACTAATACGATGCGCAAAAGTGGGGCAGTACTGCATTGATATCGGTTGACACTGACAGCTGACAGTTTTCTCATATCGTACCGCCTCCGCATCGACAAATGAGGATAGCACCTAAACTAAATAGTAACTTACGTAAAACGAAACCACATGGGTCATAACATAAAACAATAACGAGCTAAGAACATCCTGGTTACGGTCAAAGACCTTTTTATCTCGAAATGTCAACAGAAATGACAAGAAAATTTAAATATTTTCGTCATATTGTCCTTAAAACCCAAATGACCTAACCCCAAAAACTACTTACATATAAATCATTCCACTTTTAGACCGAATATGGCAGTTTAAAATCTAAAGACAAAACAAATTAATAAATTCCGATATGAATAAATATGAATTAAAACAAGAAGCAGAACAGAAGACTTAAAGACGGAGACAGATACGAACGGTTAGTTCGAATCGAACGTGACATCATAATAAATTATAATGTATAATTTCAGGAGGCATTTTGAAGGCCGCTATCAGCCCTATATGACCCAATTTTTTTGCTTTCGTTGTAATTGATCCCGTAGACTTTTTACGCCCTCTATAACATTTTCGAATTACACCATAAAACAATTGACAAGCAAAATTGATGTTGATGTCTAGTCAATTGTGATGTTCTAAAGTTGACGGACCCGAACTATGTTAAAATCACCTAACATTTCGTTCGAATCTTTCCGCCGACAAAGATTGTTACTCTATGGTCACTAATGGAACTTTTTATTCACAAGGCATAGGAATTCGCATTCAGCCAGCGTAGGGAGCGTTTTGACATATCGCTCACGGCCACCGTGGCGAAATTGCGATTACGATAAATTACGCGTCGGAGCAATTAGAATTGTGTCTGTCTCTTTCCTTCTTGGGTTGACCTTGGTAGGTGCGTGGACTGCAGACGTAGTGGGTTACTTGCGTCTAAGTTTCATAAGTATTATAATTGTAATGGCAATTAATATGAATAGAAAATTCCATTTATTTAATTAGGGGCATCCTATTGAGCATGATATCCGTAAAGTGTTTGGATTGATTCATCTTAGACTTAAGTATGAGTCATGACTTGGAAAACAAACAAGGGCTTAATTAATCGTATTTTTAAGAGTTTTATACATATGCATACAGAATAGAGCATTCCTGGCCCAGCGGCGCCCGCGTGCCGCGTGCGGTATGCGAAGCTGAAGCAACGTTAGTCGTTTTCGGCTCTTGGATGGGTGGTTACTAACTGATCGATCCAGTGCTTTGGCAGGCATGTTAATCCGTTGAGTCGGGCGGCTGTTTGTGACAGCAGCCGTTAAGCCAAGTTAGAGGCCTTCCGGCGGCTTTGAGAACTTCTAACAGTCAAGTTGCCCACTCGCTTGACAAGCCTAATCTCAGTTAAGGTTTAGTTTCCCCCTTGGGTTAGAAGGTCAGATGGCAGTCACTTTCGTAAAAACTAGTGTCTTCGCCAATTCGTGGCATACGAGTAGGAAGCTGGCTCCGGGCATTTTATAGGTACGTTAGTACCTTTATATCTTCTTTGATGCAACTGTATTACTCAGGGCTGTATTCTCAAAAATACAGCGCAAATGAAAAAAATCAGTTACACTTCTAATAATTGCAGGTAAATTACATATGAATATGGATAAAATGTGATGTTGCAGTGATAGGTTGGAAGCTCATTGGTTACAATACACTTCATAAGGGGATCCCATAGTCTAACCCCCTAATTCACAAACGTCCATCAAGCCTCTATTAGTTAACAAGCCGCTAAAGTTGGTTTGTCCTTATCTGTCACTTTGAAATTTATGTTTGTGAGAAAGGGACAAAACAACTTTTAGTTAACAGAGGCTGTTAAGTTTTATGAATAAGGGGGTAAGAATTTTATAATTTTTCATCCCCAAATCTTTTATTTTCCGATCAATTTTCGAAAGTGAACTCTCAAATGTAAAAGTGTAAAACACTTGAGGGAGTAAATACATTTTTTTATAGCACTTCAGTGGAAAACAAGCGTACGCCTCGACTTATGGTAAGCGGTCACCGTAGCATATGGACACCTGCAACTCCAGGGATGTCACATGCGCGTTGCCGACCCTAATATAATCTATGATGGAAACAGAAGTAGATTATGCAGGTTGTCCTATCCTTATATTATGTATTTTTTTTGTTAAATAATGATATATTAATTACTAAAACATTGAAAAAAGGAGAGCAACATTGAGTTAATAAGGAGGTATGTAATAGGTTAAGATACTATGTGATTTTCAATAATGATATAATAATATGAATACGATATTCAACTCACACAGGAAATGTAAAAAGGAGCAGTCCTAGTAATCACCATAAATAGCTACTTAAGTACCCTTTTTTCAGTCCCTACCTCCATTAATTATAACATAAATTCTCGCAATTACGCATGTAACGGAACGCAAATAAATATCCACGTGTAGGTTTAATAATAACTAGAAGACATGTAATTATAGAATTGTAAACTAATTATACTTCATTTCAAGGATTCAAGGTAGCAACATTTTTTAGATCAGTATTTCTCAGGTCAGACTGATTCTCTTTAATGGTTACAATTAAATGTGGCATTTTCAAGCAAATGATTCTATGTTGACGACGATAAGGGCGACTTTCAAATGCATCAATAAAGAAATAACGCCTTTATGACCCTGCCAATAGGTACCCTTTTACTTGAGTTGGGAATACCGATATTCGATAAATATATGTTTTTTTAGCGTTATCCCAGTACAGTTGCATCCTGAAGGATGTACCTGGAACCGCTACCTAATCCCAAGAATTGGCTAGTTTTTACGGAAGCGACTGCCATCTGACCTTCCAACCCAAGGGGGAAACTAGACCTTATTGGGATTAGGCTTGTCAAGTGAGCGGGCAACTTTATTTTTAGAAGTTCTCAAGCCGCCCGAAGGCCTCTAACTTGGCTTAGCTCTCAGTTAGTAACCACCTGTTGTATTTGAATGACTAGTTAGTCGACTATAAAACGGGTATTATATCACAGATCTCATCAATAGCGTCTTCATAGCTGTTGCATAATAAAAAGTCGATTAGAAATTTCGCACGTTCAATAAACGACCTACTTTACAAGACTCAATACAGTGTTAAATCTGACTAGGAAATAATAGTTACAAAACAGTTATGTAGTAAAAGGACTTATGTTAGCTTCAGTATGTGTATCGTTGATTAGTTAATGTATCCGTACCTAATGCCTACCTAAGAGACCACAGAATAATTAATAGTGAGGGAAGACACAGTGGAGGCGGATCTGCGTTATCGGCATGTCAAAGATTGGCAAGCAGTGGTGCAGGATCGGGATAAGTGGCGTGCTCTCGTTTCGAAGGCCAAGACCCGTTTGGGGTCACTGAGCCAAGATAGTTTAGTTAGTTATGTACTTAGGTGGCGTGCCATGGGAGAGGCCTATGTCCAGCAGTGGACTGACACAGGCTGATGATGATGATGTACTTATTACCATCGGCTAAACTCGGAACACGACAAGATCCGAAGTGCCTGTCAAGTATCGTATTAAGAGGGTGCAGTACGTTTGGTTCTCCATACAAACGTATTTATGGTCTCATCTTAAAACGCCATGCTAGAATAACATGAAACTTTGTATACACAATGGGATCCAGCTTGTCTAGGGCGGAAATTAGTTTCTGTTGCTTGAAATTATAATGGCGAAAAAATACAGCGATTATTAAGGTTTTCATACAAGCCGTAAAAAACTCGAAAAACCGCTGTATTTCTTTTCTTTTTCAATTTCTAGCAACAGAAACTAATTTCCGACCTAGGTATGCCGGATCCCATTGTGTATACAAAGTTTCATGTTATTCTAGCATGGCGTTTTAAAATGAGAGCCTAAATACGTTTGTATGGAGAACCGATCCACACCGATCGTACTGCGCCGTCTTAAATGATTGACAAGTTCATGTCTGTTAATGTGAAACTTTATTATTGTTAGTCAATGTCACATATCAAAATAGTCCTGCGGGCGTATGATGGTTGCCATTTTTAACTGACTTCAAAAAAAGGAGGAGGTTCTCCATTCCTCGGAATATATATTTATTTATTTTTTAATGTACATATGTTCACCGATTACTCGGAGACTAGTGGACCGATTTCAAAAATAATTTGTTTTTGTTTGAAAGAGTATGTTTTCTAGTTGGTCCCATTGTCACCAAGGCTGGATCTGATGACGGGATCTTGGAAAAATCGAAGGAACTCCTTAAATTATATACCAAGAGGATGGGCTAAGTAAGGCAAAATCGAAGGAACTCCTCAAATTATATAGCAAGAGGATGGGGCAAGTGAGGCAAAATCGAAGGAACTCCTCAAATTATATAGCAAGAGGATGGCGTAAGTAAGGCAAAATCGAAGGAACTCCTCAAATTATATAGCAGGAGGATGGGGTCTGGCAAAGTTTGGAGTCGGTGTTTTTTGTAAAAAAATTACTTGTATCACTTCTCATCATGGATCAGACATTCATCACATTCTGACAAGTATAATGCGAGAGTGACGGGCGTCTTATCCTTAATGATAACTGATAAAATGCAACCGACGCCTCCAGGTGACTTTACTTTGCCACCGACGACATGGTATTTCATTTAGCTTTCAGGAGGAACAGTCTTTCATACGGTCTACGTGAAGTTCCGATGTTTTGCAATGGCAAATAGACCGGCGCCGTCGATACGGTTATGCCGCTTTCCCTTTCTGTTCAGCTGGGGCCGTTATAATTCGATTGAACTTGTTACCGCGGCCTTCAGGCTGATATACTTCGATGCGTTTGACATGCTTTATGAACGATGATGAGTACGTCATAGACTATGTGACTTTTAAATACATATATTCTCGTTTGTTTGACTCATGGGCTAAAAGCTCTCCAATTGCTGAGGGATATGCTGGATGTTTCTGTGCGTGATCGCGTCATGAGGCCATCTAAAGTAACCGATATAGCCCTCCGAATTGCTAAACTGAAGTGGCCTGCCACTGGGGCGGTGCACATTGCATGTAAACATATTTGCATGCTGTTTGTAACTGCTGGGAAAGGTGAAACACTTATTTTTAAAAATAAAATAAAATAAATAAATAAGGGTGGACTGATGACCTGGTAAAGGTCGCGGGACTACGCTGGATGCGGGTGGCGCAGGACCGGTCATTGTGGCACTCTTTAGGGGAGGCCTATGTCCAACAGTGGACGTACATCGGCTGATAATATATGATGATAAACAATTATATATCCTGAAGTTTTCATTAAGCCGTTAAATATGGCTAATAAACTAAAAGCAAGTTTTTTCCTAAAATATGACTGCACCATACCGTTCATAATCGTATCTGATTGTACGGAAAGTTATCAAGTTGATGGATGACAGCTGCTGGCGCCATATTTTTTATGACATAGGCCTGATGGTAAGCGATTAGCGCCGCCCATGGACACTCGCAACACCAGAGGGGTTGTAAGTGCGTTGCCGGCCTTTACGAGATGGGAGTACGCTCTTTTCTTGAAGGTCGTGTCGGTCCGGAAATACCGCAGGCGACAGTTCATTCCACAGTTTAGCCGGCGAGGCAGGAAATTTCTTTCATTTAGAACTTAATCGAGCCGGTAACCGTAGTCTGCTGTAACCCGCCCTGAGTGTTCGGTGTTTTTTTTTGTTTATCTGCTAAGACATGATATATATTTTCCTTAAGACCATTATAGAAGGAAAGATTGAAGAAAAGAGGGAAGAGGAATGCCAAGACGAAAAGGCGATTGGTCCGGTCCACCCACAAGGGTAGTCATTTCATATGAAGGACCCGTATATCCGGCTTCTAGATTTAGCCCTTAGACCAGAAGGCTAAAGAGTCTGAACATATCTACTTAAAGAAGAAGAAAAGCATGTATTTGTTAATATACATAAAAAAAACTTATAATATACAACAATGATGAAAGGTATAAGGTATGAATGTGCAGGGATGTAGGAGGAGGGTTTGGCCAAGGGAAAGGTGGATGGATTGCGTGAGAGACGCTATAAAGATGAAGGATGTGATTGACGGGCGATAGAGAGATATGGAAGGAAAAAACATGCTGCGCCGAAAAAAGGGTAATGAAATGGTAATGAAAAGTAACGCGAATGGTAATGAAATGACTTATAATATACACAATAAATATATGGGCGTAGTTGGTATAAAAAAAAATGATATATGCATATCGCCACGAAAAGGCCTCAGCATAATGCCGACTAAAGAGCCAGCGCTGGTCTTCCAGTCTTCTTATGGATGTGTTCCTCCATACAGAAGTTTAATATTATATCAACGATAACAGTGTGTATCGAGAACCGAATACAATCCTACTAATTTCACTATTGTTGCCCAGTTTTCTTCCATACATTTTCCTCATTCAATAATCTAAGTAATGGTTGTTGCGTGTCCTCGTCTGCCTCGAAAGTGCTGACGTATATTTCACGTGTAGAGTCTAGTTCATAAATATATATACAAATTAGAACCTTATCCGATTGAGATAAAGTTGAAAAACGCATTGACATTCGTCTTTAACTGTGAAACTGTAAAAGGTTAGATATAAGCACAAATTGAAATGGTAAATACGTCATTTTGAAACCTAATATCGGGAAACGTGTTGCTGCTTGTTTAGCACGGACTTATTTGCTTAAAAATGTCTATATGTGTATAATGTGTGTCATGTATATAAAGACATAATAAGATAGTTTAACTTTGTTTGCAGTCTCAAGAGTCAAGCACACTCAGATTTGTCAATGTCACTGAAGATTTAAAGGACTCCGACCCATCTTATAGAGTAAGATCCGGCATAAGCAATATTCTCCATTATTTGATATTGATTCGCACATAAGTCACCTAGCTAAAACCTGTGTGGTTTAATATCCAATAGTGCCAAAACAGTGGCACAAGTATTGATTTGTGTTGTATATTCACATGTATTTAATATATACACTGGCTTTAAATTTGACAATCAAGTAACTCGACTTAGCCAAATGTAGTGCCCTTTTCGGTCGATTATAAACTATTATAAGTATTATTGATCCCGAAATTCTTTTATATTGTTAGGAATCGGAGGTTATCCATCATCTGACCGTGATATTAACAATTTTGACCGTCCAGCATCTTGACCTTTGGAAATATGCATTGCAACGTGTGACGTACCGAAATGGTAGCGCTATGCAATCCTCATAGTAGTCTTTGGTGCTATGGGCCAAAAGATAAGCCCATCAAATAATTATTTGCTATCGGCTTAATACTTTTAGTCCGATAGAACCCCAGTTTTATTAAATTTGTGTATAGTGCATCGGCAATTATGTCAAAACGTTTTGCAATATTATATTACGCACATGAAATACTTAGATGTGGGAACGAACACACGGCGGTACCAAAGAACCTACAAAATATTTTGACATTTTGTCCCACGACTTTGTGACATGTAGGCCTATTGAAGACAGGAAGTTATGCTGTATGAAGTGCTCAAAAATATCTGCTTTTGATGTGTATGTATACATGTTTTTGAAGTGCACGGTACAGAGTTGCATGTAATAACTCATCCGTCGGACACAGGGAAAGGAACGCAAGGCTGCACCGAGTGCACCGACGCGCTTGATCGGTCACTCTTCAGTTTCATGCGAGCCTGGTACCATGACGATACATGCAATTTAATAAAACAACGACGGTGTTAAACTAGGTTGTCTAGCAGACACCGTAGCCTATGGATGGATGCTAGCGTGTGCGTTGGCTTGAGAATTCGTTGCATCGAATGGTTGTTTGATTGATACGTTGGTTATATAGGTGTAAAGTTGTAAACCAAGACACAATAAGTTGTCTGTTATTAATAAATCATTTTTCTATTCCAGCATTATAATCTGTCAATTAAAAAACTGACAGCAGTATTAAAACAATAAACTTTTTATACAATTTCAAGTCTATACCATAAACAAGTTGTTATATTCATATAAATGGTGGGAGTATCAAAATGGATTTGTATACATTACTCAGAGTAACCAGAGTAGACGTCAAATAATAATACCGCTAAGAGCGAGAAAGATCATATACTAAACAGAGAGGGATATATCATTTGTTGTCCTTGTCATATTTCCGCTTTTCTTTATTTGCCTCAATGTCATCTAAACGTCAAGTCAAATAGTTTGAGGCAAATAAACCATTACCCGGCCAAATTAAAGAGTTTGTTTATTGTAAGCCGCCAGACGTTTAATACTAGTTCTCAATCTAGCTGCATAAGAGCTTTTCTGTCCCCCTTGGTGAAACTCGTATAGGATCTCCATAGAAATCCTTACTCTAAGATACAACTGTTAATTTTTTTTAAAGAGGCACACGTCAATCCCCGTATTCTGCCAGCACATCGTTTTTTTATTTAAATCAAATTATTTTGCTATCGAAGTAAAATATTGTATGCAATGTTAGAAAATTAGGTCTTAAAATTCGAGAGGCGCTGTAACAAAACGAGCGCATCGAGCGACCCTTATTATATAACTGTTGCATAAAATACTATTTTATGTCGCTGTTATAGCTGAACTTTCAATCTAGAAGATTCTATCCCCGGCCTATTCTGTACTTCGGGTCGTAACAACGGGTTTTAAAACTTATGTACAGTCAACCGTTTCGATTTCTGGGCCACTTCGTACCTTGTCATAGTGACAATGATATTATATCTCTAGCAGCTTTAATATCAATTCTCACTGTGACAGGGTACGAAGAGTTCCAGAAATCAAATTGCTTGATCGTACCTTTTTTATGATATAGGAGGCAAACGAGCTAGTGAATCGCCCGATGGTAAGCGATCAGCGCCGCCCATGGACACTCGCAATACCAGAGGGGTTGTAAGTGCGTTGCCAGCCTTTAAGATGGGAGTACGCTCTTTTCTTGAAGGTTTGAAGGTGGTATCGGTCCGGAAATACGCGACATTTCATTCCACAGTTTAGCTGTGCGAGGCAGGAAATTTCTGGAGAAACGCACAGTTGAGGACTGCCAACCATCTAAGTAAGGATGGAAATGTTGTCGCGTTGGGCGATGACGGAAAGAAGCGGCAGGGATTAATCAACCTAACTACCAACCTACGAGTTATCATTTGTTAAATTAATTTTAACAGGTTTTCGTTAAAGGTAAACCAATCCACAAGATCAAAACGAAGCTCTACTACTTATAGTACTTATTAACTTATTATCGTACCTCATTCGGTACAAGGCATCAGAAAGCCGCCTTGGTAGTTTACCTAGTGGAAAAATTATTCATTCATATTTTTTGCTGCTAAAGATAATTTGAAAGGTCGTTAAGAAACCTTGATTCTACAATCAATGCACACCTTACCGACTAGCTACGTCAATGGCTTGACGTCACAACAGACGTCATATACGTGTTAGCTGGAAATAAGATTTAATATTAGCATGCGTCAATAACTTGTCTATATCTAGCAAGATAAACTGAAGGGAGTTTCCCATAAAGACCAGAACACTGTGGGTGGTAAAACCATCGGGTTTTACAATGATTCCGGCTATGGCGCCATAAGTAGTATAAGCATATACTATCTCCTTGGTTCATGCGCTCTCTGTAACATTATCGTGTAGCTGATTGTGTGCGTGCGAGATGCATGGATAATTTGATAATCAGATTAGATCGAAATTGACATAGTAACTACGTAGAGAATTGCATCATTCATCTCTGTTATTTGGTGTTTTTAAAACGTCTAAACCAGAGTATCTGTTTAATAAGTTTAAATTTCGCGATAGCAGGTCAAGCTTGTATGGAATCAGATCGGTTTGCGAAGATCTGTTACTACCTCGTTGTCACTTTTCCGTTTTCAAAGGTAGCTTTAAATACTCAGCAGCAAAATGCTGGAATAACATACCGCCACCTATCAAAAACTTAAATACAATTGGTACTTTTAAATTGAAACTCAAACAACAACTTCTAGAATTTCAAAGCACGCTACCTCCTGGTACTAGAGTAAAACCGTCATATCTATAGTGGTCGAAATCGTAATATGCGCCGTTCAACTTTAAATTATTACATTCATGTTATTTATTTCCTCAATATGTACTTTATTACCCAACGTATTTATTTAGCCTACACATCAAACCTATCTTCACATATGTCATAGTATCATACAGTATAATTTTATATATAATACGTCCATGAATATAAAAATATATATTCATACCTATATTATTTTCTACACAAACTATAATAGTCTTAGTGATACAGTTTCCGACAAGCAGCAAGCAAATCTGTATTGTACGAAGGGTCGGCCTGAAAACCAGCGTTGTAGTAGATAAGCCTGCTGCAACACATGCCGAGGTTCGCTCCTTTTTAACATCATAATTGTTGATGTAATCATATAAATTTGTGCCTATTTAAGTTTTATTTTAAGGCTTGCAATGTTCTGTAGCATTGTCTGTAATCATTTTTCAATGTGGTTTTAAATAAAAAAATTCTATGTCTATGTCTATGTCTAACTGAATTTAAAGAATTCGCTAATTAAATGGTGTATTCAAAGTATTTATTTGATTAATACAACAAACTTAATTAAACATTCATACCTAGTATAAGATAGGAAATTTTAATACTAATTAAATGTGCTAAATAAACAATAGGCAAGTTAGAAACATCTTCCAGGACATGCAATTAATAACATCAAACCCCAAGTTTTTAGTAAATTGCAGTAGAAGTATTAAATATCTATTTCGCTTCAAAAACAATATTATAAATCGAATTAGAAACTTAATTGGTTCCTAGATAAAACCGCAGACAATGTATAATGGAATAATACTGAATGTTAAACAAATAATTCAACGAACTGGCTGATTGAAAATCCCAGGCTTCAGCGAAATAAGTAGCCATTAACTTCCATTCAATTACGTAAAGATGTGATCAAAGATGAACAACCCTGGTAATCCCAAGACGCGTATGATGGTTGCCGTTTTATCACTTATCGTCGTGGATAAGACGTTTGTCACGTTCTGACAAGTATGCGAGTGCGAGAGTGACTTATCTTATCCACGACGATAAGTGATAAAATGGCAACCATCACACGCCCGCAGTACTTCGCAAACAACAGCAAGACAAAATTTATATTTTAGGAAGATAAATCTGTTCGGTAGTTCTTGCGCGAAGAGTACAGACATGCATAAAAAAATCTGGCCTCTTATTCACAAACTGACTCGACCGCACCTGTCACTTCACACCTCACCCGTTATTATATGGGAACTGTCAAATCACATTTTGAGGACGAATCGGGTTGTGAATAACCCTCTTGATATCAATACATTATTTTGGTACACCCAGAAGCTTTTATTTGGGATCTCCCTTGATATCCCTGTCAAACTGTATAGCAATTCAAAACGGGTCCCGAAGAGTGCGACCGTACCATCTAGTTCCTCTGACGATGGAGCCAGAAACAAGTCTTCAATACAAATATAAGTAAGTCGGACGCATAAAAAAAAAACAGAATAAATATATATTGTTAAGTAGAAGCCCAGTGTACCGACAGCGCAAGGCTGTGAACCCCACCTTTAGCCTTCGAGCAGCGATTATGAGATCCGCGCGCAAGTGTCTTGTTTTAAGGTTCTAGCTAAGGTCGCTGGCAGTTTGAATCGCTGATGTATATACAAACGTCAATGTAAACTTACGACGCAACCACAAATAATGTACAGTCACGGAAAAGGTTCGTCAAGTTTCAACTCTATTTTAAAGCCGTTAAGGACGAAAAGTGACGATCCTTTTCGTTTCGCTACTACGAGTATAATCGTACCTATACCGCATCGGTTAAAAGTATTGAACACCTCTTATTTTCCTTTCTGACTTAAAAATAACTATTAATTTTTATTTATACACAATGGTACACCAATATTAGTACTAACCTAGGGCATATATGTAGTCAAATACTTGCGATCTGAGGCATTCTTTATTTATTACCTACCGCCCAAGTACACAATTTTATGTCTCTCCCTGGCCAGGAAGTGGGATTTTCCGCCCGCGTAGCGTATGACGTAAAAAATAAAAAAAACATCTAAAAAGCTTCATTAAATATCAGTTCGAAGTAGCTATCAATATGACAAAACAGAAGGCTAAAAACGGGTTTTTGATAAAAGGGAGAATTGCATTTTTTTCGTCCAATTATCCTTAACGTCAATTAAAGTAGCTAGTGTTTTGGAAATATACATATATAGAATTGTTCAAATGAAAGATATTATAAACGCATGAGTACTCAATACCTTTGGCCAAGAGTGTATTCGTATTATACATTATACAAACACATACTGCGATATGAATATGAAATATGAGTGCGCACTGTGCACAGATAAGTAATACGAGTGTCCTGTATGGTGGTATGGTGTACATCTGTGTAATGTTCTGAGAATTACGTGAATTATAACTTGTTATCATAGATTTAACTTAATTATTAAGTCTGTAGAGGGTTATAAGGTGGGTTTCGTAAATAGCTTGAATCAAGTTTTTTTTTTTTATATATACTGACCAGCGATTGGCCTGGCAAATAAGCATGCCTTTAGTTTATATACAACTAGTTGTCCCGGCGATCTTCGTTTTGGCCCCGACCCGTTCTGTACGAAATGTCATGAGAATTTTGTTTTCGTATATTTTACCGATATTTCAATAGGTATTCTGCTATTCGGAGCGAAGACAGTCCAAAAAAATAAGGAACATAAAAATCGGCCCAGCCGTTCTCGAGTCATAAATGGTGTAAAGGCCGTGCCACACCGAATGCGTGCGCGTGTGCGTGGCATGCGCGTTGTATCGTATGAAATGTCATAGTAGGTGATACACCGCTTGCGTGGCGTGCACGTGCGCGTGACATGCAAGCGGTGTGTCATCCACTATGACATTTCATACGATACAACGCGCACGCCACGCACACGCGCACGCGCACGTGTTGCTCACGCATTCGGTGTGTCTCGGCTTTAACTAACACGACTTTATTTTATAAATACAGAGCTACAAATACTCTGTGGGTATTAGCTTAACACAGCATACTATCAGGTCTTATGTCAATTTTCGCACAACCTCTTCACACACACTATGCAAACTTAAAACAATATGTTATAAAAACATAATCAACTGATGATTTCACACAAGATCATGACCTACATTAACCAGTACCATCCAAAATGTATGTATATGTATGATACTAGTATTGACTTGTTACTTTTTGAGTCTGGAACATGTTGTATGTGACATAACGCTTGCCACATGAAGGTTACGTGGTTAAAGCGAATTTGGCACGTACAACCTTAATTAATATTTTAATATGACTGTAGATCATCATAGTATATAATATTTTGTTACCAAGCGGCAATTGGATAACGTGAACAGGGCCTATTAGTAAATGAACCCAGAATGAGGTGTAAATTAAATAAACTACCGATTTTTTGGGGCTAAAAATGTAGGTCACAGGAATTTATTGCGAAAACGAGAAAATTAATACAGCTGTATAGAGAGTGAGGGATCTATCTATACTTGTCTCTGGCTGCCAACACAACTTCAATCGTCAAATCGATACACCTCTGACTCCTCCAGAGTCAGAGTAAGATATAATATATATTTTCTGGACAATCGTACAAAAATCGACCTAGTCCCAAACTAAAGTAAAACTTGTAATATGCATACTTTTGTCTAAAATCCATTTCAATTTATGGAAACGCTGAGTTTCATAGTTCCTTCCCGTGCGTGAAGACAAAAATAAATAGGGACTGGGGTGCTACCGCGAACTTCTAAAATCGTACTTCGTATCGTACCGTCCCTTTCCGTCATATAGAGTATAACACGAGAGTGAAAGGGACGGCACGAGACGAAGTTCAATTTTCGAAGTTCGCGGTAGCACAGCTGGTTTACATGGATCAAGAAATCGCCTTTTGTAAAGCTGCCACGTTACTTGCGCAGTGACATATTTGGCGCAGACGACGCGGGAACGCGTATTGTATAACATAATGCTACACTTTACTTCCTAGTGCATTATTGCTGTACTTTTTAAACACCTATCGTCTCACGGCTCAGTTCTCATCTTTATAAGTTTACTAGATGAAAGCCCGGCTTCGCTCGGGTGAAATAAATAAGAAAGAAATAAAGAACACATTTATTCGTGACTGTAATGCAAACGACGAAAGAAATAGTGTACAAAAATTTATAAAATAAAAACATAACAACAACGGATTATGATGAAACTTCGTATACAAATATAGTTTGTAGTGTGGATAAACATATGAAATAGGGAGTAAAAGATTACACTGACGAAGTCACGGGCAAAGTATCTTTATAAGTTAATCCTAAGTATTTTTATAAGGCTAGTATTTAAAGGCACATAAAAAATTTGACACCGTAATCAGTACTGATTTGTATAGCTAAAATACTAATCGTTCATTAAAATTCGGTTCAGATGTGCAATTGTTAAATGATGATGTGCCAGTCAGAATTTTTGGTGCGAAGTCAGAGCTGGTACCGCGAACGAACACGTATGAAGTTCGTGTATCTCCCTCTGTCGCACTTGAAAATTCGAGCGACACTGAGGGAAATAAATACACGATGTTCGTTCGTTTTCGTTTCGCGGTAACAGGAAGTCTACTACGAATTTCGAAATCCGAAGTTCGTATGGTGCCGTCCCTTTCACTCATATGATATATGACAGGAGAGTGAAAGAGACGGCACCATACGAAGTTCGAATTTCGGAGTAGACCCCCAGCTCTCTATTCTCCGCCAAATTCTATTCAGTGGGACCCTTTACACTGAAGATTATGTGTCAATATTATCGCGGTTTTCAAAATTGTAGGGATGTTGCTTCAATATTCATCAATATTCACATGATACGGATTGTTATATGAGTATTTCGCGTGATAATAATAACAGTTGGTAATATTTTCTTCAATTAATGGAACTTATTTAGCAACTTGTTCCGTTAATTTCGCCAAAGGTATTTTGCATTCCGATACGCGCACCATCCAGGAATAGGAGCCGTACGCGCACCAACCAGAAGGCCTACCGCGATCTGAAAACGAAGTACTTCCCTCTCCGCGCTCGAATATGCAAGTGCGACAGAGAGGCATGTATTTCGTTTTCGGTTCCCAGTAGCACTTCAGTCCGAGCGCGGCGGTCGGTCGAAGAAAGTCAAAGAACATTCCGTGTGTCGTCTGTCACACATATAATTTTTTAACTGAACTTGAAATTAGGTGATAATGTTTAGTATGACGTATATTTTACCAAAAATACCAATATATATTGATAAATCACATTTGTTTTTTTAGTTGTATGGAACCCTCGGTGTCCGACGCACTTGGCCGGTTTTTCTCACATTTTGAATTTTATTTCTCATATAATAAAATACCCTATTCGTTTCAAAGTGGACGCCTGAGGACCTAACGCGAACCAAAAACTAATTATCTCCCTCTCTATCGTTCGAATATGTATGTGCGATGGAGAGGCAGCTACTTCATTTTCGGTTCGCGATAGCGCCTCTAACGTCCGAGCGCGGCGAACGGCATGAGCAGTACTACTAAGTTATGAGATAGAGCGAGATAGGGATAGAATTTTGCTAGACGTTTAAAGGCTATAAGTCACCTAGTAGTTTGTCACAACAAAATAGAGATGCAGCTTTAAGATGGCGGACAGACTCAGCAAACATTCTAGTGGTGTCCTTTACACGATTAATATTATCACAATACTGGGGAGTCAATATTATCACAGTTTTCAAATTTGTATAGTTTCTGCTTCAATATTTACGTGACACGTATCGTGATATGAACGTATCACGTGATACTAATAACCATGTAACAGGCCCCATACATTCGCTTTGATGGCGGTTATTGTGACAATCGATAGGTGTCTAGAACGCTTGAAAACCACAAAAACAAAACGCTGCAGACGCGGCTAGCCGAATCCACACAATGGGCGATGATGGCCCATCACCCAGAACGCAGCCCAGCAACCTGGCCAACATACCGGACGCAAAAATAGTTCACGATTTTCGAACGTAGCCGACACTGTCAACCAACAAATTTAATATAGCAATATAGTCTGTGGGCAATATGGCCGACGTTTTGTCATCAAATTAACACTTTTAAATGCAAAATACGCGACAATCCGAATTTTGCGGATACATATGTTCAACTCAAAAATCGTTATTTTTATACGTTCTTCAATTTGAGACAGGTCTCGTTCGGGTCTACCGTACCCCTGCACGAAATTATTAATATAGATATAACTCGTTACTTATTGCTATTAACCAATATTACGTGGCTATTCTTTACCGGGTACGAGTATAATAGTATATTGTGTCTCAATGGAGCAAAATTAAATATTTATAGAAAGGTATAATGAACCCTGAGTGAAACAAAAGATCCTACAATATAATCCTGATCCTAAAGTAGAATTTTGAGCAAAACGAGAGATTCAAGTGTTTACGCCCAAGACGGAAATAATTTTGCCACCGAGTGGACGTATTGCTCTTCACATCTGCTATTCAGCAGAGAGTAATTGTTGCCCTCAAATGAAGGACGAAAAGTACAATTCTGATCCTTTGCCACCATTGTTGTATAAAAAGTTATGTAAGTACGTATGAATGGGACCTAATGCACCCCCGACTCGAGAGACATTTATAACGGGTGGCAAGGACGGAAGCACTTCGCTCGGAGGCCAATAACCAAATGTAGACTTAAGGCTGAATTACGCTAACATTAAAAATTAAATGTAAACAGGAAGGTTTTGAACAAACTCGTAACGTTTTACATAACCTGCTCAAATTTTACAAAAACAACAAAAACAGACAAAACTATTGAATAACTCTATGATTTGTTGTTATTATATTTAATTACATATACTAACAACACAAATTGCTTTGAAATTTGATAGGGAGATGTAGAGGAATATAAAATATAACTAAACATAGGTACTTTAAAATCATAACCCTTCCTTTTGGCTTTGCCTAAATTTGATCCTTTTAACAAAAATGTACTTTTCAATGTGTCCGTGAATATACAATAGATAGTTGTACAAAAGGTAGGTAAAGTCGAGGGGAATGGGGCAGAGGAAGAAATAACCTCAAGAGTTGGACGGGAGCTGACGCTGCAATGCTGGGCAGAAAGGCTGCAAATACAGAAGATTTCCGGACAGTGGTAGCCAACGTCCGTAGAGGATATAGCACCTAAAGAAGAAGAGAAGATAATCGTATATTTCTTCTTCTTCTCTTTTTTTATGGCGTTCTGGCCAACAGGGTTGGCACAAATTTGCCAATATCAAGTTGATAAGACTGCTCTGCTCGAGCAGAATCGTATATTGAATAAAGGCAAAATCTAATCTAATATCATTAAACGGGAAATTCATGTATACATATATTTTTAAATGTCGGGGTTCTCGGAAACGGCACTAACGATTTCGATTAAATTTACAATTCAGGTGGTTTATGGGGGCGAAAAATCTATCTAGTTAACTGCTAGGTATCTTCGGGATAACTCGTATTCTCCGAGAAAACATAAATCGCCCAGCTAATCGACTCGTCTTCACCTATCACCTCACACCCCACCCGTTTTTATATGGAAACTGTCATACGCCAATTGACAACATTCCATTTTTTTAGCAGGCTTTTTTCAGATGAAATCAAATTAGAGGAAAAAAAGTTAATTATAACCACATTTTTAAATTCTCGAAAATACCCCAATTTCATATACATAAATCAATTTCAAAAGTTCCTCGTTCTAAAAGAGAGTAAGTGACAAGTAAGGCGTCACAACGTAACAAATCATACAGAAGCACTGTTACTAAGACAGATTTACTAAAGAGAGTGAACTGCTGTTCTTTTTGTGAGCTGTGACTGTCACAATTTCATACTAGTGACGTCATTACTACGATGTAGGCTTTCTTCACATTTTCGTGAATATTTAGAAACCTAATAGCTATAAAAATATAAAAATAAATACTTTGGGGTTTCTTGTTAACAAATTAACGAAATAAGTTAAGATTTCATACTACTTAAAAATTTGAAATGTTGTCAATTGTAAAATTTTGACAGTTTCCATATAAAAACAGGTGAGGTGTGATTTGGTAGGTGAGGTGTGAGGTGGCAGGTGAAGACGAGTCGAATTGTGAATAACACCCCAGGTACCACGCTGTTCTAATTGTTATTTCCTATAATTAAGTAGATTTGATAAACGGGTATGAATAAGGGCGTTAACTATTCAATGCAAATATTGCAAGATCGAATTAAAATGCTTCGATATTAAAGAAGCATGCGTCGATGAGTTTATTGCTTATACAAACAAAGTATGTTCACGTACTGGCTATAGGGTTGTCTCAGTGGGTACTGTTCTTAAAATAAACAAATGAATACTAGAATTACTGTTCAATACTGGGTATTTACCATGTATGTTAATATTGTTGAGTTTCCGATACTTCGGCGCTGTTGCAAACTGAATCCAAATATCGGAAACTCAACCATATTAACATACATGGTAAATACCCCGTTTTGAACAGTAATTCTAGTGTTAGTGACCATGTTAGCTTGAAATCGTAAATAAATGAATATTAGGGATTTTTATGTACGCAAATCGAATTAGTCCCATAGTAATCTCAATAAGGCTTGTGTTATGGGTACTAGAAGACGATATATTTAATAGATATATACTTAAATACATAGAAAACGGCCAAGTCTCAGGTACAAATGTTTTTGCTCAACACAGAAACACCCCTTACCGGGATTCGAACCTGGGACCTCTAGCTTCGTAGGTAGTGTCACTACCAACTAGGCTAAACAGGCCGACACTATTCTTCATCATATCATCCACCACCAATACCACCATCACCATGTCAGCTGAAGGACGTCCACTGCTTGATATAGGCCTCCCCCAATTTTATGGGGGGTAAATGCCATAATCGCCACGTTTGGCATGCGGGTTGGCGATCTCAGTCCCAACTCAGGATTATTCCTGAGTTGGGTCTTCATGTTAATTACACAAATAATGCCCTGACCCGGATTCGAACGCGGGACCTCCGTCACCAGGGTCACTACCAACTAAATCCAAAGTGCTATCAAAAACCATTTTGCAAGTGGCAACCCTAAGCCAGACAAAGAAATCGCAAGCGCAGCTAAACAACGGACGTGCGCGAGTCCGCTGTTGTGACTAACATCAACTGTTTACTGTGACTAATTAGTCATTACTTTTGTTTACTTTATACGTGGAGTAGACTTGACAAATGACTTGGAATCTGGAGGTTAGGGGGAGTGGGTGGGCACACCATTGGGTCTTTACCCGACTGCGCCAGAAGGGGGGTTATGTTTTTCGAGATGTATGTATGTATAATTGTTTGGCCTGCTCTGCGGCCTGAACGGCTCGATGGATTTTAGCTTGAGAGGTGTCATCAGATTCCTATTTACTGTGAGAGTGACACTGGGTATATCAAAATAAAATAAAATAAACAATACAGGGTGATTTCGGGGTCGTGGATCACGAATAAGTTTTACGGCTTGGTATCTGTTAGCCATTTCAAAAAAAATTTAGTGACACGAAACAAACGTATTTCTTTTTTAATTTATTTTGATGACATAAATACAATATCTCAAAAAATCATGGTTACCCTTCTCTCTTTGACGGATAGTATGGAGAGTTGACAGTGGGATAGGGTGACCAAGTTGTATGAAAAAGTATTATTTTCCATAAAAATTTGAAGACAAAGAGTATTATTTGAATTATAAACCGTCATACCAACTGTGATGTTGTCTACTTTGAATTCTTAACCATGTACAATTACTTCGGATCACGACCCCAAAATCACCCTGTATAGCGGGTTTTTGGCGCCATATTCAAATGTTTGGCATGCTCTGCAGCCTGAACGGCTCGATGGATTTTAGCTTCAAAGGTGTCGTTAGATTCGTATTAATTGTGTGTGTGTAAATGATGGTAGTTTACCTGTCAGCCAAAAGGACGTCCACTGCTGGACATAGGCCTCCCCCAAATTCAAAGGGGGTATATGCCATAATGGTGGTGGATGGTAGTTTATTGGTATGGAACTCCAAAAGCAGTCGGGTTTCTTTAAAATTCTTTTAATTCTATTTAAACATGGAAAAAGGAGGATTCCACCCAAAACCCAAATACCAACCAACTCGTTGCACTAAAATTAAAATCCACATTTACTTATCCGGTATTTTATCATAGCAGCTTTCTTGTCGGCGGGTTCTGACATAACACCGGGCAGCGGGTCAGTGTGCCGCGGTTGCGCAAGCGACCTTTGCCGAACGGCGGCCGGCTCTTGTACTACCACTTAATAAAGAAGTGTGCCTAGGTGCCTAGCTATTATATACCCGCGGGCCCTAATAACTAGAAAGATTTTAAAAACGTATATCGACGACACTACGAGTAAAATATATATATATATATATTAGGGGACATTTTTACACAAATCGAACTAGTCCCCACAGTAAGCTCAACAAGGCTTGTGTTATGGGTACTAGACGACGATATATTTAATAGTTATATACTTAAATACATAGAAAACATCCAAGTCTCAGGAACAAATGTCTCTGCTCACCACAGAAACAAATGCCCTTACCGGGAATCGAACCCGGGACCTCTAGCTTCGGAGGCAATGGCACTACCAACTAGGCTAAACAGGCCGACATAGTAAATAATGTTATATCAACATGGGTCCAATTATCTGCTTTAACTAAACTACTACTTCAGTACAAAATATATCAATTTAATTGGCCGCTACTTTGTGAACAAATCTTCACAGGTAAAATACTTTGGAGACGTTTTTGCATTTGTAGTTGTGACCTCTGTAGCCGTGTGTCGTGTGTCTGTGCACGTCAACGTATACGTGTGTCCCTGTTAAGAGGGCGCAGTACGATCGGTGTGGATCGGTTCTCCATACAAACGTATTTATGCTCTGATTTTAAAACGCCATGCTAGAATAACATGAAAATTTGTATACACAATGGGATCCGGCATATCTAGGTCGGATCATAGTTTCTGTTGCTAGAAATTGTAAAAGAAAAAAAATACAGCGGCTTTTTGAGTTGTTTACGGCTTGTATGAAAACCTTAATAATCGCTGTATTTTTTCTCCATTATAATTTCAAGCAACAGAAACTATGATCCGACCTAGATATGCCGGATCCCATTGTGCATACAAAGTTTCATGTTATTCTAGCCTGGCGTTTTAAAATGAGAGCATAAATACGTTTGTATGGAGAACCGAACGTACTGCGCAGTCTTAATATACAATCACTACTACAGATGCAAAAACGTCTCGAAATTAATTTACCTGGCCTGCTACCGCGAACTTCGAAAATCGAACTTCGTGTCGTGCCGTCCCTTTCACTCTCGTGTTATACTCTATATGACGGAAAGGGACGGTACGATACGAAGTTCGATTTTCGAAGTTCGCGGTAGCAGGCCTGTACGTGACTTGCACATGTGTTCGAGACAAGAAGTGTTATGTCAAAAAAGTAGGAGGTGGCTACGTCACGCCATTAGGGTGTGTTAGACTTGATATGTTTTAAATAATTAAAATCTCTTAAATTATGCGTTTCTGGACTACTTGTTATACCACATTATATACTCTTATTAGGCTCTAGAATTGTTGGTTCAAATCTTTCGGGAATAAGGTGTGTACTTCTCCAGTTGGGCTTTTTACTCTGGATAGGTTTGCGCTTGACCACAAATCATCAGCGATGTTGTGGTCTAGGATGGAGCGCGCTTGCCTGGTAAAAACCGGTTCACTCTCGTCTTGAAGACCGTAAGGCTCCAACTGTGCTCAGGAGCTCCATGAGCTCATACCGCCTTCCCCCTTCTTCCATCGGTCATCCAGACGTACGGCTGGCTACCATCCTTACCTGGTCGAAATTCCTCTAATTCGAACCAAGCGCTTTGCATCTTCTTTTATAATGCGCACTTCTAAGGTTTGGAATTCTCTGCCGGCTTCTGTATTTCCGAGTTCATATAACCTGGACCTTTTTAAGGCACGAGTGAATAGGCATCTTCTGGGTGAGCTCGCTTCATCGTCTGCCTCATCTTTGCCCCCTGGCTAGATGCTGGCCAAGAGCAATCCGATTTATAATAAAAAATAATAATAATATGCGTTTCTGGACTACTTGTTATACCACATTATAGACTCTAATTAGGCCTTAGAATCGTTGGTTTAAATCTTTTGGGTTATTAGGGCCCACGGTGTATGATCGCTTTTATATCGAATATATAGCATTCTTCCGTCTTGCAATTACATACAATGGTAAAAGGCGGTAAAGGGTCATACTGGGAATTTCCTTGCGTGATCGCATAAGAAAAGAGGCTGTCCGCAATAGAACCTAAGTAATCTTTATCATCATCATCATCATGTCAGCCGAAGGACGTCCACTGCAAGTAATCTATAAATGAGCAAAGTCCGACACGCATTTGGTCAGGTTTTTTCATCTTTATGTATTAAACAATCGTTGAAAAGTTAAATACCCTGAATAAGTTTAAGTTCGAGGTTTCCGACTATTTTTGTAAGTGCGATCTGTTTATTGGTAACGCATTTCTTCTATCGTTGTTGAATACCGTATTATACTAAATTTCAAGTTTTTTTTTGTATACTACGATGGCATTCCGCTGTGCCCTATATCTCTCTACTAGGTATGCAGTGCAGTTTGCTGTGGGTATGCAGTGGTTGGAAATGTTGAGCTGAGCGCGTCTACCCGGTCTCAAACTCCCTGACAGCTACTCGCTTACAGCATTTCATTACAGCATTCAAATATACGGAAATTCAGTTTTTCGGTGATTATTCCTCCGTGGTATGTCCGAAGCTCATTTTTTTAAAAATCTAAACTATCGTCATGATGTCACCTATCGACATGCAAAATGTATGCGTGATCGGTTCAAGCGTCTAGGAAAAGTACGAACTCAACCGAACATGTCTGTCGCCCAAGAATGCGCTTCGCCCGAGTGCTAGTTATTTGACGCACGCACACGATTTTGTCCAAACATTTGGTCACACGTCAAACGAAGTGGGCCGAACACTCGTCCTAGTTTTATGACGGACGACCTTCGTTATCGAATTATGTGATGGATTTGACTGTGGCGTGACGCCGTAACTGGGGCAGGTTATAAATATTGTAACGCATGAGGGGTTAAATTTCAATTGGCAACGGCCTCTATGAATCCTGTGTTAATTTTAATTGAGGCGACCGGAAATTAACAGATATTTCTACAATATAAAAGACCGTTTTACCAACCCTGCTCATGCTATTTATTAATACCGTAAAATGGGGTGAGTAGGGTCAAAACTGAAATTCAAACCTCGATAACATTTTATTTTTACATATGAAAACTGAATGGTGTATATAATAAGTGTTCCGGACGTTTGTATTTTAGTTTTTATTTTATTTTGGGTAGTTCCATTTCATAACTTTGAAGATAAAGAGGAAAACCCACCTCACCCCGTAGTGCCTCGTATTTGGGGTGAGAGGGGTTTTCATACAAAGGTGATTCTGGTTTCATACAAAGGTCATCTGAGGCTCTCTACAGCCCTGGGGTCTTGGCCCAATTAAGTATCTCCTTCCAAACTGGTATGATCTAGGCCACTTCTCTCCAGTGACTAATCCCGAACGCTTTGAGGTCTTTCAGAACCCATTCATCGAAGCTTAGGCCTGCCGCGGTTACGGCGCCCATCCGGTATGCCGTCAAGTAGTTTTAGCTCTGTGTTCCTCTGTGCTACGTGTCCTGTCCAGTGCAGGCGGCCCAGTTTTATTATTCTGATCAGTGATCACATTCGGCTCCCCAGGGAAGACAGTTAGGTCAGTGTGTAGTGGCTTTAATCGTCGCGCTATCTTTTGTTTGGACGTGTCTAAGTCGTCTGATATATTATGTATGTAAGTGTCGGAAAGGCCGTGAGGCAACGGCCGACGCTTGCGCATGCCGTGAGCGCTCAAGGCGAGAGAAACGCCGGATGGGGTAGTCATGGGCAGCTGAACTCGCTCCTAGATCGACACACGGTATGCGTGTTCAGTGAGGACGGAAAGTATAGGTATAGTGAAAAATTTCATAGAAATTTAAAAACTTAACAAATCTTTATCCATTTATATCACCAGAGTGGATGGAAAAGTTGGAAAGGGAAGCCCTCGGCGAACGTACTCCAACCAAATCGGAGACATTCTGCAGAAAGGCCAGGCCAAGAGTAGCCTAACTCATCATGAAGAATGTTATGAGAGCTCATGAACGAAAGTTGTACGTCAGGATCGTAGTAAATGGAAATCCGTGATCTCTGCCTATCCCTCAAGAAAACATGCGTGATTATATGTAATGTATGTATTTTCATCACCATCAATTTTCAATTGTCGCATACGGTACGGTGTCCAGGTTTTCCTGAGGGAACAGTATGGGATTCTTCACGGTCACGGTGACAGGAGCAACTGGCTAGTGAGTATGATGTTAGCCATTTTATCAAAAATCGTCGTGGTTAAAATATTCGTGACGTTCTGAGTATGCGAGTGTGTGAGTGACGGGTGTCTTACCAGGACGATAAGTAATAAAATGGCAACAACATGATACGCTTGCAGGTGGCTGATACGAAGTACAGTACAGCCTATCTTTGCAGAAAATGAGCGAGCGTACTCCCTACAGTTTAGCACTCCTCCAAAAAGATTATACAATACGTATACAACCATGTACTATCCATGGATGTAGGTGGTCAGGCCTTCAATTCCTCGCCCTTGGCATCGACTTTATTTCGCGTACGTTCTTCGCAGGCCCTTTTATCATCACTGATTTTATTTTATATCATTTTAACAAATGGCAAACATATTAAATATAATGAAACGGGTCACTCACGTCTTAAAGCCAACCGAGCGGACAGGGCACGGGCGCGCAGTGCTAAGAAAACCGCCGCCGCGATAGGTGCTCATGATTAAGGACCGCGAACCGGTCTGAAACATGTCGAGCGATATTCGACCTTTAAGACGTGAGTGACCCGTTTCATTATATTGAATATGTTTCAAACTCACGGAAGTTTTCTATATAAAATGGCAAACATGACGAAATTGTTTTATACACTATTTAATAGTTAAATTGCAGCATAGCACGTCATAAAACGCAAGAAGACGGTCATTAAATTTGCGTCACTGCAAGTGGTTCGTCAGTTCACAGATCATTGACCCATTTTTTGTGACTACGAGAAAATTGGCCGAGTCATGATGACGTGGCAGACAGGCCAGTTTTAGCAGGTCGTTTGAAGATTAAGAAAACTAAGTTATTTATACAGAGCGTTGCCTGTAATAGGAGCAATAAATTAAACGGTACACTATTGAGCTCTCCAGCAATTATTTCCAAATGGTTTTAAATGAAAAAAAAAAGTTTTTGTCTTGAATTTTTTTTTTCGCAAATGTAGCTTAACTATTTATTCAAAAAACACTAAAAATATATATAAAAAAAAACCCCAAAAATTACTTTTAAACCAAAAATGCGACAACGATTATGAGTCATAACTTAAAGCAACCTCAAAATCAGCATTGACTGCCGCGCTATAATCTCTGGGTGCCAAGATCCATTACTTGAAGGTCATAACTTTACATACAAATTTCATCCAATTGAAAAAAGATATTTTTTTTTGATACAAGAGGCTACTGCAGATGCTCTAAGGAAGCGTCCTTTAAATTAATTGCTCCTATTACAGGAAACACCCTGTATATTGCGGTTGTGGCAATCAAGCATACAGCTAGGTAAGCCGATAAGTTAGAAACTTGCAACTCGGAAAGAGTGCGTGGTGTAGGCACTTTCATGTCGAAAATGGAAGACAGCGACAGTGAATTGTCATACGATAAAGAAATAAATGTAAAAGGAACTATTGGAATGAGGAAAAAGATAGCTGAAGGAAAGTACAAAATTACGGAAAAGTGTCGCACCCAACACGAAAACCTACATCTACTACATTAGTAAGTTTTGTTTCGTCCAGTTATTGACGTGATTTGGCTTGATGGGTAATCATTTATTTATGTACAACGAAAATATATACACGAATACTTAACCAAAATAATATAAAGAAAATTAAAACTAACTTAAATCTAAAACGGGCCCTTGAGGCATTGTACCGAGGATGCTGGCGGCATTTCCTCGCTGTATCGCAATGCTGATACGTTGAGCGAGGAAACCGCCAGCTCTTCGGTCACCAGTTACGTCAACCAGACGCTTCGCAATTTCTGCAAATAACTTATGCGCGCTGGGACCCCATGGACCTAGAGTTTCGACGCCAAAAGGTACAAACATGTACTCTCTGCCGAGGCCCTTGTATTTATTACGCTTTAGAATTTCGGCGTTTACCGCCGCTGCACCCGCTTTTACTGTAGTCCGTTGGAGGTGAGACGGTGCCAGTGTGTCTACACAGGTAGCATCCCACACCAACATCCGTCCCACGCTCCAAGGAACTAAAGACACCCCATCAGGTCTCTTACCATCGTCCCATCTTTGGCTTGATTAAGTAAAAATAAGACAAACATTCGTTCAAGTTTATAATCATAAATAAGATTTACATCTAAAACACACACACAAAGGCCTCTAAAAGTTACCTTTTCCACGGTCTTGTGCTTGATTAAATTTACGCAGCACATCGATCAACACGCAAACACGAGCGTTCCGGACCTTGTGCGGACAAACAGACGGACGGCCTCGCGGTAAATGTCTGTGAATTATGCGTTTCTGAGCATCATGCTAGTAAGTTTTGTGGGTGTAATTGGATAGTACATGTTTGTACTTAATCATTTATATTGTACAGTCGGCGTCACATAGTACGTAGCAGTCAGGGCCAAATAGTTCGGTACACCAAGTATTTTGTATGGTGTACCGAACTATTTGGCCACTTTGTCTGCTACGTACGCGGTCGCTGACTGTACGTGCGTATTATCGCTATTAAGAGTCGCCAGTACGCTGGGCTGAACTCGATTCTCCATACAAACGTAGTTACGCTCTCATTTTAAAACGCCAACGTCGGAAATTAGTTTTTGTTGCTAGAAATTGTAATAGAAAAAAAATACAGCGAGGTTTTAAGTTTGTGTATGAAAACCTTAATAGCACTAATCGCTGTATTTTTTCTCCATTATAATTTCAAGCAACAGAAACTAATTTCCGACATAGATATGCCGGATCCCATTGTGCATACAAAGTTTCACGTTATACTAGCAAGGCGTTTTAAAATGAGAGTGTAACTACGTTTTTATGGAGAACCGAGCTTACTGCGGACTCTTAATAATATTGCACAACACAATACGTTACTTCATTGATAGTCAGCAACTTTTCACGCATATATATAAGCAGAAGTTACATTTAAAGAAGATCTCACGGTTCGAAAAGAAATGCCATACGAATATTATTTATTCGATGATTATTAAGTACTGAAAATGACTGACTAGGTTTAATGGGTAACTATTGAATATATAGTGAGTAAACTTCCCGTTTCGCGACGATACGCGTAGTAATTTGACTTCGGCTTTCAGTTTCGTCACGGTACTAATTTTATGATATAGATTTTAGAAAATTGCTCACCACCACTACCCACCCATCACCCCACTACCCTTTAGCCACTAGTATTTGTACTACCTGTTACTTTTTAGGGTTCCGTACCCAAAGGGTAAAACGGGACCCTATTACTAAGACTCCGCTGTCCCTCCGTCTGTCTGTCTGTCTGTCCGTCTGTCTGTCTGTCTGTCTGTCTGTCACCAGGCTGTATCTCATGAACCGTGATAGTTAGACAGTTGAAATTTTCACAGATGATGCATTTGTGTTGCCGCTATAATTACAAATACTAAAAAATATATAAAATAAATATTTAAGGGAGCTCCCATACAAAAAAAAATACTTTTAAAAAGTTGCGCGTTGTGTTCATCAGGCGCTGGGTCTCGAAATGTATGGAAAAACTAAAATCCGACTCGTACTTGACCAAAATTCTACTTGATATTATTTAACATTCTTATTACTGATAAAGAAAATATTATTTATTAAATTAAATTAAAAAAGGTTATAATAAAGTGTCTAATGTTGTATGGATAATAAGTACGGAGCCCTTCGTGCGCCTCGCACTTGGCCGGTTTTTGTTCTTTCTTGTTACATTGAAACCAATTTCACCTACATTCAAAGGCATATTAATTATGTAACTCATAATAAAAGTCGGCTAAAGCCATTACAGCTAAAACAATTGCATTATAATATAATCCGAGGGTGATTATAAGAGTACACACGAGATATATATATGACGTGTTGTTGTGAAACTAGGAAAATAGCACTTTTAACACGCAGCTTACGAAAAACACAATTATGTTTAATTTTGCAAAAACTTAGACGTGATTTATCTATGTTTAAGTCAGAAAATATTAAAGACCTTACTTGTAAATTTCAAAATATTTAAATAAGAATAAGATGTTGATTTGGTCATCAGAGCCTCAGGGCATCAAAAATAACTTTTTCTCAAACATGCAATGAAATATTGATGTAATGTTCCTTATAATAGGCTGCGAAGTATGACGTTTCAGGTGCGGCTAGGACAAGAGGTCGTTAATGGAATTTCATACAAATCTTGCAGGCCAAGGCCGGCAAAGTCCTCTTTTTTAATTTCCATTCCACATAAATTTGTGGCACAGGCATTATGACATTCTGCCACTATGTGTATTAAAAACAAAACTTAGATGTTTTTGTTGTTTGTTTCTTTGCATGTTTGTGAAAAGCACTATACATACCTCGGCGGGAAGTATGGGGTTGCCCGCCTTAGACCTATCCGGCCTTGCTTCGATCGGCCGTCTATATGCCTTCGGCCGGCAACCCCTTTCGTCCCGGCCTCTGTAGTAATGTACTATTTTCTACTCCAGCATTGTAATCTGTCAATTAAATGACTACCAGCAGTATTAAAACAATAAACCTTTTATACAAATGCAAGTCTATCTATACCATAGACAAGTCATTATATGACTGGTGGGAGAATGGAAATGGATTTCCATACATTATTATACAACTGTTCTTTTTTTTATTTGAGGCACACGTCGTAATATTAAATGAAATTATTTTTGCATAATTAGATATTAAAATTCTCGAGTCTTTAATAATAAAACTCGCTACGCTCGTTTTGTTATAGCGACTCTCGACTTCTCCCGTCGCGTGGCTGCGCCGCCACCCGCGGACGACGAGCGCTAGTTATAAATTTGATAACATAACTTTAATTACTTATACTAATTATTTGTTTAATTTTCTCGCAATCGGATGGACGATTCCCATCAAACGGCCGGAGTCGGCGCGCACGCCACCAGAGTCAAAGCGATTCGAACCCTCCATAGAGAAGGTAGACTTCGTATCCAAACGGCAGCGGCAAAACCGGCGGCAGCCGACCGGAGCCGACCGGCTGCCCGCAATCCATTCAAATGTGTAACTTCTGTATTGTATGGAGGGTTCGAATTCGTTTGACTCTAGTAGGGTGCGCGCCGACTCTAGCCGTTCGGTGCAAATCGACCATAAACTCGTGTATAAAACCAATTGTCTCAGTAAAATGGGTTTTTATGCCCTTGTTGTACAATCTACTATTCTACCAGACCGCGCGGAGGATACAAAATTGAAAGGCCAAGTAATTATTTTGCATGCTAAAAATAACATAATTTCGACATTGAGAAAGTAAGAGCCGACGTCCGGGATTACCGGCCAGCGCGAAACGAGGAAAATAAGTAAGTACATAATTATTTGTTTACCTTAAATAACTTACACTTATCCATTCCGAAAACACGTTTTATTTGGTTTATGTTTTCCTCATTTTACACTTATAGTTTTTATAAGTATAAAAATTAAAATACAGATTTTGTCGCGTGTTTTAAATTACAAAAGGTTCTTGATGTTTAAGAAATATTTCTCATATCAAAACGTGAAATAATAAACCAGCGGGCCTATGATTGTTGTCATTTTATCACTTATCGTCGTGCATAAGATATTCGTCACGTTCTGACGAGTATGCGAGTGCGAGAGTGACGGGCGTCTTATCCACGACGATAAGTGATACAAAAGGGCCCAAAAACGAACAGTAAGTAATCGAACCCCTGTACAGTTCCCTACTATGTGTTTTGCTCCATCATCTAATCCTCAGAGTTCAAGTACATGTACTCTTTACCCAGCACTATCGAAATCATGCACGGTGGTGAAGTTGTTCCGGAGAAAATGTGCTCAAACCAGCTCAAACGCACTTTCAAGCAAAAAATGTTTACTGCAGCGCCCCCTGGCGAGTTATGGTCGTAACAATTATTATGGGTTTCGTCCCGAATGAACCACGAACCCATTGCAGAAAACCGTATCCAAATCGGTCAAGCCGTTTTGGAGATATTGAGGTGCACACACAAACAAACAAACAAACAAACAAACAACCTCTCACCCTAAACGCATATATAATAAGTACCTTCTCCGTTCCGTCGTGGGTAAAAATGGCAACCATCATAGGCTCGTAGGTGACAGAAAAATCTGGGATCTGGCGAAGTTTGAGGTCGGTGTTTTTTGTTAAAAATTTGCTTGTTGTAGGTTACGTTAGGTAAGTGTATGTTCGGAGCTTTTATTACTACCCTTTAAAAGTTACATTTAACATACCTAATACTGTTACTGCGTATTTTGGTATTATTGCCATTTTCGACTTTTAAAATGATAATTTGGAAGTCTTCGTGATATGGCCCTGGGACTCTGCCGCTTCAGAAAATTCAGAACAAAAGAGTTCAACGCGCTCCAATAGAAACTTAATAATACATTATTATTCATTATTTTTTGCACGCACTCAGTTCAGATCATTATTATATGTAATTATTAATAACTACAATTAAAGATGATCAATAGAATATCTAATTGAGTTAATAGGCGTAATATATATTAATGGTTAATTACAATAATAACTAATTGCTGATAACAAAGACGTTATTAATTTAAAAAGGTCTTAGAAGTGGAGTTGATGCCTTCAATATTAATTTAAATCAATAAATATTGGAATTAAGGGTCAAAAATTAGTTCCTTCATTATTAAAATACATAAATCTGTGTTTGTATTTAATGATTCCACGTAATATCGTATTATTTTCATTGTTACTTCGATGATGAAAAATTACGAGACATTGCCCTTTATTTTTCGTGTTTCCTTTTATTCGATTTTTCGTAACTGTAAATTACATCGAAATCGTTAGAGCCGTTTCCGTACATTATTATTAGTGAATTTACATTAGAGATTAAATGTGGTCCCACAAGCTATTACAATATAATAATGCTCACACGTAGGTAATTGTTCTTGCGGTCAAGGCTCTACGTACAGGCTCACGTCTCTACCATTGTTCTAGCTTTCCTGTGTTTACTATTCATATTCATACCTTATTTTAAACGTTGGCTTAACTTTAATTATTAAAGACTTAGATTTTTTGCTGGATTATTAAACAAAGAGACAACCAACTCGGGGGGAGTTCCCTCTGGTGTTGCGGGTGGCCATGAGCGGCAATAATCGCTTACCAACAGCCGATTCGTCTGCTCGTTTGCCTCCTTTGTCATACAAAAAATTAAACAACAAACCTAGAACAGACGACTTAAGAATAAAAGAAGTTAAAGATACCTGATCACATCGAATATCTTCAAAGTGAAATAGAATATCAATGTCTTCGAGTTAACTTTTTTTAAGCCGAAGATCAGGCATTGTAATGTTCGCAGACGACACCTCATTACTGTTCAAGGTAAATAGGAAAGATACTGAACTCATTGAACCAAATAATACCCTGTCCATGATATCTGACTGGTTTGCTGCCAATAACTTAGTGTTGAATCCGAAAAAAACTAAATGTATGAAATTCTCTCTAGCGAACTCGTCAAATAGAAACTTAGATACAAATATTAAACTTAATGGCCAAACATTAGAATTTGTTACGTCAACTGTATTCTTAGGTATTACATTGGACTCAAAATTGCAGTGGGGTTCCCATATAACAGCGATAGGAAGTAGGTTGAGCTCTGCTGCATTTGCAGTCAGGAGAATAAGGCAGCTTACCAATGTGGCAACGGCACGGTTAGTTTACTTTGCTTATTTTAATAGTATAATTACTTATGGTCTAATCTTGTGGGGATCAGCTGCAGATATTGAAACTGTTTTTATTTTGCAAAAAAGGGCTATCCGGGCAATTTATAACTTGGGGTCGCGTGACTCATTAAGAGAATTTTTCAAAGAAATAGATATTCTAACCCTGCCGTCCCTATACGTATTTGAAATAATAATGTATGTTAGGAAGAATTTGTGCAATTTCCCAACGAACGCTGATAAACCAATAGCCACCAGAAACACTGGGAAACTGAAAATAACCTTCTATAGACTAGTAAAGGCGAAAAAGTCGTTCTTGGGAAATTGTATTAAATTCTACAATAAAATTCCAAAACACATTACTGAACTTAGCAATTCTAAATTCAAATCTGTAGTAAAACAAACACTTATTTCAAAAGCATATTATAAGGTAAACGATTACATCATGGACAGGGATGTTTGGCAGTGATAGTGTCCTGCACGGCTAATCTATCGCGAAAATAGGTTTTCTACTGTAGCTTGTTATTTTTGTAGTAACTGAGACTGTAATTTTATATTTAACTATACAATGTATATTGTTTTGAAAAAATGACACCTCGCCGAGTTTCTTACGCCGGTTCTTCTCGTGGCAGAGGTTTATTTTTCCGAACCGGTGGTAGTTTATTGACGTTCATAGGTGCATGTAATATGCCTAATTTGAAGAATAAACTACTTTTACTTTTTTACTTTTTTACTTTTTAACCAAAATGTCCCACGAATTTAACATAATTGAAGAAATACACGATCTAAATTGGATACACTAATACTATATCGTTTATTTTAACTAACTTTTAATAAGCACCTATTATTAACATCGAAATATAATATAATTGGAGCGCTCGTAGCCCAGCGGCGCCCGCGTACCGCGAGATTAAGCAAACGTGGGCCCGGGTCAGTTCTTCGATGGGTAGCGGCTTTGAGTGGTTACTAACTAAGCGCTCCCGTGCCTTGGAAGGCACGCTAAGCCGTTGAGCCAAGTTATAGACCTTCGGGCGGCTTCAGAACTTCTAACAGTCAAGTTGCCCACTCACTTGACAAAGGGGGGTCTTAGTTGCACCACGTCCGTAGGGAGTACCCACCGTTACCCTATTACACGTGATCCCTGGGTGGTGCTAAAAGTGCAACAAACTGGCAACCGTACTTGTCTTCCCGAAGAGCTCACGGTTCGAAAATAAATGCCATACGTATATTATTTATTCGATGATTATTAAGCAGTGAAAATGACTGACTAGGTTTAATGGGTAACTATTGAATAGTGAGTAAACTTTCCGTTTCGCGACGATACGCGTAGTAATTTGACTTTGGCTTTCAGTTTCGTCACGGTACTAATTTTATAGTCTAGCGGACAAAGTGGTCAAAAACCTGTGAACTCAAGTTCTATTAAATACACAACACACACCTTTAGTATATAGAATATTATACACACACAACACACAACACAAGCCTTATTGAGCTTACTATGCCTTATATATACACCTTTGATTTGTGTAAATTTGTCCCCTAATTAAAATACCACCACCACCACCATATCAGCCGAAGGACGTCCACTGCTGGACATAGATAGGCCTCCCCCAATTTCATGGGGGGTAAATGCAATAATCGCCACGCTTGGCATGCGGGTTGGTAATTAAAATACGTTCAATTTTTGACGACCTGTTTAGCCTAGTTGGAAGTGACTCTGCCTCCGAAACTAGAGGTCCCTGGTTCGAATCCCGGCCAGGGCATTTATTTGTGCATTTTTCACGGATATTTGTTCTTGGGTCTTGGATGTTTTCTATGTATTTAAGTATGTATTTATTTATATAAGTATGTATATCGTCGTCTAGTACCCATAGTACAAGCTTTGCTTAGTTTGGGACTAGGTCGATTTGTGTAAGATTGTCCCCCAATATTTATTTATTATTATTTATTTAATGAATCCTGAACTTTTATCGGTACCTAAGTTTTATTTTTATTGGAGAACTGCCCAACAACAAAGGAATTTAACACATGTGATGTTGATGAATAGTTTCCTGTACTACAGCTACCATTTTATTGTCTTGGAGCGCTCGTTGCCCAGTGGTCTTTGTTGTTTTTGTTCTTGGGTCTTGGTTGTTTTCTATGTATTTATCTATAAGTATATAAGTATGTATATCGTCGTCTAGTACCCATAGTACAAGCTTTGCTTAGTTTGGGACTAGGTTGATTTGTGTAAGATTGTCCCCCAATATTTATTTATTTATTTATTTAATTAAAATAATTGGGAAATTTTTAAATTAAATTGTCCCTACTGTTTATTGATTTATTTACTAGGTTTTGCCCGCCACTCCATCCGCTTGAAATTATATAAATCATTGCTATTACATTGTTGTAGGTGCAGGCTTAAATATCGCTTGCCCATACAAACTTCTACCCCCTTTTCACTTATTAAGAGGGCGCAGTACGCTCGGTTCTGCATACAAACGTATTTATGCTCTCATTTTAAAACGCCATGCTAGAATAACATGAAACTTTGTATACACAATGGGATCATGGGGCATATCTAGGTAGGAAATTAGATTGTGTTGCTAGAAATTGTAAAAGAAAAAAATTACAGCGGTTTTTTGAGTTTTTTACGGCTTGTATGAAAAACTTAATAATCGTTGTATTTTTTCTCCATTATAATTTCAAACAACAGAAACTAATTTCCGACCTAGATATGCCGGATCCCATTGTCTATACAAATTTTCATGTTATTCCAGCATGGCGTTTCAAAATGAGATCGTTAATACGTTTGTATGGAAAACCGAACGTACTGCGCCCTCTTAAGGAACGATTTCCGCAATAAAAACTATCCTACGTCCTTTCTATACCAAATTTCATCGAAATTGGTTTAGCGGTTTAAGAGGTAACATACGGACAGACAGAGTTACTTTCGCATTTATAATATTAGTATGGGTTTTATGTATGTATGTATGTAAGCACTTTATTGTACACAATTACAGGTTGAAACATAAAGAGGTCACAAAGCGTTAAAGTACAAAGGCGAGCTTATCCCTATAAGGGATCTCTTCCAGCTAACCTCTGAGCAATTGAGTGGGTGGGTATTGAGTGGGTTGTATTTAGTTTTTGTGGCTGTGGCCCAATAACAAAAGCAACAAGTGATATCTTGGTCCAGATCAAGTTGCGCGTGCGACTGTTATGCGGCCTGTCGCGTAATCGCTGCAGCTGGGACGATAACATGACCGTAATACTTGCGTACGGTATCCCCTGCCAGTCGTACAGTCAACAGCGAAAGTAAATGATCATTGTAGTACTTTGTCACTTTCACTACCTGTACCTTTGTCAGTGAAAAAGGCGTTTTTCGTTTCGCGCCGGCACCTAGGAGAGACCGCCGCATTTAAAGGCTTAAATCAAAAATATTGAAAGCCAATTTAAATAAACTCTATTTAATTTTTTCAGCTACAGTAAAGTGATTCAATGAAAATAATAACCTTTGCGACACCTGGCATACGCGGCAAAGGATTCCCCGCCCCCCCCCCCCCCCTCCAAAAAAAAAATAACACTCTATTGTCAATATGATAAAGTAATATTTGATCGCCCTAAAGACGACAGATATTTTTGATGTCGTCGTGCTATATACATTTGTTTACTCTTATTGTTTATGCCTGCATACAAATGTAGCTAAAAGCGTTAATATGTCCCTCTCTAACAATGACTTGTTACAATGATGTCTTTGTAAACATCCCCTGCAAATATGTTCGGAATCCAAACTTGGTCGCCATTTTATATTGTTTTCATAATTTTCTGCTTAAGTAAACACCAAGACGTAGCCTCAATGTTTCTCGTCGCGTAAACTCATACGCTAATAATTATTAACCACTCTTGAGTAACTCTATTACGATATTTTTCCTTTAAATTATATTATATATTTATGCCCAGCATACTTTATGTCACACACAAGTACACGCACTCACACGCAAATCCACACAATTTAGCCATCTATTGGCTATGTGCACGTCAGAAATGTCAAAACTCAGAGATGTCAAATAATGACACATGAATATTACATTTACTTTAGTAAACGAGAAAGACCCCGTATTGGAAATTTTACTGAAATAAATAAGAGAATAAATAAATACATACAAACGAAACGAATCGTAGGAAACCGTTAAGAAACCAATAGAAAACGTGAAAGTAAATTTGACAGTGGTCCCCGGTAAGTACACATTTCTGCCATGGTGTGCGCTACGATCGCCTAGCTTACCCCCACCACCTACTTCGCACATAGCCAAAAGTCCAGAATACGAGACAGGCAACATATATACAATAATTTTTAAGAAAAAAAAAACCGACTTCAATGGGGGAGTCCGGTGAAAGATTATTAATCTTAGATGGTGCACTCTTAGATTCCATACAATAAAATACAAAAATGGCTATAAGTATGTTTATAATGGTAGAAGACTAAGTACCCTCAATTCCTCATGAAATCATGGAAAAACCTTGCTTGCTTGACAAACAAAACGAAGAGAGCAAATCGCCAAACGTGAACTACGCGTCGTTGAAGAGTTCCGTTCTGATCATCATCAGCAGTTCCACTTCATCAAATGTCACTTTTATGAATGAAAATGCTTGATTAGTTCATGAAAATACTAAAATCACTACTTGTGTGCCTTTCACATTTGAGGAGTTTCCTCAATTCCTAATAGATCCCATCATCAGAACTCGAGCATGACAAAAATCAATCGTGAAAACTTTTCGTCGTTGAAGAGTTCTGTTCTGATCATCATCAGCAGTTCCACTTCATCAAATGTCACATTTTTGTATGATAATGCTCGATTTGTTGATAAAAACACAAAAATCACTATATGTTTGCCTTTAAGATTTGAGGAGTTCCCTCAACTCCTCATGGATCCCATCATCAGAACTCGAGCATGACAAAAATTAATCGTGAAAATAGAACTTGCTTAACAAACACAGCTAGGAGGACAAATCGCCAAACGTGAACTTTTCGTCGTTGAAGAGTTCTGTTCTGATCATCATCAGCAGTTCCACTTCATCCAATGTCACATTTTTGGATGCAAATGCTTGACTTGTTGATAAAAACACAAAAATCACTATATGTTTGCTTTAAAGATTTGAGGAGTTCCTTCAATTCCTCATGGATCCCATCATTAGAACTGCCTTTTGACAAAAACGGGACCAACTTGGATATATATACATACAATCAAAAAAAGAATTTTTCAAATCGGTTAAGAAATGACGGAGTTATGGAGTAACAAACATTAAAAAAAAAAAAACAAAAAAAAAAAAAACATACAACCGAATTGATAACCTCCTCTTTTGAAATCTTGAAGTCGGTTAAAAAATAACAATTCGTATTGGATCGTGTTTTTTAGGAAAATCTGTAAATGCAGTTTATTGCTTAGGAGAACTAAAATAATGTTTCTTTTCAGCTAATTGAGATAACTCACAATTTAAGGTCGTTCCCGTCAGGGCCCATAAATCATTTCCACCCTGTATATAAAAAAAAACCCGACCCGGGTATGTCCTGGACCCGGGTATGTCCTAAAACTACGACCAAGACCACCGGGGGATGGACAGCAGCATCCCTGGAGTGCGGTGGAGACACTGCGATCGCCAACCCGCATGCCAAGCGTGGCGATTATGGCATTTACCCCCCCTTGAAATTGGGGAAGGCCTATGTCCAGCAGTGGACGTTCTCCGGCTGATATGGTGGTGGTGGTGGGATATAAAAAAAAACAATAGTAAAACGTACTTCGTTTTAGTATCATATACGAATATGATTGTGTAATACCTATTATATCCGTAATCTGTGTTTCGGTGGCACACTTACTATAATTATTCACATTCATAAGACTATATAAGTCGCCATTAATAGACGGAATGACATAGCAAAAACTTTTGAATGGTACCTTTAAATGTGTCTTACTTTCTTATTATTCTTATATGTATTACGATTATGCGTCTTGGATGTAATATCGTTGAACAGCAGTTATTGAACGAGCCGAAGACTCATCATGTCAGCCGAAAGACGTCCACTGCTGGACATAGGCCTCCCCCAAAGACTTCCACAAAGCCGAAGACATGCGCTAAAATTACGGTATGAAGCTTTATCACGGGAAAATATTTTTTTCCTAGCAATAATAATAATTCAAAACGTACGTATAATGAAAAAAAAAAGTCAATGGCATATTTTATATGGATAGGATTTTTAACATAAAGTTCTTATTTGGTCGAGTAACCAAGCGAATGCCTCCAGCCAGCTATTCACTTCTTTTTTTTAGCTATGAAGTAAGTGCGGGCTGAAAATCAGCGCTGTACAGCCAAAAACGCTCGCAGCAAACGTTGAGCGCGAACCTATTGTCGCACCGATTTTGTTTATAATTGCAATTTAGTTTCTTTATACCACGTCGGTGGCAATCAAGCGTACGGCCCGCCTGATGGTAAGGATTGCCGCATGCGCGTTGCCGACCCTTTAAAAATTTATACAGTTATTAGTTGTGTTACTCCTCTGCGTATTCGTATTTTTTGCTTTTTGCGACAGTATTTTTTTTAATGTAGAGGTATGCTAGTATGTAAGCCATGTATACATGTATGTAATTATGGGTTTTCGTTGCCTGATACAAAGGACTAAATAAATAAAAACTTTTGTCTGTTTATTTGATCTCTGAATCAAATAATTACTTACATTAAAGTCTTTGCATTTCATCTGTAGATATAAGTTATGAAACAGTGTAAAAAATACTTAGCCTACATTTATAGCGGGTATTATATCAACAATAAGTAACTTCTTTTTTGCTCCGTAATCGCATAAAAGGCAGTTGACGACCTGTCGTCGCGACGGAACTGAAATAGCTTACGTTCACAAAAAGCGTAACAGATGTCACGAAAGTAGGTGACAATGTCACGCGCGATCATTTAGACCGTCTCGGCTATTTACTAAACGAACTGTGCTTTCAACTTACCTAAACTAAATTCTGAATATAAATATACATATATACTATACAGGGCGGGCCCTGTAACAGGAGCAAAAATTAAACGGGGGACTGTTTAGCGGGCCAGCAATTATTTACAAGTGGTCTCAATTGAAAAAAAAAACTTTTTTTTAAATTTTTTTTTTCTAAGATGGCTTACTTGTATTTTAATTACTTTTCTGAAGTGATATTACTGTCAATTTATTTTAAAAAGATAATGAAATTAAAAAAAATACCAAAAATATCCTTGGAAACAAAAAATGCGAAAACAATTATGACTCATAACTTGATACTACCTCAAACACTGCATTGACTGATGTGCTATAATTTCGTGGTGGATCCAGGATCCGGAGGTCATAACTTTAGATCAAAATTTCTCCGAAACGAAAATTTTTAAACAGAAATTGTACACCAGTGTGATACTGCAGATGCTCTAAGGAAGCGTGCTTTTAAATATTTGCTCCAGTTACAGGCCCACCTTGTATAACAAAGTCAACAAAGTCGTGTTAGTTACACCATTTATAAATAAAAAAAGGTTGGGCCAATTTTAATGATTACATTAGAGTTTTTGGATTTGTCTTCGCTCTGAATAGCAGAATAACTAAAAAATATGAGTTGAGACAAGTTAATTACGTTGCCAAGTTCGCCGGGACAGCTAATTATATTCTGCTGTATGCATATATTGCACAGTCAACATCGACAATATCTATAAAAACAATAAATATACTCGGAAAAATATACAGTGTATATTTAATTCGAGAAAACGATTAAACCAAAGGGCATAGTTCTTTTTTATGGCATAAGAGGCAAACGAGCAGACGAATCGCCTGATGGTAAGCGATTAGCGCCGCCCATGGACACTCGCAACACCAGGGGGTCTACTCCGAAATTCGAACTTCGTATGGTGCCGTCTCTTTCACTCATATAGTGTATAACAGGAGAGTGAAAGGGACGGCACCATACGAAGTTCGGATTTCGAATTTCCGAGTAGACCCCCAGAGTGGTTGTAAGTGCGTTGCCGGCCTTTAAGATGTGAGTACGCTCTTTTCTTGAAGGTTTGAAGGTCGTATCGGTCCGGAAATACCGCAGGCGACAGTCCATTCCACAGTTTAGCTGTGCGAGGCAGGAAGTTTCTGCAGAAACGCACAGTTGAGGACTGCCTACCATCTAAGTGGTGAGAATGGTAATGTTGGCGCGTTGGGCGATGGCGGAAAGAAGCTTCAGGGATTAATTCGAACAATTCCTCGGAGCACTCCCCGTAATACATGCGGTAGAAAATGCGGAGAGAGGCTACATTTCTACGCAGCGCCAAGGAGTCAAGCCAAGGCTGAGGAGTAGTACATAGAAAGAGATTTTCATATGCTTACGTATATAAGGAGAATCTAGAGCCATATATACTTCAGTAAGCTACGAGTTCCAAGTACCTAATCAATCTCGGCTCAATATTTCCTACATTAATATTACTTATAGTATCATTAGATTCAAAAGTCCGGCACACCGCATGCGACCCAGAAAGCGAGGTGCATAACGCATGACTCAACTGAAATGAATCTTGGGTAAGATTGCCCAACGCGTTTCGTGGTAATTATCTCGTATCTGAGTTTTGCGATTGCACTTGTGGTAGCGCAAAAAAATCAGTTGGTCAACGTGTGTTTTTCAATACAGAAGAATTATAATTTAGAACTCTCGTAAGTTTGAGACATATGGTGTTTTTTTGTGGCGGGCATGCAAAAAAAAAATGTACATCGTTAAGACGGCGCAGTACGATCGGTGTGGATCGGTTCTCCATACAAACGTATTTAGGCTCTCATTTTAAAACGCCATGCTAGAATAACATGAAACTTTGTATACACAATGGGATCCGGAATACCTAGGTCGAAAATTAGTTTCTGTTGCTAGAAATTGAAAAAGAAAAAAAATTGCGGGGTTTTTTGAGTTATTTACGGCTTGTATGAAAACCTTAATAATCGCTGTATTTTTTCGCCATTATAATTTCAAGCAACAGAAACTAATTTCCGCCCTAGACAAGCTGGATCCCATTGTGTATACAAAGTTTCATGTTACTCTAGCATGGCGTTTTAAAATGAGAACATAAATACGTTTGTATGGAGAACCAAACGTACTGCGCCCTCCTAAGGCGAAGGGGTAGGCAAGCTCTTTCCATACAAACTTTGTGCAAGTTTTTCTTCGTTTATGTTTGCGCTACAATTACTGTTTTTGGCCAATATGCTTATTTTTCTGTTAGCTACGGCTTGATGTTTATTTTTTTGTTTTAATTAATTTTTTTAGAAATAAAGCAAAATTTCAACATCAGGTTCTGCGTATATCCAATATGTACAAAAAAAAAAAAATTAAATGATGTAGTGCCAAAACTAACAAATAAAACTTGCACAACGTTTGAATGGAGGCCTTACCCTACCCTTCGCCTTAAGGCCTTAATTTAATCCATAGGCTGCGGTGATCGCTTACCAAGTTACCATCCGGCGGGCCGAACGCTAGTTTACCACCGACGTGGTATTAAAAAATCAGCCCATTAGTTTGCTACTTTGTAAAAAATGCCGTTTAATGGAAATCCCTAGCGGATTGATTAGTAAATTGTAGGAAATTTTCTTTGCAAACCTAGCAATTTCCAGCTGGGTCGCCTTCAGTCCTTCCGTTCTCGATCCGCCGGGTCAGCCTTATTAACTAACTTGCACGATCGCTTGTTCGTCATCTACTTGTATATCGGATGATTTGAAACATTGAAGAAAGAAAACTTTATTACCAAACACACGTTAGAAATAAGTCATTGGAAATAGGAAAAAGAAAATTATTGGTCATCTTATAAGACATTTTTTTTAAGTCAGAAGGCAAACGTGCAGACGAATCGCCTAATGGTAAGCGATTAGCGCCGCCCATGGAAACTCGCAACCCCAGAGGGACACATAACGCTTCTATAAACGACATCATAGAAGGCAAGCGAGGAACGGTAAGACCATGGACAAGTTACATTAAGAACATATAGTAAAAAACCAGCCAACTAAAAAAGTTCATAGGTCTATAGGAAGGTAAAAAATCTTCGGAACAAACGGAACAAAATACAGATAGACACGCGAGTGAAAGCAATAGGGTTCCGTTTGGACCCTTCGGGTACGCTTAACCTAAAAATTAGCGGTCATGTCGTATAAGGAACTCAATGAGGTGGCCCTAGATAGAATCAGATGAGAGATCCACCGACAAGAGTTTAACTCTTAAATTCCGAGGTCTAGATGACGACGCAACGGAGTGAGAAGAGAGATAGGGCACAGCGAAACGTCATCTCGCTCAAATTTGGAGCACCCCAACTGGGGAAGTACCTCCACCGTATACAAGAGTGCAGCCAGAATAACATCACTACCTACTCCTTAGATATACTTGTGTTCCTGGTGGTGAGTAAGGTCCCAGAGCTCCCGAGGTTGCGCTGTGTTAAGAGTGACAAATCCTAAAATCAAAAAGGGGTCGGCAGCGCGCTATGATTATTCTGGAGTCGGAAACGTCCATAGGCTACGGTGTCTGCTTACTATCAGGCAGACCGTATGCCTGTTTGTCAGCGACGTAGGATTAAAAAGAAAAAGATAAAAAAATAGATTTCTATAGGTAGTTTGATGGATCGCAATCTTAGCTAATGCTGGGCAGAGATGACCCACGCTGGTTAAAAGACATGTAGAAGAAAAAAATATCGATTATTGTTTTGTCGATTATTTCAAATTGAATTTGATTATCAGTGCGTAGCGTTATCACATAGAGTCATTAAGTATGTCAGTTTGCCTCCAGCTAACTCGGCGTGCCGGTTTGCAACCAGTAGCATGAGTTCGTGAACTGTATAGATTGTCAACCGCGGGCTGAAAGGTACCCATTCCTGACGAGATATTTGAGAGCGCCAATAGTTCGTGGCTGAAATGGTAGCACCGGAATTAAACAATCTGCTTTTCATTTTCAATCATCATCCTCATCATCCTCCTAGCGTTATTCCCAGTACAGTTGCATCCTGAAGGATGCCTGGGGTCCTCTACCTAATCCCAAGAGTTGGCGTAGGCACTAATTTTTACGGAAGCGACTGCCATCTGAACTTCCAACCCGAGGGGGAAACAAGACCTTATTGGGATTAGGCTTTGTCAAGTGAGTGGGCAACTTGACTGCTAGAAGTTCTCAAGCCGCTCGAAGAACTTGGCTTGTCATTTCCAATACGAACTATAAATATGCAAAAACATTTTTTTTTCAATACACGGAACGCTGAGTTTTCGTTCTCATGCGTCGATGGACGCAACTTCAAATCCGCGGGATTGATGAGTTAGTTAATGTAGGTAATTTATCACTAATCTTCAAGTATATAAATGTTCTACTAATACATACGGGTGCAATCCAGAAATAAATAATTTGAATTGAACTGAAAACTTTTCTTCTCTAGTGCAGTGTACCACTTTCAGCTGAACTTAGATGAACAATGACCCACTTTCCGAGTACGAGAAATTGAAAAGGATGTTTTCTTTGTTTTCCATTTTGTTATGGATTCCAATTCAATTACTACTATAAATAAAATACTGACGATGGTCGCGTAACCCTGTTTGGCCGATCAACTTTTGCACCGAATCATTTTATTCGGTAACGACAAAGACAAATTAGACATGTCTTAGAGAAACTGATCTAAAGCACTCTAATCCCAAGTTACTTATTTAAATATTCTTATTTAAGGTTAGTTTGCATGAGACGAATTTGCTTTAATAAATAATCTTTGTTTTTTTTAATTATGGCCAGTAAGTAGGTAAGTTATGAAAGTTTAAGGTCCTAGGTTTTTATACGGAAGTATTTTTGTAATGTGCGTGGTTTTGCGATATAAATTTTAATGTTTTCTAATTACCATTATATTTGATGTGTCATAAAAATTCAATCATTCTGTTCAGAATCGTAAATTTATAACGACTGTAATAATTAAATAATTATGAGCGTTGCTCCCTAAGATTAATAAAGCACTAAAACTAATAAAACAATACGCATTAAAATTAGTCAAAATTGTTTATGCTAAAACTCACGTTATAAGCATTATGCTGTCAGCTTCCTTGTATCATAAACACACACACAACACAACACTAAACACAGCACCAATAAAAAATATAATTTTAAAATTCGAATAAATTTCGCGCGTTCGTCGTTGACGGTCAGCTGACGTCCGTGTACGCGCGCGTTAGTTCGCTGACTGTCTATGGCAGGTTTTTTTTTAACTGGCGAAGGCGAGCGGCCAGTGTGCCAACAGTGACGCAAGCGGTTTGGGCAACGATTTAATTCGCTGGGTTTTTTCATTGCCTCAACCACGCGGCCTGATTCTATTTATTAATTGCCCGCTATTGTTTGATGCTTCAGGTGGAACTATTAATTGAAGACGTAGTCTTCTTAATCATTATTGATTCTTAAAGTAACTACTACTACTACTAAAGTTTTCTTTCAAGTTACCTATCTAAAATATTAACTGACAAAGGCGCTTACGTTTATGTTATCTAGGAGATCGGAGGGGAAAAAACCTATTCAACTTAATTTTCTTCCTTTATAATTAGTCACTTGTTAAAGCAGTAGGCGCCCTATTTGGCATTTCTAATAGTTTTCCTAGAAAACGCGTGACGGGTAAATAATTAGTTCAATCTTGTTTAAAATAATTTAACGAAACGCTTACGACTAATATCTGTATTTATTTATTTATTCGGAAACGGCTGTAACGATTTCAAGGAGATTATCTTGTAGATTGGGTTTAAACAGAGAAAAATCGATCTTCTCATATTCGAGAAAACTTGTTTTCTCCGGAAAAAACGCGAAATATGCCGATCAAAGGTTGGTCTCCCTGCCCATACTACATTAGTTTTGTGGTCATGTTTTGAGTGGATGATTTATACCGTGAAACGTGACCATGTAAAACCTATCGTGCTATCACTGCTGGACAAAGGCCTTCACCAAAGAGTGCCAAAATGATCCTGCGCCACCCGCATCCAGCGGGGAATGATTGAATGAATCCTGAATTTTTATCGGTACCTAAGTTTCATTTTTATTGGAGAACTGCCCTACAACACAGGAATTTTATGTTGATGAATAGTTTCCTATAATACAGCTACCAATTTCTTGTCTCGGAGCGCTCGTTGCCTAGCGGCGCCCGCGTGCGGTATGCGAGGTTAAGCAACGTGGGCCCAGGTCAGTTCTCGGATGGGTGACCGCTTTGTGGTTACTAACTGAGCGCTCCCGTCCATTGGAAGGCACTTTAAGCCATTGATCCCAGCTGCTGTCTACAACAGCAGTTGTTAAGCCAAGTTAGAGGCCTTCGAGCGGCTTGAGAACTTCTAACAGCCAAGTTGAACACTCACTTGACAAGGGGGGTCGAAGTTGCACCACGTCCGTAGGGAGTACCCACCGTTACCCTACACGTGACCCCTGGGAGGTACTAAAAGTGCAACAAACTGGCAACCGTACTTGTCTTCTCGAAGATCTCACGGTTCGAAAGTAAATGCCATACGATTATATATACCAACTTCTTGTAAGTCTTGTGCAATGTGAAAATGTATGAAGCGTTTTTGTGAAGGTCCAAGGTACACATAAACAGGTCTCTCATGTGTCAGTCAAAAGCCATCATGAGAGATGACTCATATTGGCACGTTGGCTACGTAATAGTGTTAAGTAGAAATATTCACATCTGAAACGTATGTTATTTTTAAAAGACTTCAAAAAAAGGAGGAGGTTCTCAATTCGACTGTATTTGTTTTTATGTTTGTTACCTCAAAACTTTCGACAGGGTGAACCGATTTTGATGATTCTTTTTTAGGGTTCCGTAGTCAACTAGGAACCCTTATAGTTTCGCCAAGTCTGTCCGTCCGTCTGTCCGTCCGTCTGTCCGTCCGTCCGCGGATAATCTCAGTGACCGTTAGCACTAGAAAGCTGAAATTTGGTACTAATATGTATATCAATTACGCCGACAAAGTCGTAAAATAAAAAGTGGAAAAAAATATTTTATTAGGGTACCTCCCCTATACGTAAAGTGGGGAGTGTTTTTTTTTTTTCATTTTAACCCTAACGTGTGATATATTGTTAGATAGGTATTTAAAAATAAATAGGGGTTTACTAAAATCATTTTTTGATAATGTTAATATTTTCGGAAATAATCGCTCCAGAAGTAAAAAAAATGTTTCCCCCCCCCCTCTAACTTTTGAACCATAAGTTTTAAAAATATGAAAAAAATCTCAAAAGTAGAACTTTATAAAAACTTTGTAGGAAAATTATTTTGAACTTGATAGGTTGAATAGTTTTTGAAAAAATTACAAAAATAATTTCTGAACTAAGTTTGTAATTTAACCGTATAAACAGGTGTTTATTGTACCTGTCATTTCTACAAAATCACAATGAAATGACGTGCTTTCAAAGGTTTTGTGTTTCTGTACTTAATATGTCAACTTAATGTGACGGACGGAAAACTACGGAACCCTACACTGAGCGTGGCCCGACACGCTCTTGGCCGGTTTTTATTTGAAAGCTGGTGCTTCCCGTGTAGTTCCATATTAATTTGGTTCAGTTCTGACAATGGCATCCTTGAGAAAACCATATAAGTCTTAAATTTGCATTAAGTATGTGCGCGACAAATTGACGAATAACACGGTTGAAGTCGGTTTCTTTTTTGTTAAAATGTTCAATAAAATATCTTGTTGATTGTTGCGTGGTTATCATTACAAAATTATGGCGACTGATTTTCACTAATAAATAAATATTAGGGAACATTTTTTTTACACAAATGGAACTAGCCCCATAGTAAGCTCAATAAGGCTTGTGTTATGGGTACTAGACAACGATATATTTTTAATCGATAAATATGTATATATACTTAAATAAATAGAAAACATCCAAGTCTCAGGAACAAATGTCTCTGCTCACCACAGAAACAAATGCCCTTACCGGGATTCGAACCCGGGACCTCTAGCTTCGGAGGAGGTGACACTACTCGTACCAACTAGGCTAAACAGGCCGAATCCCATTCATGACTTTATAACCCCATTATCATCAAGATCATCATAATTTTTAGCCCGTTAATACCCACTGCAGAGCATAGGCGTCTGACGCGGAAACCGATATTCTTTCTATACAAAAATACCGGTATTTTTTTCGTTCTTTCGTTTACTATTTCATGTTTAATCAGGCAATCTAACAATACGAAGTAATAACCCAAATCCAGCGAACTCCTGCGACCTTAACCAGGTCATCAGTCCAGCTTGTCCTACCGACGCTGCGCCTTCCCGTACGCTGGATGCGGGCGGCGCAGGATCGGTCATTGTGGCACTCTATGTCCAGCAATGGACGGCCTTCGGCTGATATGATGATGAACATCCCAAATACATTATTGAGTCGTACATAAAGAGCATAAACTAATTCAAAATATTTAGCTATTTTAGCATTTCGAAACTATACACTTCTACGTAGTCTACGTTCTAGGCTTCGTGACTAAGTGGGCAACCAGACGTTGTCTGAAATAAATAAATAAATATAAATATTTGTGATCAAACTTACACAAATCGATCTACTCCCAAACTAAACAGAGCTTGAACTATGGGTACTAGGGTAAATGCTGAAATTCATGGAAATCATCCAAAACTCAGGAACAAATATTCGTGTTTCATCACACAAATAAATGCCCTGACCGGGAGTCGAACCTGGGACCACCAGCTTCGTAAGCAGGATCACTAACAATGAAGCTAAAGTGGTCATCTTGGAAATTTAATACGGTTTGTAAAGATGTCTATGAACACTGTCTGCTCAGTATCATTTGAACTGTTGGACGTAAATGAAAATTCCCGTGAGAAATACAATAATCCACACAAATTTACCAAACAACCTTCAACCGTGACTCCACGTAAGGACGTAAGTCATCCAAGTTCACAAACTAACAGCAACCCGTTACACTGACCATTAATAGATCTTATTTCGTTGCAAAAAGGTTCACAAATGATCATTTACCTACGTTAAGGTATAAGTACATATGTGTCAAGTTAATCCGATCAAAAAGCAACTTTATTCTTGAAATAAAAAGATTCAAACTCCAATGACAGCATGGCCAAATATCGGACATCTTAAATGATTTCAACCATCAAAGTCATTTCAGAATGTAATGTTTGTGGGTATGTTTTCAAACACGATTGTCTTTGCGTAACATTTTGTCGCGAGTTTGCTAAGCATGTCCGGTGAAGTGGATGTTAGACAGGGGAATTCGATGCAATCAATGGTACTACACCCAGGTTCAAAGACACCCAAAGAGCAATGGAGAGGGCTATGCTAGGAGTATCTCTGCGCCACCACGTCAGAAATGAGGCTATCCGCAGTAGAACCAAAGTGACTGACATAGCCCTCCGAATCGCTAAGCTTAAATGGCAGTGGGTGGGGCACATTGCACCTAGAACCGATGGCCGTTGGGGCGAAAAGGTTCTCGAATGGCGACCACGTACTGGAAGGCGCAGCGTTGGTAGGCCCCCTCAAGGTGGACTGATGACCTGGTAAAGGTCGCAGGAGTCCACTGGATGCGGGTGGCGCAGGATCGATCATTATGGCACTCTTTGGGGGAGGCCTTTGGCCAGCAGTGGGCGTCTTTCGGCTGATATGATGATGATAATTGGTACTACACTACTATGCCGTCAATAAGTTACAATAAAGTAAGTAAGGGAGCCAAAATTTTTTAAAGACAGTAAACTGTTTCATTAATGAATCTTGACATTTTTTTTTCGCTTATTCAAATCAAAAGTCTTTTTTAAGGCGAAGGGGTGGGCAAGCTCTTTCCATACGAACTTTGTGCAAGTTTTTCTTCGTTTGTGTTTTCACTCCAGTTACTATTTTTAGTCCATATGTTAATTTTTTTGTTAGCTATGTCTTGATGTTTTTCTTTTTTTATTTTAAATATTAAATATATTTTTTATTTTTTATTTTTTTTTAAATAATGCAAAATTTCAACATCAAGTTCTGCGTATATCCAATATGTACCAACAAAAAATAAAATTTAATGCTGTAGTGCCAAAACTAACGCAAAAAACTTGCACAACCTTTGTATGGAGAATGGCTTGCCCTACCCTGCGCCTTAAATTACTGTTAAAGTGAAGATGCTATTCTGAGTTTCGGTTATTTTGAAATATTGAAAAAATGAAATATATATTTATTTACGAAAAAAGTACTTCAGAACATAGTGGCTATGGTCCCACACTAGGCTGGGCCTGTCCCGTGGAAACCAAACAGCGCAGATTGACAAATACTAGGCTTTAAAAAACAAAAAAAAAGAGCAAGACAAGATATGCAATTTAACATTTCACTTATACAAACAAGAAATAATAATAATATTGATTAAAAATTAAATTCCTATTATAAATAACTATAACCTATTATAGTAGGAGTAAGTGGAGTGTGTACGAATGTATATGTGTGTGTGTGTGTGTGTGTGTGTGGTGTGTTTTTCTGGTTAATTCCCGGTCACACCACTATTTACTCGGACCACAGAATAGTACGAGTATAATAGTATTCTCTGCCGTCTGACCTTAAACTAAACCTGCTTCAAGGAAGAAAGTAATTAAAAAACCGAAAGGCCTTGGGTTCAACGAACTGTCGACTAAAATAACTCGCGAACAAGCCATAAATAAGACGCGGAAATTTTTGATTATAAAGGACCAAGGGTCTATTTGACACGCGCGTATGTCATATGGCATTACATTCGAACACGTCTGGGAACGTGATAGTAACAGTAGGTAAATGCTCACATACAAGAAGTTTACACCTCTAGAACAATTCCTTCGCTATTCCTCTAAAGGCAGAAAATTAAAGGAAAGGAATATTGTTCAGGAGATTTAATATGGAATTCCGCAAATTGCAATACGTTAAACATTAGGAATTCTGATGAAACTTATGTAACTAGTACTGAATTTTAAATTAAAGGGAGCAGGATTCGAACCTGCGACATCTGGAATACGCGGCCAATCGCTCTAGCCACTGAGCTAACAGAACAATCAAGCTTAGGCACGAAATCTTTCACTAGTTCCCTCTTACAACGCCTTTAGGAAGTTAATTTGAAATTTAGAATTTTCTTTAGCTAGCCGTGCTTTGGAAGGTATGTTAAGCCGTTTAACTATGACAGCAGTCGTTAAGCCAAGTTTGAGGCCCTCGGGCGGCTTGAGAACTTCTAACAGTCAAGTTGCCCTCTCACTTGACAAGGGGAGTCGAAGTTGCACCACGTCCGCAGGGAGTACCCACCGTTACCCTACACGTGACCTCTGGGTGCTCTGGGCGGTGCTAAAAATGCAACAAAACTGGCAACGGTACTATCTTCTCAAAGATCTCACGCTACGAAAAATTAATTCCATACGATTATATTATATACTGCTTAATACAAAATTTACTTCATCAATAGGTATGGGTATCAATTAGTAGTCTAAATATGATGAGCCGACACTGTGAACTCGCTATGTACTCATGGATCCGTCCAGCGAATTTTGTAGTGTTAGAGGTGCTTTCCAAAGAGCTTCTACAACTCAAAAGACACAAAACCTGCGCAGTGACAACAATACTCACTGGTCACTGCAAACTAAACAAACACCTGACTAAAATGGGTTTAAAACAAAGCGCAGTATGCAGGTTCCGCCAAGAGTCAGAGCAGAGAGTGTGGACCACTTATGCGCAAAAGAAGGGGCTACCTAGGGAGGCACATCATGCAACCAGAGGAGATACAATAAATTGCAGCCCAAAGAGTCTGGAAATTCTTGGATGCAGTGGGTATCAGCAACGAATATAAGGGCTGCCACAATAGATCAACTACTGGTCAAAGCGGCATAAATGGCCCACAACCAGCCAATAATAAAATAATAATAGGTGGTTTTGAGTAACCACGATTTAAGCATATTAAACCCCCTATATTTCGGCAACCGAAGTGACCGATATAGCCCTTCGAATCGCTAAACTTAAGTGGCAGTGGGCGGGGCACATAGCACGCAGAACCGATGGCCGTTGGGGCGGCAAGGTTCTCGAGTGGCAACCACGTACCGGAAGGCGTAGCGTGGGCAGGCCCCCCACACGGTGGACCGATGACCTGGTGAAGGTCGCGGGTGTCCGCTGGATGCGGGTGGCGCAGGACCGGTCATTGTGGAAGTCTTTGGGGGAGGCCTATGTCCAGCAGTGGACGTCATTCGGCTGAAATGATGATGAATGATGATGATATTTCGGCAATCCCTTGACCGAATAGGCTTATGTTTAAATAAAAATTTGTCTCATTCAACTTTGCTCGCTTCATTACATCTCGCAGCATTAATAAAGAACCCCTTTAAATAATATTGGATATGCCTTTGCGCACATCATAAACAGAAGCCCAGAATGCATACTGCATTGACGTCACTGGCCGATTAATAAAAAGAAAAAATGCAATCGGTTATAATACAAGTTAAAGGGAAGGGCCGCAAATAAAGATCGAAAGATTCAAGGATAACGAAATAGGTGCAATATTATTATTTAATAATATAGTAGGTTACTTAAGGCTCATGCTTGGTAAATAATGGTAAAAAAACCGGCCAAGAGCGTGTCGGGCCACGCTCAGTGTAGGGTTCCGTAGTTTTCCGTCCGTCACATTAAGTTGACATATTAAGTACAGAAACACAAAACCCTAAAAAGCACGTCATTTCATTGTGATTTTGTAGAAATGACAGGTACAATAAACACCTGTTTATACGGTTAAATTACAAACTTAGTTCAGAAATTATTTTTGTAATTTTTTCAAAAACTATTCAACCTATCAAGTTCAAAATAATTTTCCTACAAAGTTTTTATAAAGTTCTACTTTTGAGATTTTTTTCATATTTTTAAAACTTATGGTTCAAAAGTTAGAGGGGGGGGGACACATTTTTTTTTACTTCTGGAGCGATTATTTCCGAAAATATTAACATTATCAAAAAATGATTTTAGTAAACCCCTATTTATTTTTAAATACCTATCTAACAATATATCACACGTTAGGGTTAAAATGAAAAAAAAATATCACTCCCCACTTTACGTATAGGGGAGGTACCCTAATAAAATATTTTTTTCCACTTTTTATTTTACCACTTTGTCGGCGTAATTGATATACATATTAGTACCAAATTTCAGCTTTCTAGTGCTAACGGTCACTGAGATTATCCGCGGACGGACGGACGGACAGACGGACGGACAGACATGGCGAAACTATAAGGGTTCCTAGTTGACTACGGAACCCTAAAAGAGTATGATTTTAGTAACTGTGTGTCTTACCTATTACAATTTGAATACTAGAAAACAGTATGTTATAATCTGCAGAAAATAAGAAGTAACGTGGTTTTCCTCAAAACACATATTCGAAAAAAAATTAGAGAACTTAATTCACCAAGTCACTTTTAAATCTTGTAATCATTTTACTATTTTGCATATGAAATAGAAAAGCACTAACTATTTAATAATAGAGTTCTAACAATCTAGTGAATCACAACATCTATTAAAATAATTTCCTTATAGCTAAGGTCAGACACAATATGACTGTTCTGTACAGTAAACGTATGGAAGTCATACATATATTACGTTATGTTTTCCGGCAGACAAACTGCATCATAATAGTACATTACGATACAAGTGCAGAGAACGGGAAATGGCGATTTAAAACACTCCCTTCGGTTGTGTTTTAATTTATCAATACTTGTTGCGAATTACCTGTTCGCACGTGTATCGTACTCGTACAACGTTTTACAGTACATATGGATTTTTAAAGTTTATCGGCATATGCACGTAATCTGCTGATTACCGCACTCGTGCGGTAAAGTAGCACCATATATACTGTAAAATTGTTGACGACCTGTTTAGCCTAGTTGGTAGTGACTCTGCCTCCGAAGCTAGAGGTCCCGGGTTCGAATCCCGGCCAGGGCATTTATTTATATGTGCATTTTTCACGGATATTTGTATGTGGGTCTTGGACGTTTTCTATGTATTTATCTATATAAGTATGTATATCGTCGTCTAGTACCCATAGTACAAGCTTTGCTTAGTTTGGGGCTAGGTCGATTTGTGTAAGATTGTCCCCCAATATTATTATTATTAAATATACTACAGTGCGGGGCTTACATCGACCACCACCAGGATTCGAAAGGATAATTATCAATGATAGTTACCTTGATAACTATCGCGATAATTATCTTTATTTTTATAGTCTGATAATTATCGATTTCATAATAACCTAAAAATAGATGTGTTTCCGACACACATCAGAGTAAAGCAGATCCGCTCATTATAGTTGAATCCGATTTCTGTACATCCGATCTATTCTCACTAATGCAAAAATTAGTAAGTTTGAGAGAGACAGATAAGTGATATCTGGCAGGGCAGGCCTTCGCCTGTCAGTGTATCCGCTTTCATAACTGCAAATTGTGCTGAACTGACGTTTGTGACGTTTTGGATTATATGGATTTTGACATTTTGGTGTGCTTTTAAATGGAGACAATTCGTTAACAGCCGAAAATGATCATACTATCTGTCCCGTTCTAACTGATCTTAGTGAACCATAAGGATTTAAGAAACAACTATATGAAACATCATCTTGCTTAAGACTACGGATCTGTTGGTATTATTAATCTAAGGTTTCCGAACGTGCTCGCTAAACGTCAACTGACGTCAATATAAATTTCTGGAGGGAGTTCCAGAGACAATTATCCGATAACTATCGGATAATTATCAATAACCGGATTATCGGATCATTCAATGTAAATTTCTGGAGGGAGTTCCAGGGATAATTAAGAAAGACCATAACATCACTTGGTTTTACAAATTGCTTTGCAAATTGGCGAAAATATTTGTATTTGTTATTCTATGTAGTGATTCTAGTGGCTTCACCATCATCATCATCATGTCAGCTGAAAGACGTCCACTGCTGAACATTGGCTTTCTTCAGAGACTTCCACAATGACCGGTCCTCGGTCAATGGTTGGTCGGTCTAGTGGCTTAATAAATAATAAAAAACCGCGCACGAAGGGTTCCGTACCAGAAAAAAGGCTAAAAGCTGGTGCCATTAAACACTTGTTTTATTGAGTTATTTTTTGTTGTTGTTGTTTTAGCGGCAACTACTCTGTTGTATGGGAGCACCCCTTAATTATTATTATTATTTTGATTTTAGTATTTCTTATTGTAGCCACAATAAAAATACATAATCTGTGTAAATTTCAACTGTGACAGACGGACGGACGGACGGACAGCGAAGTCTTAGTAATAGAGTCCCGGTTTTACCCTTTGGGTACGGAAAACTAGACGACGATATACATACTTATATCGATAAATACATACTTAAATACATAGAAAACATCCAAGACCCAAACACAAAAATCCGTGAAAAATGCACAAATAAATGCCCTGGCCGGGATTCGAACCCGGGACCTCTAGCTTCGGAGGCAGAGTCACTACGAACTAGGCTAAACAGGTCGCCGAATATAATACCTTAGATTTAATACGTTCAGTAATCGAAAGTAGGAAAATTCCATCAGTGAACCTAACGATGTAACGCTTAATTACACACTAATCAACGAGGTAGGCTGCGCATTACAATTCAGTGTTCTTGATTTATGCTAAGTAATGTACATATGGACGTTGTATTTTCACCAGACTGCGCCGGAAGGGACCCGGGTATGTCCTAAAACTACGACCAAGACCACCGGGGGATGGGCAGCAGCATCTCTGGAGTGCGGTGGAGATACTGCGATCGCCAACCCGCATGCCAAGCGTGGCGATTATGGCATATGCGTGATTAACTGTAAAATTAATATATTGGTACCTAAATCGATTGTCAATGAGGTCACTTGTTTTGGTCAAGCCAAGTGGCGTGAACACCTGATCCACCACCTGGTGGAATGAGTAGTGGGGTTGTTTGTTAACTAGTATTTAAGCCCGAATGCCGTTCGAACGGGAGTCATTACTTACTTGAATTTTGTGTACACTGTTACGCTGCCCGAATTATTAATAAAAGTGATTTTTATGTAAATATCGTTTACATTATACATCCCTGAAATGGATTCCCGTGATAGTGGTGATGGAACAACGCCGACATATATTTGTTCGGCACGCTCTGCAGCCTGAACGGTTCGATAAATTTTAGCTTGAAAGGTGTCGTTAAATTCGTATTTACTTTGAGAGTGACACTGGGTATATCAAAATATTAAAAAAAAAACAAAATGGCGGATTCTTGGCGCGAAATTCCAAATTACACAGAAACTGTTGTGAGCGGTGCGATGCATTCGCGTCACGCATAAACCTTAAATAGGTTTCTTTGCGCGTCTATTAGTTTTTGCATTGAAATTTTTCTTTTGAGTAAGTAATATAAAAAAAGAAAAAAATATATATAACAGTGTCAAATTTATTAAAAAAGCAAAAAGGGGTCAATTAGTTTTCTCCTATTCTATATATGGATACAATTTAATGACTGAAGTTTATTTACTATACAGGTATACTGTCATTGACTGGACTAGAAAGACTATAACTCAAACGGCGCGGCGCTATAAATAAATATGTATGGGAAAATTCCAGCAAAAGTTCCTTAGCCTGAGGGTAATCTTACACTTACGTTTCGTATCTCAATTTAATATCAATCTGTCCCGCGCTCGCTTCCACACATGCCGAGCTCACGTGACAGAAAGACAGCGCGCAACACGATTAATATAAATTTTATTTGCGGTATGCAAGTGTCGAATTGATCGGCTGTCATTTTTTTCGCATTGCCGTAATAAGTTGAATAACATTATTAAGTACTCTAACACTTGTTGATAAATAACAACATGATTTAAAAATTGAATCCGCGTGAGTTTTTTGATGGTAAAAAATGGTTTACGTATTGGCTATGTGCGAAGTAGGTGGTGGGGGTAAGCTAGGCGATCGTAGCGCACACCATGGCAGAAATGTGTACTTACCGGGGACCACTGTCAAATTTACTTTCACGTTTTCTATTGGTCACTTAACGGTTTCCTACGATTCGTTTCGTTTGTATGTATTTATTTATTCTCTTATTTATTTCAGTAAAATTTCCAATACGGGGTCTTTCTCGTTTACTAAAGTAAATAAAATATTCATGTGTCATTATTTGACATCTCTGAGTTTTGACATTGTCTCGGGACCTTTGACGTTTGACGTTTCAGACGTGCACATAGCCAATAATATAGATGCCGATTTGTCGGTGCAACCTAGCACAAAAGATGTAGGCAGCCCGGCTAGTATGTGAAGGTGCTGGCCACCACACTATCGCGGCCGAACATCAAGTTTGGTTCGAAGATGTCCTGGCAACTCTGGCTGTCATCATGTTGTAAAATAAAATACGCTACTAATGTCTAGTTGTCTACTTTTTATTATTAAAGAGATATGCTGATTATGTTTATTCAGAGTGTGCTTATTGGTTAATTACCCTATCAAATGGTAGCAGAACGTGGTTGCTCGCACCTCTGTAATATTCGTAAGTAAACAATACGCAAAAATGGCATCGACGAGTTATCGGAATATTGAATTGCTGACCAAATCAAATTATGACACATGGTGCTTACAAGCGCAAGCCGTCCTAATTAAGAACGATTATTGGGATATCGTAAGCGGCGAGAAAATTTTGCAACCTAACGCGGATGCGGCAACCAAGTTGGCGTTCAAAAAGGAGGATTTGAAGGCAAAAGCAGAAAATTTTACTCTTACTGTCACCTTCCGAACTAAAACAAATAAAGATCTGCACGTCATCTAAAGCTGTATGGGACAAATTAAAAGCTACGTATCAAAGCACCGGGCCTGCAAGGAAAGCTACCTTGCTTAAGCAGTTAGTTCTGAAACGAATGAACACAAATGAAGACATCCGTGATCACTTAAATAATTTCATGGATATTGTGGACAAACTCGCCGATATGGACATAAAAATACCGCCAGAATTGCTCAGCATCATGCTACTTTACAGTTTGCCAACAACATTCGAAAATTTTCGAATAGCCATCGAATCCAGAGACACATTGCCCAATCCTGACGACTTGAAAGTCAAAATTCTTGAAGAATACCAGGCCAGGAGTGGTAGTGAACAACCCGAAAGCTCCGAAGCATACCACTTTAAGAAAGGTAATCACAGACCATATTGCAAGAGCTGTAAAAAGAAAGGACACACCACCGAGGCATGTTGGGGCAAAAAGACTTCCACACATGCCGAGCTCACGTGACAGAAAGACAGCGCGCAACACGATTAATATAAATTTTATTTGCGGTATGCAAGTGTCGAATTGATCGGCTGTCATTTTTTTCGCATTGCCGTAATAAGTTGAATAACATTATTAAGTACTCTAACACTTGTTGATAAATAACAACATGATTTAAAAATTGAATCCGCGTGAGTTTTTTGATGGTAAAAAATGGTTTACGTATTGGCTATGTGCGAAGTAGGTGGTGGGGGTAAGCTAGGCGATCGTAGCGCACACCATGGCAGAAATGTGTACTTACCGGGGACCACTGTCAAATTTACTTTCACGTTTTCTATTGGTCACTTAACGGTTTCCTACGATTCGTTTCGTTTGTATGTATTTATTTATTCTCTTATTTATTTCAGTAAAATTTCCAATACGGGGTCTTTCTCGTTTAATAAAGTAAATAAAATATTCATGTGTCATTATTTGAGTTTTGACATTGCTTCGGGACCTTTGACGTTTCAGACGTGCACATAGCCAATAACATGGTATGCGGTTGATGATTATCAATTTTTACGGTTTTTATGTGTTGTAAAAATGGTGAAACATACTTGTGGTTCTGTCTGTGTATGTAAAATATTTATTTACAGTAAAACTCATAAATTTATATACAGTCAGCGGCAGAAGTACCTACGCAGGCCTAGTGCTTAAAAACCAGGCAAGTGCGCGCACCGAGGGTTCCGCACGAAATTACGTTCACAAACTTGAGAGTGGCTCGGCTGAACTCGATTCTCCATACAAACGTAGTTTCGTTCTAATTTTAAAACGCCTTGCTGAAATAACATGAAACTTTGTAGACACGATGATTGAAGAAATTGTAATAGAAAAAAATACAGCGAGTTTTTGAGTTTTTTACATCTTGTATGAAAACCTTAATAACAGCGATTATTTTTTTCTCCATTATAATTTCAAGCAACGGAAACTAATTTCCGACCTAGATATGCCGGATCCCACTGTGTATACAAAGTTTCATGTTATTCTAGCATGGCGTTTTAAGAGTCGCCAGTACGCTCGGCTGAACTCGATTCTCCATACAAACGTAGTTACGCTCTCATTTTAAAACGCCAAGCTAGAATAACATGAAACTTTGTATACACAATGGTGGCCGCCATATCTAGGTCGGAAATTAGTTTTTGTTCCTAGAAATTGTAATAGAAAAAAAATACAGCGAGGTTTTGAGTTTTCTACGTCTTGTATGAAAACCTTAATAATCGCTGTATTTTTTCTCCATTATTGAATAAATTATTACTCGGACTCTTAAATTATTGAATAAAATTTTCGATCATTCTTTATTCCAAAATTCAAGTACCGTAGAAATAAAAAGAAAAACTGTTTTAGCATGTTGAATTGCACGTTCTAAAACATCCTTTCATATGATATACTTACTAGACTTTATTTCGCACCTCCTCTCATATCCGACATTTTTCATGGACCCCAAACTAGGCTGAGCCTGTACCTTGGGGACCTGGAGTGCAAATATGAGACAGATATGATAAACGAGCAAAATATAATAAAATAAATAAATAAATATTGGGGGATAATTTACCTACTCAAATCGACCTAGTCCCAAACTAAGCCAAGCTTGTACTATGGGTACTAGGCGACGATATACATACTTATATAGATAAATACATACTTTAATACATAGAAAACATCCAAGACCCAGGAACAAATATCCGTGCTAATTGCACAAATATAGTGAGCAGTCTTAGCTACTTCTGTTGTTTGACTGCATGATTTCATTACTGTATGGACAGATATCGACCGTATTGCTGTAGTATTAGGGTTTAAACATGTCCATGCACTTTTGAACCCCACTATATCTGCGATTTCAAAGTAATAAAAAGCCTGTAAGCTTTTTTTATACAACGACGGTGGCAAACAAGCTTAAGGCCTGCCTGATGGTAAGCACACACCGTCGCCTATGGACGCTTGCGACTCCAGAAGAATCATAAGCGTATTGCCGACCCTTTATTAACTTGAGGATTCGGTGAACGGTTCAATGGTTTAAAAATAGAACGCTGCTCAGCGCTGAAGAATTATATCATGCCTTTCATTAATTTTAATCACGTATTTAAATAAATAAATAAAAAATTACAAATTATTTATTCACCATTTTATCGACCACCCCCCACTAGGCTATGCCTGTATCGTGGGTATTAGAAACATGCCCAATTACCTTAAAACATGGCGGCTTAAAGGATACGAGATTAAGAGAAAATAACAAGTACATGCATGCATAAATGATAAATAATAAAGAAACAATAAACTATTTTAACAAAAGGGGAATAAGATTATTAATAACAGTAAAGCTGCTAACGGTGAAGTATGAAATTATATGAAAGTCTGTAAGTATAAAATGATATTTCGCTGCCACCCAATGTAATATCATGATTATGGGATAACCTGGAATTACGAGGCGTGAGATTGCGGTGAGCGAGCTAGTAAAGATATTGCAACAGCTAAGTACGAACATAACATCGAATGCGAGCGTTTAATGGCCATCTTGGGAAAAATTCCCAAGCTCACCATCCCAAACTCACGAGCGATATTGAACTCCATGCCGAGGTTTTCCCGAGGGACAACAGTATGGGGTTCTTCAAGAAAGGAGTGTATACATTTTTAAAGGGTCGGTAACGCGCATGTGACACCCCTGGAGTTGCAGGCGTCCATATTAGGCTGCGGTGATCGCTTACCATCAGGCGGGCCGTATGCTTGTTTGCCACTGACGTGGTATAAAAAAAATTGACAGTTTCCATGTAAAAGCGGGTGAGGTGTGAGGTGACGGGTGAGGTGTGAGGTGACAGGTGAGGACGAGGCGGTTTGTCAATAAGAGAGCAGGTCGTATTATTCAATTGATTTTTGTGAAAATTTGTAAACATAATCGATAATTATATGGATTTTATTTGTTGATCCAGATTTTGTTTTTTTTTTAATGGTGGGGCCATGGGCGTTGAAAACTTAAAAAATATCACTTGTCACTATACCAGTTTAACTACCAATGCTTCCATGTTGTCCACCCATACCTATAAAATTATATTTAATTTGCTTTATAAGCCGATCCTAAAATATTCCTAAGCATATTAGTTTGGATATCGATTTTATTAAATTGCTCCCAACTAACACCGCTACTACAATACATTATGACATTATGAAATAAAAAACACTGGAGGGAAACTACCTTAAAAGTCTTAAAACGTTGCGATAGCTCAGTTTGGTAAAAGGAAACATTATTTTATTTCTCCTAAGCATTCAAACTGCGTTCACGGATTTTTAAAAAAATGTACAGACAAAAATTTTTTTTGTAATTTTTATCAAAAAATTATTTGATGCCAATTGATCCTATTTCGTTGTGGCGGTCTCTGGGGGAGACCTATGTCCAACAGTGGACGTCGATCGGCCGACAATGATGATGATGATGATGATGATGATCCTATTTCAATCAAGAAACAAAAACTTATAAGAGACCGACCTAGTCTAGGATACAAGAGAGGTCACAAATAAAAAAAAACGTTTTAAGGTAGTTTCCGTCCAGGGCCCGTATTTTTTTTTCACCCTGTATTGGCTATGTGCGAAGTAGGTCGTGGGGGTAAGCTAGGCGATCGTAGCGCACACCATGGCAGAAATGTGTACTTACCGGGGACCACTGTCAAATTTACTTTCACGTTTTCTATTGGTTTCTTAACGGTTTCCTACGATCCGTTTCGTTTGTATGTATTTATTTATTCTCTTATTTATTTTAGTAAAATTTCCAATACGGGGTCTTTCTCGTTTACTAAAGTAAATAAAATATTCATGTGTCATTATTTGACATCTCTGAGTTTTGACATTGTCTCGGGACCTTTGACGTTTGACGTTTCAGACGTGCACATAGCCAATAATATAGATGCCGATTTGTCGGTGCAACCTAGCACAAAAGATGTAGGCAGCCCGGCTAGTATGTGAAGGTGCTGGCCACCACACTATCGCGGCCGAACATCAAGTTTGGTTCGAAGATGTCCTGGCAACTCTGGCTGTCATCATGTTGTAAAATAAAATACGCTACTAATGTCTAGTTGTCTACTTTTTATTATTAAAGAGATATGCTGATTATGTTTATTCAGAGTGTGCTTATTGGTTAATTACCCTATCAAATGGTAGCAGAACGTGGTTGCTCGCACCTCTGTAATATTCGTAAGTAAACAATACGCAAAAATGGCATCGACGAGTTATCGGAATATTGAATTGCTGACCAAATCAAATTATGACACATGGTGCTTACAAGCGCAAGCCGTCCTAATTAAGAACGATTATTGGGATATCGTAAGCGGCGAGAAAATTTTGCAACCTAACGCGGATGCGGCAACCAAGTTGGCGTTCAAAAAGGAGGATTTGAAGGCAAAAGCAGAAAATTTTACTCTTACTGTCACCTTCCGAACTAAAACAAATAAAGATCTGCACGTCATCTAAAGCTGTATGGGACAAATTAAAAGCTACGTATCAAAGCACCGGGCCTGCAAGGAAAGCTACCTTGCTTAAGCAGTTAGTTCTGAAACGAATGAACACAAATGAAGACATCCGTGATCACTTAAATAATTTCATGGATATTGTGGACAAACTCGCCGATATGGACATAAAAATACCGCCAGAATTGCTCAGCATCATGCTACTTTACAGTTTGCCAACAACATTCGAAAATTTTCGAATAGCCATCGAATCCAGAGACACATTGCCCAATCCTGACGACTTGAAAGTCAAAATTCTTGAAGAATACCAGGCCAGGAGTGGTAGTGAACAACCCGAAAGCTCCGAAGCATACCACTTTAAGAAAGGTAATCACAGACCATATTGCAAGAGCTGTAAAAAGAAAGGACACACCACCGAGGCATGTTGGGGCAAAAAGAAGACTACAAATGAGAAAACCAAAGGAAACCCGTACAAAAATTACAACATCTGTCTTAGCACTGCACATTCAATGTTTGGTGCCTCGACAGCGGGTGCTCCTCTCATCTGTGCGGGGTCAAGTCAATGTTTTCCTCACTGACCCCTGAAAATGGCAGTCTGAAGTTGGCATCTAACAAATATACAAGTAAGATAGAAGGAAAGGGAAGAGTAACAGTCAAAATTGACAAAGAAGGTTACAACTTTAATGATACCTTATTTGTTCCTGACGTATCAGTAAATCTACTGTCTGTCGGCAAAATAGCAGACAGAGGTAACAAAGTCGTCTTCGATAAAGACAAGGCTTATGTCATTGAGAGGAGCGGCGAAGTAACACTGACAGCACAGAGAAAAGATGGACTGTACTACCTTGAATCTAACAAAAATGAAACTGCAAATTACACACCAAATGAAGGAAATGACGTCATGGAATGGCACCGTAAACTGGGCCATATAAATGAAATGGTGAACTAGAAGAAAAGATTGTTATGAAATACCCTGACTATCTGGAAGACTACTTGACAGAGATTATGGTTGAAGAAAGTACACAAGAGGACTTGACTATCTATAACAAGACAATGGACATGCTAAGAGACATAAAAAGCATACCAAAGGAGAAGGTTTGCTGTCTTATTAAAGCACTTTATGGACTCAAGCAGGCAGGGAGGCAGTGGTATAAGAAACTCGACACTGAATTGAAAAACATTGGTTTCAAAGCATCAGAAGCAGACCCATGTGTATACCTACTAGAGAAAAGAGGAGCAAAAATTATAATAGTAATATATGTCGACGATCTACTAATTGCCTACTCGTGTCCAAGAACACTTAAAGAAGTCAAGAACCTACTAAATTCTAAATTTGAACTCAAGGATTTAGGAAAACCCAGAAGACTTATCGGCGTAGATGTGATTTACAAACGGGATGAAATTAAAATCAATCAACAAAATTTCATTGAAGATATTCTCCAGAAATTTAGAATGGAGGAATGTAAACCAGCATCTACGCCCATGGAGCCTGGTCTCAAACTAGAGAGAAGCGAAAGAGACGAAACCCAGCGCTCTCAGCTTCCTTATAAGAACCTCATAGGTACGCTTATGTATCTGGCAGTCGCAACTCGACCCGACATAATGTTTGCCATAAGCTACCTGTCACAGTTCAATGACTGTTATAATGAAGAGTACTTTAAGTGTGCGAAAAGAGTACTTCGTTATTTGAAGTTAACAAAGAATGTCGGCTTAACATTTAAGAAGACCGGAGATGATTTATACGGCCTGGCAGATGCGGACTGGGGTGCATGTAAGCTTGATCGTAAATCATTTTCAGGCTACTGCTTCAAGTACGCTGGAACAGCTATAAGCTGGATGGCCAAAAAGCAAAAGAGCATCGCCTTATCTACTGCTGAAGCGGAATATGTCGCGTTGACCGAAGCCGCGAAAGAAGCCATCCATTTGAAAAACCTTTTCAGAGATTTGGGAGCAGACTTCGGACGCATAGTCATTTTAAATGACAACCAAGCAGCTCTCAAACTGAGTCAAAACTCAATGGTCACTTCAAAATCGAAACATATTGATTTGAAGATGCACTTCATTAGAAATTGTATCCAAGAAGGATCAATAGAAGTCAAGTATCTGCGAACCGAAGATATGGAAGCAGACCTGCTGACCAAGGCCCTAGCTGGTCCACGGCTAGTAAAATAACGTAGCGGCATAGGGCTCTCCTGATGGCCACGACAGCGCCGTGAAGAGGAGTGAAGGTGCTGGCCACCACACTATCGCGGCCGAACATCAAGTTTGGTTCGAAGATGTCCTGGCAACTCTGGCTGTCATCATGTTGTAAAATAAAATACGCGACTAATGTCTAGTTGTCTACTTTTTATTATTAAAGAGATATGCTGATTATGTTTATTCAGAGTGTGCTTATTGGTTAATTACCCTATCAGTATGATAACTTATACCGTCACGTTATATGGCCAAAATGTACTAAAACGTAACGGTATGAGCTATCATACTAGCCGGGCAGGTAAACGTAAAAACCATGTTTTTATATAAAACCTCGGCAACTTGTCCAATTAAAGAGATTCTAAAACGTTTGTCGTTAAATTAGTACAATTACCGATCATTACCAGCAACGTATTCTTACATCTCTTAATGGATATAATTTGTAGCTTAATGGCGTACTTATAAGTGAAAAATGTTTGCGATGTGAAGTCTATTAATTATATAAGAAGATATGTTGCTACTAATGTTGGTGTTAATAACAAGTGAACAGAGAGATTTACGCAATACGCATTACTTATCTTTACTCGTACTAGTATTATAATATAAAGAAGTAATCTGTGGGTTTGTAGATTTGCAAGTTTGTGTTCGAAAATTCTTTTAACGGTATATATGTAGAACGTACTCTTGAGATAGACCTAGGCTATATTTTATCTTTATCTCTTTGTAATACGCAGACGAGCCGCAAGGACAGCTGGTAAGTTATAAATATAAATCATATCTGAAGAATATTCTCTGAATAGGCTAACAAACAAAGTTAGAGTACTTCGCACAAACGAGTCTAGTAACTATTGAGTCAAAACCTGTCATGAAAAATGAGTCATTGTTGACTTCCTAATGGCTTACGTAAAACCCTAGTTCAGATAACTGAAATATTTACCTCTCTGACATGTCACATTAAAATTGATAGTAAGAGTACATTACTAGAAGCCAGGAAATGAAGGGTTGCAAGCCAAGTAGAAAAAGACGGCCGAGCGTAACGAGGCCGGATAGGGATTTGTATAGTGCTTTTCTCAAACATATGCAATAAAATAAAATAAAAATACACCACTCAAAAAACAAATTTAACAGACGCAATGTTTGACATTAAAATTAAAAAAAAATTACTTCCCGGCCTAGGCCTTTAGTTTTGTATGAAATTCTTTTGCAGTCCTCCCGAGTTGTTCCGCCTGCATCGTGATACTTTGAAGACTTATAATGCACGTAATGACGTTTCATTGCATGTTTGAGATAATTAAATACCTGTCACAGCCATATCGCATTTTCTCCTTCTATAAGCCTGCAATAGCTAAAAATGGCAATGAAAAGTAATTTGCATGTGCTCTGCCTACACCTTTTGGGAATATAGGCGTGAGTTTATGTATGTATCACATGTTATATTAAGGAAGACTGATGTGTTTTATTACTGAAACTATTTTTTATTTTTTCCCCTAACACACCCTAATAACATTTTCCAAATTATTCCAACGATTTCTTTTTCAATGTTATTAGAGTTACTTACACGATTGTAGGATTTATTACTACTACAATACCGGGATCCGCGGTATTGTAGTCGTAATAAATCCCGGGATTGAAAGCCCCGCACGATTGTCAGTTAAATTATGTCTTAATGAAAAAAACTATAAAAATAAATCAGCTAAGCATAAAGAACCGGGAGAACCGGGAATCCCGGTACCGACCGCAACCCAGAACCGGGAAATGAAAATCTCGGAACCGGTCCCGGTACTGCACGCCCTATATGTATCCTATGTATGTTAAATTAATTCAATGTGTCATGTATGTTAAACAAGTTCAAGACCGACTTTAAATTATTACCCGACTGCGCCAGAAGGAGGGTTACGTTTCAATTCATAATTTCTATTTTTATGGTTGTGGCTTGGTTTGCTCCAGAGAGACTCCACGAAAATATAAAATGGAAGTCATATACCACCATCCCTAACACATATTTTATACCAGCGACAAATACTTATATATATTGTTACTTTTATCTTCGACTAGACTAGCTGTTGCCCGCGACTTCGTCCGCGTCTTCGCACCTATTGGTCGCAGCGTGATGTTACATAGCCTAAAGCCTTCCTCGATAAATGGACTATCCAACACAAAAATAATTTTTCAATTCGAACCAGTAGTTCCTGAAATTAGCGCGTTCAAACAAACAAACAAACTCTTCAGCTTTATATTATTAGTATAGATATAAACATTATTTGGAAGCAGTGGAAGCGTGCTGGGCCCATAACCTATTAAAACACGTTGGATATTCGCAACAGACTGATTTATTAAAAAAGTAACGGTATATTTTTGATACGCGGATAGATGGTGCTACTAAACAAGAAAATCATATACATAGGTAAATTTTAATACCTCTTTCTAACAAGTTTTAAAACAGATAGAAAGATATGGAAAGCTTGACGACGTCACATCATTAGGAAATCGCACTGTCACTGGCATTGTATGAATCACGAGCTAATCCAATGGGTTTTTTTACACAAATTACCATATTTTTAAATAAAATCTAATATGTACGTTCAATAAGTATTTTATGATCATGTTTCCGTGTCATATATATGTCGTAGTCGTATTCGTAGAATAATATCTAGGATAATCCATTCATTTCTTGTTTCATCATGGTGACGTATTCTCGATATGTAATTACATACCTATACTCTGTGTATAATTCCACCAATCGTACAATTCTGTGGCAAATAACTGTATTTAAATTTTAAGGTAATATCTATTAATACCATTCATATTATACATAAAAGTACAACATTCTTATTTACAATAAATATTAAATACGTAAAATTTAAATCGATTCCAATGTCGCATAAATGAATTGGATTTGTATTGTCTAATAATAACTTTTATTTTCGCAATCCATCCGGTATCACCGCGTCGCGAATTCCGCGCGTCAGCATAATCTGTATCCCACAGAATATTAGTAGTGCCATTTTTCCATGAACATTATAGCATCACTCTATAATAACAAGAACTAATTAATGAACCTACTTATAGACCGACTGACCTTACAAATTGTATCTAAATAATTACGAATCAGAATAGTTTTTTGTGTGTCCTTCAAAATAGCACGCCTCGTCTGCCAGTCTAATAATTGATATGTAATTTTCCATACCATAATTGATATATCTATGTAATTTTCCATTTTTTATTTCTTATTTTTTGATACGTAATCATGCTTTAAATACATGCAGGATGCTTCAAAAAGTTAAGATTGGCTTAGGTAAGACATCTCTTTTAAGGTCCTTTCAAGTTTAATTGAATTCAAGGACCTTAATGCCATGTTATTAAATTTGGAACTTTTCGTAGACCCAAAAAAATAAACTGATCGCCAATTCAAAGGACGGAAAGCAACAATTTGAATCCAATTAAAAGAAGTATAACGACAAACTTGCCAAACGACTAAACATCTAAGCCAAGGAGCGATACACATGTGTAGTTTGTGCACATGTGACGCAACGAAACGTTATTATACGCCATCTTTGTTTTCAAAAAACGCGGGAACGCTTCCCGCGGAAACGCATTTTAGCAAAAACGAAACGTTATACCCGCTCGATTTCTCAATAGAATTTATACTTTACAAGGTTACGTTAGAGTACAAATTCGTTTGATGTGGTATTGATGACAGTTTTTAGTTTTAAACGCAATCGTGATGCATTGTTGTTGCGTTTAGTTGATGCATCTGACTTCCTATGAATGTTTTTACTGCTATCAGCGTACGGAAGAATTGTAAATGACATATTAACGTAATATATGGATTTGTTTCGATGGTTCCATAAATAATGTTTACAATCAGCCAGGACAGAAATAAAAGACTCCTCCAATTAGAAATCATGACTATAGGCTTTCATCACGCAAGGTAAAGGGAACACAATTCAACCAACAGCATACAATATACAACCAGTACTCACCCTAACATCACCAGTCTAATTCGATCCCTAGTTTCCTAACATGTACGCGTAACTGAAAGGTCAGTTATAGTGGTTCTCTCAAGCGAGTTATACGTAAGTTGGGAATGCCTGGCGTAACTAACTGGTGGATAACCGACAGTTCGACGCCAGTGAGGCTAACAGAGTGGTTGCAGTAATGATGGGGATTAGGCTTTCTATAGCTAATGGTGGAAATTTGTGGAAAAACAAATGATCCGTCAAATTAAAATGTGACCAAGAGGGTAATAACGTAACTTTTCCACCCAACGATAGGCAAATCTAACTGTCATTTTTACTGAAAATTACATTTAGATCTACTTTACGCACGCCGACAAATGTTGCGTAATTGCCACACAAAACAGCCAATGGTGTAAGTAGCGAAGCTGGAAAATACACCTGTCAGTTTCTTTGAGCAAGCATTAGAAAGAAATATGACAAGTCTCTTAGCTATTACTTTCCAGTGACACAGTGGTATATAATGGTTGCGATTTTATCATTTATCGCTATCGGATAAAACATCCATCACTCTCGCGACGAATATATTAACCACTAAGGATAAATGTCAAAACGGCCAACATCATTCGCGTGCATGATAAATGAGCAGGCTATAAGGACACTATTCAGCTATAGTGTATCCAAGCAGTTCAACACACAAGGGCCTCAGAAATCAAAATAGTAACTTATGTATATAATGCACAAGCTTCACAAACACGAGTTTTTGTGGGTCGGCACTTTCGGCGCCGTGTCCAATTTTATTTGTAGTAACTTATACAGCGTTAGGGTCACTTCAAAACAGACCGCAATACGTGACGCTTAGGATAAAAAAAAAACCGGCCAAGAGCGTGTCGGGCCACGCTCAGTGTAGGGTTCCGTAGTTTTCCGTCCGTCACATTAAGTTGACATATTAAGTACAGAAACACAAAACCCTAAAAAGCACGTTATTTCATTGTGATTTTGTAGAAATGACAGGTACAATAAACACCTGTTTATACGGTTGAATTACAAACTTAGTTCAGAAATTATTTTTGTATTTTTTTCAAAAACTATTCAACCTATCAAGTTCAAAATAATTTTCCTACAAAGTTTTTATAAAGTTCTACTGTTGAGATTTTTTTCATATTTTTAAAACTTATGGTTCAAAAGTTAGAGGGGGGGGGACACATTTTTTTTTACTTCTGGAGCGATTATTTCCGAAAATATTAACATTATCAAAAAATGATTTTAGTAAACCCCTATTTATTTTTAAATACCTATCTAACAATATATCACACGTTAGGGTTAAAATGAAAAAAAAAAAACACTCCCCACTTTACGTATAGGGGAGGTACCCTAATAAAATATTTTTTTCCACTTTTTATTTTACCACTTCGTCGGCGTAATTGATATACATAATAGTACCAAATTTCAGCTTTCTAGTGCTAACGGTCACTGAGATTATCCGCGGACGGACGGACAGACATGGCGAAACTATAAGGGTTCCTAGTTGACTACGGAACCCTAAAAATGAAGTCTTGCAATAGGATTTAAAAATATTTAGGCATAGGAAACGACACAAGGACTCAAGTTCTTTGCCAAAGGTGAGGGTCGCCCGAGATAATACACAACCTTGTCGATGTTTATGCTAATATTATAACGTAGGTACAAAACCTGTATATGTTACTCAAATACGCATGAATGTGACGCCTCAACGTACCATAAAGGCAATATACTTATATGTAAATACGCTAGCTGACTTCCCGTAGATACGATAACAATTTACGTAGAGACTTTTTATACCAAGACGATGACAAAGAAGCATAAGAGCATTGTCGACCTTTGACTGGTTGAAGAATTCGTGGTGTTGAGAGCTAGGCTAGATTTCATCATCAATTGTACCTATGGATATCAAACGATGTCAAAATATATGATCCTGGTTATTAAGTTTAATTAAAAATTAAGGATAGCTTCATTTTTATACAAGCACGAAGTGCACTTTTGAACCGACTTCAAAAAAGGAGAAGGTTCTCAATTCGTCGGATATTTTTTTGTTTTTTATGTATGTACACCGATTACTCGGAGGCTAGTGGACCGATTTCAAAAATTCTTTTTTTGTTTGAAAGGGTATATTTTCTAGTTGGTCCTATTGTCACCAAGTCTGGATCTGATGACGGGATCTTGGAAAAATCGAGGGAACTCCTCAAATTATATAGCGAGAGGATGGGGTAAGTAAGGCAAAATCGAAGGAACTCCTCAAATTATATAGCAGGAGGATGGTCTGGCAAAGTTTGGAGTCGGTGTTTTTTGTTAAAAATTTACTTGTGTTAAAATTATACTTTTTGTGTTTTTGTAGTTTCAGAATCTTTTTAAGTCAAACTCGATCTATATTAGTCTATATAATAATCTTTCTCAGTCTAAAATCTCTAAAAGGAAATCTCATTAACTCGATCACTTTTGTGTTACCCTCGAGTTCGTGTTACCGTGGTTCTACTGTATACTGTATTTATCTAGAAACAGTTGAGACGAAGAGTAATTGCCATTGTTACACCTGTTGTCTAACATTATAATAAGCGAGAGCAGTAGGGTAGAAAGCGGAAAAACCTCAGGCAAATCCCAAACAAGACAAGTTTCAGTTCATAAGAAAAACGTTGCAAGTTTGTATGACAATGCAATGAAGTTACTACCTTTTGGCATTAACAAAGTGTTGCGTAATGATTGTAATTTTAGAATAATTTGTGTAAAGAGTTACTTTTGAGATAATTAGTACATTCCATATCTATATAAATACCGTTTGTAATGTAATCACGATATGTTCTCATCAGCATTACAAAAGATTTTAACATTCATGTCAAGCGACTAAAACTACTACTTCTCGGGTTTAAAATGTTTTTACGGTAAATATGGTGCTACTTTACCGCACGAGTGCGGTAATCAGAAGATTACGTGCATATGTAGAAATTTTAAAGAGCCATATGTACTGTAAAACGTTGTACGATACACGTGCGAATAGGTAATTCGCAACACGTGTCGATTTAAAACACTCCCTTCCGTCGTGTTTTAATTTATCACCACTCGTTGCGAATTTCCTGTTTTCTGCACTTGTATCGTAATGTACTAAAATAGGTCAGATCGTCTATTTGTGTGACGAGCACAATTAATAATGTAATGATGAAGATATAGCCCGTTCTACTCGTAGTAAGGTCTTGCTATACTTTTTAGCGCAGCGTGACGTCACGAGCCCGCTTCCGAACTTTAACGCCTTCTTTGTCATTTATTGATTGACAAAGAGAAAATACGTGTCCAATATTTTTTGATTATCTGACGCACTATTTTGTTTTACCCGTGACTCTACCCATTTTATAATTCGTACTTAAGTTTTTTTTTTCAACCCAGTGGTAGGAGCTAGGATCCATCGGCCTTCAGATGCGTTCCTGAAAATTGCAGCTACAGAAACTCTCAGGATTTTTATGCATAAAAACAGTACATTGCTTTTCATTATTGTGAAAAATAGGAATTCAGCCTATAAGCGCGGAAGAATCATGCATTTGTTGATGGTCGGTTAGTGACCAGCTGGCAAAAAACTGGCAACCGTACTGTCTTAACCCGACCGAAGATCTCACGGTTCGAGAATAAATGCCACACGATTATTATAAGTAGCACAGATTTTATAATACTTAAGTAGTGACCACCTAAATCTGGTGTCACTTGAATGAGTTGGTGAACTGAAACGATATTTTCTCGTTTTTTTAAACGGATCCCCGTTCAATAAATACCAAATAAAACGCATACAGCTCTCTGTATCTTTAGGGCCTCTAAAAATATTAATAACTTTAATCGAAAAACCTTTGCCTTCTAGTCCGCTACTTTTAAAGTCTTTAAACTCTGTATCAATAGTATCTATTGAGGTGTGCAAAATAGAGTATCTGTATTGTATTGTATTGTGGTCGCAAACTGACGCTGGTCGCGTAACTGGCCCAGCGACTATACTAGTTTGTATAAAAACGTACTTGTGACCGTACAAATTCAAAAGTTGTCCGACCCGTTTACCCAAACTTCGCGACCTCTGAGTGAGGTCAACACTCCGCAGACTGTGATATACATGTCATGACTATAAGTATGTGACTCCTTTTATATTCCTTTGGCAAGCGATTACGGCAAGTCATACACGGATTAGAAATGCGTGGTTTCTGTGGACGTTCTAAACTTGAGCGTTTTGAAGTTTATTTTTTGTTGCACTCAGAATCCATAAAACTAAACGGAGTTTCCGCTTAAATATGCAACAGCTTTCTTTGCTGGGCAGATGCCACAGACCACCAAGAATTTTCCAAATCGGTTAATAAATGACGGAGTTCTGAGGTAACAAGCATAAATAATAATAATAATAAAACTAATTAAAAAAAAAACACGGTTTTCTGATTTTTTCTGGTGCATACACATAACTACCAAGCTACATGCCAAATTTCAGCTTTAGGTCACCTGGAAGTGGGTTAGGTTTTTGATCACTAGTCAGTCAGTCAGTCAGTCAGTCAGTGGTAAAAATGCCGTTTTTTGGAATTAAATATCTCAATATTTATTAAACCTATATTTATGAAACTTGGGGTTCTAGTTTTTATAAAGGATCTTAATACATGGACCAATTTTACAGATTTGGAGTTATTGGGGGGTCAAAAGTGGCTCCAAACGGTTCGTGTAATATAACACACGGCTGCTGTCCGCCAGTTCCGGGGGTGAACTTGGCTGGACACGCTGCCGCGTGTCTAGATAATATATTAGTATCTGGGTGACCGAACTTCGCTCGTGTATTCCCGGAAAATACGAGTATACCCGAAGATGACACCTATAGCTAGATATTTTATTCGTTCCCGAAAACCCCTGTACCGCCCCGCCCATATGCCCCGGATATTGTGAATTTCATTATAATCCACCGCCAGCGCCACCTCCAACATATCAACCGACGAACGTCCACTGCTGGACGTAGGCATCCCCCAACTTCATGGGGGGTAAGTGCCATAATCGCCACGCTTGGCATGCGTGTTGCCGATCCGTGTCCTGTCCGTCCCCCGGTGGAATAGGTTTTTTTTATACCACGTCGGTGGCAAACAAGCGTACGGCCCCTTGGTTGTAGTTTTAGGACATACCCGGGTCCACACCCGGGGTCCGGGTCATTACTTATATAATCATTAGAGCGGTTTTCGGGATTTTAATTACAAAAAATAAATATAAAAAATGTTGCAATAGTATTCATAATTGTGGACCACAGACTTGGTTTTTCCAACTGTGTGTCTATGACCAAAAAAAAATACAATAAATTCATACCTATGGTTTAACTCCACCATATCAGCCCTAGGACGTCCACTGCTGGACATAGGCCTCCCCCAATTTCATGAGGGGTAAATGCCATAATCGCCACGCTTGGCCTGCGGGTTGGCGATCGCAGTATCTCCACCGCACTCCAGGAATGCTGCTGCCCACTCCCCGGCGGTCTTGGTCGCAGTTTAAGGACATACCCTGGTCCAACTCACGCATTACTTAATGTTTACCTCTTAAAAATACAAAGTACGAGTGCGAAGGAGACGACAACCCTTCGCGAAGCGATAACGCCGCGACTACACATAGAGGTAGATACTTCGTTTTCGGTGCGCAGTAGCGCCCCTGAAGAACTCCCGATGAGTTCAAAACATGTCGCCCGTATTAATTTATATAATATTAAATGTGTCTTACGAAAGTTTAAATAGAGAAAACCTGATTATCTGATCCTTATAAGGTATATTTCAGTTTGTTTATAGTTAGTTTATTTCCGCGTTTTTGTTTCGATCTCTTTAATTCATGCGCATGCGGCCAAGTGTGTGTGTGAGGTGTCTGTCGTCTTCGTGACGTGTTGTAAGGTGTCTTTTACACGGCGAATATTGACACACCAGCATTGTGATAATATTAAACGTGTAAAGAGCCCCGTAAATCAAGCTCTGTAGATGAAAATGACAGGTGGTAAAACGCGAGAGAAGTATAGGAAATCAGAGTACTAACATGACTAATACTGTAATACCTATATTGAGCACAGATACATATCTGAATAGACACCGCATGTGCAATGATATGTACGATTGGTTTTCATGTAGTCTTTCGTCTTCTCACTAAGATATTTTACACCTTCGATCCATGATTATGTTAAAAAAATTAATAGTGACACTACTTAAAATTGGAACCTAGATAGATAATGAGGAAATATTAGAACAGGATTTAATACGGTACTTCACCCGGCTCGGAAAATATTGGAATAGGAACCAAAAAATATAATTCAATTTCACCTTATTGCACCGTAATAAAGTGTAGAAACGGATACATGTTTTTGAAGTTTAGACTGTAAATAAAGTGGTTTTTTTTTTAATCTTCTTATTAATCTTAATTTTTTAACGACTCTTACATAAGATATAGTCAGATGCACGGAACATTATTAGATAAGTAAGATGTAAGAGCTAGTGTGATATCGATAAGCCGCATCCCCACGCTCCAGTGCGGCGGACGGCATTAGCGGGACGACGCTATAAGATAGAACGAGATACGGAATCGAATGACCTTGGTTTCATATAACGTGATATAACTATCTGGAGCGTTGGGATGCGGCTATAGACTTTCGACAGCAATTAAGAAGCTGGTAGCGCTGTCTCTACATATGTACCTAATAAGTAATGAGCATATTTTACATGTGCTTAGGTACGAACAGTAGTGCGTTTAGGTTTTGAGTAATACCCGTGCTCGAATAATATGTATAAACATATTTCATTTAATGAACAATGTATTAATAACGGAACTAGCTATGTTCGATGTTTACCTAATAAGCATATGTCACAAACACATGTAACATGCCACTTGCGTGATCTACTCTAATACTATGTCAATGTTACTGAGTGTACAATGTGTTACAAATGGAAATAACTATGCTCATGATGTCTTTATAACAATGAATGTTTATGTCAAGCAAAAAGAAGTTTATCATTGAATAATTTAATCACATTTGTGGCCGCTAATGTGTCAGGGCAGATACGGATATAATTACGAGTTGTCATACGAGTATATAACGCCAATGTAGCACGCGACAATGGGGCTCTTCACATGATTAATATTATCACAATACTGGGATGTCACAAAACTGTGAGTGACTGAGGGCGGGGCACATTGCTCGTGCTCGTAGAACCGCTGGCCGTTGGGGCGGAAAGTTTCCCGAGTGGCGACCACGGACCGGAAGGCGCAGCGCGGGTAGGCCCCCGACAAGTTAGACGGATGACCTGGTAAAGTTCGCGGGAGGCCGCTGGATGCGGGTGGCGCAAAACCGGTCATTGTGGCACTCTTTGGTGGCGGCCCATGTCCAGCAGTTGAGGTCCCTCATCTAATATGATGATTATGAAACTCTTTTACAGTAGTTTTAAGTCTAAACATCTTTGTAATCTCTAGGTTAAGTTTGTGGCAATAAAAGTGCTTTATGGTATGTATGTATAAAACTTTATTGCACATCACATAACAAAAGAGTTGCAAAAAACGCAGAATAACTAAATATGAAAGTTCAAAGGCGAACTTATCCTCACAAGGGTGCTATTTTTTATGACATAGGAGACAAACGAGCCGACGAATCGCCTGATGGTAAGCGATTAGCGCCGCCCATAGACACTCGCAACACCAGAGGGGTAGTAAGTGCGCTGCCGGCTTTTAAGATGGGACTACGCTCTTTTCTTGAAAGTTTAAAGGTCGTATCGGCCCGGAAATACCGCAGGCGACAGTTTATTCCACAATAATAATAATAATATATGTTATACGTATATTTTTTAGGAATTACAGTTTAGCTGTGCAAGGCAAGTTTCTGGAGAAACGCTGAGTTGAGGACTGCCAACCATCTAAGTTATTTATTAAACACGTTAATACCGGAATCAATCTCGACTGGGGAAGTACCTCCATTTTACAAAAAACCGCAATACCAATATTCTGTAAATAGGTATATGTTTGGTGATGTTGTGTTCATCCAGGAACATAACACCGCTCTTTCGCAAACCAGAGGATGCGCTGTGTTGAGTTGAGATGAGAGCGAGAGAACTGGCATTATCCAGCTGTCAAAACAACGAATTCTCGATTTAATAAATTGTCAGCAACGCATTCTAATTTGTTTTTTCTGTACCCCTAAGTGCCTACCGACCAGTAAATTATAAATATAATACCTATATGAGAAATATATTGTACGCTCACCACAAGGAAATGAGTAGATTTCATAATTATGTAACCGCTGTCAACTACCATTATAATACTGTTAAACCATAACAACAAATTTATGATTATAATATTATGTAGCTAAGCCACAAATGGATTAGTGGCGCCATCTAGTTCCAAAATAAGCAACCACTAATAAAGAACTACGCTATACACCGATAGATGGCGTGCCAGACAGAAACAAGTTTGAAACCCGTACTAAGAGATGGCGTTGGTGTTCCACATATTGCTGATTACTTTGAAATCGTTATTTTAGAACTAAGTACATACTATTGTGTAAGACAAACAATGACATGTTTCATTTACATTTATGACTATAGGTTAAACCGGTTTTTATGCAAAAAACACGATGTTCGATACTTTAAATATGTTTTTTATACTATGTCATGTTGATCTTCGACATATTTTTATTGGCATAGTATTCATTAAATCTTACTAAAATTTTAGAATTATGAGAGCTGGCCTCTAGACATTCTACTACCGCTATGTCTTTTTGAATTTCAGGAACTTTTTAAGACAAACTACACTCAAAATTATCTTTTTATCCAGATCTACTTCCCTAACACTATATTATCCTCTTACAACTTCATCAAACACCAAGCATGATATCATAGTCAAGAGAAAGGTAGCGAAATCAAATAAGGTCGTTATTGGTGTGTCAAGTATCCCGCATCTGGGTTATTGGACCTGCGCACACGCCGCCGGGTGGCACGCGAAAGTGGCTCTTGCGTCACTGGGTCAGCTCTCGTAATGCTTGCATCACGGAGGATGTTATGTCGATATGTCCCACTGTCTCTCAGCGAGGAAATGACATGAGTTTAATACTAGTTTTTGCATATCGTTTTCCTAGAATTTGCGTGAAAGGAAAAGTGAGACACGAAAAAAATTACAATCAGGGACTGAGTATAACAAGAAATGTGTTGTTCTCAAGCACTTTTTGGATGTCAATAAAGACGATTTCTAATGGCATCGTAATGGAAATAACGCCTTGTTGACTCAGCCAAAATGGGACGTTTTCTTTTGCAAAACTGCTACCTAAGAGAGGTATTCCACTCATCCAATATCTTTGTCCAATATACATTTGATCAAAGAAATTGGATGATTTCATCCAACTTGGATGGAACCCCGACATTTGATCAAAGATTCTGATGACATTTAAATCAATATGGCTACGCATGAAAAAAAAAACTTGGACAAAGATATTGGATAAGTGGAATGGGCCTCCGTCAAAAAACTTTGATCAAAGATTGGACAAAGATATTGGACGAGTGGAATAACAGCCTAAGTGAAAGAAAAATTGGGTCACGAAAGTTCCAATGGATGGTGTATAGACTGCATAGTGGAGGAAATGTAAACACATACCTTTTTAGCCCTTATTATCATTGTGACAAGAGCGAAAAAGGTACACGTTTCAATTTCCTTGACTTTATGTACGGTGTCTTTCAAGGCACCCATAATTGATGATCATTAATTCATTGTAGCTTCACTAGCCTAAACTGCGAAATAAAATAGAGCGCGGAAGGTCCATTTCAATATTTTAAATATCTGAATTCTTATTAGTAGTTTCGGACCGTATCCAGTAACGTCGTATAGATAAGTTGATAATCGTCCATACCCATAAAGATACGTAGACAGATCATTGAAATTGTGCATGAATTTGCGATGTTTTATGTCATTTTATCCTCAACGATACATTGAATTCAAAATGCCGCCTGTACCAACGTAATTTCATTTATATCTTTTCGAGCAGTCGACCTCAAGTTGACCATCAAAATGGCGGATTGATGTCGAAATATCACTCGTCTGGTTCTCGGTGAAGGAAAACGCGGACAACATCGATCAGACGTTATTGAAGGTCCTTTTTTACCTGTTAACCAGATACTCTGTCATCGAGGGGTGAGAACTGAGTTATGTGCTATTACTACCCACTAAAAACACGGCAGTTATCAGCGCTCTCATCCGGAGGACTACAGAATACGCGAATGGTTTCATACTACCTATAAACGCAAACACGCCACCTTCGCGCCACTCTAACTCCACCTAATGAAACCTTTCTGTTGAAGCCACCGTGAAACTAACCTTATTAATTTACTACAAATATTACTAGAGGCTCTGTGAACTTTGGACAGTGCCGGATTAGTCCATAAGTAAATTAAGCAATTGCTTAGAGCATCACGTCTTAGGGGCCACCATAAACAGCTCCAACAAAAGACCGATAAGTAGTAGGTTACTTATGAATGGGGGGGGGGGGTACAGGCGAGGATTACTTACGGCATCGAGTAGTCTTAATCCGGCATTGGCTGTGGACGTCACCATTGTTTTTAATGTTAAAATTTCCAAGAACTGTCTCGAAAAAAGGCAATAGAACCTGGTCAAAACCTAAACTCTGTGAGCTGTAGACAAACGCTTTTTTTTTTCAAATTTTCGAAAAAGACAGAAATCCGCCGGCCGTACATATGAAAACATTTTTCTGAAGCTGAAACGGAGACATTCGTTTTACTTGGTCACTGATTGTCACTTGTCTATGACTATACATCATCTGCTACTTAAGGCTTATATTCGTGGAAAAAATCATGGAAAACTATATTCTTAATTGATAAATCTGCAATGGTTTCAAAACAAAGGTTACATTCCATCTACTTTTCTATTATCATCAGAGATTCTATATTCAATACTGTAAACTTGTGTTACCCACTATTTAAAAATCATAATTGTAAAACCATTAGTACCCATATTTTACTAGTTGTCTATTATTATTAATATTACATATAAATTGGCATGAAAATGAGTGCTATCTCGCCAATAAACGTAAAGTTTGGCGATCTCATTGTATAAACAAATGTAGCATAAAACATTTAAGAAATAATTAAAAAAAAAAGTATTGGATACAACGCCATCTATGCAAAAAGTAAACACTCACGCCGTGGTCCAACTGAACATCCGTTTCACTCGATCGGCCGGTAGCGTTGTAGATGTCGCCATTTTGTCTGAAAAAGAAAAACACGACGTTAAAATAAAAGAACATTAGCTGTACCAATCTATGAGATAATAAAAGTTTGAAGCTAGTTAAAGTTTACCTGCGTCTGCTTACCGTCAGACAGGCCGTTTGTTTGCCACAGTTGTGGTAAAAAAATACACCGCTACACTTCGTTTACTGACATGTTAACAATCTGTCATGACGATCTTGTAGTAGGTTGCACCAAACCCTCTGTAATCGTAAGCGGTGTTCGTATGAAAAGTTTGACAAGTTTCTATGGGATGACAGCTGCCGGTGCCATATTTGACGTTGGTCGGTCTGTACAATAAGAAACCTTAACGTACAAAAGGCGGCCTTAATGCCATGAGGCATTCTCTACCAGTCAACCTTTAGGTAAAACAGAAAGATTTAATCAATCCGCCCCCAAATTGTATAACCGCCATTACAGCCATCGGCCTCGCTAGCACGATAGCTTATACCGTCACGTTTTATGTACATTTCGGCCATATGACGTGACGGTATAAGCTACTGTGCTAGGCCTGAGATCCTTCTTCTTCCCTTTTAATGGCGTTCTGGCCAACAGGGTTGACACAAATTTGCCAGTATCAAGTAGAACGGAAATTGCTCACGAACTACAACCCACCGATACATAGGGCAATATTAGTCTGACGGAGGCACTAGCAGGCTAGCGGGGGGTGGGGGTAACTTCTTGTATTGTTTAAAAACAAAAGGGGTAGGGGGGCAATTGTCGACTGCAACTCCAGATGCGTCACAAGGCACATGCACATGCCTGGTCGATGCCTTAAGAGTACCCAGTACGCTCGACCGAACTCGATTCTCCATCTCCATACAAACGTAGTTTCGTTCTCATTTTAAAACCCCAGGCTGAAATACGAGCTTACTGCGGACTCTTAAGATCTGTTACCGCTGTGAATACAAACTAAGATATTTGCCTTAAATTCGACGTTAATCGTTTAATATTCAAGATTTTTAACCTTGTCACGAACACGAGATGTTTAGAGCATGTTTTTAATCTTAATTAGCCGTTCGATCATAGCTCTTATTACGTTGTCGTAAAGCATGTTAAGAATTCTTCTGTATTGCTGAGTAAATCACTAGTAATTCAACTTTGAATTGCGTAAACCGACCTCGGAAACGTCTATGGATTTATGACAATCATTTGTACCTTTTATGTCACTCAAGATCGATTTTTGTACAGTAGAACCAATTTTAAACTGAACGCGACTTCAGTGTTTCTCACTTATCATCATCCTAGTGTTATCCCAGTACCTACAGTTGTGTCCTGAGGGATGCCCGGGGTCCGCTACCTAATCCCAGGAACTGGCGTAGACACTAGTTTTTACGGCAGCGACTGCCATCTGACCTTCCAACCCAAGAACCCAACGGGGAAACTAGACCTTATTGGAATTAGACTTGTCAAGTGAGTGGGCATTCTCAAGCTGCCCGAAGGCCTTTAACTTGGCTTAACGACTGCTATCATAGACAACAGCCGGAACCAGCGGTTTAACGTGCCTCCCAAAGCACGGGAGCGCTCAGTTAGTAACCACTCATACCGCACGCGGTACGCGGGCGCCGCTAGGCCACGAACGCACATAGGGGCGGTTCAAAAAGTCGATATTTTATGTGCCTCTTTTTTATACAGACAGGCAAACAAGCTTACGGCCTGCCTGATGGACAGTACTCCAGAAATGACAATTGCGTTGCCGACCTTTTATTGACTTGGGGATGCGTTTTGCGCTGTATTGGGAGCGAGGGACCTGCACATGTCTCCAGCTGTCAAGCTAGGGAACTCTCAACAAAGCGCATCCTCGGGAGCTCTGGCGCGCTTACTCACCACCACGAACACAATAACACATACCTACTTAAGAGTGCGCAGTACGTTCGGTTCTCCATACAAACGTATTTACGCTCTCATTTCAAAACGCCGTGCTAGAATAATATGAAACTTTGTATACACAATGGGATCCGGCATATCTAGGTCGGAAATTAGTTTCCGTTGCTTGAAATTATAATAGAGAAAAAATACAACGATTATTAAGGTTTTCATACAAGCCGTAAAAAACTGAAGAAATCGCTGTATTTTTTATCTTTTACATTTTTTAGCAACAGAAACTAATTTCCGACCTAGATATGCCGGATCTCATTGTGTATACGAAGTTTCATGTTATTCTAGCATGGCGTTTTAAAGTGAGAGCATAAATACGTTTGTATGGAGAACCGAGCGTACTGCCGCGTACTGCGCCCTCTTAAGGAACAAGTATTGTTGTTATCATGGCTGCAGTCTTCTGTAAGGTGAAGGTTGGGCGGTTCTAAATTTGAGCGAGATGAGTACACCTAGATATTTTTCTAGCAAAAACGACTTGATGTAAGTGATTGACAAAATAAAAACATCGACAGTCCTGTTATCGATAAGTACCACTTCAACGTCATAGATAAATGTTCGAAAATTACTGGGGTTGTCTAGTTGGTAGGTACCATGGCACATTGCAATTGATCATAAACTTTGTTAGGTAAATGTGAAATCGATTTTTTTCTTCGCGAATTCTTAAGTTTGTCTGTGTTAATGTGACATGTGATGTTATGTTTCTTTGGGACGATTTGTTCTCTTCGTTTTGTTTGTCAAGCAAGCTAGGTTTTCAAGACACATTTTTGTCAAGCTTTGAGTTATGATGGAGGATTCCATTAGGAATTGATGGTACTTAGTCTTCTACCATTATAAACATAAAGAAGAAAGAGAGAAGATTCAATTTGTACACGATCGGTGCACGCGGCGTCTAGGTAGGTAGCCGATATAAGTCTGTGATTTTATGTACGTCTTGTCGTTGAAGAATTATGTACTTATCGATAACAGGATTGTCGATATTTTTATTGTGGCTAGCACTAAACAATTGTTGTTCCTGCTAGAAAAATATCTAGGTATAGAGATGAGGTTCCGCTGTGCCCTATCTCTTTAAACGTAATTTGTGGATTGAGGACGGCCCAGAGACAAGTGCAGTCCGTCACTTTGCTTACAACTCATACTCAGGAGTTCTGACGAATACTCACTCAAACATTGACAAGATTCCCTGCCTTTGTGTTGAAGAATAATTATCGCATTTGAATACAATTAGCAGTTTCTTGTGCATACGTGGAGTACGTTTTTATATCAATTTGCATAGCTGTGACGAGCATATGAAATAAACGCTGTGTTAGGATATTTAGATTCATAAGGCATTGCCCAGGTCACTATAGGTATCTTTAGTGCGATTTATTTTCGACAGTTTCGCCATTAGTCTTACAATTAGATACTGCAGACAATTTTTTTATCCGACATCAAAAACAGAGGTTTTCAATTCGACTGTAATTTTTTTATGTTTGTTACCTTAGAACTCTCTACTGGATGAACCGATTTTGATGATTCTTTTTTTATTTGAAAGCTGGTGCTTCCCGTGTCGTCCCATAATAATTTGGTCCAGTTCTGATAATGGCATCTATGATAAAACCATACAAGGCATACATTTGCATTAAGTATGTGCCTATGTGCGCGACAGATGGACGAATAACTCGGTTGAAGTCGGTTTTGTTTTTTATAATTTAAAATGGACTCCCTTCTCTTAGCAAACATCGTTTCAATGGGGCCGGCTAGACGGTGATTATTATCACGCTGTACACTTATATCGCAATACGTATCAAGTGAATATTGACGAATACTGAAGTAAAGCGCTTTCTATCATCGTACCGCTCGCCGTCGGCAGGGCATTCATCCTGACGCCTTAGAACCTAAATAGTCTCGTACGGAACGGGTTTTACAAGAATTTCCTCCTTCGGACGCTTCTGTTGTGGAATGAGCTGCCAGAGGTATTCCTGATGGACTACAGTACGGGGTTCTTCAAGACAGGGGTGTATGAAATTTTAAAAGGTTGCCTAAGTTTGTAAGGAGATTCCAGTTCTTAATATTGGAAGTTAACATGACGTTATACCTCAGAGCAGTATAGGTATAGCCTTATTGATTAACTTCCATATACGTATACATTTTTTCAATTAAAACCATGTGGAAATATTTGCTGGGGAGCTCAATAATGTACCGTTTAATTTTTTGCTCCTATTACAGACCACACCCTGTATATGGGCTACTTATACCTGTATTACGTGTAATGATTTATAAAAGGATCTGCAAGAAACATCTCCCATCTCTTTCATAGCTTATTTCATAACAATAGCCATCATTGACAGCTCCAACCCGATCAACAGGTCAGACAAAGGACAATTACGAGGAAAACATCGCGATTACCCTGCGGGTCGCGGCCATTTTGAAAATGGCGTGAAATAATACTTGTAACGTTGTAACTTGGTTTCACACTCGTCTGAGATGAATAGTGCCTTGAGCACTTTATAACAACTATTCCAGATTGTCTCAACACTAATATAAATGCGAAATAAATAAATAAGTAATGCAATTTATAAATGAGACTAGTTTCTAGAACAATTTCTTTGCTATTGTTTTTTTTTAATAGGATTGCTCTTGGCCAGCGTCTAGCCGGGGGGGGGCAAAGATGAGGCCGACGATGAAGCGAGCTCACCCAGAAGATGCCTATTCCGCTAAAGACGTGTAGGTCTATTAGTGATAATGCAATGTATACACTTGCGTATTTTTGCATGCGGTTAATGTTCCAAACCTCCGCACGCACAAACATGCAAATAAATACAAAAAACCACCACCAATAAAGGCAAAACCTCGACAAGTGTTTCGCCTATACAAAGCATCATCAGGAGATGCTGGCAGGAGATGTTGCTTGCATCACGTCCACCGAGCAAAAAGAGCAAGGGGTTTTTTTTTGCAAAAATACGCAAGTGGATACATTGCATTAACACTAATAGACTTACACGTTTTTAGCGGAATAGCAAAGAAATATTCTTCTAGAAACTTGTCATAAATTTCCGCGAAGTAACGCCTGATTATATGCTCGGTTCTCCATACAAACGTAGTTTCGCTCTCATTTTAAAACGCCATCCTAGAATAACATGAAACTTTGTATACACAATGGGATCCGGCATATCTCGGTCGGAAATTAGTTTCTGTTGCTTGAAATTATAATGGAGAAAAAATACAGTGATTATTAGGGTTTTCTTACAAGACAAAAAAACTCAAAAACTCGCTGTATTTTTTTTTCTATTACAATTTCTAGCAATAGAAACTAATTTCCGACCTAGATCTGGCGGCTCCTGGATAATGGCTGGCGGAAAGTTTCATGTTATTTCAGCAAGGCATTTTAAAATGAGAACGAAACTACCTTTGTATGGAGAACCGAATTCAGCCGAGCGTACTGGGGACTTTTAACTCCTGTTTCTCTGTTTGCTACCCACAGATAAATATAGGATATTACATGTGCTGTTAACCTTTCACGCTAAAACAGAATGGATATAAATTTAGTTTGGCATGTATATCGTTTGAAACCACGGGAAGGACATAGGGTAGTTTTTATCCTGGAAATCATCCCTTAAGGGGGTAAAAAGGGGGTTGGAAGTTTGTATGGATGAGCGATAACAAAGCAGGTCCTTAATTTAATAGTATAGATGTAGGTAACGGCTGTGTGGAATTTCAATGAAAATTACTGGGACTTTTACTAACTATAATAAGAAAATGAAAAGGAAAGCACATTTATATAAGATACACATAGGATTAAGACTAGCTTTAATGCTGAGATAGATAATACTAAAAACGCTATGTTTCCTTTGAGTTTTTGAGGAGTTCCCTCTATTCCTCATAGATCCCATCATATCAGACCTACATTTTAGTAACAACGGGACTAACCGCGAAGCAGATGCTTTCTAAAAGAAAAATATTTTTCCAAATCGGTTCATAAATGACGGAGTTCTTAGGTAAAACAGAATTTAAAAAAGCGGCCAAGTGCGTGTCGGGTCAGGCACAGAGAAGGGGTCCGTAACTCCGTACCGACACCTCCTAATCTACATTTAAAACCACTATATAATACAGTAAATCAAAAAAGATCGAATCTTCATAGGGCAGTCACGGCACTTACGCCCTTTTGTTTGGGCAAGACAGTTTTTCAGCAATAACTCAAAAACCGTTAAACCTATCTTGTTCAATCTAAAAATCGTTGAAAGTATAATTCTACATCATCTTGATTTTTTTTCCAGAATTTTAGACTTCATAGTTTGGAAATTAGAGGGGGGGACACAGTTTTCACGACTTTGACAGCCAATATCTCACCAACTGTTGACTTAAATGGAAAAGATTTTTAGAAACCTCTATGTCATTTTTGAAGGCCTGTCCATTGATAACCCTATGTGCATTGAAAAATAAATTGACCCCCCTGTTACACGTATGGGGTGCCCCCTCCAGTTTAATATTTTTTCGAAATTTCACATCATATTTCTGTAGCGGTTCAAAGCATACACCTTCCTACCAAATTTCATAATTGTAGTGCTCATAGTCTCCGAGTAAATCGGCTGTGACATACGGACGGACGGACAGACACGACGAATCTATAAGGGTTACGTTTTAGCCATTTTGGCTACGGAACCCTAAAAACATACAACCTAATTGAGAACCTCCTCTTTTGAGAAGTCGGTTAAAAAGGACTGCAGTCGACTGCCCTTGAAGGTTAATGTCGTCAATTACAGACGTCGCCGGTAATGATAATGACATTAATGACTTGCAGCCAAGTGCATATGAATCGAAAAATCCGCTTATTCCACTTACGTCAACTGCCACTTAGCTTAGGTCAGATTTTTTCATAAGTACATGAAAATTTATAAAATTCTGTATACTTACCTAGGTCATAAATCAAAACGGCTGACGTAAGTGGAATGTTTTAATGCCAATTTCGTCAGGTCCAGTTAGGATAGGAGTTTTTATTTCACTTATCAGATAGTCAAAAATTATAATTGACAAAGTATAAAAATGTCGAGATGTAGAAAAGACGAACTGACAATGGTCTGAAAGTAACAAGTAAATTTTTAACAAAAAAACACCGACTCCAAACTTTGCCAGACCCCATCCTCCTGCTATTTAATTTGAGGAGTTCCTTCGATGTAGCCTTACTTACCCCATCCTCTTGGTATATAATTTGAGGAGTTCCCTCGATTTTTCCAAGATCCCGTCATCAGATCCAGACTTGGTGATAATGGGACCAACTAGAAAACACACCCTTTCAAACAAAAAAAGAATTTTTGAAATCGGTCTACTAGTCTCCGAGTAATCGGTGAACATACATTAAAAAAAAACCGACGAATTGAGAACCTTTTTTGAAGTTGGTTAAAAATGTCCAGATTTGTAATTCGAAAAAAGCCCTACTATAAAGTGATCTACAACGGCCCTAGGTCTAGGTAGATTAGGTTCGTTAGGTATGCTCAGTTCAGATGCCCAAGGGGCTAATTGCGCAGAAATAGGAGCCGTCAATTCTAAGGCAGAGTGTCATTTTCAATACTTTCAGTCAGTTTGCGGTTAATATTGGATTCCAGTTATCCAATATTAACAGCAGTTATTCAGTGATCCAGCGGTTGAATCTAAGTTACAGGCTTGAGTTGAGGCTTGGGAGCTTGTAACACCGTCGTCGAGTCGCTTGTTTGTCTGTGTTCTATTGGATACATTTTGGAGGAATTACATTAGTTAGTTCCGCCCTCCCCATTCCATCACCGGACGTCCAGACGCGGTGAGCGGTTGCATCCTTACGTTGTCAGCTTACCAGAAAAAAAACGCCAACAACTACTCTATTGTATGGGCCCCCATTAATTATTATTATTATTTTGATTTTAGTATTTGTTGTTGTAGCCACAACAGAAATACACAATCTGTGAAAATTTCAACTGTCTAGCTATCACGGTTCTTGAGATACAGCCTGGTGACAGACGGACGGACAGCGAAGGCTTAGTAAATAGGGTCCCGTTTTTACCCTTTGGGTACGGAACCCTAAAAAGTAGAAAATATGTATTACCAAAACAATTTTTACACCTTTAACAGTTATTATCGGCGACTCCCACACTAGGCTAAGCCTGTATCGTGGGAATCGGAAACATTTAAATATATATTATATTTTTATAAATATATTTATTCGGGGACAATCTTACACAAATCGACCTAGTCCCAAACTAAGCAAAGCTTGTACTATGGGTACTAGACGACGATATACATACTTGTATAGATAAATACATACTTAAATACATAGAAAACATCCAAGACCCAAGAACAAATATCCGTGATAAATGCACAAATAAATGCCCTGGCCGGGATTGAGAAACCCGGGACCTCTAGCTGCGGAGGCAGAGTCACTACCAACTAGGCTAAACAGGCCGTCTTTAGGGTTACCAATAACCATAGCGGCTTAATATACATGCATTTTACAACTATAAAAAATTGATATATATAAGTTACTATTTTGCGAAGTTATAGTTAAATACCCACGCAATTTTATGACAGTGTCTTACAAATTAATTAAAAAATAGGTGTTCATTAAAAAAAATACCGGCCAAGAGCGTGTCGGGCCACGCTCAGTGTAGGGTTCCGTAGTTTTCCGTCCGTCACATTAAGTTGACATATTAAGTACAGAAACACAAAACCTTTGAAAGCACGTCATTTCATTGTGATTTTGTAGAAATGACAGGTACAATAAACACCTGTTTATACGGTTAAATTACAAAGTTAGTTCAGAAATTATTTTTGTAATTTTTTCAAAAACTATTCAACCTATCAAGTTCAAAATAATTTTCCTACAAAGTTTTTATAAAGTTCTACTTTTGAAATTTTTTTCATATTTTTAAAACTTATGGTTCAAAAGTTAGAGGGGGGGGACACATTTTTTTTTACTTCTGGAGCGATTATTTCCGAAAATATTAACATTATCAAAAAATTATTTTAGTAAACCCCTATTTATTTTTAAATACCTATCTAACAATATATCACACGTTAGGGTTAAAATGAAAAAAAAAAATCACTCCCCACTTTACGTATAGGGGAGGTACCCTAATAAAATATTTTTTTCCACTTTTTATTTTACCACTTTGTCGGCGTAATTGATATACATATTAGTACCAAATTTCAGCTTTCTAGTGCTAACGGTCACTGAGATTATCCGCGGACGGACGGACGGACAGACGGACGGACAGACATGGCGAAACTATAAGGGTTCCTAGTTGAATACGGAACCCTAAAAAGTGACACACTCTCATTCCGAGACCGTCAATCAGTAATTTCTTTCAGAGTTCTATTTTTTCCGTCCTTGATACCTACTCAGAGTCGTAAATATATACTAGCGGTCCTCGAGCAATAAAGAAAGTGGCCCAAATATTCCTTTCCAGATCGTCAAATTCTTGTAGGGAGTTTTTTTTTTCAAAAAGTCGAGTACTGTAGTCTTAGGGGTCCAAAATAGGCTTCGTTGTCTCCTTACTATCGGCAGGCTGTATGATGCTTGTTTGCCACCGTAATGCTAGCTGGCTTGCTAGTTTGGCTGGACTATAGGTACCTCGAGTTTATAGTGACGTACTTACGTTAAAAATAATTAACTTCGGTTTTGGGTTTGTTATTTTGGAGATAAATATAACAACAGCAATTTTTGTTCGTCGAATGATAACATTGGTATTGCATCTCAATGCTGACACTTACAAATAATAATAATAATCGTGCTTATGGCTTTTCTTTTCGAACCATGAGTGTTGCTAGAAGACAGTACCCAACGGTTGCCAGTTTTGTTGCACTTTTAGCAAATAATTTTAGTCCAAGTTTAGCTATAGGTATCTTGCAGAACTATTTTAGCCGCAAATTGCATTCAAGCCACACGATGCATGCGCAAGCGCACTTAACCTAATAGAAAAACGTTATAACTCCCTATAACACCTTTATAACATACCGCATTCTTCTACTATGCAATACTGAGATGTCTTCAAATAACGTGGTTTACATAATTCATACATGCGCTCATTCGCAAAATATATCTTAAGGTAAAGGTGTACGGTTGTAAATGTATTGACACTTGGTTATTTCTTTGTACTTGTATTCTTACGAGTATATCTACATATGAGTTCGCCCCACGGGTGTATAGGCACAGGGTAGAAAGATCGAATGTATGGTAACTACCTCCACCATATCAGCCCTAGGACGTCCACTGCTGGATATAGGCCTCCCCCAATTTCATGGGGGGTAAATTCCATAATCGCCACGCTTGGCATGCGGGTTGGCGATCGCAGTATCTCCACCCCACCGCACTCTAGGAATGCTGCTGCCCATTCCCCGGTGGTCTTGGTCGTAGTACCTCAAATATTGGAAATAGCACATTCTATGAGGAGACTTTCCTTTATTAAACAATAAATGCTGCATTTATGGTTTTACGAAAAATCGCTTGTTGACTCAGCGAGCGGAGCGAGCGAAGGGTCTTTTTGTCGTCGGTCGTTTCAGCTTTCGACAAAAAATATTTCGTATGTCTGTCCGGTTGTTCTCCTTTACAGGTCGCATTTCTCAACCGATTCTCGTAAAATTTTGTGAGCAGGTTCGATAATTATATAAAATTTTATAGCCGGGTCAGTTTTTGGAATTTTTGAAATTTAAAAATAAAAATATATTTTTTTGCGAGGTCTACAGCTCACAGAGCCTAGTACTAGTTTAGTACGGATGAAATAATTTTTAAGAAAAAAAAACCGACTTCAATGGGGGAGGCCGGTGAAAGATTATTATAATTAGATGGTGCACTCTTGGATTCCATGCAATGAAATCAAAATGGCTATAAGTATGTTTATAAAGAAGACTAATTACCCTCAATTCCTCATGGAATCCTCCATCAGAACTCAAGCTTGACAAAAATGTGTCTTGAAAACCTAGCTTGCTTGACAAACAAAACGAAGAGAACAGATCGCCAAATGTGAACTATGTGTCGTTGAAGAGTTCCATTGTGATCATCATCAGCAGTTCCAAATGTCACTTATTTAAATGTAAATGCTTGAGTTTTTTATGAAAATACTAAAATCACTATACCTATGTATGCCTTTTACATTTGAGGAGTTCCCTCTATTCCTCATGGATCCCATCATCTGAACTCGAGCATGACAAAAATCAATCGTAAAATAGAACTTGCTCAACAAACACAGCTAGGAGAACAAATCGCCAAACGTAAACTTTTAGTCGTTAAAGAGTTCAGTTCTGATCATTATCAGCAGTTCCACTTCATCAAATGTCACATTTTTGTATGAAAATGCTCGATTTGTTGAGAAAAACACAAAAATCACTATATGTTTGCCTTTAAGATTTGAGGAGTTCCCTCGATTCCTCGTGGATCCCATCATCAAAACTGCGTTCTGACAAAAACGGGACCAACTTGAATATATATACTTACAATCAAAAAAAGATTTTTCAAAATCGGTTCAGACATGACGGAGTTCTGGAGTAACAAACATTTAAAAAAAACAACACAACCGAATTGATAACCTCCTCTTATGTCGGTTAAAAAAAGGTAATTGTTAGCTTTAATGGTCTTCCGTTATTCTGACTGTTTTTGTTATTTAGAGAAAAATGAACCTTATCAGTAACCCTTTCGATCTGCATCATAATATACGGCATGTTATTTTTTGTCGCTTTGACCGGTTCGAGTCCCGACTAAAACAAGCGATTTTTCATACATCCATAAATGCAGAATTTATTGTTTTTAAAAATCAAGGAAATACACTTACACGGAATGTGAATATGCTAATTGCCATCCATATATACGTAGCATTCGATCTTTCCACCCGGTACCCGGTACCCGGTATAAACGGGCGCATCAGTGCCGAATTGTACTAAAACGTCACGTAAAACTTGACGGTATAAACTATCGTGCTAGCTAGTTTAGAACACTGCCTACAGAACAAGTAGCGGTATTATTACGGTTTGCGGTCTTCTGAAAGATCACAGAAGTAAAATAGATTAAGGTGGAGGCAGTTCCCCAGTTACGAGGGAGGATTAAGAAACTCGTAACAAGAGACAATCATAAATATGTGTAAGTATCTTCTAGAACTTTATGACACCTTTGTTAGGAATTTTATAGAGAAAACAATCCATTCTCATCTTACTTATTTATGAGTAATTATTCTAATTATTTATTTATAAAACCTAGATATGCCTTTGTACGCCACAATGCTTTGTCAATAACACAGAATAACTATAGCCTTAGTAAATGATACACGAAGGAGTAACTACAATATCCCTATTGAGTAGTAAGTAAATACATGCAGGGTGGTGCATAAGAAGGAGCAGCACCGATACAAATATGAATGTATTTATATGTATCTGTATCTGCAGGCGCCAAAAAAGGATGTCTTCTGTCGCCGCTTTTATTTGTAATTCTGCTGGATGATGTGATGAGAAACGTCGGACCTAATACTCCTAGAGGCATAGCTTGAAACACAAACTGTACACCTGTAAGCTAATTAGTAATCTGTGCTGTACACCCCGGTACCTGGAGTCTATTACCACTCCAAGCTCCATCCAAGAAGTTTAAATACCAATTTTTCACTCGTGGATGAAGCTTGGCATCGCTCCCTTCATTTTTGTTTTTAAAGGCTTGTAATGTAACGTAATTTATAATAAATGTCACTGCTTCTAATACGTTTAGCTTAGTCTGTAAGTGTTAGCCTAAGGAATATATAAATAAATAAATAAACTGTCTAGAGGACTTAAATTACGCGGACGACATTGCGCTAATCTCGCCAGCTCTTGCCAATCTTGAAAATATTCAAGCGAGCCACGCATACCAAGATCCCGATCAGCCTTTCGTCTTCATTACGACTGCTTACGTAGGTCACACAGGTATATTTGAAACCCGTCAGTTACATAACCACCTTTCATTTATTGGTTTGTCAGTAGCTGGCCGCTCATTCAGAACTATGATCCAGTGGCATGACACGTGCAATGTGTATGCATCCATTTTCAAAATGTATAAGGAACTTCTGTAGGTACCTTAGTGTTGTTAATTATTTTGTGAATCTACGTCAATTTATAAGATTAGGTATCAATCCGCCGAATGCAATAGTTATAGAAGACAAAAATCTTTATTTCGACAACACGCTAAAATTATAATTATACAGATAAAAATTACTTAATAATAAGACAGTTGCGAAAATGGGGCCCACTCAGTAAGTGTCGGATCACAAAAGGTGTCCCGACGCTGGTTTTCTGTGGGTCCCGATAAAAATGAGTTGTGCGACAGACCCACAAAACTGCACAAACAATTCATTTACATTGACACTATATTTTTTAACAAATAGTTATTATTATTACACATTCTGAGCTTGTAATATACTACATTTTTAGACTAAAATAAACAACAGTCGAATTATATAGGTAATCGAATAGCTACATAGAGAAGAGAGAATAGCTAGAATAACACGGAAAGGCTAAAGTGGATTTTGAATATATAATATGGGTAAAAAAATAACAATGCCGGCGTTTCCATTTCCATAAATAAGTATTATAAAAAAAAAAGTTTTTGAACTGTGTATGACCAAGCCACAAGAATTGTATAGAATTAACTAACGAATTCTAATATTCCATTTATAGTTACAACAAACGGCGGAAACGTAACACGAGCAAACTTACCTACTAATAGATCAAACTTGCTTTCACATATAACTAACTATATAGTGTTATTAATATTGCCGCATGTAGCAATAGGAAGTAACTAAAGTTCAATGAACGGTTTTTTCGTAACTGCAAGTGTAATTGGTCGAAACTTCGGATGTTGGGCAACCGGACTTGGCGTTATTGGGCATCGTGTCCCTAAGGTATTAAATCTATAGGTATTAGCACCTATTTACCTTTCGAAATACCGATGTAGAAAGGCAACAGCAGTATTTCATCTCGCTCATATTTGAAGCAGCCCAACCTCATCTTACAGAAAACCCGTACATTAGTACTTGCGGAGCTTGAGAACTTGGGCCTGGTCAGCTGCAGCACCGGCCTGAGAGCGGGTTGCCTGAATGTGGGACTGCGCGAAAGTGTCGACACACGTAGCGTCCCACACCAGTGCCCTACCCAGCTTCCACGGCACCAAAGTTTCCCCATTAAATAAGTAGCACAAACCTTATCCACAGAGCAGGCTTCGTCAATTTTCAAAACAGCTAGCAATTAAATAAGTAGTCCTCAAGCCACTTGCCGGTTGAGCTGAGATTTGGCATACTGTTGGCTTTATGTCATTGGTGAAAAATATGACTGCCACATATTTAAGTGCTGGACAAAACAGGAGTGGCATGCTTTTTAGGTTAGGTAACTTTGTATCTTATTTATTTATTTTTAATTTGCTATATCCTTATTAAATTTTTAATTTTAACCTAGCTGTAAGTCTGCTACTAATATAACTATGGAATCAAAGTATTCCAAAATAAATAGTATATTATTATTACGTTAGTATAAGTATACTGGGTGTTTGGTAACAGGATGCAAAGACTTTCAGGTATGATAGAGGAGGTCATTTAAGATATTTTAGACACAACTTGCTTTTGTACAAAGTCTCTTAGTATCCAAGATATGCACCATTTTATAATGAAAATGTTTTTACACACTACCATACATTTGGAAAATGTTTAGATTGTTTTTAATGTTCCCTTTTTTCGTAATTTTTCAGTAGCTGTAGGAGCTAAGGAAGTTTTTGAAATCAATTGAATTGGGACCAACGACTTTTTACTGCCTGTATTGTATTCACATGGTATTCAGATGCGAATAAATTTTCATAGAAACGGAAAAAGAAATAAAAAATTAAAGTCCTAATCACTCCAAAATTACCTTAAGTGATTAGGTTCTTACTTCGAACTACGAGTACAAGAACTTCGAAAATAACGGGTTAATTTTATTCGTTACTATTATGAAAATGTATGGAGAGAAATTCGCAATTGAATACAGGCAGTAAAAAGTCGTTAGACCCAATTCAATTGATTTCAAAAACTTCCTTAGTTCCTACAGCTACTGAAAAATTACGATAAGCCAGAAAAATAGGGAACATTGATAAAAAACAAAACATTTTCCAAATGTATGGTAGTATGGAAAACATACAATTCTCAAAATAAAATGGTGCATATCTTGGAAACTAAGAGACTTTGTATGAAGCAAGTTGCGTCGAAAATATCTAAAATGACCTTCTCTTATCATCCCTGAAAGTCTTTGCATCCTGTTACTATACACCCTGTTTATCTTCTTTGACACAGACAAGCCCGTCGTGTTTGGGCTCATAGGAAACGTCTCGACAAGTAATTGATGACTGTGGAAAAAAAGGTACAATCGACAGTAAAAACTTGTACCAAAAATGAAATTTCTCACAAAAACTAATCAGAAAATACAACATATTAAAATATAATCACGTTTGCTTTCTAAGTAAAATCAAAAATACAACAAATTGAATTGAATACAAACAAAATACAATTTATTCTTTATTTTGTAAGACGCGTGTCACGCGTGTGGTATATATGATCTAAGTCTCAGGGATGGATGTCGCCTTTTAACCGCCGAGAATTTTTCATCGAACATGCCCTACTGGCCGCCAGTACGAAGTTACACAATCTTTTATTTATACCTAATTTAATCAAATTAAAACCAGTACGTGAGATTATATCCTGTTAATAAACATACCAGACATTTGACTTATTTATCAGACTGCGGCGAAATGAGCTGGATATTTTGTGTCTTATATATCAGACTACGGCGTTTAAAAGGTTAAGTGATAGATTGCCTGTTTTGGGAGACACCGCTCCTTCCTTATTACGTCAACGTCAGAAGTTAAGGTTTACGTCAAACCCGCTCGGCAGGAAGCAAATGCATCGAAAAAAAAGAAAGTATCGAAGAATCCGAGATGCACCGCTTGCGCAGCATTCCGGGCCCGGGGCGATGACCCCACTCTAGGCTCTATGCCGAGAAGACATGCAAGGCTTCGCTTTATTTTACTATTATTATTATTTGTAATATAATAATACTGGGCGCTCGTGGTCCAGCGGCGCCCGAGTACCGCGCGCGGTGCGGTTACGCAGCGTAAGTTAGCAATGTCGGCCGAGATCAACTCTTGGATGAGTGCTTTGGCAGCAGTCGTTAAGTCAAGGCCTTTGGGCGGCTTGAGAACTTCTAACAGTCAAGTTGCCCAGTCAATAGACAAGCCTAATCCCAATAAGATCTAGTTTCCCCCTTGGGTTGGATTGGAAAGACAGATGGCAATCGCTTCCGTAAAGTCGTGGCTACGAAACTCGTCGCTACAAAAATTGTTGAGATTAAGGCTGGGTTGCACCGACTTACGATCACAGGCTGATTAACGTTAAATATGGCGCCGGCAGCTGTCATTCCATAGAAACTTGTCAAACTTTCCATACATTGAAATTTTAACGAAGAAAAAGCTTACGATTACAGACGGTTTGGTGCAACCCAGCGTAAGAGTCCCCCGTACGCTCGACCGAACTCGATTCTCCATACAAACGTAATTTAAATCTCATTTTAAAACGCCATGCTGAAATAACATGCAACTTTTTATACACAATGGGATCCGCCATATCTAGGTCTAAAATTAGTTTCTGGAAAAAAAATACACTGAGTTTTTGAATTTTTAGGTCGTGTATGAAAACCTTAATAATCGCTGTATTTTTTCTCTTGCTCACGGGACAATGATGTCCCGAACCGTGCGTGGAGCCAAATTACCGAGGTACCGAGGAATACAAACGAGTACCACATAGCATTGACACACATTGACGACCTATTTAGCCTAGTTGGTAGTGACTCTGCCTCCGAAGCTAGAGGTCCCGGGTTCGAATCCCGGCCAGGGCATTTATTTGTGCATTTTTCACAGGTATTTGTTCTTGGGTCTTGGATGTTTTCTATGTATTTATCTATATAAGTATTTATATCGTCGTCTAGTACCCATAGTACAAGCTTTGCTTAGTTTGGAACTAGGTCGACTTGTGTAAGATTGTCCCCCAATATTTATTTATTTTATTTATTTATTTCAACGCGTAGATGCCCTTTAAGGGACACCGGTAGCGCGCTTGTGGTTTTCTGAAGTCACAAACGTCCATACGGCTACGGTGTCTAACTTACTATCAGGCAGTATGCTCGTTTACCACCATCGTGTTGTTTTCATTCAAGCGTAATTGTTATTCCAAGTGAAATGAAACTATAAACGAAATAATTACAGAGTTTAATATTAATGAGCGGAAAATACAATTAGTAGTGCGTCGCTAAATTAAAGTTCTATGGCCGTCATTAGAAACTTTTTCTAGACGTTTACAACAGTTAACGAGATCCGTGCCCGTGTCTGTGGCCGACTAGGTTGTGAGAAAAAGCGGCCAAGTGCTTGTCGGGTCACGCGCAGTGTAGGGCTCCGTAGTCCGTACGCATACATACGCTTTTTGCTATTTAGAGGTAAGTATATATAGTTCCTCCGGTATCACCACATTTTTTGGGATCGTACGTCGAGTGCTGTGTCCCCGCCGCGTACACTATAGTTCACTATACCCTTTAGTCGCCGTCTTACGACCAACGGGGAGACGGTCATAGTAATTTATTATTGCAAACATAGATGATGAGATAGAAAATAATGGCAAAAAACCTTGCTTCTGTCTAAAATAAGGTCTGCATGTTTCTGTACCTATAGTAGTCGGAGTTAAGAGGGCGCAGTACGATCGGTGTGGATCGGTTCTCCATACAAACGTATTTAGGCTCTCATTTTAAAACGCCATGCTAGAATAACATGAAACTTTGTATACACAATGGGATCCGGCATACCTAGGTCGAAAATTAGTTTATGTTGCTAGAAATTGAAAACGAAAAAAATACAGCGGTTTTTTGAGTTTTTTACGGCTTGTATGAAAACCTTAATAATCGCTATTTTTCGCCATTATGATTTCAAGCAACAGGAACTAGACAAGCTGGATCCCATTGTGTATACAAAGTTTCATGTTATTCTAGCATGGCGTTTTAAAATGAGAGCATAAATACGTTAGTATGGAGAACCAAACGTACTGCGCCCTCTTAAGAAGTCAATCCTGACACCTGGCATTTCCATACAGTTTATAACCTAAAAAGTCACATTGAGGTTATAAACTGTATGGATATGACAGGTGTCAGGATTGACTTCTTAACCGCTGACCACTATAATGTATACCTCGGGCTACATGGCTGGTCACCATCCTTACCTGGCCGATTTCAACTACAGTACAGCGCATGGAGAAAAAAGAAAGAAACAAAGCCTACTCCGAACTTCGTGTCGTGCCGTCCCTTACACTCTCGTGTTATACACTATATGACGAAAAGGGACGGCACGATACAAAGTTCGGTTTTCGAAGTTTGGTAGAGTAGGCCCTCTGGCTACTTGGTTAGTGATAGCGCCGTTCGTATTAGTGGTGGTCGTTGATTCAACGACCTAGTTGATTAAACGTTCTTCGATCGTTCGTCAACGAACGAAACGTTTTGTTTAACAGACTCAACTAGTTGACGACTTAAACGTACAACGTAATCGAAATGGAACGCTAAGCTAATGGCATGGCATTACAGTCGAGATCAACATCCCTTTCAACGTCAACGTCACAACGCCCTCAACATTTTCGCCCTTACTCAAAAGAAACGTATCAACTCAATGCCTTTTTCTTTTCAGTTAAAGCAAAAACCTAGTTGACGATATCAACTAGTTTTTCAACCAGTTGACGTTTTCTAAGTTAACGTTTCGTTTCGTTGAAGATAAAACCGTCAACGACCTACCACTAGTTCGTATAAGCCTCACACGAACAGCAAAGTTTGAAATGTATTGATTTATGTAATTAACTTCTGTTGGTGTTGCGTCGCTCGGAAGCGGGCCGGGCGTCCGTGCGTGATACAAAGTACTGGCTAATTGCTGTTTCCCTGCAGCTGGCGTCGGTCCATCACTGCTAACATTTTCATGACTTAATATACTAACCCAAACCCTTATAAGCAAATATTATGGGTCACTCACGTCTTTAAGGTCGAACATCGCTCGATATGTTTAAGGGTGCCTTACCACCAGAGATGTGCTATGCTACGCTGCTATGGATGCGTTTCAATTCACCAATCATATTTACTGGTCCGCATGGCATAGCGCTGGTGGAATCGGGTTTTCGTAGCGTAGCTTGCACATCCTCGCAGCATAGCAGCTGCATAGCACATCTCTGGTGGAAAGGCAACCTTAAATGAGCGCCGAGCGACGCGTCGCTCCATACATTCAAAAATTGACTACGCGTAAGTTATTGGTTCGATCAAACTCAAGTTCATTTTTTGTAGTCAAGGTAACGAGTATAACCGTAATAAAATAAAAAAATATATCGATTTAAAAAAAAGGGCTGCCCGTAGGAAAATTCTAAATTCTAATTATGTGGAAAAATCAAGAATAATTGGTTTTAAAATAACCTGTCAGGATATTACGGTTAACTTTTTATTTTCGGGAAAACTCGATTTTTCTGATACGCGCCATTCTAAAATTTTGTTTTTTTTTTTTATTAATTATTTTTCCAACCGAATTAGCTAAGATTCATTTTGGAACATAATAAAACCCAACAAAAGCTATTCCAATAAAAAAAAGTTCAAATTTAAGACTTCGGTTTCTATTTCTATGGAGGCCGATTTTCAGCCCACCGTGCGACGTCCCGTCTGCACCAACTGCGTGCTTGTGCCCTGGCTTGGCTGCTCGGCGGGCGGTGCCAGCGGGGAGAACCTGTACCCTCGTTTTCTTCACGATCGTTCAATGTCGCGTCACACACAACATCACAACGTCACATGGTTAAGTCTCGTCCACACTCTTCACAGACGTAGTTCTCACAACTGTTTACCGACTTCAAAAAGCAATGTGGCGAAATGGATATGATGATAGACCAGTACTGGCCACCGTAACTAGTCATGATCAGTTTTCCATAAATTTGTGATAGGATATTCCAATAAAGATAGTTAATCGACTATTACAAAGTAAACTGAAGGCGAGTTTTTCTATATATGGCTATCTTGTGGTGTGCAGTCAACAGCAAATATAGATGATCATTTTAGTACTTTGTCGTACTAACGTAACAATACTGCGACAGTTGGGATGCGTCAAAGTAGTGAAAGTGACAAGGTACTAAAATGGTCATCTACTTCTGGTTATTGACTGTACTATTATGTGCTATTTACTACTCGTATTGGAAGAGTTTGTTGCTTAATTGCCTTGCTAGATCCCGAAAGTCACCAGATCGCTTCCGCAAACCTCGATTGCCTGAGACTGACGAGAACAATGAACCGCAAATAAAATCCTAAATGACTTTCTTTTATAAAAGAAATTCGCGTTTCTTCTCTCAAACAAAGAGCTTCATTGACTCAGATGAACGCAAGAATGTTCCTACTTCATAGATTACCTTTGCACCGGTTTTAAAAATAACAGTTTAAAAAATCATAGCGTGGCGAGGACCTTGTCGAGGAAGATCTATATAAAACAATAATTATCGGCAGTTAATAACTTAAGGCTTAATAGACGTTGCATGAATCATAATCATTATCTTTATGTGTCAGTCGAACAAAGAAGCTACGCACTACTTACTATTCCGCAATTACAAACAATTTCAGTGTTCTAGGGTAAGAATATTGAATCAGGCTTGGCAGGGTGTAGCTGGGTAAGGCCGCGAGCGTTTGACCCGCTGCACTTTTATGTAACGAATTTAATGAAGTATCAGTTGAGATACATTCACATAGGCAATTTTTCCAGGGAGCTCGCAAAGCGGCTCGTGGATGCCTCCACTGGTGACCACAGGACTGGCGCCTATGTCGCCCAACGGATCTCTATTGCCTTTCAGCGTGGCAAACGTGGCAATGCCGCCAGCCTTCATGGCAACTTGCCACACGGCACAGGGCACAGACCGGGGCCGGTTTTTTATTTGTATCTACTTATTTATTTGTTTTGTTTTAGTTTATGTTATTAGGTTAGTTATATTTTCGTTTATTCATGATACATGCATGAAGTTTGAATGCGAATTGAAAGATGGATCTTCCTTTCGCATTCTAACATTTATGAATGTCTCCTAACTACGAGTGTATCGTTACATAAAAGTGCAGCGGGTCAAACGCTCGTGGGCCTTACCCAGCTACTATAGGTCACACCCAACCCGAGGGTCCCCCGTATAGCGAGAGTACTAATGTTATTTGAATTGCATATTAATCAACATATCATTTGAGGTCAGACTTACTGGCCCGGCACAAACTTCAAACATTTCCAACAGCCAATCAAATAGCATTCCAACGCGACGGAATCATGTCAACACCGATATTTGTTCTTATGTAACCGGTGCCAAACTGGTTGTTTCCTAACCTGGCAGAAACGGACACGTGAGCGGAGTGTGGAGTCACGTGCACATACTATAGTGTTTGGCAGGTCGGTGTTTTCTAGTGGGTCTATTTTTATAACGTATTGACATACATATCGCGTACGGTACGGTTTCAGACGAATTTCCTCCCACGGACGCTCTGACTGTGGAATGAGCTCCCTCCCTGCCGAGGTTTTCCCGAGGGACTACAGTATGGGGTTCTTCAAGAAAGGAGTGTATACAACATGTGGCACCCCTGGAGTTGCAAGTGTCCATAGGCTGCGGTGACCGCTATATATAGGATCACTTTGTGTCCGTCCGTCCGTCTGTTTGTCTGTCAAGAACCTTTTTCTCAGGAACGCGTGGAGGTATCAAGCTGGAATTTATATCAAATACTCAGGTCTATTGTCCCTTGGAGCTATAAAAAAATCAAATTTCTAAGTCAACGCAATCAAAAGATTTATGCCGTTTATGCTGCAAATTTTCGACACTCGCAAGTGAATCAAAACCTATAAGGTACTTCCCGTGAACTCAGAATCTTGAAATTTGGTACAAAGCAACGTCTTGTAGCACAGATAAAGGAAAAATTGCGAAAACCGTAAATTTCTAGTTACATCATATTATAAAAATATTTTTACGGAACCCTCGGTGCGCGAGTCTGACTCGCACTTGGCCGGTTTTTTCTGTACATTTTTAATATGGAAGGGTGTCCATGGGCGGCGCTAATCGCTTACCATCAGGCGATTCGTCTACTCGTTTGCCAACTATGTCATAAAAAACCGGCCAAGAGCGTGTCGGGCCACGCTCAGTGTAGGGTTCCGTAGTTTTTGTAATTTTTTCAAAAACTATTCAACCTATCAAGTTCAAAATAATTTTCCTACAAAGTTTTTATAAAGTTCTACTTTTGAGATTTTTTTCATATTTTTAAAACTTATGGTTCAAAAGTTAGAGGGGGGGGGACACATTTTTTTTTACTTCTGGAGCGATTATTTCCGAAAATATTAACATTATCAAAAAATGATTTTAGTAAACCCCTATTTATTTTTAAATACCTATCTAACAATATATCACACGTTAGGGTTAAAATGAAAAAAAAAAATCACTCCCCTCTTTACGTATAGGGGAGGTACCCTAATAAAATATTTTTTTCCACTTATTATTTTACCACTTTTTCGGCGTAATTGATATACATGTTAGTACCAAATTTCAGCTTTCTAGTGCTAACGGTCACTGAGATTATCCGCGGACGGATGGACAGACGGACGGACAGACGGACGGACAGACATGGCGAAACTATAAGGGTTCCTAGTTGACTACGGAACCCTAAAAAAAGGGCATTAAACGACCGCCTTAATATGTTTGTTTCAAATTCCTACCATTATTTACAATAGGTACCTACTATGAAGGTATACCTAGTCAAGAGCAAAAGAAGACGATAATTTTAGTACCTTGTCACTTTCACTACTGTGACGCATCCCAGCTGTCGCAGTATTGTTATGTTAGTGCGACAAAGTACTAAAATGAGATCTACATTTGCTGTTGAGTGTACTTCAATAAATCGAAGGTTTCGACACGAATAAGATCAAAGAACAAGGTTGGAGATTTGCGTGACTGCCATCGACGACATAAACAATTGGAGAATATAAACTAGGGGTCAATCTGGCTCCACGAATCACATACAATTATGATACCAACATAATGTCAAATTTGTTGCGCGCTCGCTTCCACGCGCCCTGAGCTATCGTCACAGACGTCACAGTCACATAAATACTATACTATAATAGTACATTACGATACAAGTGCAGAAAACAGGAAATTCGCAACGAGTGGTGATAAATTGAAACACGACCGAAGAAAGTGTTTTAAATCGACGCGAGTTGCGAATTACCTGTTCGCACGTGTATCGTACAACGTTTTACAGTACATATGGCTCTTTAAAGTTTCGACATATGCACGTAATCTGCTGATTACCGCACTCGTGCGGTAATATAGCACCATACTCATACTCATACTCATTTATTTGCAATGATTTTACACATTACACGTCAAAATAATACATTTCATCATACATCATACTTGTATTTACATTAACATAAGTACTTAAAGGTACAAAACTTTACCCATTAAATATGTCAGTGTCTCTTACAGTTAAAGTTAAATTACAAATTAAGATACAAAATTAAATTACTATTATGATTATTGGATCAGTTAAATGTTACAACAATTCGGATACATTATAATGAGCTTTTTCAACGAGCCACGATTTTTTTTTTTCATATGTGCTGTAATAGTATTTTTTCAAACATGCAATGAAATATTGCAATTCTCTGGCCTCTGCCTACCCCAATGGGATACGGGCGTGAGTATATGTATGTATAATAATAATGATATCTTCAAACGAGCAATTCTTGTATATCATTCGGGGATCTCGGACACGGCTGTAACGATTTTATTATATCACGTCGGTGTCAAACAAGCGTACGGTTTGATGGTAAGCGGTCACCGCAGCTTATGGACGCCTGCAAATCCCGCGGTGCCACATGCTCATTGCCGACCCTTTAATAGTTATTTGTTCAACAAGAGAGCAAAGTAGATTTTTGCTGCGAGTGTTGATGTTAGCCGTCGCTACGCTCAAGATTCTATAATTGAATCTTTGGCTTGCTCGTGATTCAATTATAGAATCTTTGGGCTTGCTCGGGGCTCAAAGGCACGAGATGCAAACATCTTTGCTCTCGTGTGATACATACAACTTTTCTCCTCCGCGGCGAGAACAAACAACGCAAAGGAATAGTGATAGAGAGAATGAAGTTACTTAAACTAACCTACGATATGAAAAATTAAAAAGTTAGTTTTTTTCACGCTCGCAGCAAAATGCAATTAAATTCATTCTCTCTATCACTATTCCTTTGCGTCATATGTTGTCGCCGCTGAGGTGAAAAGTTGTATGTATCACACGAGAGCAAAGATATTTGCATCTCGTGTTTTTGAGTCCCTCGCTACGCCTGTGATTAAATTATAGAATCTTTCGCTTGCTCGGGACTCAACATCAACACTCGTAGCAAAAATCTACTTTGCTCTCTTGTTGAACAAATAACTAATACACTCCTTTTTGAAGAACTGCAGTCCCTCGGGAAAACCTCGGCATCTCTCATTCCACAACCGAGGGAGGAAATTCTCGAAACATGTCGGTTAACGAGCTCGTTCGCCCAAGTACTCTGAATAAATACGTGATAAATTGAATTTAAACATGCATGCATGCAATGCATGTTACTTTTACGAACTGACGAATAGAATGAGCATTTCGAAGCACAACTTCACTGTCGCATCGAAACCATCGTCCTTCAAAAGTACGCCATAGGTTTAAAAACGGTCGTAAACGTCAAAATTGGTACCGGATCGACAAGCAAGTAGAAACTCGAAAGACGACTCGATGATGTTCGGAATACTAATGTATCGATCGAGCCATTTACATGTCATCAATATAATGCCTTAATAGGGCAAGAGATAGCGCTAAATTCAATAAACTGGGGCCAAAAATTACCTCTTCTTTCTGGTAGGTACATTTTTTACAGGCCTTTATACAGCTTGCACTTTTTGTATGTAAGTATGGAAATATGTAAAAAAAAAACAAATTTTGCAATCCTTTTTTTCAGCTACTTGCCGGTACCAGTTTGAACTGTGGCATACTGTAAGTTCGGTGACGATAGAATATTATTTTATATTTTGGTACCACTGAGCTGATCTGATGATGGAGACAGAAGGTGGCCATAGCAACTCCTAAACTACACAAGATAAACCCATCGTTTGGGTTAATTTGAATCGTCTTATCTATGTTAAACAACAACCAATAATTGTTTTTTTTACCGACTTCAATAGAAGGCAGGAGGTACTCAGTTCGTCTGCATGTTTGCTAGTTCTTTTTTTTATGTAAGTATGTATGTTTCCCGATAACTATTGACCACGTTAGCCGAATTTGATAATTCTTTTTTTTTTTGTTTTAATACAGGTACCCCGACATTGGTCCCATATAAATTTGGTGAAGGTCTGATGATGGGATCTAGGAGGAATCGAGGGAACTCCTCGAATTTGATAGGCACGCATACGCCGATTTCGGTATTTTCTGTAGGTAATCAAGCATTGGCTCACGGAAACCACAAATTGTGGCATAGCAAGTACCAAATTGGAGTCTGTTTTTTTTGTAAAAAATATTTATATGTATAGTTGCCGTTTTGCAATCTGGCCGTTTAGCACTGGAATCAGTTTTGGACTACATCCCCGGCCACCTACACTACGCGCTACGGCTTTCAATCTCCAAGTATCATTATCGAATCAGCTATGTATGCTATTGCAATTTCAACCTTGTGACTTACAGAAGAAGGCGACTACTTATTCTGTCAAACACAACAATAACATAGAAAATCTACCAATGTTAAGGAGTTCTGAAGTAGAAAAGTACTTACAGTCGAAACCAACTCCTCCTTTTTGGCAGTCAAAAATGAAAACGATCAAATCCTCTAAATTTCTTCTATAATTTTGATAACATACTTACTTAGTAAAAGTTTGTTTGTCTCTATCAATCACAGTATCATTTGCATTTGCAAGAAAGAGAAGGCATTTATATGAATACGGGGCAAGTTGAAATACCTTATTATCAATTCTACCTACAATCACATTACTAAGTATTATAATAGACGTATATTATTAGTATAAAAACTAAGTTATTATTTACAGATACCCTTGGTGCTACTGTTTAAAATAATGTTGAATTAGTATACAATTAATGTTAGTTATTAATTTAGCCAACCGCAGATATAAGTTGGCGTAAAGTGTAGGCGTTGTAGGGCAAGAATTTCCTATAAGCAAGATGTCCTAGCTATGTGTTGAAATTTGAGTTTTAACGTATTGATTTAAGGTTCAGATTATAATTTGATTGCAGAACTTTTTGACGACTATATATTGATATCCATCAACCTGTTGCTGTATATTCATCAACTACCCAAGTTGGTAACGAAAGTGAGCATTTTATTCTTTGGTACAGAATCAGCAGATTAAGTCGATTCGGTCGGAGTTGGAGGCGTCCATAGGCTGCGGCGGGCCGTACGCTTGTTTACCACCGAAGTGGTATAAAAAAAGTAAGCCCTGGAAGCATGCCACAGCGGATAATTGCTGCTCACTAAACATTTTGAGCAGCAGGGGCTTTGTAGCTGGCGAGTAGCCAGGGCCTCGCTCTAAGGTACCTTTGAAATCATTGCGGCTGACACCCTTCTGAGGGTCCCGCCTTAATCGATGCACTGGCATTGGATGAAACCTATACAATTTCCATCCACAGATATCAGAGTAAAGCAGATCCGCTCATTTAAGTTGAACGATTTCTGTACGTCTGATCTATTCTCACTAATGCACAAATCAGAAAGTTTGAGAGAGACAGACAAGTGACATCTGACAGGTCTCCTGTCAGTGTCTCCGTGTTCATAACTGAAAATTGTACTGAACTGACGTTGTGGTGTGTTAAGTTTATATGGGATTTAACATCCTGGTATACTTTCAAATGGAGGCAATTCGTTAACAGCCGAGAATGATCGTACAATCTGTCGCATTCTAACTTATTTTGGTGCACCATAAGGATTTAACGAGACAACTAGAAGTAAAATAATCTGGCTTAATACTGCGAGTCTGCTTTTCTCTAATGTCTGTGATACCCATGCTAGAACAGAATTATCAGATTTCGTGTTTCCTTGACAACTTTAATTTCGTATGTGACACGTGCGTCAGAGAAAAGAAAAGCAAGCTCCTACTCAAATTCGAGGCGTGTAACGTGATCGCTTTCTCGTATTTGCTGAAACACTTAGAGACATCGCAAAAGGCGATTAGTAAATAAAATTTCTGCCAATGAGCTTGTGCATCGCTGCTAAAAAAATCCCGACTTCGACTAACAAACGTGGAATTGGAAATCTGTGATGGTTGTGATTCTGATTCTGATTCTTGTGTAAGGTGCTGGCTGCTAGATGACGATTATGGAACGGTCGTATGTTGTTTTAATTATTTTGAAATGTCTTGGAAATGGAATGGCTGATAATTTGATGTTTGATTCAGTATGAGAGCAAGATGCTAGATGACTCGAACGGTGAACGGTGTTTTTATAATTTTTGCGAATAAGTATACGTAGTAAGAAGTTTTTTATCAGATTGTTTCGTTGTTTTCCTGCGCCGCCTCCACATAAATGGCAATGGTTTTAGTGGTTTTAGGTATGATGACATCCAAATATGATGATGATGATGAGATGATGACTTTAGCAGTGTTTATATACTTACCTATAATTAATACGTACGACCAGAAATTCTAAATACTTTTAAAGAATTAAGTACAACAGAGTTATAGAATATATCATCTTTCATCAATTTCATGAAACGCGGAGTATGCACCTAAAAACTGGTTTTTCATTTTTTTTTCGTAAAATGAAGTATGTCACAGTAACAAGGTAGTAATTTAAACGCAAAATGCAATTATACATTAACACTTCCTGAGCTAATACTGTAAATGGTCTACGTAATAAAAAAGACATCAACGAGATCTCATGTTTTTTATACCAGCCCGGCTAGTATGATAGCTTATACCGTCACTTTTTATGTGACGTTTCAGTACATTTTGGCCATATAACGTGACGGTATAAGCCCACCCCCAGTACCCATAGTCGGCGCTGCCATTACCATCAGCCCGGCTAGTATGATAATATGGGTATGGACCCTTGCGACAGAGGGGTTACTCGAGCGTGCAACCTTAACACGCCTTTGTTGAAGAGTCCCATGCTGTAGACCATTGGGAATACTTAATACTTAGGCAAGGAGCTCATCCCACAACCCAAGTCTCGGTATAAAGTTCGGTTACACCTTAGAGCCGGCCACACTGCTGCGTTGCATTGCGTTGCGTTGCGTTTATGAATAGATTTACCCGAGGTGGTTATACTGATTCTATTTTTACAAGCAACGCAACGCAGAGGTGTGGCCCGGCTCCTACTTTTCACCTACTCCTTTTTAGAATGCGGAACGTTTGAAATCGATTTTTATACCTATGAAATCGGGATATTTTCGAGAATGTAATAATGTGATTATTTTTAATTTTTATTCTCTATTTGGTATCATCGGGAAACAGCCCGCTTCAAAAATAAAATGTTGCACTGAAAAAAAAGTGATCCAATCAAGCTGACTTTTTGCTTGATTAGAAAAAATATAATTGTTTTAATTATTTAATTAATACAATTCATAAATTATACTTTGTAAGTACAAAAAAATTCAAATGATCGAAAGTTTTAATGAAGTTACATATTATATTTGATCAGCTTCTTAATTGACTTTTCATTTAATCATTCACGTGACACATGGAATTATGAAATTGTTTGAACCTATTAAGTATATTTTACTAATACTATCATTAAACTTAACTACACTAATCAAGTTAAATCATTAATTAATTTAAAAGCAACTGATTACATCAAACATAAAAGAGATTTAATTAAACAATCGACTTATTTCAATAAGTTTTGTATGTAATAAAATTGAACAATGTACTTGACTAAAGATATCAAGTAAACTTATTGCCGGTAAACATTACAACAATCCACGAATTTAATATTGCGTGTGCAAAAGGCGCCACTGTCGATATACCGGTACAGACGAACTATTAATCTATATAGTTCTTTTTTTTGCCACATACAACAATAACTTTGTCGGGTCGCCCCACAAAATAGTAAACTGATATACTGGTTTCTTTTCAAGTTGCACACTGACCATGTTTGACGTTTTGCTGCAGCAGTGAAAGTGAAAATCAAAATAAATACGTTTTGTGTTGTATCTTGTAAGTGAGGCCTGGCACAGTGTGTACATAATTGTGTATTTGCTAATGCTTGTGTATTTGTAATTGTGTATTTCTCAGGATGTTATTGTGAAACAATTGGAAAAACTACTTTTATTTTCGTAAAACCTAAGAACACCTAATATAACCCGTTAAATGCGGTCCTTCAGCCCTTACACTTTTAAAATTGATTTTCTAAATACAGTATTTTACGTATAAATTTGGAATTATTCACTTTTTTTGTGTTCCCACTGTGAAGGCAGGGCAGAAAAGGATTATGGTAAATTAATTAAGAATGTGACAAATACTGTCGTTTTGTAAAGTTAGACCAAGTTAAGTACAGAGTAAGGTTTAAATAGATTATCATTAGACATAAAAGTTTTCATATTAGGAATAACATTGACCCAGAACCTTTCTGCCGATATGAATCTATACTTCTATACTATACTATACTATACTACGAGTATATTCTATATAGTATATTACTATATAATACTATAAGGCTGAAGAGTTTGTTTGATTGAACACGCTAATCTCAGGAACTACTGGTTAGAATTGAAAAATTATTTTTGTTTTGGATAGTCCATTTATAGAGGAAGGCTTTAGGCTATAATAACATCATGCTGCGACCAATAGGAGCGAAGACGCGGGCGAAGTCGCGAGCAACAGCTAGTTTTTCGATAACTGCTTAGGACGAATGATGTCTTAAGCAGTTATTGACAGATTAATTAATATGTGATCACTGGTCATCAGATTATCTCAATATTCACTACGAAATTTCAGATGTATACAGCAGTTATCAATAAATTAATGTCATTCGCGTTACTCAAACTTCTGTCTTATCATCATATTATTTCAAAAAATGTGTAGAAATAGGTACATGTTATTTTTTTTTCATAGCAATTCCCACTAGCTGAGAAGAATATCCCAGGGTGGGAACTACTGTTAAATACCCCATAAGTAACGTTATAAATTTTGAACTTTATGTACCTAGGCGTAAAATGTCTATAATAAAACAAATATGGTTTAAAAGTGTTTTCATTCATTTATGCCACACAAGTTATGGGATATCCAAGCTGCCTAAATTTTGCATTCCAAAATTTAATATTGTTATTTAAATCTATTGTATTATTGTGTTTTGTATATTTGTATAGCCACTTGCTATTATTGCCAGAGTCAGTGCAGTATGGCCAGCTCAGATGCATTTTCTATCATCGAAACGTTTGCTTCTTTCGATAACTTACGAAACAATTAAAATTATCGAAAGAAGAAACAAGCGTCTCGCTATTAGAAAATGCATCGTGGTTATCAATACTAGAGCTGGTTAATCATACTAACAGTAATTGATTGAAATAAATAAGGCCAGTGCTTGGATTGAACATTACCCTTCTACCATTCAATTAGGTTTAATAATCATAGCAATAAAGTGATATATTAATTTAATCGTGAACTATATATATTTCACAAAGGAGACTTGATAATATCAAACAGACAACATGAATACATTAAACGAATTATTTATAAATCTGATCAAAGTTCGTTTATTAAGCCAAACTATTACTTTATTGACACGATAAACCTACTTGATTATAACGCTAAGAAACTTAATACTGGGTATGATATACATACATTCAACCAATAAAATATTTTTTTTTGCATCAAGCATTTAACTTGATTGAATCAATGCGGTTGTTTATTGCATCAATTATTGGGCCTTAATAACACTATTTAAGTAGCTTAATACAGGGTATAACATACATTAATCAATTTGTTTATTTTACTTGATTACATCAAACACTTCCAATAATTGTGTCTGTAAAGACGTTGATGGCATCAATTGTATATTCCTTGATTATATTAGTCAATAAACATATTTCGTACATTCAAACCATGGCTGGAATTATAAAGTTACTTTGTTACCTATTCCAATAATTTCAACTTGATTGCTGCAATTAGCCAACTTAATCTGCTCGCTATACATCAAGTTACTTTGTTATCACTATCAAAATTTTGATTTAATTAATCAACTTTTTTTCTCAGTGTGTATAAAGCTCATAAAAATGCTGACTAAATGAATTTAGAGTATTTATTTAGTAATTATATGTTCGATTGTAAATCGTTTGGAATGAGAATGATTCACAAGGGCATAATGACAACTCGTTATTGTCTCGGCTGCATGGCCACTTCATTGCTAATTAATATTACCGCAATGCAGTAATTAATATCGATTCACAACGTTCAACATGGAGAGAAACCAATGTAAGTTGACCTCCGATCACGTACAGCTATTACTAAACTGAGGCTCAGATTATATTGGAAGCTTGATGAGTAAAAAATGTATGAATAGGGAGGCAAGACAATGCTATGCTATATGTATATTGGAATACTTTTATCCGACTGTTGTAGGGACAAAAAGGTTGAAATAAGGCTATTTAAACATATTTTATCGTGTATACACTGTATTAGTACAGTAAGTACTTTTTTTTATCGTCGGTGCCGAAGTTTCGAGCTCTTTGCAGCGCCTATGGTCAAGCGGGTACTGCCACAGAATAATTTAAACAAAATAAAATTAAAATTATTTATTTCGTAAAATCTACACGTGTTTATAATCTAGGGGATGGTGCCGCCCGGTAAGCAAAATATTGCCTGTGTTGGGAGACACCTCTCGTCCTTAGGTTATCAGATTGTTACACGAAAATTACATTACTACATAAGATCTTAAAGCATGTGTATGCAACTTCAAACAAGTAAATGCAATTGTATATAAAACTATGTAAATATCAAAGTTATCACGTTATCAGATATGTATTATTCAGGCATGCAATGAAATATTGATGTTATGTTCCTTATAATAGGCTGCGAAGTATGACGTTTCAGGTGCGGCTAGGACAAAAGGTCGTTAATGGAATTTCATACAAATCTTGCAGGCCTAGGTCGGCAAAGGCCTCTTTTTTAATTTCCATTCCACATAAATTTGTGGCACAGGCATCATGACATTCTGCCACTATGCGTATTAGAAATAAAACTTTGATTTTTTTATTGTTTATTTCATTGCATGTTTGAGAAAAGCACTATACATACCTCGGCGGGAAATATGGGGTTGCCGGCCTTAGCCTATGCGGCCTCGCTTCGCTCAGCCGTCTATATGTCTTCGGCCGGCAACCCCTTTTGTCCCGGCCTCTGTAGTAATGTACTATTGTTAACCTTGCAAGTTTTCTATTTCCTGGTAGTTTTTTGATTTAAGCCACTTTATAATTATTCTTTTGCAATCGTAGTATGGTTTTGGGTATATGTTTAAGCATTTATTGAGTTTGTTGTATATGTGTCCAGACTTAGCATTGTACTGTGAGCACGCAAACTTAGTGTTAGTGTTTTTTATAATAGCAACGTTAGTTATTTTTCTTTTAGAGCTATAGTTAGCATTGTACGAAAGGGTTTTATGTTTTTTTAGAGAGACTTGTAAAATATATAGTTTCCTCACTGACAGAAGGTCGCTAAGCTGGTATAATAATTCTGTGGGAAAACAGTTTTTTTTAAATACATCACTTTCAAGATGTGCACGCTGAGCTCTTTCCAGGTCAATGAATCGGGTTTTGGCCGCCCCACCCCAAACAGATATGCAGTACACCAAGACAGACTGTACCAGGGACGTGTAAATTTCTTTTAGTATGTTCCGTTGTTTCAACGAGGTCGTTAATGCTCCACCTGGTACAATATGTCTTAGCGCCCCGAAAATCCAGAGCAGCTTTCTGACCCTCCCAATTACCTGGTCAAGATGAGCGTACCAATTTAGATGCTCGTCTAAAGTGACTCCTATGTATTTAATTTGTGATACCTTTTCAATAACAAGTAGCTGCCCTACAAGTATTGGGATTTGTTCCGTGACAATAGTGGACTCTGAGATCTACATCGAAGTTAGGTTGTGTGGATTTTGTGATGCTGAAACACGTGTATTTTGTTTTATCTGTGTTAAGTGTTAACAGATTTAGTCTTAACCATTTTGAGATCTGAGCTAAGTTCAGCATTTGTTTTGGCTTCCATCCAAGTTTTACCAACGAACACTATGACTGTATCGTCAGCATATGAGAAGACTTTACCATTAGCTACAGCTATGTCACAAAGATCGTTGATGTAAGCCAAGAAAAGTGTTGGTCCTAAGACACTTCCCTGAGGAACTCCGTACGATACATACTCATCGTCACTAACTTGTTCACCTAATTTAACTTGTTGCTTTCTGTCAGAAAGGTAGCTTTTAAATAAGGAGAGTGGAGTACCTCTAACCCCCATTTTCTCGAGTTTTTGAATAAGGATAGGAATAGAGACGGTGTCAAAAGCCTTTTTTAGGTCTAGAAAGACTGCCAATCATTTTTTTTATCTATGTTATCTACAACTTCCGAAGTAAGAGCAGTTATAGTATCTTCCGCCGATTTCCCTTGTCTAAATCCGTACTGTGATTCCGACAAAAGATTAAATTTTGAAAAAAGCTCATCAGTCTAGCATTGAGAATCTTTTCAAAGATTTTAGATACTGCTGGTAAAACAGATATCGGCCTATAATTGCTCACATCGTCTCTATCCCCACTCTTATACACAGGAGTGATTAGAGATTTTTTTAGTGAGTTAGGGAAAGTTCCCGAGTTGATACTGAGGTTTATGAGGTGTGTAATTATCGGAACTATTTCTTGAGCTGTGTATTTTAGAAACTTTGTTGACACATTGTCCCAGCCAGGTGCGCTATTAGACTTCAGACTGGACAAAGTGTTGACTTCGTCCTGGCTTACAGATAGTAGGACCAAAGAACTGGATTGAACAGGCAAGGTATCAAGAAATGCGTTTAAACTGTCCTGAGGATCAGGGGTAATTTTTAGGGCAAGCTCTCTCCCAATGTCAGCAAAGTACTTATTGATAAAAAGTGCTGACTCAGACGGAGTAGTTTTAATGTTTAATAGCTCTGTGTTGAGTTTTTTAGATTTGGTAGTATACGTTAGGTTTTTTATATTTTTCCACAGAAGTTTATTATTATGTATTGAATTTGCTAATAGCTACCGTTCATACTTTCTTTTTATTTTTTTTATCAATTTATTACAATAATTTCTATAGCGAGTGTAGGTTATTTTTATAATTTTATTGTCAGGATCATTATTTAGTTGTCGTTGGAGTTTATTTCGGTTGCGAATACAACGCAGCATTCCGGAGGAAATCCAGGGCTTCATTATACGATTTTTGCTAGGTATAGAAGTAGTAACAGAGTTATTTTTTACTGATTCATTAAACATGTCTATTAAACGATTGGTAACAACGTCGGGGTCATTACAAAACATTAGATTGGATAAGTTTTTTTCTTTTAGATATTTTAGAGCGTTTTCAAAGTTTAAAGTAGTCTTGGTTTTATTTACAGAAAGTAGGGTTTTAGTGTTATTATAATGAACACAGAACACTAGACAGGCCTTCAAGAAAAGAGCGTACTCCCAGCTTAAAGGCCTGCAACGCACTTACAACCCCTCTGGTGTTGCGAGTGTCCATGGGCGGCGCTAATCGCTTACCATCAGGCGATTCGTCTGCTCGTTTGCCTCCTATGTCATAAAAGAAAAGGTAGGCATAGAAGCCCTCCTGCGTTATCTGTCTAATTTTACTCACAATACTAGAGTTGGTTCGGTCGCGCTCTTGCAGAAACCCATTACGATAACTTTTAATTTCTATACATTTTGACAGGGCTTCCAACCGTAAAGTTTTTGACTGCCAAAGCGAGGGTTATCGACAGTTGATTTTTAGGTCGCATTTCTCAATCGATTCTCGTAAATTTTTGTGAGCAGGTTCGATGATATACAGGTAAATTACTTTAAATATGACACTGACACCGATATTCTACTTTAACACTAATGTAATAGAGTTTCTTTTACAAAGACACTTGTATTAAAATCGTTTGTTTATAATAATAAGCGTTAAAGTAGACTATCCAATGGAGTAAGAGCATATGTCAGTGTCAAACTCAAAGTAATCCGTAGTGTACCTTCAGATCCGTAGTTTTAATCAAGACTTTTTTTTATATATGTACATATTTCTCTCTTTGAATCCTTATGTTTAACCAAGATGAGTTAGAACGGGACAGATAGTACTATCATTATCGGCTCTTAACGAATTGTCTCCATTTAAAAGCACACCAAAATGGCAAATCCCGTATAATCCAAAACATCAGTTCAGTACAATTTGCAGTTATGAAAGCGGGGACACTGACAGGTGAAGACCTGTCAGATATCACTTACGTCTCTGTCAAACTTACTGATTTGTGCATTAGTGAGAATAGATCAAATGTACAGAAATCGTTCAACGATCTGCTTTACTCTGATATCTACTAATAAGTTTTGTTTACGATGCAGTAAGTTTTACTGTTATTTTTTTCAAAATGGCGGTGACACGAGGAACGAGCGACGAGGTCGACAGCTCACAGAGCCACTTAGTAGGTAATTTAATTAAGCATGAGTCGGTTTCATAGTATGCGGAACGTCAGTAAACATCTGAACCCAAGACATTGTACACCTTGGGCTTGAAAGTTAAAAGTAAGTTTCTGTCAAAAAAATCATTTTTGATACAAGCTTTTATTGCCGACTGTACTTTTTTCCACAATCATCAACTACCCGTTGAGACGGTTGGAATGAGTCCAAACACGACGGGTTTATCTCGTGTAGTTTACGAGTTGCTATGACCACCGTCTGTCACCATCATCAGATCAGCTCGGTGGTGCCAAAATATTGGATTGTCATCGAACTTACATAAGTATACCAAACTACAGCTCAATCGGAAATCGGGAAGTGAATCAAATTTAACTTGCAAGATTTGATTACAGACAGGACAGGTGAAACTAAATAAAATCTTGCAAAAAAACTCATTCTTGCGGTCGACGTCAAAGATATGTTTACAATTTGCACCTTTCTGAGGTGACAAATAATATACATTATTTTTGACTGAAACCAATAGGTAGGTACTCAAATCGCATCACACGCGTGTATTAATTCGTTACCAGTTTACCGCCAAATCAAGTTTTTTTACAACGTTTTTAAATGACGCAGACATCGTCCCGTGAAAAACACGTCATAAAATTTTAATTTAAAAATGTTGTAGGTGGGTAATGGCCAAATTTTAGGACCATCTATAAAATCATTTAATTTTAATATAATTTAATCGGTGGTTTCCGCCGTGACACGCAAATCTGTCATTTCGTGTCACAATAGTGTCACAACTTATTTTTTTTATTTTTTACGATTTGCCCACCGACAATCTGGGTCCTCACCTATCGATAACGATCGTCCTCACCTATCCTATACCTGCCCGGCTAGTATGATAGCTTATACCGTCACGTTTTATGTGACTTTTCAGTACATTTTGGCCATATAACGTGACGGTATATGCTATCATACTAGCCGGGCTGATGAGTAGTGTATACGCTAGTATGTACTTAACGAATTTTACTTCATATCTCCAGAACTCTTAGTGGAGAGGATTTTTAATTTTCTTAGAAGAAATTCAAGGACACATTGAGTATTTTCCTATTACTATTCGATATTTGGGTAAATTATTGATTGTCTCTTGTCTCCAAAGAGATCACAAATGATGAGATAGCGTAGATCCTTCCTATTTTATTCCAGTGATACCAAAACCATTAAAAAAAACGCAGTGATAATAATGATAAAGGCGTTTTTTAGGACAAAATACCCACGAATATTTACAATACGACTTACAAAAGCTGGCACCTTATTTCTTATTAATTTGTGAATACATATCATTAGGTGATATTTAGACGTGTACTAAGCGAGCCTAGTGTAGTGATGAGCCATGACATAACTCAAAAGTATGTTTTCCCGGCGCGGGCTGAATTCAAATTGTGTACAACCGGCGATAGAACAACTTTTCAAGTGATTTTTCTATAACCGATAGTGTGAAGTTTTCCGCTGAGCTCACCGGTGGAAAATCTCTATTCGACCGAAGCACTTTAGATGTTTTATTATACAAACAGCGGTCAACCCATCGTAGGCCCGGAACGCAAGCAACACAGTAAGGAACCCACAGCGTCATCACATACGCCGCCGCCTCATTCACAGCTGGGCCACTTTCTCTACGCAACCTTGATTTCTTACTCTTTGCATCGTAACTCGGCATTTTTGTCAACGGACAATCAAAACTTTTACTTTTCTGCACTTTCAAAATCATAGGCAACGCATATACCACGTTATCGATTATATAAATTATATTATGAGTGCGGAAACTTGCATAAGCAACTTGCGTTAATTGATTATTCCATTCGATTTCACAAGTACCCCGTTTATTAAAAAAAAAACCATTATTCTCATTAAAACTTACCAGTCATGAAGGGAGATGAATCCAGAAAAACGCCTTTGTAGTTAAAAAAAAAAGTCACCAAAACACACAATTAGGGAATCGGAATTCGAAATTTCAAAATTGGAATACGTCACTATCACTTTTCGCGCGCAAGCAAAACACGACACTACGCTTATCGATTGCGGAAAATTAAAAAAATATTTATGAATATCTCGGCAGGCCACGCGCACTGCGGTCCGTGGCTTCACCGGTTGTGAGTCGATTTCTTGCTAGTTGTTTACACACACAAGAAACGAGAAACTACTACCCGGTCATAGGAAAACGCGGCAAAACGGATTGCATTTCCGCATTGTCGCTAGGCATTTCTAAATGGTCGTCTAATATGTACCAACTTGCGGACTGGTCGGGCCGGTCGTTTTGCAAGCTTTTCGCAATGTGGGTAGGTGTAAGTAAATAAACGCTAGTTAGCATAGCTACACGAATGGCCCCTTAGCTCTTATGCTGGGTTTACATGAGTCTATAGTAGGATCGCTAAGCCGATCACACGACCAGCGTCAGTTTGCGACCACCTGAAGGATGAAGTCTTTTTCAATTAAAGACATTAATATTATTATATTATAGATTCAAAAGAAAAACATATAGTTGTAAGTTTGCATTTTAATTGGTACTTATTCAATGGGAATACATTAAAGAAAGCGGCCAAGTGCGTTTCGGACCTCGCATAATGAAGGGTTCCGTAGGTACCCTCTATTAACAGTCCTAATATAAAACCACTATCCTATATTGTGAATAGGTAGCGGACCCGGGGCATCCTTCAGGATGCAATTGTACTGGAAAAAACGCTGGGATGATGATGATGATCCTATATTGTGAATAGTCCGTTTTTTCCAGTACAATTGCATCCTGGAGGATGCCCCGGGTCCGCTACCTATTCACAATATAGGATAGTGGTTTTAAATTAGGACTGTTAATAGAGGGTACCTACGGAACCCTTCATTATGCGAAACTTTAACAAAGCTTTCTCTTTGTGAGATAACCTGTGGTTGAACTTAAAGCTTTACTAGAATGCAAATGAAGCTTGTATTATCATTTAATTAAATACCCAACATAGATAACATACATAAACACACGCCTATATTCCCAAAAGGGGCCGGCAGAGCACATGAAATCCAATTTTCAGTGCCACTTTCAGCAATTGCAGGCCTACAGATGGAGAAAACGTGACTGCAGTGACAGGTTGCCAGCCCATCGCCTACAACACACTTCAACCTGGGTCCCATAGTCGACTCTGACGACACCCAAGGGAAGAAAGGGGGTGGTGCAATTCTAAACCGGCATCACACGGGTATTAAATACCCGTAGTAAACAAGCGTACGGCCCACCTGATGGTAAGCGGTCACCGCAGCCTATGGACGCCTGGAACTCCAGGGGTGTCACAATGTCTAGTTTCCCTCTGGGTCGCAATGTTAAGCTAAGCTGTAGCTATACAGTTGACTACACGCCCTCACCTACCACAAAGGTTCGGAATTAATGCCGATTACCTCAAAAGGGCTATGCTCGGAGTTACTCTGCGAGATCGAATCAGAAATGACGAGATCCGCAGAAGAACCAAGGTAATCGACATAACCGAAGAGTTGGCAATGGAAGGGCCAAATTGCCCGGTGAACCGATGGACGGTGGGGCCAGCGAGTTCTCGAGTGGTGACCACGTACCGGACGACGCGGCGTCGGAAGGCTGGTGGGCGGGCTGATTTATTTATTTATTTATTTCTTACAATTGTTTACATGGCCTTACAGTTAACCCAATGCGCCATGAAACTTAAGCTTATAAAATATCTATTTAGGCGACGAAACGGCGTGGCCCCGTTGCATCGTGGTCTCCGGTGTAGGATTCGGTAGGTTGCCCCGGAACCGTCGAAACACGACACCCTTGACCCTGATGACCTGGTTAAGGTCGCGGGAGTCCGCTGAATGCGGGCGGCCCATGACCGGTCATGGTGGCGGTCTCTGGGGGAGGCCTATATCGAGGCAGATGATGATGATCTGCGAAATGTGGAACCGACACCGGCTATACGGTTAAAATGTAAATACCAAGGCTCCACCAAGGTATCTGGGATGGATCTGCTAAGCCTTTCAAGACGAGAGTCATTAGGACGTGTATAACACTCTCGACTTGATAGATAGATAGATAGATAAACTCTTTATTCATATCCACAACATACATTGGCATAACATAACATGATGATTAAATAAATAAAAAACACAGACATTATTATCATGCAACTACTTATGAACTAAGACTTAGAGACTAAACGGATAAGCCATGTGTCGTGGCAGAGAACAGGCGCTGGCTCAGCATAAATGCTGTGGCAAGCCACAGCGCTGGTATTCTGCCAGAACCTTATAAAATAATGGCCACATTCGAATCACAGAAAAGTATGTAAGTGTGTGTGTGTGTGTGTGTGTGTGTGTGTGTGTGTGTGTGTGTGTGTGTGTGTGTGTGTGTGCGTGCGTGCGTGCGTGCGTGCGTGCGTGCGTGCGTGCGTGCGTGCGTGCGTGTGTGTGTGTGTGTGTGTGTGTGTGTGTTTGTGTGTGTGTGTGTGTGTGTTTGTGTGTGTGTGTGTGTGCGCGCGCGCGCGTGCGTGCGTGCGTGCGTGCGTGCGTGCGTGCGTGCGTGTGTGTGTGTGTGTGTGTGTGTGTATCAGTACGTGCTTGTTTGTACCATCATTACTTACCATCAGGTAAGATCATGGCGCGCCCTGTAGCCGGGGCATAGAATACGTATACGGTATCCCCTGCCTGCCGTACAAGGCGACTAAGGTGTAACTCCAGGACGGCACTGGTGCGTTCCGAAGGAGATCCCAGAGCCGTCCAAAATGAGTTGAGGAGGACGGTCGGCGGTTTCTTAACCGGTGCAAGTCCGACATAACCTCCACACCGGTGCGGTGGTATCCATAACGGATTTTATTCCCCCGGAGAAAAAAAAGGTAAGATCATGGTGAGGTAGTGGTCAAATCCATACCTATTTAATACTAGTGGCTCTGTGAGCTGTAGACTTCGCAATATATATTTTTTTACATTCAAAATGTCCAAAAACTGTCTCGACAAAAAAAACTATATAATTATCGAAACTACTCACAAAATTTCACGAGAATCGGTTGAAACATGCGACCTGTATAGGAGAACATCCGGACAGACAGACATACCAAAGATTTTTGTAGAAAGCTCAAACGGAGACTTCGCTCGCTTCGCTCGCTCGTTCAATAAAAAAGGGGTCACCTTTTGTGAAAAGGGCGTGTTGACAACCGGATAACCACAGCTTTAGATAGCAGTCTCTTTCATGAAACTAAGGAGACTATTTTCCAAAGAAGACCCCCGGCTCTTCAGGGTCACAACCGGGAAAATCCTAGGCTAGGAGGATGGAGGATCATGATTTGTGACTGTGGTTGGCTCAATCATGTAAAAGAGCTCTTGAGTGTCTTGACATCTACATACATACATTAATTAATTATTTAATAATATAATTAATTAATACAAACATACATATAATCACGCCTGTTCCCCGGAGGGGTAGGCAGAGATCACGGATTTCCATTTGCTACGATCCTGACATACAACTTTCGCTTCATGAACTCTCATAAAATTCTTGATGCATGCGCGCCGATTTAGTGTACTCTTTACCTGGCCTTTCTGCAGAATGTCTCCGATCTGGTCGGAATACATTTGCCGAGGTCTTCCCCTTCCAACTTTTACATCCACTCTTCCATAACACACTCATTTTGTCAATCTCGAAATCTACTTGCGGAATATTGAAGCCCTTTTAATAGACATCGTCGGATTTTACGAAACAGAAAGGAATCATTTACATTACAATATATTAATGGCATCTTACTTAGTTAAGAAAAACGATACTATTATATTGATTTACAAACTACATAAACGGAAGTTGTGGCGTAGAAATAAAAATAACTGAAGCTGATAAGAGCTTTGTAAAGTATTCATTCATACCACCATTACCACCATATCAGCCGGAGGACGTCCACTGCTGGACATAGGCCTCCCCCAATTTCATGGAGAGTAAATGCCATAATCGCCATGCGGGTTGATGATCGCAGTATCTCCACCGCACTCCAGGGATGCTGCTGCCCATCCCCCGGTGGTCTTGGTCGTAGTTTTCGGGCATATCCGGGTCCAAAGGGGATAGATAGGTGCGGTACGTATGAATACCTATGTACAGTACGATTATTTCGAGTTTGACACTAACATATGCTCTTATTCCATTGATTAGTCTACTTTAACGCTTATGTAATAGAGTTTCTATTACAAACATACGATTTTAAGACGGTGTCTATGTAACTGAAGCTCTATTACATTAGTTTTAAAGTAGAATATCCAATGGAATAAGAGTATATGTCAGTGTCATACTTAAAGTAATTTACCTGTACGTATCATGTAATAACTAATTATGATAAGCTTTAGAGACACTACTTAAGACTTATCTGATTACAGCTAAGACCAAACGCATATGAATAATAGTGGAGCAACGGTTTACTGCGTAATCGAAAAACGTCTGTTAACCAAACCAGTTATTTTTCTTTCATACGACGGTGGCAAACAAGTTAACGACCTGTCTGATGGTAAGCCGACACCGTAGCCTATGGACGCTTGCGAGTCTTGCTACTCAGCATAATCATAAGCGCGTTACCGACTCTTTATTAACTTGACGATTCAGTTTGTCGACAGCTAGAATAATAATAATCGTATGGCATTTATTTCTCGAACCGTGAGATCTTCGAGAAGACAGTACGGCTGCCGGTTTTATTGCACTTTTAGCACTACCCAGGGGTCACGTGTAGGGTAACGGTGGGTACTCCCTACGGACGAGGTGCACCTTCGACCTCCCTTGTCAAGTGAGTGGGCAACTTGACTGTTAGCAATTCTCAAGCCGCCCGAAGGCCTTGCACTTAGCTTAACGACTGCTGTCATAGACAACAGCTGGGATCAACGGCTTAACGTGCCTTCCAAAGCACGGGAGCGCTCAGTTAGTATAGTAACCACTCAAAGCGGTCACCCGTCCAAGAACTGACCCGGGGCCACGTTGCTTAACCTCGCATACCGCACGCGATGCGCGGGCGCCTCTGAGGCGCTCCTGACAGCTATAGAGACATGCAGGTTCACAATCAGCACAGCGTATCCTCGGAAGCTCTGGCGACCTTACCACCAGGAACACAACACCACATACGCAAGTAACAAGTAGTGGTCGTGTACTTCTCTTGAATCAATGAAGAATGAATTCTTCATTAAACAACTTCCCAAAGCGGACGGCCTTCTGCGAACCGAAAATGAAGATCGTTTGGTGTCCCCCCTTTGTCACCCTTGCAAGATCGAATACACGAACGACAAGTTTGCTTACGGTAAGTGGTAGGCTCTATGCTTTATATTGAAACCATAATAATTAATTAATAATATTATAATTAGCAAAGCAACTCACCCTGCCAGTATTTTTTTAAAAGTGACAGTGGTAGGCTGTTGGCTCGCTCAAATACAAAATCAGATATCCTCTTTTTATAATAATTAATTATTTAAAAAAAAATCAAAAAAAAAAATACGTGTTTAGTTCAAGGTGGATCAAGGAACGACAATGCATTCCTGCAGTTAATTTTTTGCATCTTTATGTAATTCTTTAGGAATATAGGCAGCTAATATTTGCAAAAACAAAACGGCACACAAAATCAAGTGACATTGACAAATTTGACATTTCCTAATTTTTAGGTTATGTTTTCTGATACCATAACCAAGAGGAATTCTCATTTAATTTGTGCATTTCCTGTAACATAACGATATAATAAACTAATCATGGCACTATTAAAAACAATAGTGTCCCGTTATATTTGTAAGTAATCTTAAAATCAATGCAAACTAATTACCTAATTAGTTATCATACAAACCTCCTTCAAGGGATGCTCACACTTTTTTCTATTTTAGGGAGTCCACGGCTATCTGTTATTCCACGATTGTCCTCAAACCTCGCCAATGCCACAGATGATGCGCCTGTGGAAATCGAAAACCCTTATAAGAAGGAAGAACGCCAATGCATATTATGTAAAATGAATATTACCCCTGACTACAAGAACTATCGGCTATTGTCGCAATTCCAGAGTCCCTACACCGGCAGAATCTATGGTCGTCATATTACTGGGCTGTGCAAATCGAAACAAGCACTGGTTGAAGCAGAAATAAAGAAGGCACAGAACTGTGCATACATGCCATACTTTTACAAAGACAAGGTGTTCCTAAAAGATCCGAAGCTGTTTGATCCAGAGAACCCTATCCGTTCGCACAGATTTTAATTTAGTTGTAAAATTAATGTAGTCTATTGGTAATAAAATATTTAAAATTTAGTGTTATTTCTTTATAAACGTAGTTACTGGCACTAATTTCTATTAGCTTCATTTAATTTATTATTTGTAACCCTCATGATATATTTTTACTCAATGTTTAATATTCTTGTGATTAATCATCCATAAAGTAAATACAGTTTATTAAAATTGAATAAGTGGGTAAAATATATATATGGACACTATGTACAATAACAAAAAGTAAATTCAATCGATGTGTGGCAGGGCAGCACGGTTCGAAACCCAGCCATTTTTTAATCATCCCTTATGAAGGCAGAGGTGATTTAGCAACTACATGTGTCAATAATATTTCAATCTTAGCTGGGCAGTGGTTCAAATTAGATTGCAATTTCGTAAAAAATGGCTTGCCTTGAAATTAATCGCCGAAGTAACTATTCTGTATCTATATTTTTTTTTTGTAAAACATTTTAGATAGGTGGTGGGTGACTTATTAAGGGTTAATTTTATTTTGAGTACCTATCTCAAGATCATAGAAAGAATTTATTTGTGTTCTGTTCACAAGGTACCTATTTTATTTTTATTTCTGCGACAATGTTGATGGGCCACAAACAGGTTGAAGAAACTTCTGATATTGTGATTCAAGAGAGCAATATGATAATGAATTATAAATGAGTTCATGTTAGCCGAAAGCCTTCTCCTAGTGTTGACAATTTCAGTGTGAATCAGTGAGAACTATCTGTAAGTTTAATGCAACATGGGAAAGAAAAACCTTCAAGTGAATGAAAGACTACATTCAAACAGTAACATTTATTAAATGAACAACAAACTTCATATTCCATAGAGTTAAAAGTCATTATATTTAGACAGGACAGCACTAGAATCATCAGGAGTATTAAAGCAATCATGATCGGAATCATATCCCACCAAAGATGCTGGTATTTTCAGCATCTGAAGTATCTCAGAATAATCCATATCATGTTTATCAGGACACTTTAATCTCATTAAGTCCATTAATTCTACCAAAGCCTCTTGACATCCTTTCTGCCATTTTTTGATTAAACCTCTTAATTCTTCAGTTTCCGCTGTCATAGATCGGGCTAAGAGAATTTTTTTCTTAACGTCTATCCTCGCTTTTAAATTGTCAATGTCTTTTTGTGTAATTGAACCAGTAGACTTAGCTTTGTGTGGCTTAGATATTTTATCATAAGTTTTTCGGATGAGTATTGTCTTTTTCTTGTCAAAGAAGTCATCGTCATCATCAAAGGAGCTTTGTGATGGAGCTTTAGATTCTGTTGTAGGAATTATTTGTGTTGCTTTAGTTTTACTATTCATCTTTGTTGATTTATTTACAATTTTTTTAGTTTTGTTCTTAGAGGTTTCCATGAATTCATCATCTTCATCATCTAAAGTAGTTGTAGGTTTGCTAACTTTAGTATTATCTTTTTTATTCAAAGTACTTAAAGGTGCCTCATCATCAGAATCAAAAAGAGGTTGTGAGTTCTTTTTCGGTTCACTGACACCTTTATCACATTTTTCATACTTTTCTTTTACATTCAACAGTTTCTTTTGTATAACAACAATGCATTCTTTAGTAAGCTCATTGGGGCTCCTTGTTTTTGAAGTTATTAATTCAGATTTATTATTTTTGGGTTTGGCTACTTCTTTAGGTGTTTCCGTAAGAGTGTCTTCAACTGAAATAGTAGTATTTTCATTTCTTAAAGTTATTTTTGTAGGTGTTTTCAACGGAGATTGAAATTTCTTACTTTTTTGCACTGCCTTAGGTTTCAGAGGAGACACATCTGGTACTTTACTTACTTTTGCCGTGTTTTGAGTCCCAGTATCTATCTCTCTATCAACCAAATCGTCTGTCTCGTTCTCTTTAGTACAGTCGTCAATTTCAGGAGAAATAGTTGCGTTTTCTACATTAGTACTTGCCTGACTGCTCAGTGTAGCTAAGAAAGTTTTAGATTTCTTCCTACGCGGTAATTCCACATTTCTTAAAGGCGTCTGCACAATATCCTGTGTATTTGTAGCGTGCGCGGAAATTTCACTATCATTTGCTAAATCAGTTGTGACGTTATCATTGGGCTCAACAACGCTTTTTCTCTTCCTAGTCTCCTTTTTCAGTTCTACTACTTCCACCTTATTACTAGAATTAGAAGCTAAAGGTGATATGAATGGCGAAGGCCCCTTATTCTTCCAATTTCGAGAGAGGCCGACCCGTCTGCATGGAATCAACAAGGATTTACTTATCCCGCCTGGGGTTTTAGGCGATTCACTCTTAGAGTTTGTTTTTATGGACGAAACATTCTTCATTGTTGTGCTCTATTAGCTGGCATACAGAAAGAAACGATTCTATAGAGTTTATATTACAATAGCATGTAAATAAACACGAAACGTGATTGACATCAGTTCAGTCAGACACTGACAGTTGACAGAAGTTCCCGCCACAGAATGAAAAGTACCTTTTTAAAACCATAGATATAGATAAATAACATGTGATTTTCCCTGAAATACTTTTCAAAGCTAGCGGTTTTCTACGTGACTTTAACAGCTAATAGTGTTGTACCTGCGAAACAAGCAGCAACTTACCAAAAAAAGTCTTTTTTAAGGAATTTTATCGAATCAATAAGAAGAATTTTATTCAATAAATGAAGAGTCATGTTATTTTACAATATTCTAAAGTATTTTAACTACAAAGTGACGTGGGTAGACTGAAACCAGATAATTAAAATTGTTCGATTTTAGTCGATTCGTATCGACTACGACATCACTGGTTATCCCCACTCTAGCTTTCATCCATCAAAAATTTCGCCCAACCAAACCAAACTCTGGTTTCGTGTGTTGTGCAATTGATAGGTTCTGCAAGCGGAGTTCCCTTCAGACCTTTCTGGAAAGCACATCGCCTACTACCCGTGGTGTTTTCGATAAACGAAGAAAGTTTCCCAGAATAAACAAAAACATTACATAATGCCGCTGCTGAAGTTGACGTCTGGTACTTTTGGGCAGCTGCGTACTTTCGCGACGTCACAGGCGCTAGGGAAGCGCGTGAAGACCTTCGCGGTGTACCGCTGGAACCCCGACGAGCCCGACAAGAAGCCCTACACGCAGAACTACCAGGTAGATCTCGATGAGTGCGCTCCTATGGTGCTGGACGCGCTATTGAAGATCAAGAATGAGATGGATCCGACGCTGACCTTCCGTAGGTCCTGCCGCGAAGGCGTGTGCGGCTCCTGCGCCATGAACATCGACGGTGTGAACACGCTCGCCTGCATCAGCCACATCGACCAGAACTTAAGCAAGCCATCGAAGATTTACCCTCTCCCTCACATGTACGTCGTGAAAGACTTGGTCCCAGATCTGACTAACTTCTACCGCCAGTACCAGTCTATTGAGCCGTGGCTGCAGCGCGACAAGGAGCCTGTCAAAGGTAAGGAGGTTCAGCTACTTCAAGACGTTGAAGACCGAGTGAAACTCGACGGTTTATATGAATGTGTGCTTTGTGCTTGCTGCTCGACAAGCTGTCCATCATACTGGTGGAACGGAGACAAATATCTCGGCCCGGCGGTCCTCATGCAGGCATACCGCTGGATCATTGACTCTAGGGATGAAGCCACCGCCAAACGGCTATCGAAGCTTAAGGACACATATTCGGTTTACCGGTGCCACACTATCATGAACTGCACACGAACATGCCCGAAAGGACTGAACCCTGGACGTGCTATCGCTCAGATCAAGACCCTGCTGTCCGGTATTGTAAAGAAACAGAAACCGATCATGGACCCTGCTGGCTTGGAGAAGCAGGCTGCGCAGAACTAAACATGGCTGACAATGGTCTTTAGAAAAATGGTTGTTGTACTTGTACTTAAGTATACATAAATAGGTTTAGGGCAGATTAGTGTTATAATCTCATGGATGAACCTATAATTGTACAAAATATAACTAACGTGCAGTACTTTTCATGGAATTGGAAATATTTCAACTTACAAACTGTTCTTTATTTATTTTGTTTATATTCATATTCATATTCAATTTATTCATAAAACCAATTTACATGTCATAAAGTTAAATAATAATAATAATAAAGTAAATAAAATAAATTATAGCTAAGGCTATTGGCCATACTGTCTTCAGCAACTTCAAACAATGATAGTTCTGGATCCTTCCATAACTGTTGTTCTTTACCTTTTTTATGGCTTTAAAATTTTACCTGCTGCCAAGTCCTTTTTGTGAGATCAGTATTGTAATTTGTAACTCAACAAAAAAAAATTGGTTGTTTGTAAAGTAGGTTTACGATCGAGATGTTTACGTGATAACGTCTTACTTCACTTGCACTTCACTTATACCTGCGATCGCGCTCGTGAGGTTTTGGTGTGACACAAGTTTCTGAACATGTCACCCGACTAAAACGATTTTAAAGACGTTATCACGTCAAAAGTTTTATCTTCAAGTTATTGTATCTTCTGTTTGGCATGATTGCACCATTGGCTTTATGGTAAATCAGGCATTTATATGGGTTTTTAAACATATTTATTGAAACTATACACTGTTAATTTATTTTTAATTATTTAACATTGAGTACCTAATTTTACCAAAAACAAGCCATATTTCTAAAGATGCACCAGTACCACAAAATTAGTGAAATTATGAAAGTATTATTTCAGATTTTTTATCATTTAGGATGTATTGAGATACAATCATTTTCATATAAGTTATTTTCCTGGACCTGCCATGTGGTGTTATTTACTTCATGTCTTCATACCATCTTAGACAAAATTAAGTGAAACCTTGTAAATGTTTTAAATAAATGGTTATTTATTTAAATTTTGTTTAGATCTTAGTCGCCTCTTCTGTAAATAAACATTTGGCAAAGAAATAAAATGGCTGACAGAAAAGTATAAATTATTACTAAAAATGCAGTGGGCATATGGGTCCTCTGCGAAGCTAGCATGATTTTATTAATTACTAACAAGTAACCGTGACAAGTACAAGCAAGTATATTATGTACGACATAGTGAGCTAGGCTGAGGGCGTACCGCGAACTTCGAAAATCGAACTTCGTATCGTACCGTCCCTTTCCGTCATATAGAGTATGACACGAGAGTGAAAGGGACGGCACGAGACGAAGTTCGCGGTAGCACCCCTGGACTTGTTACTAGCCAGAAGCTGCACAGTCAGCGTCAGCGTCATATAGTATGTAGCAGCTAGAGTGGCCAAATAGTACACCATAATATTTTGTATGGTGTACCGAATAGATATGAGCGCCGATGGCCAATTCCGCGGCGGCGGCGTGATAGGCAAAATTCGGCGGCGGCGGCGGCGTGACCTTGAGCTTTCGATTTTTATTAGAAAGCAATTTGTGCAAAAAAACCTCGTTTTTGTTGCTATAAGGAAAGTTTTATTTATTTTAATAAAGTAACCGAGTATGTAAACCATCATATTTATTAATTTCACACTAACTTAAGAGTCCCCAGTACGCTCGGCTGAACTCGATCCTCCACACAAACGTAGTTTCGTTCTCATTTTTAAACGCCTTGCTGAAATAACATGAAACTTTGTATACACAATGGGAGCCGCCATATCTAGGTCGGAAATTAGTTTCTGTTGCTAGACATTGTAATAGAAAAAAAATTTTTACGTCCCTTATGAAAACCTTAATGATTCCTGTATTTTTTCTTCATTATAATTTCAAGCAAGAGAAACTAATTTCCGACCTGGATATGCCGGATCCCATTGTGTATATACAGTTTCTGTATGTTACTCTAGCATAGCGTTTTAAAATGAGAGCGAAATTACGTTTGTATGGAGAACCGATCTTACTGCGGAATCTTAAATTTAAAAAATTAACATGCTGACACGTGTTCACTCGGTAAAATACGTAGAAAGAGGGTAACTATTTATCCTTACTTCATGGCAAAATACTTGGATTGACTGAAGCCATCGTGCGAACGAACGCGGGTGTGATACGTAACGAGTGCGAGCGAGAAAGCAAATCGCAAGTTTTTGCGCCGGCGCGCCGCGTATATCAGTCGGCGGCGGCGCGCTGACTTGAATTGGCGGCGACGGCGGCGCGCCGGCGCGGCGCTCATATCTAGTACCGAACTATTTGGCTGCTAGGTACTATATGGCACTGATTGTACCTATACAATTAATTCGACAAACACTCAGATTACATACACAGTTTCTGTAACAAGTATTTATAACATAATATCTCTTCTCGTTTTACCCTTTCACCCCTTTCCTTTCTTGGCCTCGACTAGTCAATAAAAAGTATGTATAATACATGTATGTGTTTTGTAGCCCAGTTGGTAGTGACACTGCCTCTGAAGCTAGAGGTCCTGGGTTCGGATCCTGGTAAAGGCATTTGTTTCTGTGGTGAGCAGAAACGTTTCTTCCTGAGACTTGGATGTTTTCTATATATTTTAAGTATATAATCTATTAAGTATATATAGTATATAATCGTCTAGTACCCATAACAACCCGTATTGAGCTTACTATGGGACTAGTTCGATTTGTATAAAAAAAAGTCACCTAATATTATTGATTTAATGTATACTCATTTTTTTATGTAATGTAATGTAAGATGAGACTAACATAGATTAAGGTTCAAATGTACTTAACAACTTTATGGGCTTGCCAGGCCTGAAATAAATGTTTATTATTATTATTATTATTATTATTAATTATTTTATTATCAATGTTCCTATTCTGAGGGCCTACTCCGAACTTCGAAAATCGAACTTCGTGGCGTGTCGTCCCTTTCACTCTCGTGTTAGACACTATATGACGGAAAGGGACGGCACGATACGAAGTTCGGAGTAGGCCCCCTGCACGGAGAGCTATCATTCCAATGTCACCTCCTAATTATAGTTGTCTCGTGACTGACTAAAGTGGCCAATTTGCGGTCGCGTCCGGATACCTGCCATATGTAATAGTTGCATGCACGGTTCACTTCCTCTAACTTGAGTCCGGGATTTATAACGACTAAAATAACTGGTCAGAGGACGTACCGCGAACTTCGAAAATCGAACTTCGTGTCGTGCCATCCCTTTCACTCTCGTGTTATACACTATATGACGGAAAGGGACGGTACTATACAAAGTTCGATTTTCGAAGTTCGCGGTAGCACCCCAGGTTTTGAGGGCATAGCGGAACGTCATCATCATCCGCCTGTGTCAGTCCACTGCTGGTCATAGGCCTCTCCCATGGCACGTCACAGCTCGGTCTTCAGCTCTTCTCCAATCCTTGCTTAGCGTCATCTCCCTCATATTTGGCACCCCCAATAATCATAAAGCGCTTACGCACAACGTGAACAATAGAGATCGAGTGACTTCCAGTATTCTCTACTGGGGAAGTATCTTACAGAAGAGCACAGCCATACATTTTTTTTTAATTGTAAGTATGGCATTTATTTACGAACCGTGAGATCTTCGAGAGGACAAGCACGGTTGCCAGTTTTTGTTGCACTTTTTGTCCGATATTGAGCAACGCATACTCGGCGACTCCGTAACACCACCGCAATACCTACTCCGTAACACTGAACTGGTGCGGACTACTGACTTTGTTAGGCTAAAAAGAAAAGATTTTTTGAAATTGGATGAGTAGTCCCGCTATCCCCAAAGATTATCCCTTTCATACAAAATCACAGGTACCTTTATTAGTCTTATTATCTATTCATAAGCATTCATAAGTGGCTCTGTGAGCTGTAGACTTCGCAAAAAAAAAACAAATTTCCAAAAACCAACTCGACGAAAAAAATCTATATAATTATCGGACCTGCTCACAAAATTTCACGAGAATCGGTTGAGAAATGCGACCTGTAGTGGAAAACATACGGAAAGACAGACATGCGAAAGAATTTTGTCGAAAGCTGAAACGGAGACGCTTCGCTCGCTCGGTCAGTTACCATTAGGACGTGCCTAAGACGATGTAGAAATGAAATGTGATTGAATTATCAAACGTATTGGCGGAATCCATAATAATAAATAAATAAATAAATATTAGGGGACATTTTTTACACAAATCGAACTAGTCCCATAGTAAGTTCAATAAGGCTTGTGTTATTGGTACTAGACGACGATATATTTAATAGATATATACTTCAGTACATAGAAATCATCCAAGTCTCAGGAACAAATGTCTCTGCTCACCACAGAAACAAATGCCCTTACCGGGATTTGAACCCGGGACCTCTAGCTTCGGAGGCAGTGACATTACCAACTAGGCTAAACAGGCCGACAAGATAGTAACATCAGTTTACCAGACATTATTTAATTACTTTCTTAGTCCTGATTAAAGATCTAATATTAAGAAAAAAACACGTTACTTACGTATTTATAGTCCTAGATCTGAACATTGCTCTTTTAGATACCGGTTTATGTACCCCATTCTATTCTCAACCTTAAGTCAAACGCAAAAAGGCTCAGAATGAAATGGGTTACTTACACATATACCTACATATTTAATTGTGCAACATAGCGTGTACTATTTTGAACCTTAATAAGCTAGCAATAAGGTTGAGTTTTTAAAGAGGCTCTATATAACCGAGTTTTCTTTATCAATTGCACAATACAAGATGATGAACTTGACTCATTGACAACGGAAATAAACAGACTGTATCCTTAGAACCATAACGACAGAAGTATATGAAGTTGAATAACTTAAACCAATAGCAATTCATAGCATAATCGCGTGCAAAACAAAATAGATGTCCAAAATGGCCATTCATTCATTCAATGGAAAGAAGGAGGTTGTCAGTTCGTCTGTATGTTTGTTATTTTTTTATGTATGTACGTTACCCGATAATTCTTGACAACGTGGGCCGATTTTGATACTTCTTTTTTGTTTCAAAGCAGGTACCCCCAAGTTGGTCCCATATAATGTTAGTGAAGGTCTGATGATGGGATCCAAGAGGAATCGAGGGAACTCAATTTGATAGGCACGCGTATGGCGTTTTTGTGTTTTTCTGTAGTTAATTGGAGTCTGTTTTATTTAGGTATTAGTACATTACGATACAATTGCAGAGAACAGGAAATTCGTAACGAGTGGTGATAAATTGAAACACGACCGAACGGAGTGTTTTAAATCGACACGAGTTGCGAATTACCTGTTCGCGCGTGTATCGTAGAACGTTTTACGGTACATATGGCTCTTTAAAGTTTCGACATATGCACGTAATCTGCTGATTACCGCACTCGTGCGGTAAATTAGCACCATATGTACTGGAAAAAATATTTATATTACAGTTTGCTTTGGCGGTTACGTTCTTCTTTATTTGAAATTTGCAAAGGAACATTCTATTACCTAATGGTACAATGAATAATGATACTAATGATTAGTGACCTAGCTGATAATCTAACTGTCTAGTTAATGATGACAATGTCGTTTATTAAATTATCGATAATTATATTACCCATATTAGAAACGGTATAATTCCGCGGCGGCGGCGTGATAGGCAAAATTCGGCGGCGGCGGCGGCGTGACCTTGAGCTTTCGATTTTTATTAGAAAGCAATTTGTGCAAAAAAACCTCGTTTTTGTTGCTATAAGGAAAGTTTTATTTATTTTAATAAAGTAACCGAGTATGTAAACCATCATATTTATTAATTTCACACTAACTTAAGAGTCCCCAGTACGCTCGGCTGAACTCGATCCTCCACACAAACGTAGTTTCGTTCTCATTTTAAAACGCCTTGCTGAAATAACATGAAACTTTGTATACACAATGGGAGCCGCCATATCTAGGTCGGAAATTAGTTTCTGTTGCTAGACATTGTAATAGAAAAAAAAATTTTACGTCCCTTATGAAAACCTTAATGATCCCTGTATTTTTTCTTCATTATAATTTCAAGCAAGAGAAACTAATTTCCGACCTGGATATGCCGGATCCCATTGTGTATATACAGTTTCTGTATGTTACTCTAGCATAGCGTTTTAAAATGAGAGCGAAATTACGTTTGTATGGAGAACCGATCTTACTGCGGAATCTTAAATTTAAAAAATTAACATGCTGACACGTGTTCACTCGGTAAAATACGTAGAAAGAGGGTAACTATTTATCCTTACTTCATGGCAAAATACTTGGATTGACTGAAGCCATCGTGCGAACGAACGCGGGTGTGATACGTAACGAGTGCGAGCGAGAAACCAAATCGCAAGTTTTTGCGCCGGCGCGCCGCGTATATCAGTCGGCGGCGGCGCGCTGACTTTGGTTGTGTCATTGCCTCCGAAGCTAGAGGTCCCGGGTTCAATTCCCGGTAAGGGCATTTGTTTTTGTCGTGAGCAGAGACATTTGTTCCTGAGACTTGGATGTTTTCTATGTATTTAAGTATATATATATTAGATATATCGTCGTCTAGTACCCATAACACAAGCCTTATTGAGCTTACTGTGGGACTAGTTCGATTTGTGTAAGAATTGTCCCCTGATATTTATTTATTATTATTTATATTACCTTCATTGGTGCTCTGCGCCGTTTAACGTTATCCTTTTTAACAACATGTTAAGAAAAAATACTAAAATATACTATTGTGGCATACAAAGGGTAAACTCTAACCCCCTTATTCATAAACGTACATCAAGCCTCTATTAGTTAAGAGGACGCAGTACGCTCTGTCTGGCTCGGTTCTCCATACAAACGTATTTACCCTCTCATTTTAAAACGCCATGCTAGAATAACATGAAAATTTGTATACACAATGGGATCCGGCATATCTAGGTCGGACCATAGTCTCTGTTGCTAGAAATTGTAAAAGAAAAAAAATACAGCGGCTTTTTGCGTTTTTTACGGCTTGTATGAAAACCTTAATAATCGCTGTATTTTTTCTCCATTATAATTTCAAGCAACAGAAACTATGGTCCGACCTAGATATGCCGGATCCCATTGTGTATACAGTTTCATGTTATTCTAGCCTGGCGTTTTAAAATGAGAGCATAAATACGTTTGTATGGAGAACCGAACGTACTGCGCAGTCTTAACAAGCCGCTACAGTTGGCTTGTCCTTATCTGTCACTTTGACATTTATGTTTGTGAGAAAGGGACAAAACAACTTTTAGCTAACAGAGGTTTGTAAAGTTTTATGAATAAGGGGGTAAATATTTACCTGAGTAAAGTTTTGGCGTGTAGTAAATGCAGAGATAGGAGATACTATGTATAAGTACAGTCAGCGTCATATACTATACTGTTTTTCACGTAAGAAGAGTCCGGTGACAGCTGTCAACCCAGTACAAATTATGTCATTATACGTCAAAAATGACATAATTTGTACTGGGTTGACAGCTGTCACCGGACTCTTCTTACGTGAAAAACAGTATACGTAGCAGCAGAAGTGGCCAAATAGTTCGGTACACCTTATATTTTGTATGGTGTACCGAACGCTGTCTGTATACTCGTAGTCAACAGCAAAAGTAGATAATCATTTTAGTACCTTGTCACTTTCACTACTTTGACGAATCGTAACTGTCGCAGTACTGTTACGTTAGTACGACAAAGTACTAAAATGATCATCTACGTTTGCTGTTGACTGTACGATACGATCTGTGGCCTATAACACCTTACGATCACGGCATGTCGAGCCTTGCGTGGTGAGTCGGACTGTCCCGAACTTGTGGAGCGTCTCGTGCGACGATGATGATTCGGTAGAGATGAGTTAGAGGAGAAAGAATTGAGGGATATCAACCTTAAAGATGTCCTTCTGTTTTGCAGGAGCATAGGAACATTTGAAGAAGAATGCGGTGCGGGAGCGCTGCCGGTACTGTAACCCCTAGCTCCAACGAAGGGGAATTGGGCTGAATGAACGCCTGGAGTGATCGACAGCCCGCCTGACCGGCCAGGCGTCCCCACCCCAACAACAACAACAACAACGTGCGACTGTTTATCCCAGATGTTCCGAGGATACCCCTCAGGCCACGCCGACGCGAGCTGCCGGCCGGGCCGCCGGCGCAGCGTGTCGCGCCGGAGCCCGCCGCCGCCCCGCGCCCTGCAACTGCTCAATGCGCTCCTGGCATCAACACGAGTGCGACTTGTTTGCGTGGCGATGGGCGGCAGTGTCTAGCGAATGCTTGAGATTCTGAGAGGCGATGGATGCTAGGAGCTCAACTGTTCCAATATAATTTATTTGTTACATGCTATTGTGTCAACAAAATTGTTTAGTCTAAGTTTCGTGACGCATTGGTTACACTGTAATGTCATATAAACATTTTTAATAAATAAATAAAACGCGAGCCAAAAGAGACTCACTTTGTCTTAAGTGTGTGTGTGTCCCTTTAATATGGGTAATCTGTACACAATGTATTTACAAGAATACTTAACCAAAATAATATAAATAAAATGTATTTATTTAATATGGCTATGTGTGGGAGAGGGACACGCTATGAGCAACTTAGTCTCTTTCGGACTCGTTTTTCAGCTTATCTATGGTTAATTTAAAAACAGTCTTGTATCTTACAACATAAAGTCCATTTTGATTTGTCAAGGTTTTGAACTTTGAAATATGTCGGTTTTGTTATCGTGTATACTATACATATGTAATACAGACTGCTAAGAAGATACTATATGTAAGTTCTTTGAGTAAATGTTAATCGTAGGTAGTTAATTAAAACGAAAAATAAATTATATGATTATTTATTTAACATTTATAGCTATTCAATTAATCAATCACCCTTATGTTGAAAAAGTTAACATTTGAAAATCGCTTTATTATAATAATATAATTATAATTTATAAAACATTGTCCTACAGTATCTATAATACCTATAATATGTGCATGGCTATTATACAGACAATGTAACTTATGGAGTTATGGCAACGCCTCACATCGTTGGAGTAAAAAAAGGTTAAAGTTTAGCTGTGGTATGATGACAGTTGTCACACTAATACAAATTATGTCATGTTTGAAGTTAGAAGGCCTGAATCCCACAGGCGCGGCCTGCGTTGGCGGTCAATAGTAAATTTGACAGCTAATGTCAAGTTTATCATTGACCGCCGCGGCCAGGCCGCGCCAGTCTGAGAGAGGCTTAAAGGTATTTAAGGTTTTGTACTGTCTGAGGCGCTACCGCGAACCGAAATATCTGCCTCTCTGTCGCACTTGCGGATTCGAGCAACAGAGAGGGAGATACCTCGTTTCCGGTTCGCGGTAGGCACTGTACTCAATCGAGCTACGTTACTTATACAGTCAAATATACGGCAAATGTAACAAAACGTAACATAAAACGCAACATAAAATCTGACCGGGCTAGCTAGGCAGGTGTAGTTATGTTTTTCCATGCAGCAAACTCAATCTGCATCAATTGTATTAAATGATCGACAAGTTGATGTATGTCTGCTAATGTGAAACATTATTTATAAGAATTTAGAATATGTCGAATGTCAGAATAAAAACTGGTAGCATTTTACCTTTTAACATGACAGAGATATATGGTAATTGATCACAGACACCAGAGAAAAGCAGACTCGCAGTATTAAGCAAGATGATTTTTCACATTGTCTCGTTAAATCCTTATTGTGGACCAAAATGAGTTAGAATGCGACAGATAGTACGATAATTTTAGGCTGTTAACGAATTGTCTCCATTTGAAAGCACACCAGGATGTTAAATCCCATATAAACTTAACACACCATAATGTTAGTTCAGTACAATTTTCAGTTATGAAGACGGAGACACTGACGGGTGAAGACCTGTCAGATATCACTTGTCTGTCTCTCACAAACCCGAATCCCCGGCAGCAGCAGACTAGACTACATTCCGGTAGCAAACCCAAAAAGAAGGCGCCGTCGGCCTAAAGACGTATTACTTGACTCAGACGATGACCTCTTAAAGAAAATACTACTAAACCATGCCCCGCGCCCCCCGGAGACGATGCCGGGAGGCCCGGGAATTGAAGTTACAGACCTGACAGATGGCAGAGAGGTGGAGGAGGTGATTTCGCAGCTCTCCAGAGCAGGTGGAACCATCTCTTCCACCCCAAACGACAGACCGACAATTTACTATAGACCTAACACTACTAACCAGGCTGACGGCCTTCTCCCACCATACACAGACAGACAAACTGACAGACAGGCTTAAACCGTACTAATACAGGCACCTCGGTACCTGTAAAGACCTGCCGACCCATAAGGTCGTGGGCACCATCCCTCCTGCGGTGTCCCTCCGGACACCTCAGCGTCCATGACGAGTTAATAGAGTTTACCTCTAAAATCTCGATAAAAAAAAAACTGATTTATGCATTAGTGAGATTAGATGAGATGTATAGAAATCGTTCTATTTAAATGAGCGGATCTGCTTGACTCTGATATCTGTGTAAGTAATTAATTGACACTATTTCTGGTATAATCGTCTTGCGAGTATAGCCGATGGAAAAAGATTAGTTACTAACCCCCCTATTTATAAAACTTAACAAACCTCTGTTAACTAAAAGTTGTTTTGTCCCTTTCTCACAAACATAAAAGTCAAAGTGACAGATAAGGACGCACCAACTTTAGCGGCTTGTTAATTAATAGAGGCTTGATGGACGTTTTTGAATAAGGGGTTTGATCTTTAATAGGATTATTAGGTACTATAAGAAAATTCACAATAAGTTATAAGTACAGGCAGTTGAAAATATCTGGGGCATTTCACACTCAAAAATATTCTGACACTAAACCCCCTTATTCATAAACGCCCATCAAGCCTCTATTAGTTAACAGCCCGTTAAGTTGCTTTGTCCTTATCTGTCACTTTGACATTTATGTTTGTGAGGAAGAGACAAAACAACTTTTAGTTAACAGAGGTTTGTTAAGTTTTATGAATAAGGGGGTAAACTTATGCGGTGACAATAGCCTCCCGAGTATTAGATCCTTATAGTAAAAAATTGTGCAATGGGAACTAGACCATCCATATCAGCCAAAGGACGTCCACTGCTGGACATAGGCCTCCCCCAAATTCACGGGGGTATATGCCATAATCGCCACGCTTGGCATGCGGGTTGGCGATCGCAGTATCTCCACCGCACTCCAGGGATGCTGCTGCCCATCCCCCGGTGGTGGCAGAAACTAGACCATAACTCAAAGGAAAAGAGTTACATTCACGGTTTCAAAAGAATAATAATCCTGATAATTATCGTGATTTTTATAGTTTGATAATTATCGATTATATAATAACCTAAATTTGATGTTTCCGAACTCGCTCGCTAAACGTCAACGTCAAGGTCAATTTCTGGAGAGAGTTCCAGGGATAATTATCCGATAATTGTGACGACCTGTTTAGCCTAGTTGGTAGTGACACTGCCTCCGAAGCTAGAGGTCCCGGGTTCGAATCCCGGCCAGGGCAATTATATGTGCATTTAACACGGATATTTGTTCGTGGGTCTTGGATGTTTTCTATGTATTTAAGTATGTATTTATCTATATAAGTATGTATATCGTCGTCTAGTACCCATATTACAAGCTTTGCTTAGTTTGGGACTAGGTCGATTTGTGTAAGATTGTCCCCTAATTTTTATTTTTATTTACTTATTTATAATTATCAAAGAACATTAATTATCTTCATAATTTCGAACCCTGGTTGCATTTATTTCGTGTAATCTAATTTTGTTTTACGGTTGTTCTCCAGATTTGTGTTGCGCCTCAACTCCGTCAAACTATAGATATGTTCGTAAAAATCATGTAAAAATTTGACGGAGTGTAGGTTGATTTGACCGCAGACATAAAATTTGAGAATGATCGTTTAGATTAGAAAAATGAAAATTCTAAACTTAATCTAAACTAATACGTTGCAATTCTATTGAATTCTTTAAAACGGTTTCAGGAAGACAGAGGCGATGTCATTTATACGATTGAAAAAAAGTTCGAATTAAAACAATATGTAATATAATGATTGAAAAAAAAACCTTTTACTTAGCCAATTAATTTGAAACAGGGTTCGGATACCGGTATTCTTTTTCAAATCGGTTTTGGCTATTGACCCCAAACCGAAATGAATAGCGTTTTTGGTTTCGGTTACCGATATTCGTTCCTGTTCAACGAAATTAACCGATTTTTTAAAATCAACAAAGATATAATGACACACTATTTTTCAGTTACACACGAAATGTGTGGCTTAATAAGTCACTTCACACGAATTTAACTGCATGGCACCGGCAGGGTTATACCATCTTTTGCGGTTACTGGTTTAATAAGGTTTACCGGAACGATTACATATAGTTCTTCTTGTATAACGTTATTTTTCGATAAGCTGGTATCTGAATGAAGAGAATAATAACGGTTTACGAGAAAAATTAAAACTGGTTTTTAATACCGGTTCCGAGCCCTGATTTGAAAGGATTATTTTGTAACATAAATTTATACTTTTATGCCATGAAAAATCGACAACGGCTGGCCAAGGCACGAGCATCTTTAAGCGTTCTCGGGCCCAAAATATATTATCGTATTCAGATTTGATTTGATATAGGAAAATCAGCCAGTGACACAATTTTCACAAAGAAATTAAAAACGTTGTGCAGTGAACTAACTTGTTACATTGTAAACGAGTTTATACAGATGACTTCTAATTGGTCCCCAACTTTGTACATGTAACAAGACTATTAAATAAAAAACCCGACTGCGTTTCTGAGAAATTTGGAATTTGGCGCCAAAAATCCGCCATTTTGTTTTTTACTTTATTTTGATATACCCAGTGTCACTCTCACAGTAAATACGAATCTAACGACACGTCTCAAGCTAAAATCCATCGAGCCGTTCAGGCTGCAGAGCGTGCCACACAATTATACATACATACATACTCTCGATAATCATAACCCTCCTTCTGGCGCAGTCGGGTAAAAAAATCTGCTGTTTCATAGGATAGGTCTTCAATCGACACACTAAACTGTATTATATGGAATAGTGTTTTTGACACGGACAAAGTTGATCCCATCCCATATTAAGTTGTTCAAAATCATGTTTTGATTCAAAACATTTATACTGTATCACCAATTAGAAGCCGCCCTGTATTCCAGTCGATATGCCAATCAAATGTATGAGTAGCAGGAAAGTATGATTTTGACGCTTTATGTCAGGAAAGCAGAATGTCAGATTAGCAGGATGCCAGATTCGCAAAAAGTCAGATTCTCAGAACGTCAGATTCGCAGAATGCCAGATTCTCAAAATGTCAGTTTCTCATAATGTCAGATTCTCATAATACCAGATTCGCAGGCTGCCAGATTTGCTTAACGCCAGGTGGTTATAACCATACGTCGGACTATAGGGGGCAGTTTGAGGGCAAGGTAAAATTTACAAAATAATTAACGCTTTTAAAAATTGCTTGCTTGCTATGATATTTGGAATTTCACATTATAAATACTAGGTACCAAATACTAAGTACAAATACTCGAAAGTGAATTGATTGATTTGCGAACCTTAACTATCATTCTGACATGCCACAGAAATGCCCGCTGGAGTCAGACGTGTGGTTATAATTGTTATAAGGTCTTTTATTTAAGTCCAGTGGCAATATTTGAAGAAAATAATAAATTTAAAGTTAGCTATTCTATACTAAATCGAAAGTAAGAGTAAGTTTTAATTTCTGTAACAGAAGAATAGTTTACTTGGTTATATTGTATTTTATTTGACAGAATAGGTACAAACTTGTGTTATTTTTTATAATTCTCAGTAATAGCGAGTAATTTTTTTAATTTTAGTTTTTTTAAACGAAACGTAATAAATATGTGAAGTGATGTTAGTTTTCGTGTAATAACTAAGAGTTGTTGACTTCGTTTAAGATTCGTCTTTAACTGAAATAATTAAACTTTATAAGGAAAGATTACCCAATTAGTTTTATTGAATAATCGAATATTTGTCTCTGGGTTTCAAAATATTGCCACTGGACTTAAATAAAAGACCTAATAACAATTATAACCACACGTCTGACTCCAGCGGGCATTTCTGTGGCATGTCAGAATGATAGTTAAGGTTCGCAAATCAATCAATTCACTTTCGAGTATTTGTACTTAGTATTTGGTACCTAGTATTTATAATGTGAAATTCCAAATATCATAGCAAGCAAGCAATTTTTAAAAGCGTTAATTATTTTGTAAATTTTACCTTGCCCTCAAACTGCCCCCTATAGTCCGACGTATGGTTATAACCACCTGGCGTTAAGCAAATCTGGCAGCCTGCGAATCTGGTATTATGAGAATCTGACATTATGAGACACTGACATTTTGAGAATCTGGCATTCTGCGAATCTGACGTTCTGAGAATCTGACTTTTTGCGAATCTGGCATCCTGCTAATCTGACATTCTGCTTTCCTGACATAAAGCGTCAAAATCGAAAGTATTCCGAATTTAATGGGACTTTGACAGGTTATTTATGGATAAACTAGGAAAAAATCTTTTTTTAACTACAAACGAAGGAAGTTTGTGTCCTCTAGGACCCTGTGCTTAATAGTCTTCCCAGTGTATCCCCAAATAACTTCTTAAAGGACCACGGGCAACTTTGTATGGAGTCTGAGAACATACAAGCTGAGAGTTAGGTCATTTGATAGGTCTTTATATCGACTTCATTTGGTTCTATGGGCACCAAGTTGAATTCCATTGCAGAACTGAGATATTCATATTTTAGACATTCAACTCTGATAGATAAACTGTATATTATTAAATATAATATTCATATTTTAGTTAAAGTGAATTTCAAAAATATTGTACATAGGTAGTTAAGGACTAAATCATGTCTACATTTTAATTCGATTCCTTTGTGTTACGAAACTTAGGGAAGTATTCCACTCATCCAATATCTTTGTCCAATATACATTTGAACAAAGAAATTGGATGATTTCATCAAACTTGGATGGGACCCCGACAATTGATCAAAGATTCCGATGACAGTTAAATGAATATGGCTACGCATGAAAAAAAAAACTTGGACAAAGATATTGGATGAGTGGAATGGGCCTCTGTCAAAAAATTGATCAAAGATTGGACAAAGATATTGGACGAGTGGAATACCACCCTTAGTCACACGAATTATATGGGTAACTTTCTTAGCACAATGGAATCAATTAAAATATACCATGTATTTTTTTTAATTCACCTGAGACTGAACATACATGAACATAAACTCACGCCCTTATTCCCAAAAGGGGGTAGGCAGAGCACACGTAAATTAATATCAGTGCCACTTTTAGCAGAGTGAATACGAGCAAATAGTAGATTAAAAGCTCTTTTTAATGACCTAACTAACTCCCAGTTGTTGGTGTAAGGACTATTTTGACTATGGTCCTTTGCATTCATTTCGACATACTTTCCAGGAAAAAGGACATAGCTGCAGGATTAATACAAGATAACGTTAATTTTATAATAATTTACATAATTTTAAATTTTAACCTCGCAAGCCCCCGCGTACTTGTACAAGTACAAATTGACGTTAGTACTTCAGACCTGATATTTTAACGGCATAGCATAAATAACTGCCTAATGTACTTCACCAAGTACAAATTAAGGATGCGCTAAAAACCATACACATACTGAACATAACCAATGGCAAGAATTTATACAAAATCGAATAAGTCACGTCTGGGTCTGAAGCAATACTACTCTTAAGTTTGTACTTGGTGTAGTACACTGGGTAGTTACGACTACTACAGTTGGAAAAAAACAAAGGACTTACGAGGTTAAATGTAAATCTTCAATTTGACATATTGAAAATAATTAATAATAACGTCATATTATGTACCTACTAAGTAATACTACTAAAAATCTAACCTTACTAACGAATTTGTATCATCAATATCATCATATTCATCATTCATGCATGACGTGTAATTTTTTTTATTTAATAAACAATAAAACAGAATCTGTTTCTGAAATGTGTTGTGACAACAATATTGACATATTTTGTATGAAACATAACATTCTACCAGTAAGCAATGTTATCACTAAGTATGAAATCGAATTTCTATCTGCGTTTTTATATCTCTTAATTACGGAAATGGTATAATTAGGATGGTAGCATAAAAAGACGGACGGACAAAATAAGTTTCCATAAAGTAAAAAGTAGATACTGTTGGAATTTAAATATGGGCAAACTAGAAATGGTATTTGCGTAACTGATAGGTTCAGGGTATATTTTATTGCTCTTAATTCTGATATTGCTTCCTCATACACATAAGGCGCGAACTAAGGTAAATGTGCTTGGTAAATAGAAAATGACAGACTGTTTCATTTACTTACCAAAAGTTTCAGCAATTTAATATTTTTTTAAAGGCAGAAAATTTGGGCCAAATTTGGTTCAGTTTTTATTCATTTTCTGCCGCTTTAGGATATTAATTTGTTTATTATTTCCGAGGAAATTCTATATTGCCTGAGTTGTTATGAAACATATTACTTCGGAAAGTAAACTATGATAGGCTAAACCCACACTACAACAGTAGTTATTTGAAAATCAATATGAAGTAAATATTTCTAAATAATAACTAATTTGAAATGATTACTATAGTTATTTACAATATATAACGGTATTAATAATCATGATAAGTAATCACAAAAGTAACACGATTACTTCGTTTTAGTACAGTCGACCAAGAAACTGGTCTATCACTTTTGACAAAACTTTCTGTGTAACCTAAAAATAGCTAAGGGTGACTTTTATAACAATGAAAGACTATTCATGACGTATCATGGTCTGTTGACGGATGCCGAGATCTGAAGCCATGGGTTAATTATTTTACTTTAACCTTTATTATTAATACAATAGGCTATTATTTTCAAATGATAATGTTCACCCATTCAATAGAGACCATTTGAATCTACTGAGAAAGTTTTTGTTCCTACTCAAAACAGAAAAAAATCTATGACAAATGTCAGACATCTTTGTCATCTTTATTAATAAATGATAAAAAATAATAAAGACAGAATTAGTAACTGACATAATATTATTATTATTATATATTTATTTGCTTCAGGCAACAAAAGGCCCATAGTAACATATAACTCACAGACTACCATAGATATCATTACAAAATATTCTTAAATACTAAAAGACATTATTTAGACCACATAATAGCGTGACTCCGTTGCGGCATCTCCGGCATAGGACTCGGTGGGTTGCCCAGAAACCGCCGAAATACCCTTCGCCTTCTCCCTTTATATTAAAAAGCATAAAAATCAACCTTGCTGTTTTATGACGTGCAAATGACCTTGGTAGACCACATTTTTGACCGACTGTACACCTGGCAAGTAACCGGGATTAATCACCATACTTTGACGTAAAAGGTACAATAATCTAAAATCTAACCTATGTGATATTGTTCCTTCGCGACAGATAGTGCAGTTTCGGTTTGTAGAGGTCGGAAGTATCGTAGCGGACGTGCGGAGTCCTCTTCAGCTTGTGTTCAGGAGTGCGGTCGTTAGTATCGTAGTTCTCCACCGATTTATCACTGGATGGGCTGTTGGGGTGCACTGGAAACAAATAATAGCACATTAATTACTTTGTCATCATTTATTTAACCTCCCATCGCCCAGCGTCCTACACATAGTACATAGGTCCCAATTAAGTTTAGACTTTTTGTCAATTTGACAGAGTATAATTTATTCTGACATATTTTGATACCCAGGCGTCAGGAGGGTAAGACCTAGGCTCTTGTCGGTAGAGCTATCTCCATTTATTTCTTTCCTCAGCCTTCCTTTCAACAGCCTATAGTAGTAAAACAAACACTAATTTCAAAAGCATATTATAAGGTAAACAATTACATCATGGATAGAGGATGGGATATTAGGGGCGTTTGGAGTGATAGCGTCCTGCACGGGTAATGAATCGCGAAAATGTAATTTTATATTAAAAATGGTTGACTGATAGAGAATGCCTTATGGCATTAAATCCGCCATTTGTACATATTTCTTGTATTGTGCAATAAAGTTTAATTAATAAATAAACTGTACGATGTATATTGTTTTGTAAAAATGACACCTCGCCAAATTTCTTAGGCCAGTTGTTCTCGTGCTCGTGACAGAGGTTAGTTTTTGCGAATCGGTGGTACTGACATTCATAGATGCATTGCATAGGAAGCGAGATTTTCTGAATGAATAATTTATTTGAATAAATGATTAACTGCGTATATGGAGATCAAGTTACAATTGCAGGTAGAGTTGCATAAGGAAAATAACACTGAACTTTGCAGGCGTACACGCTTATTATCTATAATTATAAAAAATATTACCAGAAATGTCAAACAATTAAAAATGAATAAAAATAATTTATATAACGTTCATGAATTCCTTCAAACCGTCCGGTAATTTATTAAAAATGTCAATGCACATTAAAAACAATTTCTTGAAGTAAGTTTCAGTCTCACATAGGGCTTATACATTTTTGCGTGTATTGTTTTCGCATGCGTAGCGTGCGATAATTGCCATTTTATTGGCCAGGTGTGACGTAAAGTACAGTCAAGGAAATTTAAACACGTTTCGTTTTTGTCACAATGACACTAAGCTAAATACCTAATTGGGAAAAGTATTGAGCTGTGTTTACCAGTCCTTCTCGGCCTTGGGAGACCAACTCGCCGCGCTTTACCCAAGTATTTGGAGCGAACATTGTTAGTTCGGCTCACGTTCAGACGATCTGGGGTCTCTGCAATGATAAAAGTTACTGTCATAAAACTAATTTTTAGGGTTCCGTAGCTAAAATGGCGAAAACGGAACCCTTATAGATTCGTCATGTCTGTCCGACCGTACATCCGTATGTCACAACCGATTTACCCGGAGACTATGAGCATTACAAATATGAAATTTGGTAGGAAGGTGTATGACATAGACCGAAGCAGAAATATGATATGAAAAAATAGTAAACTAGGCACCTCATACATGTAACAGGGGCGTAATTTTTTTTTAAATGCGCATAGGCGTGTGGGGTATCTGTGGATAGGCCTAGTAACCAGAATAGAAATATTTTACGAAAAAAACCTTAAAATGGGTAGGCCTTTAAAAATAACATAGCGGTTTCTAAAATACTTTTCCATTTAAGTCAACTGTTGGAGAGCTATTAGCTGTCAGTCTTAAAAAGTGTCCCCCCCCCCCCCCCCCCCCGCTAATTTCCAAACTGTAACGTTTTAAATTCTTCAAAAAAACAAAAAACAAAATGGTGTACATTAATGAATCCTATAAACGATTTTTGGTTTGAACAAGATAGGTCTATGGGTTTTTGAGTTATTGCTGGAAAACTGTCATACCCAAACAAAAGGGCGTCAGTGCCGTGAGTTTCCTATGAAGATACAACCTTTTTTGATTCAATGTATTGTATAGTGGTTTTATGTAGATTAGGTGTCGGTACGGAACCCTTCTTTGTGCGTGGTCCGACACGCACTTGGCCGGTTTTTTGAAACAAGCTTTTATTGCCAACCACGCCTTTCTTCACAGTCATCAACTACTCGTTAAGACGGTTCGGATGAGCCCAAACACGACGGCTTTATCTTGTGTAGTTTAGGAGTTGCTATGACCACCTTCTGTCTCCATCATCAGATCAGCTCAGTGGTACCATAACATACGAAATTTTAGCTCAATCGGTTACAATGTAAATGAGGGGCGAAGCGACAGGTCAATGACCCCGCCTTTGCGCCTGCAGCTGAAGCGATTAAACATATTACTTTTTTATGAATGAGTTGTGTGAGTTGAGACAACGTAAAATCGTCACCCCGACGCCAACGACGGTACTGGCCGACAATTTTTTTTTATGAAAAACTACTCGGAAGCTGCCCAATTTTATATTGGCATTATTTCTTTACACATCATTTTTTTACCGTTGTGGCGTCAGGGGCACGGCGAATTACTTTGACGTCTGGCGGCGAAAAGGTTAAACAGCACAACCAATGGTTCACATTTTACAACCTGTATAGAAGTCTAAATAGATTTGTTATGAAGTTCGTTTTAAAAATCTTACCTTCAGTAGTAGATGATATCTGGTCAGATTCACTCATCCTCCTCACTTTGGGTTTCAGCACACCATTATTATTATCTGTACTGTCCACAGACAACTTTCTCTTCAGATCACCATGCACAATATCATCCTCCGCAAAGTAATCTATCCTTGGCAGCTTACATGGCGATTCTTCAGGTAGTACCCCACCAAGTATAATCTCCATTATTTCTTGTCTTGACGTTTTATTTACCATTTCTTCTAATTTAGCATCATAATCACTTGAAAGGTCGAAAGAGCATTCTGATTTCACTGGGCTGAAAACTGGGGACATAGGTTTAGATCTGATACATTCTATTGGCGTGTTTCTGTCTAACGGTAAAACGATTTCGTTTGATACATTCACATCCTTAACTATATTCTTATTTCTGTGTCCATTTTTGTGATAATTAATGATTTCAATATTTCCATGAGTTTCTGCCACCTCTCTAATAACGCTTTCTGCGTACGAATCGCAGTTTATGAGATATAGTTTGTCAGAGACTATGTCAGATGTGTACGTTTTGAGGAACCTCTCGAAATTTTCTCTTTCCAATTCAGCGGAAAATTTCTCGTGCTCAGCGAAATATTCAAATGGTTTATCTTCTTGATTAATAGATGTGCCTTCTTCTTGACTTGTTACATCTTCTACTTGAATTATTATTCTTAATTCATCATCAGACACAACATCCATAGGTGTATCTTCATCATCAACATCATCAATTTCCTCAGTTATTATTGTAACTTCGAATTCAGTGTGTTTATTTTTGATGCCTTCAGTAAATTCTTCTTCTTTCTTGAACTCTGGTTGATACAAATATTCATCTTCGTCATCATCTTCTGGAATGTCCTCGGTAATTCCGTATACTCTCTTTGATATCTCGTTTAATATTTTCTCAGTATCTTCAAATTCCGGCTGAGTGTATTTAATATACTCATATACTTCCTCTGTCTCTATTGGTTCTTCAGTTTTAACTACCTTTTTTGTTTCTTTATTCATTTCACTCAGCTGCATTTCTATGGAATCAGGGGCGTATTCAATTTCTTCAATAGGTTTTACTTCAGCATAATTAGTTTCTATTATCGGCTTTGGAGATTCAACAGCACTAGAAATACAAGCAAACTCTAATTCAGGGCCTGAAACACTAGAATACACTTGACTTAGACTGGGTCTAACATTCGCCTGGAACTCTAGAAGTAAAGCTGCCTCCTGATTCATCCTCTTTTGCTCTTCATCCAAAAATCTCCTCATTTTCATTAGTCGTTTAGCTTCTTCTAAATTGGCAGCGAATCTTGGCTTCTTTAACGTCACGTCCGGTACAAAAGGAAGACGCGGTGGTGTAGCCATTGGCATTTCCAAACGTGTATCCACTCTGACTATAGGTTTAGGCTGATTTAAATTGGCTTGAGTGGCCCCTTTCACATTTTCTTTATCACTGGGACTCGTAGAATGACTGCTCGGTGAAGTATTATCAGATTTGGAACTAGCACCCTTATTAGTTTTATTTTCTGAGGACTTCGAACTAGGTGGGTTATGTGATCCTTTTGATGATGAACTGCCGTCATTGGAATCTCTGTCAGTAGAGCGGCGAGTGGGGTTTCCTCTACCAGATGCACTGCAATGATCATCATCTTTCTTATCTTTTTTATCTTTGTCTTTATCATCTCTCTTCTTCTTGTCTTTTTCGGAGCGCGACGATTTAGAATCTCTTGATGATCTGTGCTCTTTTGAACTCTTGTCAGATTTTTCTTTCTCTTTGCTACTGGAACTACTGGACTTTTTCTCTTTTTCTTTGTCATCGTGTTTGCTTGAATGTCTTTGACTGGAGCTTGAACTTTTATGCTTTGAATCTTTGCTGCTAGAGCTTTTGTGAGAGCTTCTGTGTTTGGAGTCTTTGTCTTTACTATCTTTTCTATCACTCTTATCTTTAGACTTATCTGAACTGGATTTTGATTTACTCTGGTCATCCTTTGATGAAGATTTTTTATTCTGCTTGGAGTCTCTTCTATCTCTAGAACTTGAATGCTTTGAATCTGTCCTCCTGTCTTTGCTGCTAGAGCTATACCTGTGTGAATCTCTTGATCTGTGAGAACTCTTGTGACTCTTCTTTTCTTCTGTAGGTGCTTTTTTAGAATCCTCCGAAGTAGGTTCATCAGGGAATGGAATTTTATCCAAATTAGTTTTGCTATTAGCATCACTTTCATAATCAATTTGCAAATTGTGACTGTTAGAGCTGTCGTCGTATAAAGGCGTATTGAACGTGTTAATATTGATTTGCTCATTAAACTGATATGCCAAGTTTGTCTGTTCTTCTTTTTCTGGTTTAACATCTTTGACATCAGAGCTATTTTCAGGCGATTTCGAATCAATAGTGAACCTAAACGTATTGGGTTCTTTTTTATCATCACTTTTATTATCAGAATCATGTTCGAAAGCCTGCTGCGCATCACATGAATTCTCATTATTAAAATTTCTGATTGGTGTCAATGGTGACATGTTTCGGATTATAGACGAATCAGAGCTAGAGTCCTCTTCGCTATTTATTGGTTTAAAGTATGGATCTTTTTCTTCTTTAGGACTCTCATCAGGTAAAGGGATGTCTTTTAACTCAATACTCTCAGGCTCTTCCTTCGGTAATTCAATGCTGTCTAAATCAATTTTAGGCGGACTGTTTTCTGGCGAGGGTATATTCTCAAGATTGATCTCTTCAGCCGGCATAGGTATGCTCAATTTGCCTATACTCGCCTCAGAGTCGTGAGAAGTTAAATCACTGATACCAGACAGCTGAGTATCTGCTACTTTCTCTGGTTCTGTATCAGACGGCATTGAAATATCATTAATATTAATCTCTTTGGGTTGATCATCAACAACTTCCATTCCATCATTCTTGGTTTCTTCCATGGGATCATCTTTATCCTCGCTTTTGACTGAGCCTGGACTGACAGCTTCTAAATCAGTGGGCAGTAGATCAGTGGAAGCATTTCCCTTGTCATTGGAGGTTTCAGTGGTAGATTTCTTCCGGGCAATACCCAAGTAGTTGTAGACCAGGTCTTCCACTTGTGGAATGAAGACTGATGCCACTTTGGGGTTGACTACTTGGTCCACTATTCTTTCCACACCTTGCTCGAGATAGTTGCCACTGTGAACAAGATAATTGAGTTACTCACTGGTGCCTTGTAGAGAAAAAAAATAGTCTAAAAAGATAATGCAGAAGAGCAACGCATGATGTGTATATTATAAGATACACTGCCAAGAAGAGTGAAGGGTGTAGTAAGTATACTACAAAGATACAATAAGAAGAGTAATATAATCCCTTTCATTGATGAGAAAAGACTATATACTAGATTGGTGATAAGGGATCGTAATTATAAAGGTAAATGTGGTCTTTGGCAATGTGATAATTATCCCCGGAACTCCCATCAGAACTTGACATTGCCGTTAATGTTTATTGAGTGTGATGGAAACACAATAAATAATAATAATAAAATAATAAAAATAAATATTGGGGGACAATCTTACACAAATCGTCCTAGTCCCAAACTAAGCAAAGCTTGTACTATGGGTACTAGACGACGATATACATACTTATATAGATAAATACATAGAGAACATCCAAGTCCAAGGAACAAATATCCGTGCTAAATGCACAAATATTGCCCTGGCCGGGATTCGAAACCGGGTCCTCTAGCTTCGGAGGCAGTGACACTACCAACTAGGCTAAACAGGCAGTCACTACAGGCGACTATATCATCCCACCACCACCACCATATCAGCCCAAGGACGTCCACTGCTGGACATAGGCCTCCCCCAATTTCATGGGGGGTAAATCTACTACTACATCATCATCTACATCATCTACATCATCTACTATATCATCATATAGTCTTATCTCATGAATGAAAGGGGTGCCCACGCACGGCAGTGCCCCTGCCAAATTGGGAAAAACAAACAATTAAAGTTATATTCCTGTAATATATGTATGTCTGTATGTTTATTATGTATGGTGCCGGCAGCGCGCACTGTGTCATGCAGGAACTCACCGCTACTTCGCCCTCTCTCACATCTCAATGCGGTTTTGGCATCAGTACCGGAGTGTGACTTACTTGCGTGGCGATGGATGGATGTGTGCTATGAATGTCTGAGATTCTGTGAAGAGATGGATACTAGGCTATCAACTGTACCTATGTAATTTTAATGTGTTTGTATTTTAGTTATTTAAATGTAATTTTAATTTATTTGTATGTAGTTAGTTTCGTTTCATGTCGCATTGGTGTATCCGTAATTACTGATGTGCCTAAGGAAACTTTCCAAAATTGCGAAATGTTTCGGAAATTTAAGGTAAGAAAAATTCGGAGAATTTCTTACATTTTTGTATGGGACTTGAAACTTTCCATTTTTAAATTTAAATTGCCTATATTTCTAGTGAAAGTTTCATGAAATTTCCGAGAATTTATAGAATATTATGGAAACTTTCCGCAACTTACACCTCTGTATCCGTAATGTCATGTTAACATGTTTTAAATAAATAAATAATTTCTCCTGTGCGTTTTGTACATGTTGCTGCATTTGTCTAGCTTCATTTTTACTCTCATCTACTCTAAGGTTTACTAGAAGAGATCCCTTAAAGTGATAAGTTCGTCTTTGTACTTAACTTTTCCTTTCGCAAATCTTATCTGTTGTGTGTTTTTGTACAGTAGTGTTTTACTACTACTACTACAACTGCAAACTGCAAGTACACGCCATCTTTTCTCGAAGCCATTCAGCCCGTTTTAGAGTCCCCAATAACTTTGTTGTGGATAAAGCTATAATAATAAGTCGGCCTGTTTAGCCTAGTTGGTAGTGCCACTGCCTCCGAAGCTAGAGGTCCCGGGTTCGAATCCCGGTAAGGGCATTTGTTTCTGTGGTGAGCAGAAACATTTGTTCCTAAGACTTGGATGTTTTTCTATATATTTAAGTATATATCTATTAAATATATCGTCGTCTAGTACCCATAACACAAGCCTTATTGAGCTTCTTACTATGGGACTAGTTCGATTTGTGTAAAAATTGTTCCATAATATTTATTTATTTATTTAATAATAATATTCTTTAATCTTGCTATAATCTTTATTCCTGGAGCTTTAACGTCCAAGTAGTGTGTTTTTGTCGCGGTTTTGATGTATTTTATTTGTTTGCAATTTTATTTATGTTGATAAGAGTGCGATCATGGCGTCACGGCGCCGTGTCTTCACCAAATGGTCACAACGGAAGATCAGCGCTGGCTCTGCCAGCATCACGCTGAGTTGTGACCATTTCGTGACAAAATTTTTTTTTCAAATTCATTGTTTTGTCGTGAATAAATAATTTCTTTCTTTCTAAAGTTTTGGAGTTCATGCCCACGAGGTAGGCTGATAACCTGGTTAAGAGTGCGCAGTACGTTCGGTTCTCCATACAAACGCATTTACGCTCTCATTTTAAAACGCCATGCTAGAATAACATGAAACTTTGTATACACAATGGGATCTGGCATATCTAGGTCGAAAATTAGTTTCTGTTGCTTGAAATTATAATGGAGAAAAAATACAACGATTATTAAGGTTTTCTTACAAGCCGTAAAAACCTCAAAAAACCGCTGTAAGTATTTTTTTTCTTTTACAATCTGTAGCAACAGAAACTAATTTCTGAACTAGAAATGCCGGATCCCAATGTGTCTACAAAGTTTCATGTTATTCTAGCATGGCTTTTTTTTTAAATAAAAAATGGGATTGCTCTTGGCCAGCATCTAGCCAGGGGGCAAAGATGGGGCCGACGATGAAGCGAGCTCACCCAGAAGATGCCTATTCACTCGTGCCTTAAAAAGGTCCAGGTTATATGAACTCGAAAATACAGACGCCGGCAGAGAATTCCAAACTTTAGAAGTGCGCATTATAAAAGAAGATGCAAAGCGCTTGGTTCGAATTAGAAGAATTTCGACCAGGTAAGGAGTGTAGCCAGCCGTACGTCTGGATGTCCGATGGAAGAAGGAGGAAGGCGGTATGAGCTCATGGAGCTCCTGAGCACACTCACTGTCTTCATGGCGTTTTAAAATGAGAGCATAAATACGTTTGTATGGATAACCGAGCGTACTGCCACGTACTGCGCCATCTTAAGGTCACGGGAGTCCGCTGGATCGGGCAGGCCATGACCGGTCGTTGTGGCAGTCTCTGGAGGCCTATGTCCAGCATTGGACGTTTCGGCTGAAGATGACTGCACCATAACCAATATTGACTAGCATTTGTATCAGGCCTTTAAAATGTTATGAAAATAAACGATATTATAACGATATATTTCGTCAGTGTTTAAAATTTCGTTATAATTATAATCAATATTCCTCATAACATAACGATATTTCATATCATAACAAAATGAAAATAATAACCTTATATGATAATGTTATAATATCGTTTTAATAGGTACTCGTTGACGATGGTGGCGGTGGCGACAATGGCGTGCTGGAGTCTGACGTACAAGTCACAGCGCACGTAAAGGCGAGACCGTGTACAAGACAGAGATAGCCTATAGCGCTTCACAAAATATCACTTTATATATATATATATTGGTTTTTATTTGTAACGTGTTATGGATACCGCTATAAATGCGCGCCAAATAACGTATTCAGTAAAGCTTGACAAAGTAGCGTTATCATTATCAATCATAGGACATGCGAAAATAGCGCTATTTCAAGCCCTGTTGTGTACATACTCGAGTATATGCTTCCGGAGCTTCTCCCGCAACTGATTCTTGTTGAGGTCCGGCTTCCAGGTCTGTCGCGAGAGGAACAGCGCCACGGAGCTCTCAACGCGCTGCCGCAGGTTCTGGTAGGCCGGCCGAGTGTCAACGTCACTGATGCAGTCTTTGCGGAACTGAAAAATAAAATAAAAATAGCCTTTATTGCTGAAGTTACATTTTTCTTATTACCTATGTTTATATATATCTATTACTAGCTGTTGCCCGCGACTTCGTCTGCGTCTTCGCTCCTTTTGGTCGCAGCGTGATGTTATATAGCCTAAAGCCTTCCTCGATAAATGGACTATCCAACACAAAAATAATTTTTCAATTCGAACCAGTAGTTTTTGAGATTAGCGCGTTCAAACAAACAAACTCTTCAGCTTTATAATATTAGTATAGATTTTATTTATTTTGTTAAAAGATTTTATTACTATAATTCTCCATCAACAGCGTTCGTGGCCCAGCGGCGCCCGCGTACCGCGTGCGGTATGCGAGGTTAAGCAATGACGGGCTAAGTCGGTCCTCGGATGGGTGACCGCTTTGAGTGGTTACTAACTGAGCGCTCCCGTGCTTTGGAAGGCACGTTAAGTCGTTGATCCCGGTTGCTGTCTATGATAGCAGTCGTTAAGCCAAGTTAGAGGCCTCCGGGCGGCTTGAGAACCTCTAACAGTCAAGTTGCCCACTCACTTGACAAGCCTAATCCCAATAAGGTCTAGTTTCCCCCTCGAGTTGGAAGGTCAGATGGCAGTCGCTTCCGTAAAAACTAGTACCTACGCCAATTCTTGGGATTAGGTAGCGGACCCCACGCATCCTTGCAACTGTACTAGGAATAACGCTAGGAGGATGATGATGATGAATTCTCCATCAACAACCTCAACTTGTCCCTTGTCACGATCCCTTGCTTTTTGCAGCCATTTTTGAGGTCATCTGACCATCTTAGATTTTTTTCAAGCTAACATGGTCACTAACACTAGAATTACAGTCCAAAACGGAATATTTCCTTCCTATTTTTAGTTTATATCAACGATTTGCCTTACATGGTTAAAGACCTAGCAGACATTGTTCTATTCGCCGATGATACATCTCTAATTTTTAAAATACAAAGAAATGATAGCGCTCTAGTACATGTAAATAACGCACTGGTCATCATTTCCAAATGGTTTGCAGCCAACAACCTGCTATTGAACGCGAAAAAGACCAAATGTTTGAAATTTTCATTACCCAATGTTAGATATAATGTAGAACCAAATATAGTTCTTGAAGGCTTGAAATTGACAATGCAACCTTATTCCTTGGCTTCAATATAGACTCTAAGTTACAATGGGGTTCTCACATTAATGTTCTGTCAGGGAAACTAAGCTCTGCAGCTTATGCGGTTTATAGAATTAGACAACTGACAGATGTAGCTACAGCGAAATTAGTCTATTTCGCATATTTTCATAGTCTAATGTCATATGGAATCTTGTTGTGGGGAGCAGCTGCAGACATTGAAACTATATTTATATTGCAAAAGCGTGCGATTCGTGCCATTTATGAGATGCGTCCTCGCGACTCCTTAAGAGAACTCTTCAAACAGATAAACATACTGACCCTACCTTCTTTGTACATCTATGAAAATATTATGTACGTGCGTAAAAACTTAAATAAATTTAAATTAAATAGTGACATTCATAATTTTAATACTAGGAACAAATTTAAAATAGCAGTACCTCATTTTAGGCTATCTAAAACCAATAAAAAATCTTTTTTAGGAAACTCTGTACGGTTTTATAATAAAATCCCTAGCGAAATCACTGGGCTCACAGAAGGCAAATTCAAGATCCACGTAAAAACTACTTTATTAAAGAAAGCTTATTATACAATTAGCCAATACATGGAAGACAAAGATGCCTGGAAGCTTCTGCATGGCCACCAACTGGCACCACCACAATCTGTAACTAGACTAAATTATAACAGTAGAATTATATAATTATAACAATAGAATCAGTTTTGACTTGCAAAAGTGCTGTCTGAAGGCCTATTTGAATAAATGTATTTGAGTTTGAGTTTATGTTAATATCGTTGAGTTTCCTATATTTCGGCGCTGTTGCAAGCACTATTTTCAAGGATTGACTGACGTGCTGCGAGTTTTATTTGTGGTCTACCCACACTCCATAGCGATCTACCCTCTTCTTGGTTCGCTTTTTCCGCACAGTGCTACCACCGTCCGCACTCTCGCTCAAAACTCGAACACGACCACGATACACAACACTGACATTATTAACTCGCGCGTTCATGCCGGAAATATCGGAAACTCAACAATATTAACATACATGGTAAATATCCCGTTTTGGACAGTAATTCAAAGTTTTTTTTTCTTAGAATAATTAAATAGGATGTTTTCGTCCTGAATTCAAACATCCTAACTAGGTTGCGAAGGAGGGGATATGGGGAAGCTCCTGATCACACTACACTGAATCTGTTCGGTTCTACTGAGCGACGGCTTCAGACATGTCGTAGTGATGCCGCGATATTATCAAAACAACAGATTTGCCTTGGCGTAGCACTGGCGTAGCGCGTAGCAACCATGTCAATAAAGAAAAAGAAAAATATGGATTTTAATTTGTATCCCCCCTTTGTTCCCATTACGAGTGTATGTAAGGGAACCGTGTAATTATTCAAATAATATTTATCATTCTTGTCCACAAATAGGGCATGTTTTTTTTTACACAATGCAACTAGTCCCATAGTAAACACTAATGGCTTGTGTTGTGGGTACTAGATGATAATATATTTAATAGATATACACTTAAATATATATAAAACATCCAAGTCTCAGGAACAAATATTTCTGCTCACCACAAAAACAATGCCCAAGACCTCTAGCTTCAGACGCAATGTTACTACCAACTAGGCTAAACAGTCCGATATGTTTTGTATCCAAATGGATACACTGGACATGGAATGTGTTGAGAGTCTGGCCATTCACTTGCGTCTCTGGACAGAAAGAGACTAGACTTATGCTATCTCTTATGTTATGAACCACCTATTAACTATGTTTTGGCTTTCAGACATTCACTGTTGTTTCAATCATGAACAATGCAGACTTAGGGTTCACATGTCTAAATGTTAAAATAACGAAAACATTTATCATTGGGTATTGATAGGAAAATATTGGAATCTATAGCCTTTCTTAACTGAGAAATTGCAATTGAACCAAATCAAAATTGACTTTATTGATACTTGATAAGAATTGACACATTAATAGTATAAAGAATCGGTAAGCCCAATTACACATTAATAGTATAAAGATGTGATAAGGCAGTGGTTATATTAGATTCTTGTAACTTGTAGAAAAAAATCTCTCAAAAATGTTTGGTAAATATTGAGCAGCTGAACAGAAAATTTAGCTGAATATTTACGAAATATGCAGAATACTGAATAATAATACTAATAAGCCATTTATTTTCCATATTTGTTACAGATTTTGTGTTTGATTATCTACTTTAGTTTTATATATGGATCCCTTTTTGGGTATAGGCAATAAATCACAAAAATATAACCTTCAATCACTATTGAATAATAATAAGAAGTAGATGGCTCAATATGGTTTTAAATTGATTACCCTTTCATATGCTTAAGCACCTATCAGTGCCATTAAAATTAACATTGGAATTCTTTGCCGGCGTCTGTATTTCCGAGTTCATATAACCTGGACCTTTTTTTGGCACGAGTGAAAAGGCATCTTCTGGGTGAGCTCGCTTCATCGTCGGCCTCATCTTTGCCTACTGGCTAGATGCAATCCCATTTTTAATAAAAAAAAAAACTCTTTGGCAGAGACAAAACTTTCAAATTTGTTCAGCACTGTCAAGTGTCATGACATACTAAGGGTTAAAATTCTATGTACTGTACCATACAACCTGAGTATGACAATTAGAGTAACTCCATTTTATACTTAATCAATCAAATAAAAAAAATCATATATTAAGAGAGAATATATTAAGATATATTAATATATAAAGATATATTAATCATTCAAGGCCAATAAAAGTAACCTAACATTTTTTTATCAAATATAAACATCATAGAATGATTACATTCAAATCAGATAAAGAATGTAAAAAACAATAAAGCATTACTAATACAGTACTAAAATATATCACAGAATACAAGTTTCTTAAGAATATGATTATTAATTCAGACAATATTAGAAAATGTTAGTTTTATATACTTGGATTTTCTATAAATTGGGTCTTATTAATATAATATGCCAAATTGTTGTAAGAAATTCTAGAATAGAAGTACAACATGGGATTTTTTATCTCATTTAAGCTATAATGGCAGACAACTAATATAGTTATAAGAGAATACTTGAATTTGGTGTTCTGTTATCTCTCATTTCAAGACATGAAGCCATAAAAAATATTCAGTTTTATAAAGTCATCATTCAATGTATTATTTGTAATTCACCTTGAAGGGTACGATTTCGAACACAACATGGTGAAATTATTGATCATTGAAAGTTACGATTGAAGTTGCAAATGATCGATTTGAAGTCGAGTACTAATTCTTGAGAACGAGAAATTGTACAATAATATTGCATTTCATAGGATATAATGTTTTACCATTAAAATATAACTTACTTGATCGAAGATTCCTTTAGATTTTAACTCGTAAACTAATTGATCGACTAACCGGGGATCGCCGGGCATATATTGTAAATTAGCCATTTTATGCTTAAATTACGTTCTGATTCTAATGAATTACATTTATAGGCTATATAATATAACTATCTTATAGCTTTTATTTTTGTTTATATCAAAATAATTAATAATTCACTCAGCGTACTAATATCTATTTTGCAATTTTTGTTGTTTGACAGGCTAGGGTTGCCATTAGAAAAAAACAGTGTAGCTTTGGTTGGGTTTTTCGCTATGTCAGTCATATTATTCAACCGGATTGCGGCGTCTTAAAAATAGTCTTGAACAGACAGAGAACAGAACAGTGTCAATACTGTCATCTTTTGAATTTCAAACGAATTCATTCGTTTCGTTTTTGTGTTAACTAAAAAGTTCATAATATGAGTCAAATAATGGAAAATACATATATTGGTGACGATGAATTGATGAAACTACATTTACAAATCGCTGAAAAGGATAAACAAGAATGTCTAGCTACGGGTGAGTAAACTGCACTAATATTGGTTAGTATTAAGCAATCAAGTTGAAAAGATCGCAGAGTCTCTTCAAATGTTACATCTACATGTGCGGGATATTTAGTCGCATTATACGTCAGTTGTATTTTCATTCTAACCTAATGTTGAAATTCTGTGAGAATCTATCAAGTTTATCATAAATTAAATCGTCTGAAAATGAATAAATTAACAACATACACTATAAAAGAAATACACAAAGCTTACCGCGAGAAACTTTTGACACCTACAAGTTTCGTAGACCTGTGTTTACAAAGTGCAAAACAAAACCGTGATTTGAATGCATTTGTGACTTTAACAGAAGAAATAGCTGAAAACCATGGCATTGAGAGTGAAAAACGCTTCTATATCGACAAGAAAACCAAGCCTTTGGACGGTATTACCATTGGTATAAAAGATAACTTCTGTACTAAAAACATTCGTACTACCTGTGCTTCAAACATGCTTAAGAACTTCGTACCAACCTATGACGCCACAGTGTATTCAAGACTACGTGATTACGGTGCTTGTCTCATAGGAAAATGTAACTTAGATGAGTTTGCCATGGGCGCTGGCACAGTTGACTCTATATTCGGGCCAACTCGTAATCCATGGGGATATAAGGCTTGCTGGAGAATCGCCGGAGGGAGCTCAGGTGGCAGTGCTGTGGCAGTCAGCTCAGGATCTTGTGTGGCTGCTATTGGATCAGATACTGGAGGCTCTACGAGAAATCCGGCAGCTCTCTGTGGCGTAGTCGGTCTTAAACCTACATACGGGCTGGTCTCAAGATATGGTTTGATACCTCTCGTAAACTCAATGGATGTGCCAGGAATTATGACTAGAAAAGTAGAAGATGCTGTCTCTATCTTAAATTGCATAGCGGGACCTGATGAATTAGATTCAACTACAATTAAAAGGGAATTCACTCCAATATCTTTGAATAATGATTTTGATATGTCAAAAATCAAAATAGGGATCCCAAAAGAGTACCACTGTCCGGGAATGGCTGAAGATGTTGTAGATACATGGAGACTAGTCACAAATCTGTTAGAGAATGAACAAGCAACAGTTCAAACTGTCTCTATGCCCAACACATCTGTATCAATTGCAGTATACTCAATTTTAAACCAGTGTGAAGTTGCCAGTAACATGGCCAGGTATGATGGTATAGAATACGGACTGAGAACCAAAGAGGACTACTCAACGGAAGAACTTTACGCTTCCTCTCGCTCTGAAGGCTTCAACAATGTAGTCCGATCCAGAATATTCGCTGGCAACTATTTCTTACTGACTAGAAACTATGAAAAGTATTTTTTAAAGGCTTTGAAGCTACGGAGAATGATTGCAGATGACTTTAAGAGAGTTTTCAATGAAGTTGATCTAATTTTGACTCCAACAACATTGTCGGATGCACCATTACGAGATGAGTTTGTGTCTAAACATAATCGGGATCAGTGTGCATTCCAGGACTACTGTACTCAGCCTGCGAACATGGCCGGAGTACCAGCGGTGTCAATACCAATCCGTTTGTCAAAGAACAAGATGCCGTTGTCCGTTCAGTTCATGGGACCAAACATGTCTGAAGAGTTACTTCTCAATGTTGCTAAGAGAATAGAGACACTCGTTGATTTTCCTAGTTTAGAAGTAGTCTGATTTAGCTAATAAATTATATTTAGATGATTTTGGTATTTTATTCTATTTTTTCCTAAGTTTTTAACCATACCTACTACAAATACTACAATGCTTCTAAATCCCAAGAAGCCAATTTTTTCTCTAGACTGGATTGTTTAGAAAATATGGTGTTATTTGTTGTATTGAAAGTTGTTGTTAGGTTTAGGCATTATGATAAGACTAAAACATTTTAACATGCAGCCAGCCATTTTTGAGAAACAAATTTAAGCATAATAGGGTTACGCATTTTGCCACTAGAAGTTTGGTCGAAATGAAATAAATCGTCGTTATTTGGTTGTAATGAAACTTAAGCGATTTGATCTAAAATTCTACGTAATTAGGAAATTTCATCCTCGGACGCAACGGTTGTGTAATGTACTGAGCACCCATGCCGAGGTTTTCGCGAGGGACTAATAGTATGGGCCATGGGGTTCTTCAAGAAATAAAGTGTATACTTTTTTGAAGGTAGGCAATGAGCATGTGACACCCCTGGAGTTGCATGCGTCCATAGGCTGCGGTGTATGTACTCCTAACTATTTCAAAAAGGGCGCTCTTTGTTTGGATGCAAGAAAACAACCAGTCACACATAAAGCATATATTTCAAACTAAATCGCCTTGACCCTACATCCTACGTCGACATTCCGTTAGCGTGATTCAGCGTTCGGTACAGCGACATCTAGCGTGTAATTGGGTAAAATTTACCTATGAAAGGAGTTATCTTGTTTAGACGCAAACATGCGTAGACCGTTTATCACCAGGCGGGCCAAACGCTTGTTTGCCACCGACGTAGTATATTAAAAAAAAAACATTTATTCATTTCATCAACTTTAATATTTGAATCTTCCACTCTTCAGGTGCAGTAACTACGGAGACCTTATCAAAACTCAACGCATCCATCGATGCTCTCCCACAAAAATGCCAACAACTCCTTCACAAAGCCGCCGAACACCAACAAGCATTGGACATCGTCCAACTCGATCCTATCGCCATCTCCCTCCGTCACTCCCGAGAATTATCCGAACAACTCGAAGACGAGTACCAACTGTTACAACTCACACAGAAGAATGAAAGGTTGCAAGCGAGAATAGACCGTAATAACAAGTTTATAAATGATTTGAGGAGGGAATTGGCGTGCTCGAAAGAGTCTTTAAGGCTACAGAATCCCAATCCGGAGAATATTCAGGAGTTGGTGAAGCAGATGGGACAGAAGGTTTACGCTTATGCTGCGAGCTGTGAGCAAGCTAAGGTAAGATAAAGCTTTTCAATTAGGGATGTACAATGAAAATATCGCGGTCTTTGAAGACGTTCTGACGAAATTACGAAAAAAGAAGGACTGATTTTTAGATATATTGTTATTATTATTCGTTTATCAGGCAGGCATTGAAACAACTGATGAAACCTGTATCCAATTATCTTTAAGTACAACTTCAGTGTTGAGCTAAATTTGAATAGTGCTTATCCAATTTGTTTTTGAACTGGTTGACATTGTGAGCCAAAACCACATCATCTGGTAGTCTATTCCACCACCCTGTTACTCAGAAAGTGTCTGTGGGGGTTGCTGTGTGACCTGCGAGCGACTAGCTTTAAGTGATGGCCTCTTGAGTCGTGTGTTGTTGTTCCGTTCAAATATTTTATGGAAATCTTTGAGATCATAATGCCCAGATAGTATCTTGTATGTCTCGATCAGGTCACCAAGTTCCCTGCGCTGCTTGAGACTTGTGACATTCAGAGAGCGCAGTCTTTCTTCGTATGTCTTATTTATACTTATATATGATTCTTAACTATGTAATTCTAATTGTCATTAATTACCAGTAGTCCTGTGGAAGTAGTTCCGTGGAGGCACTAGTGAGACTTATTTTCCCAATAATACCGTTACTAATATTTATAGATTTTTTATAGAGATTTGCCCAAAAAACCCATTCCGAATAGTAGTGCTTCCCGCTTCCTCGTGCGCGGAAGACATAAGCGTGTCTCTTACACAGGGGGCGTGGTTAACCTAATCGAGGCATCCTCTTCGCGGTTCCTCATTTACATGTAAATGTTCCGAGGGGGGACTGATGACCTGGTAAAAGTCGCGGGAGTCCACTGGATGCGGGTGGCGGAGGACAGGTCTTTGGGGGAGGCCTATGTCCAGCAGTGGACGTCCTTCAGCTGATATGATGATGACCTTTGTTTTTTTTTCAGACTAAGTTCAGCAAGCTCTCCGTGCCAGAAGCTTGCTACCCGCAATCCTTGGAAATGCTGGCGTCCACCCTGGAGTCACTCCGAGCTGAGGCACTTTCCCTCCAGCAAAGGGCTGAAGACATCACCCTGGCTAGAGAAGCCAGGGATCTTCTTAGTGCTACCAGGAGATAGGCAGTTTTAAGCTCGAAACCGTTGAAAGAGGATATTATAGGAGCCTTAGCGTATCACCGACAGGGCTGGGAGATAATTTGACAGTTGTTCTGGGGATACCACATGAAGAATATTGTCCCCATTTATATTGACAGAAGTAGGTTGTTATTGAGTCCCAAGTCAACGACGCGCTGATGATGACGTCACAGTATTGACTAAATCCTTAAGGACTGACAAATTCGTCAGAATCCCTTGCTTTGCTAGACTTCTGTGCATTGGTAATTTTCTTTCATTATGTTATTGTTTCTATTCTACTCCTGTACTTTTATTCATTCACATAGTAGCTGACTCATATACAATGATGTTGCCGCTATAACAACAAATATTAAAAACCTGCCAAGTGCGAGTCGGACTCTTTTTATAGATCATGCGGTACGAAACCCTTCGAGCGCGAGTCCGACTCGCACTTGACCGCTTTTTTTATTTTTTATACGTCTGTTACCTGCCCCCGCCCCCCCCCCCTCAAAAATAGCAAAATGGCGCTGCTGGCGTCTTTCTAAATGCTCCGAAGTCGTTAGGTGTCTATATCTGTAAATAATATAATACATAATAAACTCACGCCTATATTCCCAAAAGGGGTAGGCAAAGCACATGAAAATTATTTTTCAGTGCCACTTTTAGCAGCACCACCTTCTTCCCTTGGATGACGCAAGAGTCGACTATGGGAACCAGGTTGAAGTGTGTTGTGGGGGATTCGCTAGCAACCTGTCACTACAATATCACATTTTCTCCATCTATAAACCTGCAATTGCTAAAAGTGGCACTGAAATAATATAAATAATTGCGCTGCGTAGAAATGTAGCCTCGCTCTGCATTTTCTACCGCATGTATTACTCAAAACCTACAGGATACTTCCCGTGAACTCAGATTCCGTTTTAAAACACAGATAAAGGAAAAATTGCGAAAACCGTAAATTTTTAGTTACATCATATAAAAGTAAAAAGTAAAAGTAGTTTATTCTTCAAATTAGGCATATTACATGCACCTATGAACGTCAATAAACTACCACCGGTTCGGAAAAATATACCTCTGCCACGAGAAGAACCGGCGTAAGAAACTCGGCGAGGTGTCATTTTTTCAAAACAATATACCTTATATAGTTAAATATAAAATTACATTACTACAAAATAACTTAAATAACAATGCTACAGTAGAAAATATATTTTCGCGATAGATTACCCGTGCAGGACGCTATCACTGCCACACATCCCTATCCATGATGTAATCGTTTATCTTATAATATGCTCTTGAAATAAGTGTTTGTTTTACTACAGATTTGAATTTAGAATTGCTAAGTTCAGTAATGTGTTTAGGAATTTTATTGTAGAATTTGATACAATTTCCCAAGAACGACTTTTTCGCCTTTACTAGTCTATAGAAGGTTATTTTCAGTTTCCCAGTATTTCTCGTGGCTATTGGTTTATCAGCGTTCGTTGGAAAATTGCCCAAATTCTTCCTAACATACATTATTATTTCAAATATGTATAGGGACGGCAGGGTTAGAATATCTATTTCTTTGAAAAATTATCTTAATGAATTACGCGACCCCAAGTTATACATTGCTCGGATAGCCCTTTTTTGCAAAATAAAAACAGTTTCAATATCTGCAGCTGATCCCCATAAGATAAGACCATAAGTAATTATACTATTAAAATAAGCAAAGTAAACTAACCGTGCCGTTGCAACATTGGTAAGCTGCCTTATTTTCCTGACTGCAAATGCAGCAGAGCTCAACCTACTTCCTATCGCTGTTATATGGGAACCCCACTGCAATTTTGAGTCCAATGTAATACCTAAGAATACAGTAGAAGTAACAAATTCTAATGTTTGACCATTAAGTTTAATATTTGTATCTAAGTTTCTGTTTGATGAGTTCGCTAGAGAGAATTTCATACATTTCGTTTTTTTCGGGTTCAATACTAAGTTATTGGCAGCAAACCAGTCAGATATCATGGAGAGGGTATTATTTGGTTCAATGAGTTCAGTATCTCTCCTATTTACCTTGAACAGTAATGAGGTTTCGTCTGCGAACATGTCAATGCCTGATCGTCGGCTTACCATATATGGCAGATCATTTACATAAACAAGGAACAGGAACGGACCTAGAATAGACCCCTGAGGTACTCCCATCTCTACCACTGTCTCTGACGAAATGGCTTTATTTATCGCTACCTTTTGATTTCTCTGTGTTAAATATGACTTCATGAGATCTAATGCATGCCCTCTGATGCCATAAAACTTAAGTTTACAAATTAAAGTACCATGATCTACACAATCAAAAGCTTTGGAAAGGTCACAGAACACTCCGATGGCGTTGTGCGACTCTTCCCAAGACTGCAAAATAAATTTTAATAAACTTGCACCTGCATCAGTAGTTGACCTACCCTTCGTGAAGCCGAACTGCTGTGCGTGCAAAATATTGTGAGAATTAAAGTGAGAAACCAATTGCGTAAGCATTATTTTTTCGAATATTTTGCTAAACGCAGGTAGGATAGAAACTGGACGATAATCAGAAGGATTATCTCTATGACCTGATTTGAAAATTGGAACTACTTTACTACATTTCATTAAGTCTGGAAAAATGCCATAGTCTATACAGTTATTAAAAATGAAAGCTAGAGTTGGTGCAACGACCTCCAGAATAGATTCCAGTACCTTGACTGACACGCCCCATAAGTCCTCAGTGCTCTTTATTTTTAACATTTCAAAGGACTTCAGTACATCTAGAGGAGAAACATGATGAAATTTGAAATTAGTTAGTGATTCTAATTTTACGTTGTCATTCAGAAGGGATTCAGCTTTTGTGGTAGACGATGCTAAACTTTGAGTAGTGACTATAGGAATTTTAGAAAAGAAATTATTAAATTCATCAGCTACTTTTACTGCATCAGTTATTAAATTATCCTTTACTTTCAAAGAAATTGTGGACTCTTTATTATTTCTCTTCCCAGTCTCTGTGTTTATTATTTTCCAGACTGTCTTGGCTTTATTTTTATTTATTTTTATACCACGTCGGTGGCAAACAAGCGTACGGCCCGCCTGATGGTAAGCGGTCACCGCAGCCTTTATTACCTGGCCTTTATTTATTATTATCTGAGGACTTAATGTTATTATTCAAGTGCATTGCTTTTGCTTTAGTGCACACTGTTTTAAACAATTTGGAATAATCCCTAACATACTGATGGAAACATTCGTCAGTGGTGCAAGATCTCCTTTCATAAAGTTGATATAAGTTATCTCTACTTTTCCGAATTCCGGTAGTTGCCCACTCATTAAATCTCATTTTATTGTTTATCTTAATACGCTTTTTACTACAAGTCTTATTAAATTCGTTACACACTGTATTCAGAAGCATTTTGAATTGATCATTCGGATCATTTGATTGTACCTGGGTGTTCGGCATGGCGACTAGTAGATTAGACTTTAGTAATTCTAGTCTACTTCTACTCAGCGGTCTTATTTCTATAACGCGATCTGGATGTTTTACTTCGCAAGGTAGCCTGACCATCTGAGCTTTATGATCCGAACGAACTCCATTCACTATGCTACTGTCTATATGAGAACTGTTTAACCAAATATTATCTATACAAGTGGCCGAGGTCGGAGTAACTCTGGTAGGTACTTCAAACAAGTAGTCAAAATTGAAAGATTTAAAAAGAGTGATGTACTTATCTTTTTCAACTGATTGTGATAAAATATCTATATTAAAGTCGCCACAGACCACTACTGACTTTTTACCACTTGTTGCTTTACTGAGTACATCCTCCATAATTTCTATAAAAGATGTTAAATCACCTGATGGTGGTTTATAAATGCAAATTATCAGATACTGATCCATCTCTGCACAAGCAATCTCGCAAACACGATCAACAGAACAGCCTGAGACGTCTCTACGTTCCTTAAAAGTCAAACCATTTTTCACTAAAATAATAGATCCACCACCCTCTGCTGTAGTTCTGTTGAACGCGCTGGCCAATACGTAATTATTTACATTGAATTTCATCATGTGATATAATAAACGGCTTGACTCCTTGGCGCTGCGTAGTAATGTAGCCTCGCTCTGCATTTTCTACCGCATGTAGTACGGGGAGTGCTCCGAGGAATTGTTCGGATTAATCCCTGCCGCTTCCTTCCGCCATCGCCCAACGCGACAAAATTTCCATCCTCACCACTTAGATGGTTGGCAGTCCTCAACTGTGCGTTTCTCCAGAAACTTCCTGCCTCGCACAGCTAAACTGTGGAATGAACTGTCGCCTGCGGTATTTCCGGACCGATTCGACCTTCAAACCTTCAAGAAAAGAGCGTACTCCCATCTTAAAGGCCGGCAACGCACTTACAACCCCTCTGGTGTTGCGAGTGTCCATGGGCGGCGCTAATCGCTTACCATCAGGCGATTCGTCGGCTCGTTTGCCACCTATGTCATAAAAAAATAATAATAAGCATATAATTGTGGTCGAGCTATTAAAGTCGCGGAATGAAAATTTTAGTCCCCTTTCGACCTTTACGGCATTAAAATACAGTTGAAAAGTGACGATTCTTTTCATCCTGCGTCTGTACTTTAGGTTATATCTGCAAATTGAGATTGGCTATATTTTTAATGCAAGGCGCACTTAGCCCGCCCCAACTAATTTTATCTCAAATTGCAATGGGAATAAGGATACTGAGTTCGTAACAAACATTTAATTATACATTACAATAGTGATTAGATCAATACATATTTTCTAAAAATCGTGATTTATTTGAGTTTCAATGCACTCGAGTCCCACTAATTCACACCATTTTTAACCGACTTCAAGATTTCAAAGGAGGAGGTTAACAATTCGGTTGTATGTTTTTTTTTATGTTTCTTAACCGATTTGGAAAATATTTTTTTTGATTGTAAGTATATGTTATATATCCAAGTTAGTCCCGTTTTTTAACAAAACGCAGTTCTGATGATGGGATTCATGAGGAATTGAGGGAACTCCTCAAATCTTAAAGGCAAACATATAGTGATTTTTATGTTTTTATCAACAAGTCTAGCATTTTCATCCAAAAAATGTGACATTTGATGAAATGGAACTGCTGATGATGATCAGAACAGAACTCTTCAACGAAGAAAAGTTCACGTATGGCTTGTCCTTCTAGCTGTGTTTGTTAAGCAAGTTTTATTTTCACGGTTATTTTTTGTCATGTTCGAGTTCTGATGATGGCATCCATTAGGAATCGAGGGAACTCCTCAAATGTGAAAGGCACACAAATAGTGATTTTTAGTATTTTCATGAATTAATAATCAAGCACTTTCATTAAAAAAAGTGACATTTGATGAAGCGGAACTGCTGATGATGATCAGAATGGAACTCTTCAACGATGCGTAGTTCATGTTTGGCGATTTGTTTTCTTCGTTTTGTTTGTCAAGCAAGCTAGGTTTTCAGGACACATTTTCGTCAAGCTTGAGTTCTGATGGAGGATTCCATGAGGAATTGAGGGTAGTTAGTCTTCTACCATTATAAACATACTTATAGCCATTTTCATTTTATTGTATGGAATCTAAGAGTGCACCATCTAAGTATAATAATCTTTCACCGGCCTCCACCGTTGCAGTCGGTTTTTTTTTCTTAAAAATTATGTTATGATTATCTTAACAAGTGGAACGTATTTTCCACTGACTTCTAATTCTGATCATCGAATACTGAACATGGAAACTACACCTTATCAAAGCCACAGACATCGGAGAAAAGCAGACTCGCAGTATTAAGCCAGATGATTTTTCATATAGTTGTCTCGTTAAATCCTTATGGTGCACCAAAATGAGTTAGAATGCGACAGATAGTACGATCATTTTCGGCTGTTAACGAATTGTCTCTATTTAAAAGCACACCAGGATGTTAAATCTATACTAATATTATAAAGCTGAAGAGTTTGTTTGAACGCGTTAATCTCAGAAACTACTGGTTCGAATTAAAAAAATATTTTTGTGTTGGATAGTCCATTTATCGAGGAAGGCTTTAGGCTGTATAACATCTCGCTATTGAGGAGCGAAGACGCGGACGAAGACACTGACAGGTGAAGACCTGTCAGATGCCACTTGTCTGTCTCTCTCAAACTTTCTGATTTGTGCATTAGTGAGAATAGATCAGATGTACAGAAATCGCTCATCTTAAATGAGCTCCTTTACTCGGATATTTGTGTCCAAAACCTTCAAGTGATGCAAGCGGTTTTGACTATCTTGGTGTTCTCACTTCAAAAGTAGACCTTGTTTGGAGAGGGCTAAAACCCAATTGGCGGTCACTTTCAGGGGAAGCAAGCAGAAGCTTCAAATTAGACCTTGTTCACAACGCGCTAAAGTCAAATTTAGCTTGATCCGATTTTCTCTTGGAAATCAATTGGAGTGGCTGGTCTTCCTGTTTAAACTTAGACCTTGTTCACAACGCGCTAGAGTCCAATTTGGGTAATCTTAGAGAAACGAGCGGTTTTGACAGCAGTGGTGTTGGTCTGATGCTTCTCCTCTTGGAACATTTGGAAATCTGTCTCGGAGGGTGGCGTAGCTGGCTCGCACGGCCATGTACAGGCCGTGAATGTTTGAGCTGGAAATTGAAGGATTATCAGTCATGCAGCCATATTTAAAGTGACATCATATCCAGTTATTATTCAGCCTCTTATTAGAGAGTTAGAGCACAGCTATATTTAGAACAGCCTAGCCCAGCCTTTCCCCCAGAGAGGTGCTATGCAGCTAAGGGTGGTATTCCACTCGTCCAATATCTTTGTCTAATCTTTGATCAAATTTCTTTGACAGAGGCCCACTCCACTCATCCAATATATTTGTCCAAGTTTTTTTTTTTTTCATGTGTAGCCATATTGATTTAACTGTCATCGGAATCTTTGATCAAATGTCGGGGTCCCATCCAAGTTTAATGAAATCATCCAATTTCTTTGATCAAAGATATTGGACAAAGATATTGGATGAGTTTAATACGGGGTGGTATTCTACTCATCCAATATCTTTGTCCAATTTCTTTGTCAAATCTTTGATCAAATCTCTTTGACGGAGGCCCATTCCAGTTATCCAATATCTTTGTCCAAGTTTTATTTTTTTCATGAGTAGCCATATTGATTTAAATGTCATCAGAATCTTTGATCAAATATCGGGGTCCCATCCAAGTTGGATGAAATCATCCAATTTCTTTGATCAAATGTATATTGGACAAAGATATTGGATGAGTGGAATACCTCCCTAAGCTGCGAGGATGTAAAAGCTACGCTACAAAATCTCTTTCCACCGTAGAGACTTTTATGTAGGACATGTAGCGTTCGTCCCTAATAGTAGGGGAGCTGAAGAGGGGATTTGAGCATTTACTCGAGCGCGGCAGAACCTATTAAAATTGTGTAAACATGCAAGCTTTCAAAAGAGAAACCATATGGATGGAAACTTTTTACCTTTTACTTTATTTTATCTCAACTGGCTTCTAATCATATGATCGCGCGTCTGGGGCAATTAATGAAATCACCTCAAGCTCGCGTCACGCCCATATCTTTCGGGTCTACTTGAAGCTCTGTGAATATCTGGCTCGTTTGATTTAGGCAGGCAGGGGTATATGGCCGTCGACAGAACGAATCTTCAAATCTATATTGCTCGCCGTAGCCAATCTTGCCCCATAGCTGCTAGCGAGACTCACCTTTCATCTTTTCCGGATTGTGCTTCTGTTTGAAGTCAATCCAATGCTGTCCGTATCCAACCTTGCCCCGCAACCCCCAGATGAAGTTATTGCTATGGTCCGTCGTCACGCCAGTGTCTTTCTTGGTCTGATAGCATTTGTCTCTTTGTTCGAAAGTCTGGCAGTGGATCTCGGAGCGCAGATGGCTGTAGTTGGTTTGGGTGGATTTCGTGCGGCAGTTCACTATCGTTGCCTGGGAATTATGGATTCAGATTATTATACTGTTAGGTGGGAAAAGGGAAGACGAACAGGAAAAGACAAAAACTAAAGAGATATCAGACTTAAATTAAAACCCGTAGCAAAATGGCTGGGTTTCGATGACGGTGCTTCCCTGCCACACATCCGACTGAATTTACTTTTTATCATTGTTCATAGTGTTCACATATATTTTGTACACACTTATTCAAGTTAAATAAACTATAGTTCCTTGATATTAGACTTAAAGGTTACTATTTTATTGCACCCATTGAAAACCATTTCGTCATGGTTTCATCTATTAAGGTACACATTTCAAAAGAAATTTAGATGTAATCTAGAATTAGTATATCTTATCTTAGTAAAGTAATTACCAAATGAAAAGGTAAGTACACACAGCTTGTGAAGCTGATTATATCTAAATTTGTACTTTATATTCCCCTTTGAATGATAATCTTAATATGTCGACGCTCAATTGTTCCGGTTTTTAAATTCCCAAAATAACTTTATTAGTGTACCGTCGCCCTTTTTAAATTATAACATATAAAAAATATTTATTTCGATACAGTTTGAAAGGACTGTCAAACTTAAGGGGTCCCAAATTAAAATTCTTGACTGTACCTACCTACATCGGCTCCCAATTGACCATTTTTGCCCTGCCTCTTCGGCAAAGTAAACACTAATATAGATAGTTTACATTTACATGTAGCAATTCAACGGACTAAGGTTGCGTTTCCACCAAACATGTGCGAGGATGCGTAGCGAGGGATGTGTTTGTTAAGAACCAATAGGAACACTTCGTTGACCTTTCCTCGCTTAGCGCAGCGCGCATGAGGTGATTGGTTCTTAAAAACACATCCCTCGCTACGCATCCTCGCACATGTCTGGTGGAAACGTAACCTAAGACGGACACATCGCTGATAAAAATTTAGGTTCTAAACAAGAGGTCAATGATATATTTATACCCATTGGCACGCCCGCCTCTTCCACTCCCAAAGGTCCCAGTGGTAATTCTTCTCCTTGTATTCGGGTATCGGGTGCGTCTCCGTCTGTATCTCCTTTTCGTGCACCTGGACTGTAACATGACACGAACTAATTCGACAAAATAACTTAATTCGTGAAAGAGTAGTGTAAAAACAGTGCCACCTATCGCTAATAAGATGCTTCTTGATGTGTTCCGGTTGGAGTGTGGATAAGCGCATGGCTAACCCATTAAGCTTGCACGGAGCGCGGCGCACGCAGCGTCGTTGCGTGGCGGAGGCGGTTTTCCGGTACAGCGAACGCGGTCCGGGGGACGTCGCACCAAAAAACCGCGCGGGATAGCGGAGCGGAGGCGGCGCGTGCGGACTATGTGGCATATTAAGCAGTAAACGACACTATCGACAGTCGAAAGTTTCGAAAAGATCAAAAATCGAAACCGCCTCCACCCCTCGCTTAAGGCTGCGTTTCCACCAGACAACACTTCGTTGACCTTTCCTCGCTTAGCGCAGCGCGCATGAAGTGATTCTAGAAACTGTTCTGCAGTTTGGCAGATGTATAAATATAATGCTTGGGGTTTTTGTGTGAATAAATAGGAACACTTCGTTGACTTTTCCTCGCTTAGCGCAGCGCGCATGAAGTGATTCTATAAACTGTTCTGAAGTTTGGCAGATGTATAAATTTAATGCTTAGGGATTTTGTGTGAATAAATAGGAACACTTCGTTGACTTTTCCTCGCTTAGCGCAGCGCGCATGAAGTGATTCTATAAACTGTTCTGCAGTTTGGCAGACGTATAAATTGAATGCTTAGGGTTTTTGTGTGAATAAATTATTATTATTATTGTTTCTTAGAAACACATCCCTCGCTACGCATCCTCGCACATGTCTGGTGGAAACGCAGCCTTTAAGTGGCGAAAGGCTGCGAGTCTTTAAAGTAAATAGAGAGGGATCGCTAGTAGTAGCGGCTCGGAACGTAAAGCAGAGAGTACGAGTGGTCTGGGTAGCCTAAGTGGTAAAGGCGTCCCACTGAGCAAGGTAACGTTGTTAAAACCTTACTGAACGTTACATTTGTGTGGTTGCTAGTTACATTTGAAATGTTGCAACGTTTATGCAACATACCAGCAAGCTTGCTGCAAGCTTGAAAGTACCCACTGTCTAAGCCATTTTTACAACGTTTCATTTGAAAATTTCAGTTACTTTCAAAAATAGCATCAACGTAAGTTACAGATCAAGGTTACTAAAAACTTTCAAAGGAACGTTGCAAAGAGATTTCAGGATAAATTTGCGGTAAGTTTAATTTTCAACATTTAGATAACGTTAAGGAAACGTTGTGACAAGCTTGAAAGTATCCACTTCCTAAACCATTTTTGCAATGTTTCATTTGAAAGTGACAGCTACTTTCAGAAATAGCATCAACGTAAGTTACAGATCAAGGTTACTAAAAACTTCAAAGGAACGTTACAACAACTTTAGAATGAACTATTACTGTACCATTGCAAAACTAGGTTTCAGGATAAACTTGCGGTAAGTTTCATTTTCAACCTTTAAATAACGTTAAGGAAACATTGTTACAAGCTTGAAAGTACCCACTTTCTAAGCCATTATTGGAACGTTTCATTTGAAAGCTACAGTTACTTTCAGAAATAGCATCAAAGTAAGTTACAGATCAAGGTAACTAAAAACTTTCAAAGGAACGTTACAAAGAGATTTCAGGATAAACTTGCGGTAAGTTTCATTTTCAACATTTAGATAACGTTAAGGAAATGTTGTTATAAGCTTGAAAGTACCCACTTTCTAAGCCATTTTTGCAATGTTTCATTTGAAAGTGACAGTTACTTTCAGAAATAGCATCAACGTAAGTTACAGATCAAGGTTACTAAAAACTTCAAAGGAATGTTACAACAACTTTAGAACGAACTATTACTGTGCCATTGCAAAACTAGGTTTCAGGATAAACTTGCGGTAAGTTTCATTTTCAACCTTTAAATAACGTTGTGGAAGCGTTGTTGCAATCTTGAAAGTACTCACTTTCAAAGCCATTTTTAAAACGTTTCATTAGTAAGTTTGAAAAAAGTTGCTCTTGTAAAGTTACTGTAAGTTTGAAATAATTGGTGCAGAAAGTTGCACCTATTAGTTACAGTAAGTTCCAGGCTACTATTGCAGAAACTTGTACCAGTAAAGTTACTATAAGTTTTAAATGACTAGTGTAGGAAGTTACACCTGTAAGTTACTATAAGTTTCTAATGATAAGTGTAGGAAGATGCACCTGTAAGTTACTATAAGTTTTAAATGATAAGTGTAGGAAGTTGCACCTGTAAAGTTACTGTAAGTTTCAGATGATTAGCCCAGAGAGTAGCACCTGCAAAATGACTATAAGTTTCAAAAGATTACTGCAGAGTGTTGCACCTGTAAAGTTACTGTAAGTTTCAGATAGTTAGTGCAGAAAGTTGCAAATGTAAATTTATTTTAATTTTTAGATGGTTATTGCAGAAAGTCGCTGCCGTTAAGTTACTGTAAGTTTGATATGATCAGTGCAGAAAGTGGCGCTTGAAAAGGTAAAATAAGTTTTAAATTATCAAAGCAGAAAGCTACACCTGTAAAGTTCCTGCAAGTTTCAGTTGATTACTGCTGAAAGTTGTAACTATAAAATTACTGTAACATTCTTACAATAAGATAATGAAAGGAACCCGCACAAAATTAATGGGACGGGTATGAAAGCCGTTCGGTCGATTACGATGACATTTTGAGAAAACATAGTCGATTGTGTAAAGTAGCAAAGAAGAAGAATTACTAGTTTAGGAGATATGACTATATATATCAATAGTAAAACCCACAGTCAAACCACGTTATCGCTTAACACTATTTCATTGTATATATTTGGCACACCAACTGGGAGCCAATTACATAACAATAAGTAGAGTTAAATTGTGTAATTACTTTATTACATCCGATTCTACCTAAAATCCCCGAAACTTGTCATTATTTATCGTTAAAACTTTACACAATTAACCACCGTGATATTACATTTCCTTTCAAAAAAATCATACTAATCGACCGATCGACATTTGCCATACATGTTGTGCGGGGTGCTTTAATTACCTTATTGTAAGAAAGTTACAGTAATTTTACAGTTACAGATTTCTGCAGTAATCATCTGAAACTTACAGGAACTTTACAGGTGCAGCTTACTGCACCGATCGAATTTGCTTGAAAGCTGCGCTGCTAGCTACATCAACGTCGTATAAAGGTTTCTGCAAGGTTCTTGCTCAGTGGGGTTGGTCCGGCAAACCAGAGACGCGAGTTTGATTCCCGTCTTAGGCTGCGTCACAGATTGTAATTAAGTATAATAAGCAGTCGTTAAGCCAAGTTAGAGGCCTTCGGGCGGCTTGAGAACTTCTAGCAATCAAGTTGCCCACTCACTTGACAAAGGAGGGTTGAAGTTGCACCACGTCCGTAGGGAGTACCCATCGTTACCCTACACGTGACCCCTGGGTGGTGCTAAAAGTGCAACAAAAACTGGCAACCGTACTTGTCTTCTCGAAGATCTCCAGGTTCGTAAATAAATGCCATACGATTAAAAGTATAATGTTGCGTGCGAGAATCGAGATCACGGGTCGTTTTTCTATGTATATCTGTTCTCTGTATTGAATAATTAAAAATATTACAAGATAATTTGATTCGTGAAAAAGAGTAACGACACAAATTCTTCAGGCAAAGCTATAATATACTCCAGTGGATGTGGTCTAACCTCGAAATGTTGGGGACTTCAATGAATATAGGTAGGAATGTTCATTGGAAGCCCTGTTTTCATCTCGTTTTGTTTCACTCTATGAAAATATGGTCTATTCTACTATGGTCTACTAATTTTGAAAATAAAATTAGTCTTCTAATAATAGAGTCGTCAATAGGCAGAGCACTTTCTTGGCTTATTGCACCTCTTGTTATTTCCACCCCAAATGAAAAATTGATTACCCCGGGCGCGATTTGAACCCACGACCTCTGGAATCCGTCCATCGCTCTTTCCAACTGAGCTACCGCGGGTTTGCACGAGGCGAAGAATCCTTCAATCAGTTCACTCTTTTTAACTAGTGGCTCTGTGAGCTGTAGACCACGCATTTTTTTAAATTTAAAAATTTCCGATAACTGATTCGACATTTTTTTTATATATAATTTCAAACTGCTCACAAAATTTCACGAGAATCGGTTGAGAAATGCGACCTGTAGAGGAGAACATCCGGATAGACAGATATACGAAAGAATTTTTGTCGAAAGCTGAAGCGGAGACGCTTCGCTCGCTCGGTTAGTTAAGCCTTAGGGAGACTAGTAACGACATCTACAGTCAAGTTTCTACAACTTCTGAAAAGGCACCAACGTCTCAAGTTACATTGAGAATCGTTAGTAAACAATGTGCTACCCCATTTAAACTGTAAATATGTTTACAGTACATATGGTGCTACTTTACCGCACGAGTGCGGTAATCAGCAGATTATGTGTATATGTCGAAACTTTAAAGAGCCATATGTACTGTAAAACGTTGTACGATACACGTTAGAACAGGTAATTCGCAACTCGTGTCGATTTAAAACACTCCCTTCGGTCTTATTTCAATTTATTAGGTACCACTCGTTGCGAATTTCCTGTTCTCTGCACTTGTATCGTAATGTACTATTACAAGCGAAATCGTTCGCTTAGCGGAATTATATTTTCCAACCGAAATGAAAAATTGATAACCCCGGGCGGGATCAATTTTTTTACACACATTATGTTACTAGCTTTTGCCCGCGACTTCGTCCGCGTTCAATTAATTATATCGTCGGCAGACGGCAGAAGACAGGTGTTACGGACAGCCGCGGAAGTCTTCCGAGTGGTGCTGGGTGAATGGATTGTGTGCGAGAATGGACGCGTTAGAAGTTGCGACAGAGACGCTGTAGTGTTAATCTTAATGTGCTAATTAGCTATAAGGAACGTATGATAATGTAAAGTGATCGTTTTGTACATCGGATAAGCAGCATAAGTCGGAGAAGAGTGTCCGGAACGAGCGCCGAGAACATAATGAGCTGACGCTACAGCGCGCCAGTCATATTTACAAGCTCTGTTAGAAAGAGACAGAAGACGTATCGAGGGTGCCGGAAACGGCGCATTTTCAGCTCTGCACTCGAAACGGACACACCTGGAATGTTAAAAAGTATATTGAAAATTGAGACTTGGTAATATCTAACTTTTGTAAAGAAAATGAATATCCAGACCGTAGGGTTTAGTTGTAATGGGCGACCAACTTTTATTTTGCGTACGCGCAAAATCTTTGTCGACAGCTAAGCCGAGGAACCCCGGCGTAAATCGGACCACGATAAGGTCTGTCGAAAAGGGAAAACTAGTAACTCAAACTCGAACGCAAGTTTTAGAGAAATAAATTAAAACCGGAGCCCGCGAGAGTCGCGGATAGCGAGTAATGTAGAAGCAGGGAAGTTGGCAAAGTTTGTCGCCCAAGTAAATCCACCAATCAGGAAAGAGGGATTTTTCAAGAACTTTCTAGAAGGGTGTGAAAGGGATATTTTCAGTCTGTCTCGTTCTAAACCACGCCTATTCTCGTGAAGACATCCCCACTAATTGCGGGCCCAGATTGTGGCATAAAAACAGGCCTGGTTTGCAGCGAGAGCAGTGTGTGTGTGTGTGTGTGTATTGAGTTCAGTATCCGAGTCCTAAATCCGGAAAAGGGAAGAGAAGAGAAGTGAACAGTGCAGTGGTGACCAGTAGTGCTCAGTGTACGTGTAGGCTTAGTTGTAACGCTTAGTTTAGTGCTTAGTGGTGTAAATAAATAAGTGTCGTGATCCGAGTTGTTTTCATTTCGAACGTTAGGCGAAATAGTGAACCGCGTAATCGCCGCACAAGGAGCGTTGCCCGCTATTCCTCACGCGCTCGCAGAACCTGTGACGCACCGCGACCCGCTGAGACGGGTGGGCAGGAACCTTACGCTCCTCGAGCTATCCAAGGGTACGGTGCTGTGGGAGGGCGTCGTCCACAGTTCGTTGGTCCTTCGAGCCGGATTTAGACTAGGATCACAGTTCGACTGGCTATTGTGTGAGTGCTTCGAATAAGGTGATCCAGAACCCCCGACGGGACTGTGAACCTCCGCGTGCGCGTGGAGGCTATGTTATAACCGTGTGAGACTGTTTAACTGTACTGTGAGTACACTGAGCGATTGACTCTGTGATAACTGACGTCTGAAACAGTGAGTGATTGACTTGTCCGTGTTTAAAGTAACAGTGAAGTGACTTAGTGCGCGATGTTTACCCGCAGCAAAACAAACAAAGCCGACGATCAAGAACGCCAACAGATGAATGAGCAGGCGCTGTCCCAGGCGAAGACTACGTCCAAAGGCGTTGCATGGACGTACGGTACAGAATCGCGTGTTGTCGACGATCGCAGAACTGGTGCGATTCCAAAGAACTCCGGTGATGGAAGAGTGGTTGAGAAGGACGCCACTACCATCCGTCACAAAACCGCCGGGACAGCAGCAGCGTCGCATTTAATTGCGAATCGAACACGAGTCCTCACTTACGGCCAGCCTGCCTCCCCGTCCGAAGAAGATGCGGACAGGCGACCAAGGCCGCGAACCGAAATGGCGGAGCAACGACCGGAGGGGGAGGGGCAGCGAACCGAAACAGAGGAACAGCCGTCCGACCGCGACAAACAACCGAAGCCTACTGAGGAGCGCGCGGCGGGCACTGGCAACGCTAACGTGCCCGCGGGGGGCGCGGCCACACGTGCGACCGGCTGGATGCCCGCGCTAGATGACGCGCCGCGAGTCGATACGGGTGCGAACTCGGGCGCGCGCGATCCGGGAAGGCCAGTACCGTCGGTCCGATCACGTGCCAGCAGCGCAGCGGCGAGGAAGAGGGAAGCGGAGTTACGCGCAGTAGAGGAGCTGGCAGCAATCGAAAGGGAGCTGATCAAGAAGAGGCTGGCGATTGAATTGAAAATGATCGACGAGGAAGAATCACTGCCATCATCACGAGCGCCTACTCCGCCGGTAACGTTTGTTGACCTTACGGATAAGGTTGATGAATGGTTCTCACGCATCGAGCCAGAACGGGAGGAGCTGGAAGAAGCCGCGGCTCGCCGACCCGACGTCAGAAGTCGACAAAGAGGCGCGGAAAAGACGCCTCTCGCACCGTTGCGAGCAGAGCGCGCCCTATCACCGCCACAAGGGCCGCGTGTACAGAGTAAGGCACCGTTGCCTGAGCGTCGTGAACGCGTCGAACGTACCCGATCGCCGCGCGGGTACCGCGAACCGTCACCCGAAGAGCCACGAGCCGGGTCACCGATCGGCCGATTTGAGTCAACGCCGCTGAGAAAGGGTGTAAGGTCATCGGTAGAGCCGCCCAGTGATGCCGCCACCGCTTTCAACCGTCTTGCCGAGCAGTTGAAGGAGACGATGCGACCTAAGCCGCCGAAACAAGTCTACGAGCTGCCGTATTACAGCGGGGATCCGAATGAGTGGTTACTCTTTTATAATGCATATAAAGAGACCACAGCGAGGTATGGTTTTAGCTCATATGAAAACATGGCTCGTCTTAGGAACTGCCTTAAGGGAGACGCAAAACAATGTGTACAACACTTGCTCGCGACATCAAAGCAACCAGAGTTAATAATTAGACTGTTAAAGAAGAACTTTGGTAGGACAGATCTTTTGATAGATAAGGCGTTGGATGAATTAAAGAAACTGCCGCATGTGGGGCCAAGCACAGTAGATTTAAATTCGTTTAGCACTAGAGTTGTAAATATAGTAGGTACTCTTGTCGATTTAGATAGCAAAAATTATGGTGATAATCCCCTTTTGATTAGAGAAATTACGGAGAGACTGAGCCCACACTTGAGGAGTAAGTGGTGTCAGTTTGCTAGAGAACAGATGGGCAGTCAGGGGGCCGGGGAACTGATGTTGCTAGCGAACTTCCTACTAGAGGAAAGTGAAGCCGAGTTGGAATATTCACATGCGAAGGCACCGGCTAAAAGGTATGTGGGTAATAGCGGTCCATCACGCCCTGAATATAAACCGAACGTGCCTGCCAGAGGGAAGCCACCGGTTTATAGAACTTATACGTTAGAAAAGCAGGATCAATGCCTATGCTGCGGGGGCAGCCACAGGACAACCGAGTGTAGAAGGATAGTAGGGATGAATCTGGGTGCCCGTTGGGATTGGGCGAGGAACAATAGAGTATGTTTTAAATGTTTGAGCAGGAAACACAGGAGAGATCAGTGCAGAGCAAGGGGGTGCGGCATACAGGGGTGCCCGCATGGTCACCATAAGCTGCTGCACGACTTTAAAGCGCAAATGAGCGCCCAAGCGCAGACTTCATCGACCCGAACCGAGTCGCCCCGCCAGAACCGACAAGATCCCGAACCTAGGGCGGAGCAAAGCTGCGCGTCAGATGTATATACGGAGCAAGTAGGTATGACGATTTTGTTAAAGGTTATTCCGGTCGTAATAACGGGCCCGAATCGAACGGTGAGCACTTACGCCCTTATGGATGAGGGTTCTACCGTATCACTCGCCGACGAGGATCTTATAAGGGAGATCGGAGCCGTGGGGGTGAAGGAGCCCCTACGAATTCAGGGAGTGGGGTCAATGGCAACTGCGAACGACAAGAGCCAACGAGTGCAGATAATGATAAAGGGTAAAAATAACGAGACCCCACAACGAATGTCAGTAAGGACGGTACGCGCGTTGGGACTGCGCGGCCAGTACCTAAACGACATAACTAAATACACGCACCTATCTGACTTACAGGATGCCTGTTATGAAAAAGCGGTGCCAAGAATACTCATCGGAGCAGACAACTGGCACCTCATGATGCCCCTCGAGACAAGAATGGGCAAGAAGAGCGAGCCGGCAGCCGTCAAGACCCAGCTGGGCTGGGTGGTGTTCGGGACCGCGCCGAGTACGAGCGCGTGGAGAGGTAGCGAGGTCGCGCTTCATTGTCACCTCAAAGAGGACATAAACGGTATACTGAAAGAATATTTTGCTATAGACTCGCTGGGCGTGCGACATGTGGAGAAGAGAAAACCAGAGGACGAAAGGGCAGTGAGAATATTCGAAGACACCGTGAAAAAGGTAAATATGAATGGACCTAGGTACGAGGTGGGGCAAATGTGGCGAGACGACGACCCGAAGCTGCCGCCGAGTTACGGAACCGCATTAACGAGGCTTAGGGGCATCGAGCGGAAAATGGACCGAGATCCGGAGTTCGCAGAGAGTTATACAGCCCAGGTAGACAATTTATTAAATATGGGATACGCTGAGAGAGTGACAGAATTACCTGCTAGCGATAAGACGTGGTTTTTACCCCATTTTCCGGTAACCAATGCGAATAAACCAGGGAAAGTTCGACTTGTGTTTGACGCGGCTTGCACCTGTCAAGGCGTGAGCCTGAATGATTTCATTTTGGAGGGACCGGATCTACTACAATCATTGATGGGAATACTTTTTAGATTTAGAGAAGGCAAGTTCGCCGTAGTAGCCGATTTAAAAGAAATGTTCCTACAAATAAAACTTAGAGCAGATGACCAGCCCTCACAGCTCTTCTTATGGCGAGGAACAGACAGGGAAGGGCCACCACAGATCTACAAAATGAGTAGCATTCTATTTGGGGCCTCCTCTTCGCCATTTATTGCACATAGCGTAAGAGATAAAAACGCGAGAGATAATGCGGAACGGTACCCGGCCGCAGTAGAGGAAATAACAAGAAATCACTATATGGATGATTTTGTATCAAGTTTTGATAATGAAAATATGTTAATAGACGTAGCCTTCCAGGTAGCCGCGTCGCATAGAAATGGGGGATTTCAACTTCGTGGATGGACGTCAAATAGTGAGAGGTTAATGCAACGTATCCCTAATGAGCTACGAGCAAACGCGCCAGCTCAGCTAGGAAATAAAGAGAGTAAGATACTTGGGCTTATATGGAACCCGGTAGACGACACACTAGGGTTCAATACGAGAATGATAAGGGTCCCGCAGGATGTTAAAGACCTTAAAAGAGCACCGACCAAAAGGGAGATGTTATCCGCAGTAATGAGTATATATGACCCGTTAGGCTTGTTATCACACTATACTATAACAGCGAAACTACAATTGCAGAGAATTTGGAGCCTGAAATTGGACTGGGACACGCCTCTACCAGATGAAGAAAAGAAGAAGTTTGATCAATGGTTGAAAGCGTTGGAAGGTGTAGCGAAACTGCGGATCCCGCGACCGTACGCATGCAGCGCGACGGGATCAGAACCGGAGAGACAACTACACGTTTTCGTAGACTCGAGTCTAAAAGCATATGCATGTGTTGCATACTGGCGAGTGGAGTGTGAAGGTAACATAGATACATCACTAATCGCTGCTAAGGCAAAGGTAGCACCAGTAAAACAGCTGAGCGTCCCGAGGCTAGAACTGCAATCAGCGCTGATAGGAGCCCGACTGATGCACGAGATATTGAAGCAACATCGATACAAAGTAAGAAAGGTAGTTTTATGGACTGACAGTCGTACGGTTTTGCATTGGGTAAGAAATAATGCGAAAAGGTACAGCACGTACGTAGCACATCGACTGGGGGAGATTTCGGAGTTGACGAGAGTAGAAGATTAGAAATGGATACCCACAAAGTTAAACCCCGCAGATCAAGCTACACGACCCGACTTAAGCCGAGAAATCGCTTACGACAGAGCATGGTATGTAGGTCCGCAATTTTTAAGAAAACCAGAGACAGAATGGCCTGTGGAACGCATGCCTAACGAAGAGCAACCAGCGGAATTAGAGGAACAATCTTGCGCAATAGACATGGAGGTGAAAGTAAATACGGCACCGTTGCCAGACATAAGCCGATTTTCCAGTTACGAGAGGTAATAAATGCGACGGGAAGAGTATTCCAATTTACAGACCGTATTAAAAGCAGAAAATATGTCGAATTCCAGGTGAAACACAGATCGGCCGCAGAACATATATGGTTCCAGTGGGCACAGCGTACCGACTTCGCGAACGAGTTGCTGAGCCTGAGCCGCGGAGAACCCATCCACAAGAAGAGCAAGATCTTTGGACTGGACCCGGTATTAGACACCGATGGGTTGCTGAGGATGCGCGGCCGGATCAACGCGGCTCCCGTACAAGGACTGGAGAAACGACCTGTCATTCTAGACGGGCATAACAGTTTGGTGAGGTTGTTAGTTTTACAAGCCCACCGGAAGGCGGCACATGCGAACAACGAGATGGTAATTAACAACTTAAGGCAAAGGTATTGGATCTTGCATCTTAGACCCACGGTGCGAAATGTGGCACACAACTGTCAGCTGTGTAAGATTAGACGAGCCATGCCACAGGTACCGATAATGGGCGATTTGCCTCTCGCAAGAATCGAACCATATAAGAGGGCGTTTACGAATACGGCGGTGGACCTATGCGGTCCAATAACAGTAACGATAGGGCGGCGACATGAGAAACGATGGGTGGCTCTATTTACATGTCTAACGACAAGGGCAGTACATTTAGAAATTGTAAACTCTCTGTCCACAGACTCAGCAATAATGGCTCTTCGGAGGCTGGCAGCAAGACGCGGCTGGCCAGCTGTGATGTACTCCGATAACGCAACAAACTTCCGGGGCGCCGACGTGGAACTGCGCAGCGCGTACGCCGAGTGGCTGCCGGCGCTGCAGGAATACGGGGTGCGACACAACATGCAGTGGCGCTTCATTCCACCGGGGGCTCCGAACCAGGGGGGAGCATGGGAGCGTTTAGTACGCTCAGTGAAGACCGCGCTTGCCGCAACACTACACACAAAGGCACCGCGAGAAGAAGTGTTGCAAACGCTACTTGCTGAAGCCGAGAACACCATAAACGCACGGCCTCTCACTCACGTCTCCGTGGACAGTCGCGACGAAGAAGCTATTACGCCGGCTCATTTTCTCCTGGGGGGATCCACGGGCCTACCACCTACGGGCCCATGTGACGAAGCCGACCGACGCACATGGCGAGCAAGTCAGGCGCTCGCTAATCATTTTTGGAGCCGATGGGTGCGCGAGTACCTACCTACGCTTGCGCCCCGCCAGTCGTCAACGAACCTAACCCGACCGCTCCAACCAAACGACTGTGTGGTAATTGTCGACCCGAACTTGCCTCGCAACACATGGCCACGAGGCATAGTGAGAAGAGTATTCCCGGGGCCCGATGGCAACATACGTTCAGCAGACGTCGAGACGAGAGGTGGCATTTTCCGGCGACCTGTAACGCGACTGGCTGTCCTACCGGTGCAACGGAGCGACTCGACCGAGTCAGAGGGGGAGAGTGTTACGGACAGCCGCGGAAGTCTTCCGAGTGGTGCTGGGTGAATGGATTGTGTGCGAGAATGGACGCGTTAGAAGTTGCGACAGAGACGCTGTAGTGTTAATCTTAATGTGCTAATTAGCTATAAGGAACGTATGATAATGTAAAGTGATCGTTTTGTACATCGGATAAGCAGCATAAGTCGGAGAAGAGTGTCCGGAACGAGCGCCGAGAACATAATGAGCTGACGCTACAGCGCGCCAGTCATATTTACAAGCTCTGTTAGAAAGAGACAGAAGACGTATCGAGGGTGCCAGAAACGGCGCATTTTCAGCTCTGCACTCGAAACGGACACACCTGGAATGTTAAAAAGTATATTGAAAATTGAGACTTGGTAATATCTAACTTTTGTAAAGAAAATGAATATCCAGACCGTAGGGTTTAGTTGTAATGGGCGACCAACTTTTATTTTGCGTACGCGCAAAATCTTTGTCGACAGCTAAGCCGAGGAACCCCGGCGTAAATCGGACCACGATAAGGTCTGTCGAAAAGGGAAAACTAGTAACTCAAACTCGAACGCAAGTTTTAGAGAAATAAATTAAAACCGGAGCCCGCGAGAGTCGCGGATAGCGAGTAATGTAGAAGCAGGGAAGTTGGCAAAGTTTGTCGCCCAAGTAAATCCACCAATCAGGAAAGAGGGATTTTTCAAGAACTTTCTAGAAGGGTGTGAAAGGGATATTTTCAGTCTGTCTCGTTCTAAACCACGCCTATTCTCGTGAAGACATCCCCACTAATTGCGGGCCCAGATTGTGGCATAAAAACAGGCCTGGTTTGCAGCGAGAGCAGTGTGTGTGTGTGTGTGTGTATTGAGTTCAGTATCCGAGTCCTAAATCCGGAAAAGGGAAGAGAAGAGAAGTGAACAGTGCAGTGGTGACCAGTAGTGCTCAGTGTACGTGTAGGCTTAGTTGTAACGCTTAGTTTAGTGCTTAGTGGTGTAAATAAATAAGTGTCGTGATCCGAGTTGTTTTCATTTCGAACGTTAGGCGAAATAGTGAACCGCGTAATCGCCGCACAAGGAGCGTTGCCCGCTATTCCTCACGCGCTCGCAGAACCTGTGACGCACCGCGACCCGCTGAGACGGGTGGGCAGGAACCTTACGCTCCTCGAGCTATCCAAGGGTACGGTGCTGTGGGAGGGCGTCGTCCACAACAGGGAAAGCGTTTTGATTATTTATTTTTTATGTTGACTTTTGTAATCTCACTGTATTTTGCAATCAAGTAACGTTTTAAATTATGGATTTAGCGGTTTGTCGTGTAAAAGAAAGTAAATAGATCTTCATGTAAAGTACCTAAATTCCTAAGACATATATATATATATATATCAGATAAAAATATCTATTGGGTGTTGTGAGAAAATATTCATTATGCGCAACAATTACTTCGCGTTACTTATGCACTCCTATTTTCTTGAGCGAATAAAATGGTCTAAATTTCACTAAATTACATTTAAAATATAAAATAAAATTAACGCAGGCCTTAAACACGACTACACCTTGCGGTGGTCCAGGGAAGGGGCCCGGTCCTGCGCCACCCGCATCCAGCGGACTACAGCGACTTTCAGCAGGTCATCAGTCTATCTTGTGTGGGGCCTACCTATGCTGCGCCTTCCGGTAAGCGGTCGCCACTCGAGAACCTTTCCGTGCTAACAAACGGTTAAGCGGTTTAAGCGTGAAGAGGTAACAGACAGACAGACAGACGGGTGACTTTCGCATTTATAATATTAAGTATGGATTATTGTTGTGTTGTTGTTGTCGTGTTGTAATATTTACAGCACCTCTTATTCTCAGTTAATTCCCGTTAAGGAAACTCACTCTTTTTTACATGCTTGACGACCAGACTGTCGACGTCACGCACTTCATACACGGCTTCCCAGATGTTGAGCAAGTTGATCACGTGCGGGTTATTGCGCGCGTAGTCTAGTACTTCGTTCACGTACCTAGAAAAAGAAGACGTATTTATTTATGGTATCATGTAATGGACGAGTCACACCAAACGGCCGGAGTCGGCGCGCATCCCACTAGAGTCAAAGGAATTCGAACCCTCCATACAGAAGTTAGACTTCATATTTGAATGGGTTGCGGGCAGCCGGTCGGCTGCCGCCGGCTCTGCCGCTGCCGTTTGGATACGAAGTCTATAGCTCCTGTATGAAGGGTTCGAATTCCTTTGACTCTGATGGCGTGCGCACCGACTCCGGCCGTTTGTTGAGAATCGTCCATAAGCTGCGCATGACGAGGATTTTTACATGTTGTATTCTTATTTATATTTTTCACACTGCGCGCGGTCCGGGGCTGTCCTGTTAAATGTACGTGATCTCATAACTGCACGATATATCATGTAGTTACGGCAAAGAAGATATATACTAACGTAACAAGAAGCGACACCGAAGCATGTGTGCTGTAAACCCGTCTCGCGGCTATGTGTGCGTGTCCGGACGTGAACGGGGGTGCGCGAGGGGCGCGCGGTGTGTGGACAGCTAGCCGCGGCAAGATAAATCGCAGGGGTGCCGCTCGCTTCAACATTCGCTCGCGTGACGTGCGCTCACACAACAGAGATCGATCGGCCGGTAGCGGGCGTGTTGTTTTACTTGAAATTCGTTACAATTTATCATTTGTAATTCAATGTAATCAACTACGGCTGGATCTTTTTATTGCTGTGTCTACGGTTGTGACAGTAATACCAAAAGCCACGAAGGGAAAAGCTACTTTAGGCTACCTACCGATCCAGATAAGTTAGTTATAAAATTTTATATGTTGTGTCCTTCCCTACATTTAGAATTAAGACTTCACCTAAAATCCGTTTTTTAATTCGAAAGTCTAAAGAAAGACGAAAGGTTGGTATGAGTATGGATGCATTTTGACTTGCAATATATTAAGAAGTACCTACATCTTCGGAATAAATTAAACAGAAAAAAATGAATTGGCGAAATAGATGAAATGTCAATTGTCTTTCAAATTATACTTAACGCGGGAGTCGCGGTCGCAGTGTATGACTTCATTTCATGTCACATAATTTCTATGGATTGAGGTTTAAAAAAAAAACAAAAATTGTTTATTTATGCACAGTGCTTTACATGATTGTAAATTTAATGTTACTTAAAAATGGTACAGACACTGTGCGTGGCACAAAGAAGATTAAATTAAAGATTTTCAGTGACCCCTACACTAGGCTAGGCCTGCCTGGTACGCTGACACTATCGATTCGATTTACATGTTAACTGATACATTTTATCTAGCGCTAAAGATGAAAACATTAAAAACTAAGTATTACGTACATAATCGAAAAACTAATTTAGGAATTTAGGTTTTTATATTATTGTTATTATTTTAGCATACAATTATATTCATGTGAAGCTTATATTTACACAAGAAAAGTAAGTTTCCATATTATGAGAAGTTTTGTAGGTACCTATTTTGAGATTTTAGTAAGTTTTATCCTGACCCAGTGCATCTGTCTGTCTGTTTGTAATCAAAACTTACAGATTAAATTTGACTAGCTTCCCGGTGTTAATTGATGAATATGCTTTGTATTCATGTCACTACAATGTAAATGATTTGAATTTGAATTGAACTGTAATTTTATATTTAACTATACAATGTATATTGTTTTGAGAAAATGACACCTCGCCGAGATTCTTACGCTGGTTCTTCTCGTGGCAGAGGTTTATTTTTCTGAACCGGTGGTAGTTTATTGACGTTCATAGGTGCATGTAATATGCCTAATTTGAAGAATAAACTACTTTTACTTTACCATTTTACTTTATTGTTATGTGGTTGTTGTGTGTGCTGACTTAGCTTAGCTTGAGCTTAGTTTCAATCCATTATGATTTAAAAAATAATTATTTATTTGCGTGAATAAGCTCAGATTACAGTTGTTACATATACATAAATGTTCTCCTTATTCAACCGTCCACAAACAGCATGCAAATATTTAGATGTAGTTCTTAACCTAAGTATTTATTCAATATGTACACGACATTATATTATCGAGTTACTTATTGAAAATAATCGTTGAGTGAACATTTTAGCTAACAGCCATTCATTTACGGCTTTCTTAAATTTATTAAATGGTAAGTAAGAATATATTTATTATGCAGCCACGACACAGAATAAGTAATAGTACAAGTACAGAAGTTTCTCTGTTAACAAATCCCCCGTTTATTAGGTATGCCAAACGTGCCTAAACGTGGCCATCTCTTTTTATCGCACGCAACGCGCTCTTTCGAGGCCCCGCCCTCAGCGCTAGGGTTACCACCAGCGAGAACCTATGTTAATATATGTACTTTATTATTAATAGTGTTGTTTAGGTACAATACAATACAATTACGAAGAGGGGGGCACTCCATACATGTTACCAGGGGATACAAAGTTTTATATAATTTATAAAAGCAACACTTTAAAATATAAAACAACTTAGAAACAACGTTTTCATTTTCGTTTTCTTTTATGTCAATCGTTGGTGAATACCAAACTCAATGACTGTCAGTTTTTTGAGTGATAACTGTCCTGATGGGAGCATAAAAAACGAGATGTCCAAGTTTTTATCATTATTGGTGCAACCTGCTGCAATACAATAATGCTGTGGTTATGAAATTATTATTTAACACGAAACGGATTATTTTATGATCGTGCTGCGGTACAGCAGCGCGTGCGCGTGCGATCCGTAACGCTGCGCCGTAACCTAACCATTGAATAGTCACACGACGTGTGAGCCGGCGGCCGCATGTACTTTGCTCGGCGCGATGACGTCACGGTAGTAAACCACCCCTGGCCACGATCACAGTAAGAAGCACGTACCGTTGCGGGTCCTTGCTGAACCGCGCCGCCATGCCGACGGCGCAGAACGCGTAGCGGCGGCCGGCGTGCTTGATGAGTCCGATGCGGCTGTTGCCCGGCACCAGTGCGCCCGCGCACAGGCACAGCGCGCAGAACCCCAGGTACTATAACATGGTATTATTGGTAAAGGGTAAACGTTTACAACCTAACATTCAGACACAATGTAGTATTAATAAATAATAATAATAAATAAATAAATATTAAGGGACAATTTTTACACAAATCGAACTAGTCCCATAGTAAGTTCAATAAGGCTTGTGTTATGGGTACTAGACGACGATATATTTAATAGATATATACTTAAATACATAGAAAACATCCAAGTCTCAGGAACAAATGTCTCTACTCATTACAGAAACAAATGCCCTTACCGGGATTCGAACTCGGGACCTCTAGCTTCGGAGGCAGTGACACTACCAACTACGCTAAACAGGCCGACAAATTATTGTTAATGAATAAATGATATGATGACGGGACTTAATCGCGGACAACGGAAAATTATATAATGGCGGTTTTATGTATTTAAAATTACGCATAATTATAGAAAAAGATTGACCTAAAAACAAAAAATACACTGAGATTTCCAATCCAATCATGAGATTAAATTTATACCTCCGATTTTTTTATGGTTTGGCACCGAATTCCAAAGGTGACAAAACTTCAAGAAATTGTATATTTGTTAGGCAGCTACTCATTAAAAATTGTTTAATTGAGGATTGGAGAATGTTTAGTACATTTTGTGTAAAAATTGTATGTGGGCGTCGCTGGGAGCGTTATTTGTGGCCCAGTGGCGCCCGCGTACCGAGTGCGGTATGCGAGGTTAAGCAATGTCTTTCCTTGGATGGGTGACCGCTTTGAGTGGTTACTAACTGAGCGCTCCCGTGCTTTGGAAGGCACGTTAAGCCGTTGATCCCGGTTGCTGTCTATGATAGCAGTCGTTAAGCCAAGTTAGAGGCCTCCGGGCGGCTTGAGAACCTCTAACAGTCAAGTTGCCCACTCACTTGACAAGCCTAATCCCAATAAGGTCTAGTTTCCCCCTCGGGTTGGAAGGTCAGATGGCAGGCGCTTCCGAAAAAACTAGTGCCTACGCCAATTCTTGGGATTAGGTAGCGGACCCCAGGCATCCTTCAGGATGCAACTGTGCTGGGAATAACGCTAGGATGACGTGTAAAAATTGTAGGTATAAGTTTCATCTCATGACTGGATTGGAAACTTTTTGGAAGGCGGCCTTTTTTATTTTTTCTCTTTTTTATTGAATAATTGCTGAGTGCATCTCATGACAGTTCGAATAAGCCCAAACATGGCTAAAGAGCTGTTTCATCACAGAGTTCCGTTGCCTACCTTCCGGCTTCAATCACCAGGTCAGGTTGATGATAACATGCGGCGCTAGTCGGGTAACCTCCACCAGTGTCTGGGCTCTTCCAGTGCCTGTGGACCCTCGGGGGTCTGGGGGAAGGGGAAGGGTTCTGGCCGGTGCGCCCTGGGGACCTGAGGGAGTGAATCCGGGGTTTTTGTGTCTCTCCTGGCGTGGAGGTCCTTTGTTCGGCAAGTGTGTGGTGTTGCCCTGCACGCTTGCCGTTGGGTGGAAGGCGCAAGCCTCTACCGAGAGGGGACAGCTGCGGCTGTAACAGCAGGCGGTGTTCGCGGTTGTGTGCCTTGGCGATCCCGTGTAACCGCCACTAATGCTGTGTGATGGGCATACCCCGGTAGTCCATGCGGTTCCCGGGAGTCCGTCATACCTGTCCTAGTTCCCCGGCTAGGCGGGATGCGTAAATGCATTTCCCCAGGTAGAAAAAAAAAGGTTGATGATAACATTACATCAGGACTATTTAAATTGAGTTCGTCATGCGGCTGCAGTGACCGCTTACCATCAGGCGGACCGTACGCTTGTTTGCCACGGGCGTGGTGTAAAAAATAAGACTAGAGTTCTCTTTATTTTACACCCTTCCCCTTTGTCATTTTTTGTGTACGTACCTGCACATGCTTGTCGCCGCTTGAGCGAGAAGTATCGCTCTGCACCTGCTCATAGTTCTTCAACGAGCCCATGCTTAAACGCTCCTCGATGCTGACTTGCCGCGACATTCGTTCCTGATCTGTTGTCACTGTCTTACCTGCCAAGTATAAAGTACATTACTGCAGAACCAGTAAGTAAGCCATCTTGGACGAATATGAGTTAGACGGCCGAGCCGACAGCGAGGCTATAGGTAATACGAGGCCAGGATGGTACTAACGGTCGAAGCATTTTCATGTGAGCCAATCCTTTGTGTGGCGGTTACTTCCACCATAACCACCATATCAGCCGGAGGACGTCCACTGCTGGACATAGGCCTCCCCCAATTTCAAGGGTCCAAGCATGTATAGTAGTATCTCAAAAAAATCGTGGAAATTTAAATTAATAAGAAATAATATCCAATCGATATTCTAAGGATTCGGTAGTAAAAACAAACGTCGTTGCCCCCCTTTCGCACAGCAACGGCGGCGGCCGCGCTGCAGCTCGGCCGCCAACGCTTGATATGTAAGTACAAGCCACATTTTTAGATGAAACGGCAACATTTCATACCATTTTTGAGAAAACAGTATTTGCAAGAATAATTACTAGTGGGCTGTAGCCCTCCCGATATTTTTTTCTCAAATTTCAAATATTCCAAAAACTGACTCGACATAAACATCTATATAATTATAGAAATTTGCTCACAAAAATTCACGAGAATCGGTTGAGAAATGCGACAAGTGGAGCAGACCATTCGGAAATCCAGACATACGAAAGCAATTTTTACTGAAGCTGAAACGGTGACCTTCGTTTCACGCAGTCAAATATGGTTAAGATAATCAACTGTTAAAGTTATGTACCTACTAGGTAGTAGGTAGTACACAGAAAACTATTTGATCGTTATGTGAAAGGTATATTAAACAATAATAAATATATCTATTTTTAAATAATAGTAAAATAAGACTTTACTTGTTAGTTAAGCTAATAATCATTTAACTAAATAGTTAATTGATGCACTTATTTATTTAGTTTATTTTTAATAATCAACAATAAAACAGGAATATGTAAGCGGCCCTTATTTTGTTTATGATTTTGTTAATTTCATTTATACCAAAATTTTTTTTTACGAATTTAAAATTCACTTTTTATATTATATTTAGAGCCTAGTAGCGCCCTCTCGTGGATGCTTTCTAACCTAATAAGCACAAAGCGATACTGCGATCGCCAACCCGCATGCCAAGCGTGGCGATTATGGCATTTACCCCCCATGAAATTGGGGGAGGCCTATCTCCAGCAGTGGACGTCCTAGGGCTGATATGGTGGAAGCACAAAGCACAAAGTACAATAAATATACTGAGACAGAGATACCAGTATAACCAGTGAAATACTCCACATGGATCGTAGCGCGTTTGTGTATTTAGTAAGAACTAACCGCATGAACGCTGCATCTCTGTCACTTTAATATGCTAGTATGATAGAGATAGCATCCAGTGACATCTGGTACAAACACGTTAAATTAACATTTCCATAGAAAAAATCGTATTTCGAGCTGAAAGGCCCCTTTATTCCGGGGGGAAAATCCTTTATGGATACCACTGCACCGCGGGGACAGTGCGGTGGTTATGTCGGACTTGCACCGACTAAAACCCCCCGATCGTCCTCCTCAACTCATTTCGGGCGGCTCTGGGATCTCCTTCGGAACGCAAAAGGGCCGCCCTAGAGTCTGTGGGTCCCACCATCTGCTTTCATAGGCGATCACAGCCTCCAACTGTGACCGCCTTCGACCCCAAGGACCCCTTTTAGTCGCCTTCGACTCACCATACGAAGTTCGGAGTAGACCCCCTGTTCCAGAGAGAGCAATCTTGACTACTCATTAATCTATGACGGAGTTAAGTACGATTCTCACTGAAAATATGTTTAAGTCACCATCATCCTTTTAGCCTTTTCCCGATTGTAGGAGCCCGGGGTCCGCTTTGGAACCTAATTCGAAGAACTATTATATTAATCTGTGACCTAATCCCAAGATTTGGCGTAGGCACTAGTTTTACTAAAGCGATTGATGAAGTGGAACTGCTCATGATGATCAGAACAGAACACTTCAACGACGAAAAGTTCACGTTTGCCGATTTGTCCTTCTAGCTGTCTTTGTTAAGCAAGTTCTATTTTCACGATTGATTTTTGTTATGCTCGAGTTCTGATGATGGGATCCATTAGGAATCGAGGGAACCCCTCAAATGTGAAAGGCACACAAATAGTAATTTTAGTATTTTCATGAACTAATCAAGCATTTTCATTCATAAAAGTGACATTTGATGAAGTGGAACTGCTGATGATGATCAGAACGGAACTCTTCAACGACGCGTAGTTCAATTTTGGCGATTTGTTCTCTTCGTTTTGTTTCTCAAGCAAGGTTTTCCATGATTCCATGAGGAATTGAGGGTACTTAGTCTTCTACCATTATAAACATACTTATAGTCATTTTTATTTTATTGTAAGGAATCTAAGTGTGCACCATCTAAGTATAATAATCTCTCACCGGCCTCCCCCATTGAAGTCGTTTTTTTTTCTTAAAAATTATTGCGCATAAATTGCTGCTAATCCATCGGTACGTGCCTAAAACCAAATCTGGAGGCACTGCAAAATCTAGATAACATTCTGAAAGCGTTGTTGTTGTTATACTATGGGAGACCATAGCACTAATGGTCTTACCAGCTAGCATAGTATCCAGGATATCCAAAGGCATCGGCATCTGATCCTGCAGATTAGCCAGAGCTGACATCATGCGGTTCACCGTTGACACCAGGTACATGATGTTCTGCATTCCTCGCCAGGTGTACCAGAGACGGAAGAATAAAGGCTGGAACAAAGGTACAATCGCTTTAAGCGATAAGACCGCCTGTTGCTACCATTACTAATTATGTAAGTTTTTTGTATAACATTGTTCTCTTGTGTGGTGCAATAAAGCATATTTATTATTATTATTCTTCTTATTTATTCTTTTTCACATGTTAGGTTTTTTACAATAAATTTATCAAATGTAAAATATAAAAATATACATACAAAATATAAAAGCATTATAAAAAACCTAACCTAGAGTGCCGCCGGCAGCGAGGCGGGGCCTAAGCTACCGGTGGTTAGGGCGACAGAGAGAGGAACCTCCTGACTATCCGCGCCGTGTCCAAGAGTACCGCCTTCTGCATCTGACCCTTGACCCAGCCATCTAGCGAGAGTCTCTTAAGATGTTGGTCGAGACTCTTCGCAATTAGACCGTTCGCAGAGAGGACTATCGGGACAATGATCGTCGAATCAACATCCCACATAGCGGTTACCTCGTGTGCCAGGTCTAGGTACTTACTAACCTTGTCCTTCTCGGCCTTCACGAGATTCTCATCATGGGGGATGGTGATGTCGACGAGCACTGCCTGGCGCTTCAATCGATCTGTCAGCACGATATCAGGTTTGTTGGCTATAATAGTCCTGTCCGTGATGACAGATCGATCCCAATAGAGCGTGGCACGACCATTTTCGAGAACTGGCGCAGGTGTGTACTTATAATACGGCACTTCGAAGTCCACAAGACCGTACAGAAGAGCAAGCTGCTGGTGAATAATCTTGGCTACCAAGTTATGTCTGTGCAAGTACTCGCCGTTAGCAAGATGACCACAACCGGAAATGATATGCCTGAGCGACTCTCCGGGACGGCGGCATGCCCGACAAATGTCGACCGTACCGTCCTTCAGGATATATTTCCGGTAGTTGTTCGTCATGATAACTTCGTCCGCAATTGCACAGACAAAACCTTCGGTTTCCGCAAAGAGATCCCCGAAACGTAACCAGTTCACCGACGCGAGTAGGTCTACGTCGGGCCCCGTAAGAGCCTTGTAGAACCGCCCATGTAGCTCCTTACTCTTCCATACCGCCCTGCGGTCCTCGGTGCTTAGTACTTTAAGTCTGCGCCAGTTCTCGTTTGCCATGGAGAGCGGGATGAAAGATGCGTCTACTGCCACTACGTCACGATGCATCCCACACTCACTGTTTAGGAAGTAATCCCTGAGACTGCACACTTCGCGGTTGTGGAGGTCTTTGGCATTTAAGAAGCCGCGACCTCCAAACTTCCGCGGGATGTACAGTCTCATAACAGAAGATCGTGGATGTAACATACGGTGCGCAGTGAGCAGTACACGCACTCTTCGATCCAGGAAATCGAGCTCAGTCTGAGTCCACCTTAATATGCCAAAGGAGTATGTGAGCAAGGGCATCACCCAGCCGTTGAAGGCGCGCACCCTATTGCCGCCCGACAAAAAACTGTTGAGTACTTTTGTCAGGCGACAGAAGAAGCGCTCCTTCACCACCCGCTTGATGTCTCCACCCTCGATACCCAAAGACTGTGACATACCAAGATATTTATAGGTTTCCGCTTCGGAGAGTGATCTGAGATCCATTGTCTCAGAAATTTGTAAATTTGTGGAATTTACTACTTTCCCCCGCTGTACATGCATGGCCGCAAACTTATCGACACCAAATTCCATTTTGATGGCACTACTGAAGGCCTCTGTGGTTTTCAGTAGCTCCAACAGGTCATGTTTATTTGGTGCAAATAGTTTGAGGTCGTCCATGTAGAGCAGATGAGAAATGACCTCGCCCTCTCTCCGTAGCTGGCAACCTAGTTCTGAATCCTTCAGCAGGGTACTGAGCGGATTCAGCGCTAGGCATGTAACGTGAACTTTCTACTAGGTATTAAGTAAAAATAAAATACCTAAATAATCAAATAATATTTGCTATTGTAGTGAGCGCCCTCTCGGGACAAATAGTAAAACTACGTTCCGAAGTGGGTCAGCAGCGTGCGCGCGCGGCATTTAACTAGGTGAGAGGTCGAGTTAGTTCTAATAGCCACCACCGCCCGAACCTACGGCGCTGCGGCGGAGATTCGTTCTTTCTGAATAACGGAGCGACAGAGCACGGACACGATCAAGATTAAATAATCGAGGAAAATGTCGGCAACATGGCCCTCATCCACTCCAGGCTTCGAGAAGCCAATGCCTCTCGCTACTTAGTTTAATCAATCCTTGATAATGTAAAAAACGGAGAAAGTCACCTACAAATTTAAACACAGAACCCAAAATGTAAGTACGACTGCTTTCAATCCTAACCTGAAGTTGTGAGCACGTGTTGGCTTGGCCGAGTATTTTGGTTACAGCTGGTTTTTGAATTTGTTTTAGGGGTTCTTAGTTTCACCTTTACATATAATCAACTAGAGAAGATGCGATCTTAAATTGGAAATTACACTTCAATCTGTGCCCGGTGTTTGAGCTGGTTTCCGCTCCACCGATACCCTGGTCCTGCTTCCTGGAGGCATCAGCGGAAGAAAACTGCATAGTGTAAGAATGAACTTTTAAAAAGGTTAGTCTCTCTCCACATTTTTATAAAAAGCGTATCAGTGACGTGAAAGGTGTGCGTATATGTAAAAGTGACTATAAGTGAAATTAAAGACTTTCTCCTGAATTTCCATCGTTTTCATTTTATTACCACACCCGCAGTAAGGCGCCCTGGGATTTTTCCGAAAAGAGTTTCATGCCTACGTTGAGTCGTAGTCGGTGAGTAACGTACAGGTTAATTATAATAAATACGTTATAAAGTGGCTGCCCATCGTTTGGCCTTAAAAACTGCGTTGTGGTAATAAATGATTAGTGCTTAAACCTTAAATTATTGTGAATAAAGTGTTAAATTACTTAGTTATTAATTTTTTGGTCAACCACGTGTCCACGTGGCCACAATTTTGAAGAACAAATTGAATTGTGTTATCGTAATAGGTATGCAGGATAATTAGTTGTGTATATTTAAAACGTTTCTACTAAATTAACTTAATTTTTTTTTGTCCCCACTTGCATACTTGTGACTTAACGTTATATACTTAATAAACCCTACTTAACTATATTGTAAACCTAAATTGTAAACTAAACAAGGAAAATGTCCGTTCATAAATATATAGACTGTCTGCTTAAAGATGAACTCATATATGAACTTGGTATTCTTGGTATATCCGCAGGAAATGATGTGACCGTGGATGCCTTGAGGAAGCAGATTCGCCAGGTGTTCAAATTGGCCAGAAGGGGAAGCATGAAGTGCGAACCAGCTCGGGCGCCGGACACAGACACGGAAATCAATATCTGCACTCCGAAGGTTGCCCATCTAGAATCCGAAATATCAGAACCCAGCAAGGTAAGTGACCGAAAACTTTGTGTCAAGCTATCACGGCGTGCCAACTATCTTATCGATAGGTTAGCGAGAATTTCGGAAAGCAGTCCCCAAGTAACTAGTTTACGCGGTCGAATAGTAAAGATTCTTAGCGTGGTAGACCAGTCAGAAAGTGAGGCAGACAGTGAATATGAGGATACTCATACTCAATCCCCCCGTATACCTGAACCCGTGGTTTACATAAAAGAAAAACCGGTTAATTTAAATACACTAAATTTAAAGTACGACGGAACCACCTGCGTACGAGTATTTATTGAAAGGCTAGAGGAACTTCGCCAGGCACGAAATATCCCTGAAAACCATATGTTGTCAGCATTCTCGGACCTACTTGATAAATCCGTATTACATTGGTATAGAAATAATAAAAGTAATTTTCAAACTTACCCTCAGTTATTGCAATGTTTACGTGAGGATTTTGATATACCCGATTTAGATTATAAATTACTTAACGAAATTAGGCAGCGTACTCAATCTAGGACTGAAACAATTGTGGTATATTTATCGACTATGCAGGGTATGTTTTCTAGACTTGCCACTCCTCTTTCAAGCAAAGACCAACTTGAAATACTCATGCATAATATCCGCCCTGAATACATGAGAGACTTAGCATTTCAAAGCATTGATTCGATTGATTCGTTAAAACACCACTGTAAACAACTGGAACTAGCACGCTCGCGTGCAGACCAATTTAATGAGCCAAATTTTGGTAATTTTCGAATCACATCGGATTTACATGCCAGACCACCTCTAAAGACATTTAGCAAACAAGTTTCTGCGCTTGACAGTGCCAGTTCTTCTAACCAGTCTATAAAAAAATGTTTTAGATGTAATAAGACTAATCATTACACTAATCAGTGTAAATCTAGGGAGGTTGTGTGCTTTAAGTGTGGTATGAAAGGTGTGAAGCGCCCGGAGTGTGAATGTAGCCTTAGTTCAAAAAAACTAATTGCGCCAGGACTCCTTGACCAGCCAATTAGATCTGAACCATTGCGCAATGAAAGTGTTGAGGAGGTCTTGTTTAAGAAAAACTTTAACGACATTAGGCCACATTTAACACTTAAAATAATGGACTTAATAGCATACGGTCTATTGGATTCTGGAGCATTCTGCTCAGTTTTAGGTCGCGATGCACACTTAAAATTTATTGAATATGGTTTTAAAATAAATGATTGCAATACTGATACGTACGTTAGAACAGCTGACGGTACGAGACTCCGTTGCTTAGGCTATATGTCGTTGCCCTTAGAATATAACAATACTATCAAGGTCATTAACTTTCGTATTATACCACATATAACGACGCCAATTATATTAGGAGTAGATTTTTGGCAGCAATTTCAATTAGGGGAAGGTTTGGTAACTGGACTCGAAGCTGATTTTGTTTGTGGCTCAGATATTAGCCATTATATAAGTTCGATTTCACCTAATGATGGCTTAGAGGAATATGAGTCTCTGACACAGGAACAAAAAGGGACCATAGACAATTTGATTAAGAAATTTGACACAATTAATACAAACAAAGTTGGTTTGGGTCGCACAAATCTAGCTTATCATACGATTGACACGGGCAATTGTAAGCCGATTAAGCAAAGATATTACCCTTTATCCCCGGTTAAACAACAAGCATTAGAGAAGGAATTAGACAGGATGCTTAGCTTGGGAGTCGTATCTCCGTCACAATCTGCTTGGAGTAGTCCAGTAGTGATGGTTGAAAAACCGAATGGTGACCTTAGGCTATGTTTAGACTGTAGAAAACTGAACTCTGTGTCGAAACCTGATGCGTATCCCTTACCTTATATTAGCAGCATACTAGATCAACTTAGGGATGCGAAATATCTCTCATCCATAGATCTTTCGGCAGCGTACTGGCAAATACCATTTGATAATGAGCTTTCAGCCCAAAAAAGTGCTTTTTGTGTCCCAAAAAGGGGACTTTTTCAGTATAATGTGATGTGTTTTGGCCTTATAGGGGCCAGTGCCACGATGCAGAGATTGATGGACAATTTGTTTGGTGCCGAATTCGAAAATAAAGTATTCTGTTTTCAAGACGACATAATCATCATATCTAGTACTTTCGAAGAACACGTCCAATTACTACATAGGGTATATGATAAACTTAAGGGTGCGAATCTAACCATAAATATGGAAAAATCAGTGTTTTGTAGAAGTGAACTAAAATACTTGGGATATTTAGTCGATAGACATGGACTCCGCATGGATCCATCTAAAGTTGATATTATACTAAATTATCCCACACCGACGTCAGCAAAGGAAGTAAAACGGTTTTTAGGTATGGCTGGCTGGTATAGAAGATTTATAAACCACTTCTCTAACATTGCAAAGCCGTTAAATAAGTTAACTAGTAAACATGTTAAATTTGAATGGTCGGGTGAAGCTGAAGAATCTTTTAATCTCTTAAAAACCGCTTTAGTTTCTGCGCCTATTTTGAAATGTCCCAATTTTGACCTTCCATTCACGATTCACAGTGACGCCTCTTCCGTAGCAATAGGAGCGGTTCTTACGCAGACTTATGATGATGTGGAGCATCCCATAGCTTATTGCAGTCGCTCACTTAATAAAAATGAAGTTAACTATAGTACAACGGAGCGGGAATTATTATCTCTAATATATGCCCTAGAGCAATTCCGACCCTATGTAGAAGGTCAAAAATGCAAACTAATAACTGATCACTCCTCTCTTTTATGGTTCTTTAAGTCAAGTCAAAATATTCTTTATTCAAATAGGCCTAGCAACAAGCACTTTCGAATTGTCAGTTATAACATGTATTAACATATATATTAATTAATTATTTAGAGCAATTTATTGATGCTATTATTATTCTTCAAAATAAATATTGTTGTTGTAGACATGTCAAAGTAAGAAATTATTTTGTAGTAAAATTCACAATAGGATCGTCAAAAAATAAATAATAATAATAAGAGAAAAATATATAAAAAATAGAAATCTAGACAGTTTCTAGAATAAAATCAAAATATCAAAAAAAAAGATCATATTAATATCTAACGCCATAATGATTAATTCATTAATATTTCAGTCACAATTAATCCCACGGTGTTTTATCATTCATGTAGTCATGTGTGCTATAATATGCTTTCGATATGAGTTGACGCTTTACATAATTTTTAAATTTATTAATAGATAATTCAGTTACATTTCTTGGAAGCTTATTATAAAACTTCACACCATTACCCATGAATGATTTTCTAATTTTCTGTAGGCGAGTGGTGGGCACCGCGAGTTTGTGTTTATTTCGAGTATTAATATTATGTATGTCACAGTTCTTCCTGAAATTTACAATGTTTTTATGTACATACACAATATTATCATAGATGTATTGACAATGCAATGTCATTACATTAATGTTCTTGAACTTATCTCTAAGTGAGTCTCTATGGTTCATTTTATATATTGCTCGAATAGCCCTCTTCTGCAGAACAAAAATGGTATTAATATCTGAAGCACTGCCCCATAGTAAAATACCATACGACATAATACTGTGGAAGTAACTAAAATATACTAATCGAGCTGTCTTCACGTCTGTCAGTTGGCGGATCTTGCTCACGGCAAAAGCTGCAGAACTCAGTCTATTCGAGAGATTAGCAATATGGGGACCCCATTGGAGTTTGGAATCTAATGTTAATCCAAGAAAAACTGTACTATCCACTAGTTCCAATTCCTCATCTTTCACAATGACACTTGTTTGATTGTGCTTAACGTTAGTCGTGACAAACTTGATACATTTGGTCTTTTTCTCATTTAACAATAAATTGTTGACATTGAACCAATTAACTACTTTAGAAATAGCATTGTTTATATCTATATTAGCTTGTTGCTGTCGTTTGACTTTGAATATAAGAGAGGTATCGTCTGCAAACAATACTATATCATGGTGGGTCTTTACGAGGTATGGCAAGTCATTTATGTAGATAAGGAATAGGAAAGGTCCCAATATTGATCCCTGCGGTACACCCATCGAGACCACTGATCCTGGAGATCGCTGTCCATTCACATCGACCCTTTGTATTCTACCATATAGATAAGATTTTAGCAAATTCAGTGCCGATCCTCTAACTCCATAGTAGTGCAGTTTCCTGATTAATGTTTCATGACATACGCAGTCGAAGGCCTTGGACAAATCGCAAAAAATACCTAAGGCATCCTGTGACTCTTCCCAGGCATCGAATATATGTTTAGTTAGCTCAACAGCCGCGTCGGTTGTCGAGCGACCCCGCGTAAAACCAAATTGCTTATTATGCATTAAATTGTTTGCATTAAAATGTCTTATTAATTGGGACAAAACTAATTTTTCAAAAATTTTACTAAATGTTGGCAGCACAGATATTGGTCTAAAATTAGTGGGGTCAGAAGTGCTACCTGATTTAAATAAAGGAGTTATTTTACTATGTTTCATTAGATCAGGAAACTCACCGCAGTCAATACTGTTATTAAATACAACTACCAAGTCAGGCGCTATGACTTCTATTAGAGATTTGACAGCATGGACAGAGACTCCCCAGAGATCACCAGTTTTTTTGACATTAATTGATTTAAACGCCTTTATTACATCTGGGGTACTAACATATTCAAAATGAAGATTTCCACTACATTCTGAGGCGTTATCTTTTAACAATGTAACGGCAGACGAAGGTGAAGAATTTAATGTCTTTGTTGTGGATACTGGTATCTCAGTGAAAAATTTTTCAAATTCTGTTGCTACTTCTAAACTTGAATCTATAATTATGCCATCAATTTTTAGTTTAAGATCATTCATTTTGTGCTTTGATCTACCAGTTTCCACATTAATTAATTTCCATGTTGTTTTGATAATGTCCGAACTATTTGTAATTTTCTGGCTTATAAAATTACGTTTAGCTATATGACAATCTATTTTAAATTTCTTAGAATATTGTTTGACATGTTCCTTAAATTCATCACTCATATTAAACCGGCGTTCCTCATATAAAGCATACAGTGCTTGTCTACGTTTATGTAAGTCCTCAGTAGCCCACTCACTAAAAACTGATGTCCCACCAACCACGACCGATTTGGATGTAAAAATCGCATTATAATGTTTCATAAAAGTGTGAAAAAATGAATTGTACATTTCGTTTGGACTCATATCGGAAGACAGAAAGGGTAGCGCCTGGACTAGACTTTGCTTCATTCGTTCCATACGGCCCGTGGTTACTGGTACAATAGTTATTTGTTTCCTCAGGGTATTTCTTCTTAATGTCTCAAATACCATTAATTGACCTAAGTGATCTGATTCTAATTTACTGATTACACTTTTAGTGATTGGAACAATATTAGTGAAAATGTTATCTATACAGGTGGCGCTTGTAGCAGTGACTCTAGTAGGCTCCGTAAATATATGACTCAAATTACAAGATTTGAAAAGATTCAACAATCTGATACTTGTTGTTGAATTTTCTAAAATGTTTACATTGAAGTCTCCGCATATAAGTAATTTCTTACTAGAGAGTGATATTTTAAGTAGCACGGATTCCATTATGCTTTCAAAAAGGTCAAAATTACTTAATGGCGGCCTATACACACAGACAACAATAAATTGCTCTAATTCTACTGCACTTATTTCTATGGTCCGTTCAACAGACAAGGATACAATGTCCTTACGTTCCTTAAATTTTAATTTATTATGTAATATTATTAATGACCCACCATGTATGGAACTAAGTCTGGTGAACGAACTTCCCACCTGGTGGTTATTAAATTGAGGCATTAATTCATTATTTTTTAACCAATGTTCAGTTACACACAATATTTCAATATTATAATCATTCAAAAAGAGTTCAATCTGTAAGTCTTTTCCTCTAATAGACTGAATATTTTGGTGAACCAGGTGCATATATTTTCCATGATGGCAGTATCTTTCATTAAATTTATTAATAACTAAATTGCCAGAGTTTGAGTACTCCTTTGTCTTAAAATCTAATTTAAATGATTGGTTAAAACTGGAACCAATTCCAACTGTATATTGTTCTGTTCTATAAACTTAATAACCCTACCGGTCGATTAGCGAGATGGAGCATGAGGTTAAGTCAATTCCACTTCGATATTGAACATAGAAAGGGCAAATTAAATGTAATCCCGGACGCATTAAGCCGAGTTAAGATTGACGCAATAGGGTCAGCGACCTCACGCGACAGCTGGTATAATAAAATGTTCGAGAAGTGCCAATCTAATCCGCGCAGGTATCCGAATTTCTTAATTACAAACGATAAACTGTTTAGGTACACTAAAAATAAATACCAGCTGACGAGTGAGTTCGACTGGAAGCTAGTAGAGCCACAAGAGGACAGGTTAGGTATTTTAAAAACATGTCATGACGATCCTACAAGCGCGCACTTAGGCATTTTTAAAACACATAAACGTTTAAGTCTCCATTATTACTGGCCTAGAATGTACGAAGATGTTAAAACTTATGTGGGACAGTGCGAAGTGTGTAAAATGTATAAACCCGTCAATGTCGCTAGGCCTGGGTTAATGGGCAATCCCAAAGAGGTGAGCAAGCCCTGGATGTCCATATGCATTGACCTACTTGGCCCATTTCCACCTTCTCGAAATGGAAATACCTACTTAATTGTGTGCATAGATTACTTCAGCAAGTACGTCATGTTGCATCCTATACGGAGAGCAACAGGTGTCACTGTGGCGAAGTACTTAGAAGAACACATATTTCTCGTTCACGGAGTGTGCAAGACTATTTACTTTGATAATGGCCCACAATTTACGAGCGCGTACTTAAGGAATTTATTACTTCGTTATGAGGTCCCAAATATATATTCCAACCCTCGATACCATGCTCAAGTGAATCCAGCCGAGAGAGCGATCCGAAATGTCAAAAATGGTATCTCATGTTATGTAGGAAATGATCACCGAAGATGGGATGAAAATATACATAAAATACAATGTGCACTTAATACGGCAGTGAATGAAACCACGAAGTACACACCTTATTTTCTCGTACATGGCAGAGAGTTCATTAGCAAGGGAAACTTGCACCACTTAAACTCTGATGAACCAATACTTAGGTCACAAGTCACTGTTCAAGATCCAGATGTACATGGTAAAAAGTTGAGCGAGTTAGACACAATTTTCAAAAAGGTGCAAAAGAACATACATAATGCTCATGTCAAAAATACGAGACATTATAATTTAAGAAAAAGAAATATTGAATACAAAGTAGGGCAAATCGTTTATAAACGTACGTTTCATTTATCAAATGCATCGAAAAAATTTACTTCCAAATTAGCCCCTAAATTTCAAAAATGTGTCATAACCGCTAAACTATCACCGTTGGTATATGTTCTGAGTACGCCTGAAGGCAAACATCTGGGTAGTTATCACATAAAGGATATACTTAAACAAAATGATACATAATAGTAATTTTTGTAACATGTGTTGAATGTAAGATGAATGGTATGAAAGTGTTTTTAAAATTAATACGCGCGAACTATCTGGTTTAAATAAGTTATGGCAGAGATGAGAATGGAATGTGCATAGTTGCAGAAAAAACTAACTCGGCGAGCTCAAGTCGTAAACAACATCATTTTTGTACATGTATAATTGAGTTTGTTCGATATGTGTTATTTGAACGTGAATTGTAATATTTCTACTTAACAAAACGAGTTTAATGAAGTAATGAGATCATTGTACTTAAAAACTTAAATGTAGATGAGTAGGTACCTAACTTAATAATGAACTTAGATACTTTGATGCGAGTATTTAGTTTTCATATCTTATCCACCGGATAAACTTAATTTAATCATCGGTAGTTGTGATAGATTTATCTTAATATGCACCCACCATGTATACATGTGTGCATAACTATAACTTACGAGTATGAGATGCATGGAGGTCGTAGTCTAATACTACAGTAGGTGTTAGATATTTTAGTTTACGTGTTTTATCGATGTGCACGGAAACTTCTCATAACTTATAAAATCGCAACCTGCAATAGGTTGCAATTTCGTATCAATAGGTAATTGTTAGGTAGTAAGTGAATCTTAGCGTAATCACAATCAGGTTAATAGTGTTCGTAGCGAATAGGTATCAGTGTAGTGCGGCGGATGGTACCGCATGTTTTCTGTCTGCCTCACTGCGTGACTGCAGTAATTTAGTGATAAAATAGGTGATTAGGTGATGTACTTACTCTAATATAACTTAACTTTTTTTTTTTGATTTAGCAAAAAGTTTTTGCGATACGAAAAACTTTTTAACCCGAGTGGGACGGATGTGTAACGTGAACTTTCTACTAGGTATTAAGTAAAAATAAAATACCTAAATAATCAAATAATATTTGCTATTGTAGTGAGCGCCCTCTCGGGACAAATAGTAAAACTACGTTCCGAAGTGGGTCAGCAGCGTGCGCGCGCGGCATTTAACTAGGTGAGAGGTCGAGTTAGTTCTAATAGCCACCACCGCCCGAACCTACGGCGCTGCGGCGGAGATTCGTTCTTTCTGAATAACGGAGCGACAGAGCACGGACACGATCAAGATTAAATAATCGAGGAAAATGTCGGCAACATGGCCCTCATCCACTCCAGGCTTCGAGAAGCCAATGCCTCTCGCTACTTAGTTTAATCAATCCTTGATAATGTAAAAAACGGAGAAAGTCACCTACAAATTTAAACACAGAACCCAAAATGTAAGTACGACTGCTTTCAATCCTAACCTGAAGTTGTGAGCACGTGTTGGCTTGGCCGAGTATTTTGGTTACAGCTGGTTTTTGAATTTGTTTTAGGGGTTCTTAGTTTCACCTTTACATATAATCAACTAGAGAAGATGCGATCTTAAATTGGAAATTACACTTCAATCTGTGCCCGGTGTTTGAGCTGGTTTCCGCTCTACCGATACCCTGGTCCTGCTTCCTGGAGGCATCAGCGGAAGAAAACTGCATAGTGTAAGAATGAACTTTTAAAAAGGTTAGTCTCTCTCCACATTTTTATAAAAAGCGTATCAGTGACGTGAAAGGTGTGCGTATATGTAAAAGTGACTATAAGTGAAATTAAAGACTTTCTCCTGAATTTCCATCGTTTTCATTTTATTACCACACCCGCAGTAAGGCGCCCTGGGATTTTTCCGAAAAGAGTTTCATGCCTACGTTGAGTCGTAGTCGGTGAGTAACGTACAGGTTAATTATAATAAATACGTTATAGGCAAAACCACAAGGGACTCAGACTATCACCCTGAAAAATACCTCGCTCAATCCTGATGGAATCCTGCGGGCCAGAGGGGCCCTCTCCTCCCCCGGGTTGACGAAGGACTGTGGTCCACTGCCCCATGCAAGCCACTAAGAAGGATCTCAGAACTGCATCAACACGCTTACGCTTTGTACGCTTGTTTGCCACCGACGTGGTATAAAAAAAAAAAAAAAAAAACTTTATACAGTTCTAAGATCCTCCTTATTATTATTATTATTATTACAATCAAAGGTACAAACGTGGGTAGACCCCCCACAAGGTGCACTGATGACCTGGAGTCCGCAGGAGTCCACAGCATGCGGGTGGCGTAGGATCTGTCATTATGGCACTCTTTGGGGGAGGCTATGTCCTGTCCAGCAGTGGACTGATATATTGACGATGAAAGGTACAATGCCGGGTCCACACAATGGACCATGTAAATGGCCATCGAACAAGATGCAGTTCTGCGGTGAGACGAGATTAAAATATGTCTTTCTCCCTTTAATGCATAACTGCGTCTTGTACGTTGGGCCATCATGGCCCATTGTGTGCATCCGGCATAATGAATCTTTCATAATGAGAGCGCTCGTGGCTCAGCGGCACCCGCCTACCGCGTGCGGTATGCGAGGTTAAGCAATGTGGGCGCAGGTCAGTTCTTGGATGGGTGACCGTTTTGAGTGGTTACTAACTGAGCGCTCTCGTGCTTTGGAAGGCACGTTAAGCCGTTGATCCCAGCTGCTGTCTACGACAGCAGTCGTTAAGCCAAGTTAGAGGCCTTCAGGCGGCTTGAGAACTTCTAACAGTCAATTTGCCCACTCACTTGACATAGGGGGGTCGAAGTTGCACCACGTCCGTAGGGAGTACACACCGTTACCCTACACGTGACCCCTGGGTGGTGCTAAAAGTGCAACAAAAACTGGCAACCGTACTTATCTTCTCGAAGATCTCACGGTTCGTAAATAAATGCCATACGATTAAATAAATAAATAATGAATCTTTGTTGGTTGACATTGTTGACGACCAAAACCTAAAATAAAGAGGTTTTTTAGAATAATGATAGATTTGCTAGTCAGATTTGGTTGTTATCCGACGAAATGATAGTTCTTGCGTAAGTACAGAACATCGTCGATCGAACTAAACCTACTACTTTATATAGACAACTAGAAAATACCGAATCAAGTTGTCCCGCTCTAACTTATAGCACGTGCTCTTTCGTCTAATTAGGGTAGTCTTGTTGGCGCGTCAACACTGCCGATATCAAACTTACAAAGACGATAGCGACAGGCACAGCTGCCTTATACTTGACCGCAGCGTGAAGATTCTCCAGGTCCTCCTTCACTCGCCCCACGTAACGGTTGGCGTTGGACACCATCAGCTCCACATCGCCGAGTAGTCGACGGACCATCACTTCGTATTGGCGGTTGAATGTTAGGAGGTTGAAGATGTGCTGGTAATGCTCTCTGAAAGTTGATATTGAAGTATTCATTCATTGAGGGATGACGTATTTCTATTCACTAAAATCTCCACGGTAGCCGCCAGCTGCGCTCTCAGTACTCCAGGATCTCATACTGAATCCACGGAGCCCCTCTCGCTTCGCTACGTTTGGCTTATCCTAGACCGATACGATCCTCGTCGCCTTCTAGCAGTAAACGACACTATATCGACAGTCGACAGTTTCAGTAGACAGACAGTTGGATTTTGAGATGACAGACGATTTCGTATAAACTAGTGGCTAAGTGAATTCTTCAATTCTTGTGCAAGTGGGCAAATATTGTAGTTAACCTCGTTTTGAACAAAATACTAGCAAAGTAGCTTCGTGGTACCATGAACATATAAGTACTACATACAATAGCCAACAGGCTTACAGCGTTAGCTCCGTGTCTGTCAGAGGCTTGATGATCACGTTGCCAGTCTCCTTCTCAATTTCAACCGTGTCTTCTATGGCTGCGGTGAGTGTGTTCACTCGCTGCATCACTCCGAACAGAGAGTTGGAGAGGGCAGAGAGGCAGGCCTTGCCGGCGTCCACTAGATTGAAGGGCACTGTGAAGAGAATGATGGACTAGAGAGGAAGGACATAGTATACTCGTAGAATTTCATATCGCACATGCATTTACAGAAGCCCTGCCGGGGCCTACTTTCACCTTATAGAAGATCGAAGCCAGAATAAGTCGGTATGTGGTCTTGTTTTTCCTTGCGAAGTTTTATTGAAACTGCTTTTTTATACGACGACGGTGGCAAACAAGCTTACGGCCTGCCTGATGGTAAGCAGACACCGTAGCCTATGGACACTTGTGACTCCAGACGAATCACAAATGCGATGCCGACCCTTTATTGAGTTGGGGATGCGCTGTTGAGAGTGAGGGACCCGCACATATGCAGGCCCCTCACTCCCAACACAGCGCATCCTCGAGAGCTTTGGCGACCTTACTCACCACTAGGAACACAACACCACGTACCTACCTAAGGGGCAAGTAGGTTGCGGTCTTCTGTAAGGCGACTATCCCAGTTGGGCTGCTCCAGATTTGACCGAGATGACGTTTCGCTGTGCCCTACCTCTTCTTAAAAGCTGCCCTAAGATGAATTGTGTGTTGTTAGACATGTTAGGTACACTTGGCAGGTTGTTGGACTTGGTAGGCTGCAGAAGTATCTAGGTAGATAGATTAAAGCTATTAAGTCAAGGAATACTTTAAAGCTCGCTACAAACTGGCCGACTTCCAGTCCGGCGGTCGGTCAACGCATTCAGCCTGTCTGTTGGAATGCGGCTCTAAGAAATGTCTCACAGTCCGGAATCCCGTCGCCGCCCTTCTTGCAGTCCCGGTTAAACAGCCGTACTCCAGACACGATTTCCATCAGCTCATCTAATTGTTCTCTCTTCTCTGAGCGAGGGAGAGCCACTAACAGCTGCAGGTCGTCTAGGGAAAACACGCTTTCCAACGCCGCCATGCCCTCTTTTAAGGTCTGGAAAAATTCAAGATTTATTGTACAAGGCAGAGCCATATGCTGACTTCGCAGAAACGACTGAGTCCGGAGTTGCTTGCCTGCAAGCAAGTCCGTATTTTTCGAAATGGAATAACTGTCATTTCATATACATTTCGACGTAAGTAATTAAGGTATATTGAAAAACTGACAATTTTAATCTCAGTCTAATCGCGTCCAGATATGAAATTTCTCATGATGCTTCATTCCTCACCCATGAAACCAATTTTTACGGTACTCGACGGCAAGTGTCACGCGCCCACTGTTCGCCCCGCCACGAATGCTACTCTTCGCGCATTTATTTGAGATACAAATAAGCCACACCAAAGTAAAGCAATTTCAATCTATGCCAAAGTGTAGAGTATCACGGATCCGCGGGAAAAATCGATTCATCTCCGCTTGTTACTGATATTTATACGAAATCCTCTTGATTGCAGATACATACTGCTATCCTTAACTTACCATTATGAGGCTCGGATTACCCAACCCACTACCCAATATGATATAAATGGATATCTTCCGAAACAACTTCTTTAACTCAGCCTCGTCACTAGGCTCAGGATCTGCGTCAAGAATCTCCGTGACCAAAGGCCTTAGCGTGGTTTCAATTGAGTCTAGATGTTTGTCAATCAGGTTTGGCAGTTTGTCGTAGTTGGTTTGGATTATGAACTGCATTTTGAGCGTGTTTATCGATGTTTGGTCACCTGTAAGGAAGTAGTGCTAAAGTTCTACTGTAGATATAAAGTAGCGGAGCCTGAATGTGCCCTTGGGGTACCTCGCAGATTATACGATATTTTCATTTAATTATATATCGAGTTGGTATCCCTTATCATCGTCGTCATCATCAGTCTATATACGTCCCACTGCTGGGAACAGGCCTCCTCTCATAGATGAGAGAGAACGGGTAGGTCCCACGCTGTCTCCACATATACATTACAATTTCTTCGTAGACGCATGCAGATTTCCTCACGATGTTTTCCTTCACCGCAAAGATAAGGGTAAGTATAAATATCAAATTAATCTTAATCAGGAAGTTAAATTCATAAAGTTTGCTACAAGAGCCTTCCTGGTCACAATTATCTGTGGACTCCCCCGGAATGCGTCGACGCGCAAGCAAAGCTACGTAGTGATGTCAATCAATGTCACGCGGTCAGCCTTTATATGACCTTGTAGAACTTTTTGGCATAAAAAGTTGACGGCAGGTGCACATATATTGTGAGTAGTAAGTTTGACCTCCCAATACGCATACGTAATTGTTAAAAATTACTGGATCAAAATCAAAGTCTTAAAAGCACGGATCTATACCTAAACCGGATTGAGTACAAAATTTTATGAGCCAGTCAAACTTGAACCTTATTCCCGCGTAATACAGTTAATATCCTGTTATGACAGAGAGACTAGAGAAAGCGGTCCGAGCGAGAGCAACCAACTGGATGGCGGTGTCCCACTCGCACAAGTTGCCAGTGTCAAAAAAATATATGTTGTGGTATTTTAGATTAATGAAGACAATTACTTGCTTGTACTAACTAGTACTGCATGTTTATCAGGCATAATTTACATTTGACCTCATTCGTAATTGTATAAAATATCAACATTATTAACTGACTAAAACCTAGTATTGCAATAAATATAGTAGTATTTTTCTTATATTAATTGGTATCCCCAACGTTAATGGTGTCAAATTTGAAATTATGAAAATAAGCGGCTGATGAAATTAGTGAAAACATGTTGTGTAAAGGGTTGTAAAAATGAAAGTTTTATTAATTGTGGAATATCATTTCACAGGTAAGGAACAATTTGTTATAATTTACGATAAAACGACAAGACAAATGTCAAACTGATTAGGGTGACTATGACTTGGGCTGGTTTTGCAGAAATAGTCGTTATTAAGTGTTAGTGAGAAAACCTTTCCTAAAGGTCAGTTGAAATTCAATCTTTTAACAATTTTGTTATCATTACGAGCTTTTGTTTAACTTAGATTGTATGTGATTAAGCTGTGCAAGTACTTAAGTTGTCGTTCCAATTTTTTAACCATTTTACCAGGGCTCGGAACCGGTTAATCTTAAAATCCTGAAATAGCCAAATATTTTTAATTAGTTTATGCTCTTTATGTAGGACTCAATAATGTATTTGGGTTGTTTCTTCATATTGTTAGATTGCCTGATTAAACATGAAATAGTATTAGACGAAACAACGATAAGAACTAAAAAAATACCGGTATTTTTGTATGGACAAAATACCGGTTTCCGAGCCATGCATTTTACAGCTACTTTCCGGTATTCAATTGAGCTGAAATTTAGCATGCTTATGTACAGTATGCTAATTTTCACGCATACTGTACATAAGTATGCTAAATTTCAGCTCAATTGGATACCGGCAAGTTCGGTAACAATGTTATATTGTATTGTTACCTATCGAACTCGTGTATCATGGCACCACCGTGCTGATCTTATGATGGTGAATTAAAACTTGTCCTAATCTTTTTTTTAATTTACGCATGGCCCATCACGGGAAAACACATTTGTTAAGAGATTTGGAAAATAAAGTAGGGCTTAGGCAAAAATTACACAAGACTATATTGTTTAACAATGTATGGATAATTGGATACACAAACAATACACAATCATACAAAAGCGCCCTAACGGGATGTCTTTAATTCCATGGAGGATGGGTCGCGCTCTAGTGTGGGACGCCACATGTGCCGACACTTTGTCTGCGTCCTACCTCCCATCGACCAGCAGGCGTGCCGGGGTCGCTCGAGAAAGGCTTAAGGCCACCAAATACGAGTGTCTCGCCACCCAATACGAGTTCGCTGCATTCGGTGTCGAAACTCTCGGCTCGTGGGGCAAGGGCGCGCGTAGACTTAACAGGATGCTCAGCAAACGTTTGCGGGAGGCAACAGGCGATCCTCGTGCGGGCAGATTTCTCGCACAAAGAATCGCTATTGCAATTCAGCGCGGAAATGTTGCCTGCATGATGGGCACCCTGCCTAAGGGGCCAAATTTAGATTTTTTATAGGTTATTTTTAATTATTTTTAAGTTAGAGTAATTTCTTTTTTTTTAATTCACATATTTTTCTGAATAAACTATAATCTAAATAAAACTTGTGATTAGCGAAAATAAATATTTCTTAGAAAAATATTCTTATTTTATTTACTACCTAATTTAGTTTAAATTTCATTGTACATAGAACCTATATTAGAAATAATCCTCATATCCACAGATGTACTTGGTCACCCTAATTAAAACGAGATGCAATCCTCGAGTTTGGCTTCTCTGTCGGTCACACTTTTTCGTCACAGTACTCAATCCGGTTTAGGTATAGATCCGTGCTTAAAAGTTCAACGTCTGTGGCTAGGCCATAGAGTATGGAGTAGCTGTGCGGGCTTAATGAGACCGGCAGAATTCCGTCGCGTAATTTAGCTTGAATGTGGCGTGCCCTAATGGGCCCAGTTACATGGTCACTATTATCACGCGATCCAGGCATATCATGATACGTATCACGTGAATATTGACGAGTATCGCAGTATCGTGATAATATTGGAGCAAATCCGGATATTTTGAAATCCGCGATATAAAAGGGGCGGGCCTTCAATAATATTGTTCATCCAAAGGCATCATGATAATATCATGATATTATCTGTCACATTTTGCCAAATCTTGTGGGATTCCCGCGTCACTGTCTCAGGCATGAGCATGAGTAAATTATTAAATACTTAACTATAAACCAAAGGAAAATAATTCATTATTTATTGACTTTAAATAAACTGAGATTAGTGATAAATGAAAAGCGAAACGATTCTAACTTCCAACCAACAACAAACAAACAACTGAACCGGGGAAATAAAGCATTAATTCAACTATCTAGGATCGTTCTTGACCATGGAAGAAGATAGTCTGCTGGATAATTCGCGGTCGAGGTCTGTTTCCCCGACGTCCCTGGCACAGGACTACCTTAAACAATTTATCATTGCTTACGAAATATCTCCTTCACTGTGGGACCCAAGGAACCAGAATTACTTAAATAAGACTCGAAAAAATGAAGACCTCGACAAATTAGCCAGTATATTAAAAAAAATTAAACCAAATGCAACGAGGGAAGATGCTAGGAAGAAAGTTAACAGTCTTCGCAGTAACTATAGGTATGCTTTAATGTTATTCCTAATTGGCCTGAAATTGTATTTATGTTATGTTCCCTGGCCTCCACAACAAGAGATACTATGCCTAACCATGTCAATTTCACAAGGAACACCATATTAATACAGCCTCTGTAGGCAAGATCAGTGGAAGCCAGTGGAATACCTCTATTTCTGCCAAGATGTACACACATACAGAAAGGTGTATACCTTGTAACACCACCACCAAGATGAATTAATTATTTGTGGTGATTCTAATGACAGAACTGCTGCCTAAGACCACTCATTATTTTAACATGTTCCCTGTCCTGGTGCCTGCAACGATAGGTCACACAACTCCTTGCCAGAAGTCCATGCTTCTGCTAGTCTTATCCTCTTGTCTTTACTAAATGCAAAGTTGGACTTGGGACTACATGTTAAATTATCTATGATTATTATAGGTATATATCACGGAATCTCTTCTCGCTCAATGTTCCGAGTAACGAAGCCAGGCAAGATTAACTCACTTTTTATCGGATCAATGTTGTAATAGTCCTATAATACTTTTGTTTTATAGTGGTGTGTACTAACTACGCCGTAATAATAACGTACCGAGCACTAAAAGTAACTCCGACGCTTAAATAAAACGTAGTGATTATATTCTCTTTACTTGCGTCGAATGTTAGGTTAGAAGTGTCACAGTTGAATAACAACTTAGTACTGACGCGTGATCGGCGTGATAATATTCACTGTGTAAATGGCCTTTTCAATACAACTTCAATAATGAATATTGCTGATAATACTGACACACCAGTATCATAAGTAATAATAGCCGTGTAACAGACCCCATTAGGGATGAGAATACAGATAAGTCAGTACTTAGTACAGATAGACGGCAACCCCAACAAATAATGGATTTACCCTTACTATGAGCTCCGACGTGGCTGGCCAGGCCAAACTTGCTTTTGAACACTACTGCATGAATGACAGTAGTTGGCCAGACGTATTATACGTGTACACGGAAGGTTTAGGACTCTCTTTCCTCAATTGGTGTTTACGAACAAACGTTATTAGGCGATTTTCCTCAAATAATTTTATAACGTAACGAAAGATGGTAGAGCGCCAAGATGGCCTTTTACGGTAACTCCTCCCAGCGCTCAGGATTAATAGAACAAGCGTTCAGCCCGGCTAGTATGATAGCTTATACCGTCACGTTATATGGCCAAAATGTACTGAAACGTCAAATAAAACGTGACGGTATAAGCTATCATACTAGCCGGGCAGGTGTCGTTTGAATACTTCCTTATATGTAGATAGCAGGTACTGGGTACTTACCAGTCATCATAGAAACAAATTCATTGACAAAATACTCCAAATTATCTCTATTCAGTGTCTTCGTAAAAAGTTTCCCGTACTTCGGATTCAGTAGCAAAAGATCTATCATGTAAATAACAAATTCCTGCTCGACTTGAACTCCGAATGTTTGGCAGTTCCTTGTGATTTCATTTGCCATGTTTTTAACTATATTTTCGTTGCACGCCATGGTTGTAAATTAAATAAAAATGCAAATAAGTTGGTGGTACAAAATTGATTGAAAACTGGCTTGGTTGCTATGGTAATGACAGATTGTTTGGATACCAAAGAGATAGGAGGTACCAAAGAATATAATACTCACTAATGTGAGGTACTTTGTGCATAAGTAAGCGAGCTATGTACACACTACGCAGATTACAGATGTGCAAGTTGCGTAAAGTTTCCATAATATTCTATAAATTCTCGGAAATTTCATGAAACTTTCACTAGAAATATAGGCAATTTAAATTTAAAAATGGAAAGTTTCAAGTCCCATACAAAAATGTAAGAAATTTTCCGGATATTTTCCTGCGTTAAATTTCCGAAACATTTCGCAATTTTGGAAAGTTTCCTTAGGCACATCAGTAACGCAGATACGATAACATTTTATCTGCGTATCTCATAAACGGTAGATTTAACCCTTTGAACGCAAAGAACCTATAAAGTGGTCGTGTGTCGTCGTGCCCACAACGCCAACAACCACTAAAAAGGTCGGAGTGAAGGTGTACTTTGCTTTGATCATGAAACAAATCGGTTATGAATTGTTTTTATTGGTTTAAACGTTATATCACATCACTTTCCTGTAGCGGTTCATAAAATACACCCTACTATCAAATTTCATAATTAAATAAATAAATATTGGGGGACAATCTTACACAAATCGACCTAGTCCCAAACTAAGCAAAGCTTGTACTATGGGTACTAGGCGACGATATACATACTTATATAGATATATATATACTTAAATACATAGAGAACATCCAAGACCCAAGAACAAAATCCGTGCTAAATGCACAAATAATGCCCTGGCCGGGATTCGAACCCGGGACCTCTAGCTTCGGAGGCAGTGTCACTACCAACTAGGCTAAACAGGCCGTCAAAACTTGGTATATTTCATTTGGTAAGATGTGCTGATGGCCACTCCAGTTATGTTATGTATGCTCTAAGGTTCCTTCAGGCATATAGCCGTAGAAACAAAGCAGCGGACGTAGCATAAAAATATTAAAAATTCAACATTTTTATTTTTATTTTCATAAAGAATAATTGATTATATCACGAAGGGTGAATTCAAAGGGCCTTAAGAGTTAAAGTGGAGTTAAGCAAAACTAGTATGCTAAGAATAAAACACAAGAATGACTTCAAAATATTTATTATAGTCAAACTCATCCAAACTAGGATCATAATTACTCCATCTAGCGAACTAGATACACAAAACCTATTTGCCTTAGGCATTATAATCCTCCGACCTTACGTTATTACACCAAAGAATGTCTTATGGTGTGGTGTATAGAGACCATTATGGCGTACAAGTCATAAATGCAGCAAATATTCATACTGATTATTCAAGGCCCACGAATACAAATTCGTTCTAGCTAGGTCGGGAAACACAAATGTTACCGAGCATAGCTCGGTCGCCTAGACTGTTTTATAATAGGTATATTTTTGATTGAAATGGAGTGCAATGGGGAATGCCTGAAAATTTTAAAAGTCCTTGATTATTTTTCTAATGGTAGAAATAACCGTCGCCATTAACAGAAAAAAGTTTCAGATTTTTCGGTTGCGCCATATATTTTGTAACAATACAAACATTTTATATCAGGTCGCGTCTGCCCCGTATCGGACTACTAAGACATTTCTAAGTCCGTCAAGTATTTAACCTTTTCGCCGCCAGACGTCAAAGTAATTCGCCGTGCCCCAGACGCCACAACTTTTCATTAAAAAAAAATTGTCGGCCAGTGCCGTCGTTGGCGTCGGGGTGACGATTTTACGTTGACGTCTATGGCCGACCGTGGCGTTCAAAAGGTTAAAAAAAAACCACCTGCTTGAATCTGTGGTACGCAATGACATTGACAGTTCATCATAGGTTGGTCGTATGACTTGAAAATCTGAAACTTTTTTCTTTTAATGCCGACGGTTATTCCTACCATTAGAAAAATAATAAAGGACTTTTAAAAATTTCAGACATTCCCTATTACAGTCTGTTGTAAATTAGTCACTGAATTTATGTTTTGTACGCTAGTCAGCGTTGTCCAAGACATTGTACATAATACTATGTACTTAAATATTGGGGTCATGTAGTATCAACATAGACACTTACTGGCCATTAATAAGCCTTATTAAAAGGACATAAGGTATATTATTCTGTACATTTACGTGGAAAGAAATCATTAAATCATTTTAATCTTAGGTCATTAAATTTTGAACTATGTTCCTAATGACATAAGGATTATATTTGTTTAGTAATGTAACAGAATATGATCTTAGATCGAATTTATTTCTTTTACAGAAAATGGCTGCAGTTTAAATTTATTAATATGTACAATAAAAATGTCTGTCATATACTAATGTCAAAGTATGAAATAAATGCATTTTATGATTCTTACAGGTAGCCTAGAATTGCTGTCTTAAATCTATGTAAATTTTTACATAAAATCCATTAAAAGATATCACAGCAATTTCTTAGCAGACTCTAAAGTTTATTTTAGATATTATAATGTATCCGAATCTTTATTTTAATCTTAAGAATTAGAATTTAACTATGGAGAACTAATAAAAAAAAAACATGATTTAATTCAAATATTCAGTAAACAAAATTATTTACGTACCACCATTATATTTTTTACGTGTGTTATATAAAATAAATTCACGAAATGTCACAACAATTTCACGCTCGCAATTATCTTTTATGGATAAACTTAGATCTATAATTTAACTTAGCTGTCAAAAAGTCGTAAAACAAAAGCAACAATGTCAACAATGACATGTTTTTGACAAAATGTCAAACATGACACGTTTACATAGATAGACCCCATTATACATATACGGTACCAGCGTATTTTTTAAAACAGAGATTGTTGCAAACAAGCATACGGGCCGAACGTATCAATGTAAACGTGTCATACATAAAAATGCATGAATTAATGGCTTGCATAAAAATTAACTACAAAACATGTTAGACTCCATCACTCAATCATTGAACACGTTTGGTTATTATTATAATAACCACAGAAATACAGAAATAAAGACTACACTGTCATTTAATACATACAGCACGATTACTTTGAGTTTACCACTGACATATACTCTCATTCCATTGAATAGTCTATTTTAACGCTTATGTAACAGAGTTTCTATTACAAACATACGATTTTATAACATTGGTCTTAAAGTACATTATCCAATGGAATAAGAGTATGTCAGTGGTAAACTCAAGTAGATGTCAAATAATAATGCCACGACCAAGTGAGATGGTCATTAAACTAAATTGAATAAGAACGACAGAGAGATAATATATCATTTGCCGTCCTAGCATAGTTCCACTTTTTAATTTGCCTCAAATTATTTGATAAGACATTGAAACAAAAAACGATTACCCGCCCAACTTAAAGAGGTTTTCTATTGTGAACAGCCAGCCTCTTAAGACAAGTTTTTAATTTAGCTGCATAAGAGATTTTCCGTCCCTTTTGGTGGCACGCATATAGGATCTCTTTAGAAATCCTTACTCCGAGGTTACAACTTTGTCATCAGTCATGTAAAGTAAATCGACATGACAGCTACGTCATAGCAAGGTTAAAGGGCTTTTAATTTCAATGTTTCAAACCTAGAACACATTATAGACTATCCTATGCCGAGGAAACTATAAAAAAAATATAGCGACCTACTTAAGGTTTAACAAGGTATGACATATTTAATGTAAAATTACGTGAAGTTTACAAAATTGTAACTAGCGATCTAAATACTGGCCTCACTGTTGCTTAACCCAAGGACTACGACGACACGTACACGTCGCAAGGCTAGACGATTATCGCTACATAGAGGAAAAATACTGCACAAGTGTAGTATATACATATTTGAATCCATGAAGTGCCACAATCATTTTTATTGCAATTTTTTTCGTCTATAGCATAACTTAAGTAAAGCCAAGTGACGTGTGTGATACGTCACTATTAGTATCTAGCTCCTTTCCTCTCCCATGCTTATCTTGTCTCGGCCTCACTTTAGAAGTTGCTTCTTCGTAGATTGAACAATCCGAGTTGGCTTTGAACAGATTACCAAATGATATTGAGCTTTATCTCTTTGAGAAAAGATTGAAAACTGAGTGATTTCGTCCCTAACATGATAGATACTTCACAGACTTACTTTACTCATCCAAGAAATGCGTCTTCAAATATTTCATCATTCCAAATGTTCTGAAGCGTTTCGTGCCAATCACCTAGAAAAAAATATATAATAAGGGTTATTCATGTGTTGTATGTATACCTATGTAAGAGGAACACGAATCATAATACCATATGTTTATACGGGTCTAAAGCGATAATTATTTTTCATCACACTTTCTCGTAAAGGTTCTTATTGTACGCAGCCGTATAGAGCAGTCATGGTCGATTTACCTCCTGCGGGAGTTATGAGTTTGTGTGTGATCCGATTGGTTAAAAAAAAAGTTTTGCTTCGGTCCCCAAGAATACTGCTTTGCAATTGGTTGAAATGTTGAAGCTGCGCGCTCTTCTCGCGAGGACTCCCCAGCGATCATGCACTGATACTGGAGGTGAAGTTGTGGATTTCGTCATTTTGGATTGGTGCTGGAGTTATTTATTTTTTCGCAAATGTGATGAAAAACATTGTGTTTAACTCGGGCGTATGAATATTGCACTCGAGTCATTAAAAGCCCTCCGCCTTCGGCCTCGGGCTTCTGAAACTGTCGTACGTAATTTCTATTCCTATTCCAAATAAATATCGTGACTAGTCAGAAACAACATCGACAAAGAAGTCCGGAGGCGGATACAGCTGGGATGGGCAGACCCGTATAAACAAATAGGTATGTGTACAAAACCCTATATTAATTGACAAGGTGGATTCTGAATCAGTGTATATAATTATCAAAAAAACAATTTGGCATTAAAATCAAATCAGAAATTACAGTGTTACCATTTAACCATTTTAGGTTGAGTTTAAACAGAGCAGAGGGCCACGAGCCGAAAACGAAGTGTCTCCCTCTCTATCGCTCGAACACACGAGTGCGAAACAAGAGGCAGATATTGCGCTTTCGTTTCGCAGTAGGACCTCGCTTTAAAAAAAAACCTCTTGACTAATTTTTAATAGCAACAAAGTCGGCCAGTAAGTTTCCCTTCTATAACGCACTGGTGTAACCAGACGCCTTTGACGACAACGTGTCGTCATTGGCAATTAACTTACAACGCATTATTGTAGATCGAAGAGCTTGTCATTAGGTGGTAGTTTGCAGTGATTCTTTGTTGTCGTCATTGCCAATACAACGCATTATTGATAAATAACTGCTCGTCATTCAGGTCGTAGTTTTTTCGATGACGACAACATGTCGTCATTCGCCTGATAAACTTACCTTATAAAGGGCATCATCGCAGATGGCAAACTGCTTGTTGTTAGGGTCGTACAGCTTCTTCTCCTTGATGATGGCCCACACTCGCTTCACGACCTCGTGGCGAGGCATCTCGTCTTCTCCCATGAGCTCCGCCAGGGCCGGGGACAGCTTGTAGGCGCGCGTGTAGCCGCCGCCCTTGCCGCGACCACCGGCCTGATAAACAGATTTAGGTTTATTTGATGTCTCGTCACTCTTGACAAGCCCAGTCCCAAATGTCCCAATAAGGTCTAGTTTCCCCCATGGGTTGGAAGGTCAGATGGCAGTCGCCGTAATAGGGGGCTTTACGAGGAGGGCGGTATATTGAACCCTGAGTGAAGCGAAATATTCTGTTCAAATGTTAACGCCCAAGACGGAAATTATGAGGAAAAGGAAAAGTAATTGTTGCCCCCAATTGAGGGAAGAAAAGTACGATTTTTATCCCTCATTTGAGGGCAACAATGACTATTATCTGAATAGCAGGTGTGAAAAAACTATTGCCTACGCCAATTCTTGGTATTAGGGTAGCGCACCCCGGCCATCTTTTAGGATGAACTGGATGGGTTAACATTCATATCATATAAATTAAGCGGACACTATGCAAATTGATCTAGTCTCAAACTAAGCAGAGCTTGGACCATGGGTACTAGGTGACGATATACATACATACTTATTTTTAGATGTTTATTCATAAAATTCGGTATTTAACATTTCAATGTATTTAACTTATAAATATTAGTTAATCGGTGATAATAATATTTTTTACAATATCTTTCATTATAAATAGTTATTTTCATTCTACAACATCTATCAACAAACTCGTCGACAGTATAGCATGCCAAGTTGGTTAGGAGCGTTTTAAGTTGATGAACAAATTGCTTATCGCTTTTTAATTATGTAACCTCTACTGAGAGTGAGTTGTACAGTTTTGGCCCAACGACAGCCAGTGATTTTCGAGTCTTAGCGAGTCTACACCTAGGCACTGCTAGGACTTGTCTCCTTCCTTATATAGATAGATAAAAACTTAAGAACAAATATTCGTGTTAATCAGTAAACTTTATGTCCTGACCGGGATTCGGATCCGGTAGCACCAATTTCGTAGTTAGGGTCACTCCCAAATCTAAAGTGGTCTTGATGATGATGAATACATAGTGATGAAAATCCTATTACAATAAGATTACTTAATTTCATCTCAGGATTGTGCCCTCGCAATTAACAGAATTCAATAAAAACAGCCTGTATAATAGTTTACAGACTGACAAATCTGCAGAAGAGAGGTACACGACTACTGTTAGTAAATTAAAGAAACATTTATTGGCAAAAACTTTTTACTTTCTTCAAAAATATTTAAACATGTAAAAATGATTGTTTATTTTTGTAACGTGTTTCTTTAGTAAATGATAATCCAATCTTTTAGATATTTATCATAGGTCAAGTTATGTTATTGCTACACCCTAGCAGGGTCCATGTTGTACTTTATAACTGTGTAACACCTTGTAATACTATGGTTGGCATTGAATAAATGAATATGAATATGAAAATATTACCTTCTTAGCTTTAGGTGCCTTGTCCTTCTTCTTGCCCCAGTCGTCATCATCATCTGATCCCTTCTTCTTACGGCCCTTCTTCTTTGGCGCAGGTTTCTGAGAATTAAACAATACAATTAGGGGTCTAACCATAATGGTATGGACATAGGATACCAGAATACTACAGTATGGAGCTCTTCAAGAAAGGAGTGTATAAATATTTAAATGGCGTCCAGGCGTCTCCAGGCTGCGGTGACCGCTTACCATCAGGCGGGCCGTACGCTTGTTAGCCACCGACGTGGTATTTAAATAATTTTTAAGAAAAAAAACCGACTTTAATGGGGGAGGCCGGTGAAAGATTATTATACTTAGATGGTGCACTCTTAGATAAAAATGGTTATAAGTATGTTTATAATGGTAGAAGACTAAGTACCCTCAATTCCTCATGGAATCATGGAAAAATCTTGCTTGCTTGACAAACAAAACGAAGAGAACAAATCGCCAAACTTGAACTACGCGTCGTTGTAGAGTTCCGTTCTGATCATCATCAGCAGTTCCACTTCATCAAATGTCACTTTTATGAATGAAAATGCTTGATTACTTCATGAAAATACTAAAATTACTATTTGTGTGCCTTTCACATTTGAGGAGTTCCCTCGATTCCTAATGGATCCCATCATCAGAACTCGAGCATGACAAAAATCAATCGTGAAAATAGAACTTGCTTATCAAACACAGCTAGAAGGACAAATCGCCAAACGTGAACTTTTCGTCGTTGAAGAGTTCTGTTCTGATCATCATCAGCAGTCCCACTTCACCAAATGTCACATTTTTGTATGATAATGATCGATTTGTTGGTAAAAACACAAAAATCACTATATGTTTGCCTTTAACATTTTAGGAGTTCCCTCAATTCCTCATGGATCCCATCATCAGAAATCGAGCATGACAAAAATTAATCGTGAAATAGAACTTGCTTAACAAACACAGCTAGGAGGACAAATCGCCAAACGTGAACTATTCGTCATTGAAGAGTTCTGTTCTGATCATCATCAGTAGTTCCACTTCATCAAATGTCACATTTTTGGATGAAAATGCTCGATTTGTTGATAAAAACACAAATATCACTATATGTTTGCCTTTAAGATTTGAAGAGTTCCCTCAATTTCTCATGGATCCCATCATCAGAACTGCGTTTTGACAAAAACGGGACCAACTTGGATATATATACTTACAATCAAAAAAAGGATTTTCCAAATCGGTTAAGAAATGACGGAGTTATGGAGTAACAAACATTTAAAAAAAAACATACAACCGAATTGATAACCTCCTCTTTTGAAATCTTGAAGTCGGTTAAACAAACCCGACGAAGAACCAAGGTCACCGACATAGCGCTAAGGATAAGCAAGTTGAGGTGGCAATGGGCGGGGCAAATTTGTCGAAGTGGCCCATGGGGCAGACTAGTTCTGGAGTGGGAACCGAGAACGTCTCGTACTGTGGGACGATCTCTCAGACACGGACAAGAGTGTAACGATTAACAACACAATAAATAAATATAAGAGGACATTTTTTTTACACAAATCGAACTAGTCCCATAGTAAGCTTAATAAGGCTTGTGTTATGGATGACGATATATTTAATAGATATATATGTATATATACTTAAATAACTACACTATGAAGTTAAGGCTAGCATTGTCCAAAATGCCTGTGACATACGGACACGAGGGAACTACATACAAGTGTTCCGTTCTTGCCATTTTGGCCCCGGTACCCCAAAAAGGGATAAGACTGACCTCATCAGAATCACTGTTATTGGATCCCTCTTCCTCCGAACTCTCCTTCCGCTTCTTAGCTTTAGGCGGCGCGCGCTTTGGCGGCTTCTTGTCTTCTTCTTCTTCTTCTTCCTCCTGATCAAACAGAAACAAAATAGTACATTATTCATTAAGGGCGGTAAGAGAGGTATTATCTATTTAGTTTAGTTTCTAAGCCACAGGGTGACAGAAAAACAGTGTCTGTTGATAGTGGGTAGTGGTGTCTTGGTACAGACACAAACTGAGCCACCTACCATTTCAATTGTTGTTTTTGTACCTATACTTTTTGTATAAAAGTACCTGGAATTTACTATATAATAATAAACATTTAATTAAATAAATTATGAATAGGTATAATAACTTAGAATTAAGGTCTTATTATTACGAATGATACTTGGACTAGACTCGCACGAAAAAGACAAGATTGGAAAGTGTTGGAGGAGGCCATTGCCAAAGGGCACACAGAATTAAAAAAAAACTAATGTATATGTAAAATGCAACTATACTTAGTCGGCTCATAAGTTCTGTCACTGGCCTTTAAAATTTAAATTTGGAACTCCTAAAACAAAAACCGTTGTGCATTTGAATTTCGAATCTTTTTTAAATATTTGAGTAGTTAAATTTTGCAATTTTCTGTTTTCTTTAACATGGAGTGGACGGTTAAAGATAGCCGTACCGCAATAATTACACTATATCGTTGTGGACACTCGCCGACTAAATTTTTTAAGCTACTTGAAAATTTAAAATTCTCTCTAAGATTTGTGTATCGTACCATAGAAAGATACAGTGAGGTCTCTAGTTTAAATGACAAGAAAAGAAGCGGTCGTCCGCGTACAGCTAGGACTCCAGCGGTTGTACAAGCAATTAGGGCACGCATTGCCAGAAATCCCGCTAGGAAACAAAAAGTTATGGCCCTCCAGATGGGTTTGAGCAGAAACACGGTGAAAAGAGTGCTTAATCAAGACCTGAGACTTCGTGCTTATAAACGAAAAACTGGCCATCTTCTCAATGGTCGGCTTAAAGCTTTAAGGCTTAAAAGATCTAAAGCTTTATTGAAGAAGTACGCTAAAAATAAGCATCGTTGTATACTGTTTTCGGACGAGAAATTTTTTGACATAGAAGAAAACTGTAATAAACAAAATGATAGAGTGTACGCTCGCAATAGTAAAGAAGCGTCTAATAGCATTCTCCGTATTCAAAGAGGTCATCACCCTTCATCTGTGATGGTTTGGCTGGGAGTTTCTTATGCGGGCGTCACTAGTATGCATTTTTGTGAGAAAGGAGTAAAAACTAGTGCCAAAGTGTACCAAGACACGGTGTTGACTAATATTGTGAAACCACTATCCCATACGATGTTTCTAAACCAGCATTGGGTTTTCCAGCAGGACTCTGCTCCAGCCCATAAGGCAAAGTCTACACAAGCCTGGCTCGCCTCCAATAAAATCGACTTTATACGGCATGAAGATTGGCCCTCCTCTAGCCCAGATCTTAATCCGTTAGACTATAAAATATGGCAGTATTTAGAGGAAAAGGTGTGCTCAAAACCTCATGCAAATCTAGACTCGCTGAAAAAATCCCTTGCTACGGCAGTGGCCAATATCGACATGAAAGTGGTGCGTGAATCCATTGACGACTGGCCACGCAGACTTCAAGCCTGTGTAGATAATTATGGCGGTCATTTTGAATAAATGTTATACATTTAGATTCTCTAGTTTATAAGCTTTCAAACGCTGTACAAATTATACGGAATAAACTTAAACTTTTGTTTTTATTTGATACTATGTATATGACAGAACTTATGAGCCGACTAAGTATTCTGTAAAAGGCTATAAATAAAATAAATTACGAACGATAGTCTATTAGAAGCCGGACGCCGATGCCGGAGGGCTTTAATTACTCGAGTTTGTAAAACCACTCTTACCGCGCGTAACACACAATGTTTTTCATCACACTTGGACAGATAAACAGTAATGGCAAAAATAGTAGTTAAATAATGGCACTATTCGACGTCCTCCCGGTACCCAGTCGCGGTGGACCCGGGCATGTCCTAAAATTACGACGAAGACCGGGGATGGGCAGCAGCATCCCTGGAGTGCGGTGGAGATACTGTGATCGCCAACCCGCATGCCAAACGTGGCGATTATGGCATTTACCCCCCGTGAAATTGGGGGATGCCTATGACCAGCAGTGGATGTCCATCGGCTGATTGGTGGGTGGTGGTGGTTATTCGACGTCGGCAACTGCACTTCAATGGTACCCATGTTAACTATCATAGACATCATATACTGAGTAAATCGGAACGCAGTTGAATGAATGAGACAAATAAATTACCTCCTGGTCATCAGAGCCTTCCTCCTTACTGTTGACATAATCCATCACCAGCTGGTCGATGACCTTCCTCTTCTCAGTGAGATCCACACCGAAGCTCTTCTCCAGCTTCTGACGCACCTTCTTGGATGAGGTGCTCGCCAGGTTGGCATTCTCTAGGATCTCTGAGAAAAATAACAATACCATATTTATTTATAAGGGTTTACGCACGCACGGCTCGCCCGTTAGCCCAAAGGCCAAGGTCTTTTGACCTCGACCTTCACTCAAAGGCGCCTCGGTGGTGCATAATTTGGAGGTGCCGCGAACAGACACGAACTGACTTGTTTGTGCTTTGTGCTTGGGGCGTGTACGAATGTGAGCACCACATGGATTACGAATTTTTACATTTGTATCATCCACCACCAAAACAATTAATTTTGTTAATAATTCGGTCAATTAAATTCAGCAACAGCTTTTGTGGAGTCTGACGACATTTTGTGCTCTTGTACTTTTGATATTCACATTACCAGGCCTGTCCTAAGCATAAATATTCGCAAAATTAGGGTTAAAAAAAAAATTGTGTTGTTTTTCAAGAGTATGTATGTATGTATGTATGTATAATTAATTGGCATGTTCTGCAGCCTGAACAGCTCGATGGATTTTAGCTTGAGAGGTGTCGTTAGATTAGTATTTACTGTGAGTGACACTGGGTATATCAACATAAAAAATAAACAAAATGGCGGATTTTTGGCGCCAAATTCCAAATTACACAGAAACTCAGTCTGGTTAATATTTTTTTAATTAATTAGTCTTGTTTATTATGTCATTGCGATTTCGACCACCACCACCACCATATCAGCCGATGGATGTCCACTGTTGGACATAGGCCTCCCCCAATTTTATGGGGGGTAAATGCCATAATCGCCACGCTTGGCATGCGGGTTGGCGATCGCAGTATCTCCACCGCACTCCAGGGATGCTGCTGCCCATCCCCCCGTGGTCTTGGTCGTAGTTTTAGGACATACCCGCGTCCATTGCGATTTGAAGCCATATAAATAGATCTTCCTTCTATAGTTGATGGTACTTCTAATTAAGAAATAAACAAAAGATTTTATACAGTAAACCAATTTGATTTCTGGGCCACTATGTACCATGTTGAAAATGAATATGAAAGCTGCTAGAGATCTCATATTATTGTCACTGAGACAAGGTTTGAAATGGCCCAGAAATCAAATAGGTTGACTGTACAGAGACAAAACCCTTGGTGCTATACTTGCCCTTATCTTTACCCCTCGCCCTTTTTAAACCCCGACGCGGAACGCAAAGGCGTGTGTACCTGTGTGTCTGTGGCATCGCAGCACTTACGGGTGCACCAATTTGAATGCATTTTTTTTGTTTGATAGCAGGTTTTCAAGCAACGGTCCTTAGACATGTTTTATCAAAATCGGTTCAACAGTTTTTGAGGATTTGAAATTAGAAATGAAAATGTCGGGTTTTTCAACTGAGTATGTATGTATGTATGTATGTATGTATTACTTTATTGTACATAAAACACGACAAAACGATAAACAAACAAAAAGTAGACGTACAAAGGCGAGCTTATCCCTTAATGACATTGGTAATGACAACCATTGCCTTATATTTTTATTGAGGTGGGTGGGCTAACAATTCATTGGTTGACCTTAAATTATTTACATCTTCCAGTCAAACTATGGTGAATTTAATGGAATGCTTTTTGTTAAATATAATTTATTTATTAAATTAAATTTCTCTATGTACCTATCTTATTTCTCTTAAAAAATGTAAAGTATAAGTCACCAATATGAATAAGTCCAAGACACTTTGTTTGAAACAATAAAATAAAACCCGTTCTGAATTCCGAGACACTGATAAAACACATTACATTTGAAGAATGCATACTTATCATGAGCAGTCTGTGCGTCAAATAAACGATCGATGCGCGATTCAGAACGTAACAATGGCCGCCTACAGAAATGACAAAACATCAACTTTATTCATGGAAATAACCAATTGTATCGAAAATAAACCATTTCAAATAAAATGTTTCAAGTAATAAATGCTAAGCATTACAGTGCGCACCATTTTGTAACCTAAGTTAATGTATGTAGGCCGCCATTGCAGCGCTACATACGTGGAGCATTCGTGATGCAAGTTACGCTTCGTATAAAAATAAACCACCAGTGTGGAAGCTTACTCGAGAACTCTAAAATAAAGACTAAGAGCCGGAAAGATCCGCACAATAATGCTAAACAACTTTCACTTGAAAAAAAATCAGGCAATCCTTTTACTATCAGAGATATTTCAATAAGAATGAACAAAATTAAGTTACTTTAGTCAATGTAGGAAGCCATTACGAGGTCCCCGGACAAGCCCAACCTAGCGAATTTTCGGCTTAAAAATGTTTTCTACTTCTGATTTTGAACGGAAAATGTTTATTATGGATTTCCTTAGGTGTTGAACTTACTTGCGATCTCTTTTTCAAGTTCTTCTTTGCTGATGTCTGCCATTTTCTTGATGTCAGTAGATTTTCTCCCGCGACGCAGAGGCAAGCAAGCCACACAATAATATACCTACGGCTAGGTGCTACACGGCGTCGAAACGAATTTAGCCGAAGATCGTATCGGGGCTTCTCGGGTTATAATATCGACCAATTAATAAGAGGGGTGGCAACGCATTGTACCAACCAGCAGCTGGAATTTGTTGACGTTTCAGAGCGCCATATTTGAAGTACAAATTACTTAATTGTACAAAATATCTTCATTTACTAAGCTTATTTATATAAAGTGTGTCTGAAATTACGGTCAATATCACTACCGACATGTTAAATTGTCTCAAATCAGCAATGAGACAAATATCGATGTATTGTCAGACATTAAAAGTTACTAGAAACCGCCGGATTTTTTGCAGTTATCGCAGCTTCGCAGATGTCAAATGTGGAAACAAATGTTTGACCACATTAGTTAAACGCTTGCCAATATTTTATCAATTTTAAAATCATGATGATTATTTCGCATAATCAAATATTTAGTGATTGGGGCCTGTTACATGGTTATTATTATCACGCGATACACTCATATCACGATCCGTATCACGTGCTCTTTAATGAATATTGAAGAAAAATCCATACGATTTAGAAACCACGATAATATTGGCACACCAGTATTGTGATAATATTACGCGTGTAACAGACCCCAATGTAGATTATAAAATAATTAACTCAGAAAAAAGAGTAATTATTGTATAAATTAGTTTATACGAGCCTTTTAAATATAAGCTCAAACGAACTAACAGCTAAAGGCGTTTTTCATTTTTAAACACCGACACGACAACAGGGGGTCTACTCCGCAGTTCGAAATCCGAACTTCGTATGGTGCCGTCCCTTTCACTCTCCTGTCATACCCTATATGAGTGAAAGGGACGGCACCATACGAAGTTCGGATTTCGCATTTCAGAGTAGACGCCCAGATGGCCTACTCCGAACTTCGTATCGTGCCGTCCCTTTCCGTTATATAGAGTGAAAGGGACAGCACGACACGAAGTTCAATTTTCAAAGTTCGGAGTAGTCCCTCTGTTTCACTTGCATATTCGAATGAGAGACTTATAGTTATTACCCTTCTTTCTTTTCTTTTTTTGAATTTAATGAATTAAAATGAAATAAAGGTTCATAGAATTATACAATGTTTACCAAGTGAAGAACATCCTGCTTGTACGTTGGCATCACGATTACGGTTACGAATCAAAATTACTCCTTCCAACTGTCAAAACCACGCGAGTATAGTTGTCATAATTCCTAACCTGCGAGAGATCTTAGGTATTAGTTTGAATGTTATTCTATATTAATATTAGCGCTACTATTATTTACCAATGGCTAAAGTAAAAAACAAGAGAAATGCCGGTGCTGCTGACCGAGCCCAGCAAAAAAGAAAAGCAGAAGCGAACAAGAAGAAATTAAATCCGTTCGAAGTGCACATAAACAGAGAAAAACACAAGATTTTGGGTAAAAAGTCCAAACATGACAGGGGTTTGCCTGGTGTTTCACGAGCAAAAGCCATACAAAAGGTAACAATCAACTTCTTATTTAAACAATGATGATTTACACACTACTAGCAGCTTTCAGTGGTAGTTTATTGACGTTCATAGGTGCATGTAATATGCCTAATTTGAAGAATAAACTACTTTTACTTTTACTTTTTTACTTTCACAAACTTTCACTGGTCAAATTGACTTGAAACTTAAGCGTGTGTAAATCCGAGAACAAAGTAATAGTTTACTATGACATACCATTTACAAAAAGAATTTTATTTTTTGGGGAATATTTCAACAAGAACTTAATTAATTCCATAACATTGTTCTCATATGCTTAACCGTAAAATTTGTTAAAACAGCATTTCTCACTTTTAATTGCATTGAAAATGAAATCTAGCCCATGTGTCGTTAGTCGACCTGTTTAGCCTAGTTGGTAGTGACTCTGCCTCCGAAGCTAGAGGTCCCGGGTTCGAATCCCGGCCAGGGCATTTATTTGTGCATTTTTCACGGATATTTGTTCTTGGGTCTTGGATGTTTTCTATGTATTTAAGTATGTATTTATCTATACAAGTATGTATATCGTCGTCTAGTACCCATAGTACAAGCTTTGCTTAGTTTGGGACTAGGTCGATTTGTGTGAGATTGTCCCACAATATCATCATATCATGTGTAAGTTCTTCATCATCATCATCAGCCATAGTCCGTCCACTGCTGAATGTAGGCCTCCATCATTTTGCGCTACAATAATCGATTTTGGGCTTTCCCCATCCAACCACTGCCAGCAAATGTTGGATTGTAAGTTCTTAGCCACAATAAAATGACGAATTTTTTTATAGAGAAAAGAGACACTCGGCACTGAAATGAAGCTCATGAACAAAACAAACACATTCATAGACAAGCGCATCGGGGAAAAGGACCGTGAGCTGTCCGCTGAGGATCGGATGGTGGCCCGATTCGCAGCCGAGCGAGCAAAGCAGCATAACCGGAAGAATATTTACAATTTGGCTGATGATGAGGTGCTGACACACAGGTGAAATATATTAATTGCCTATATTTCTTTTGGTTTGTTCCGTCTGTTGTGCAATTATTACAACCAATGGAAGTGTTTTGGGTTATCAATGGACTGTAATTTTTGATGAGTAAGATCGAAATTATGCGAAAATAACTTAGTGTGGAGTAGGGTTTACAAGTCAAGCAAATTGCGTACTCACCAGGCTTTTCTGCGGTTGTGGGTGCAGAATACGGTGTTGGCGACCAGGGCAGAGTACTTCCAACCTTCGGACCGTCCAGACTTACCTCTGGTATGAGAAATACCTCCCTTGAGCTTCCACCGATATGCAGCGCGGCCGGCACACAATCCGGTTGACCAAACCCCTTTCTCCTTTGCTCCACACTCGACTTGTCTAGCCAAGTCTAGTATTTAACCAACTGCGACACGATATCTGGACGTTCTACGACATTAATCGCAACAAGCCAATCGACACGACACGAATACATTGGCTGTTACAATACGAAAAAAAATTCCGACTGGTTATTAGACATAGACAAAAGTTCTTTTTTTTTTTACTTTTTAATGGCTTTGAAATCCGATGATGTTGTCAGGCGAAGAACTGGTTAAAATAACAATCTTTAACATTCCGCCCACCAAAATACGAGTCTTTTCAAAGGGGTATTTTAACAAATGCTTTGGGTTGTATCTCTTGAGAAAACTAATATTTATTTATGTCTACGTTGACTTAAAACTAGATTTTGCGACACTAACGAACTTAATTTTGTAATGGGAGAGGGCAGAGTTTTACAACGGGCCTTTTAAGTTCACCAGAATCGGTACGAACTGTGACTACTCTACAAATTCCATCAGTCCCGGGATGAAGTTGAAGTACTCGACCCATTTTCCATTTCATTGGACTGCATTGTTCGTTGACAATGACAATGAGAACGAGAGTCCCGACATCTATTCTTGTTTGGCTATCGAACCATTTGTTGCGCTGTTGTAAAGTGTGTAAGTACTCTAAATGCCACTTACGCCAAAAATCTTGGTGAATTTTTTGCAACAGTTTCCACCTTTGAAGGGGACCTAGCTTTACGTCGACTATGTTATCTTCAGGTAATATAGTGAGCGGCTCTAACGTGAGAAAGTGGCCCGGGGTCAACACCGAAAAATCATTAGGGTCTGAGCTGAGGGGGGATAGAGGCCTCGAATTCAACATAGACTCTATCTGAGTCAGTACAGTATAAAACTCCTCAAAGGTAAGGCGTTGCGAGCCTATCACTCGCGATAAGTGAGTTTTTACCGACTTAACGCCAGCTTCAGCCAAACCAGAGAAATGCGGGCTGCCAGGGGGGTTGAAAACAAATTCAATTTGCTCCGAACGCGAAACTTTAACCATAAAGTCGTGCAACATGTTAGAGGCACCAATGAAGTTCCGTCCTTGGTCCGAAACGAGTCTCGAGCAACGGCCACGACGTGAGATGAAACGGCGGAGAGCTGCCAAGTAAGCATCCGACGTAAGCTCAGAGACGAGCTCCAAATGCACTGCCTTTGTTACCGTGCACACGAACACGCAAATATAGGATTTGAATGTGCGCAAGCCGCGACCACGACCCAGGCTAGTGTCGAAAGGACCCGCATAGTCCACTGCTGAGGACGAAAAGGGTTTGACTTGATTGATCCTGAAGGATGGCAAATTGCCCATCATCGGAGGTTCAGTTACAGTCGGATGAGCACGAAAGCATTTCATGCAAGATGCAATCACTGATCTTATAGCCCGTTTTGACGAAATTATCCAAAATTCTTGGGATATTAGGTTCTGCAACGTTTGTAGCCCTGGGTGCATAAATCGCTTATGGTAGTCCTCAATGACCAGCGTTGTGAACCTATGATCACGAGGCAACAAGAGCGGATGTTTAACGTCGAACGACAAATCCCCTTTTGAGAGTCGACCGCCCACCCTTAAGCAACCAGATTGGTCCAAGAAAGGAGACAATTTGCGAATGGCTTTTGGCACAGAGCGAAAGGACTTCTCCTTTGTCAAACAACGAAGCTCTGAAGCGAAAGCACACTCCTGAACATGCTTCACGAGGAAATGAAGAACCTTGTTAAGTTCTTTGGACGACAAATTAGGGTTTGTGGTTTTAGCAGCGGGATTTTGCAGGTTGTACATGTATCGAAAACAATAAGCTAGGATGTGCAAAATTTTCTGCAGCGACGAGAATCGCTTCAAAATTGTGTCAATGAACGAGACATTGGAGGAGGTAAACAGACTGTAAATCTTCTGTTCACTCGAGGCAGCTTCGTCTAGCAACATCTCCCGCTGCGGCCAAGACTCTTGAGGAAGAGACAACCAAGAAGGACCCGCCCACCATAACGGGTTCTGAATCAAATCAGCGGGTAACAAACCGCGAGAACCGCAATCCGCTGGGTTCTCTGCACCAGAAACGTGGTGCCAGCATTCGGGAGGAACTTGTTCCTGTACATGCGCAACCCGGTTAGCCACGAAGGTCTTCCACTTCGATGGGCACGAACGAATCCAGGTCAAAGCGACACTGGAATCCGAAAACGCGTAGACTTTATCAAAGATGTGGAAGTCTTTCAAGGCTTCCGTGAACGAAGCGAGCAGGTCTGACAGCAAGACAGCTGATAATAATTCCAGACGAGGCACCGAACATTTACGAAGGGGAGCTACCTTCGACTTTGCGCAACAAAGACGCACGACAACAGAACCGTCATTACGAACGACACGACAATAGATGACGCCACAGTAGCCCCTCTCCGAAGCGTCACAGTAGCCCACTAGTTGCAACGATGCGAAGCTGACAACCATTCGACGGGGAATCGACAACAAACTCAAGTTTGACAATTGTGCCTTGAACTTACGCCACTCATGAGCGATAGTGCTAGGGACTTCGCCATCCCAGTCAACACCCGATACCCACAGAAGTTGTATTAAATATTTGGCGAAAAATACAACAGGCGATAACAAACCCAACGGGTCAAAAATACGAGCAATGTCCGAGAGGATCGATCGCTTCGTACAGCGACAGTCACTTTCAAACGTTTTGAATGTGAAGTTGTCTTCCTTAGGGAGCCAGGACAGACCTAAAATTTTTAATGACACGTCATGAATTTGTATGTTCTGAGTATAGCTCTTCCTTAGGCAAGCTCTCAAGAAATTCAGTGCTATTAGAACTCCATTTACGTAAGTGAAGTTGAGCGGATGACAAAATTTCCACCAACTCTTCACGCAGGACGACAGCATTCGCGACAGAGTCCGCACCTGACACTATGTCGTCGACGTATGCATCCCTGCCCAGCACAGCGGCACCACGAGGGACGCGAGCAGAGAATTCCTTAGCCAACTTCGAAATGCACCACAACGCCTGGTATGGGGCACAGGAGACTCCATATGTCACCGTGAGCAACCGATAATCTTTCACGGATTCTTCAGGAGATGGACGCCATAAGATACGCTGATAGTCGCAATCCCGCAGATCGACAAGAAATTGGCGGTACATCTGCTTAATGTCCCCGGTAAAGACCACGGCATGCCATCGGAATCGAACTAGCAAGTCAAATATGTTCTTTTGTAATTTAGGGCCAGGCAACACGGTAGCATTCAAGGCATCAAAATTTATAAATTTGCTAACTATCATTTGTCTTCAGTAAATAAAATAATACCAAAAAGTAAAATTAAATTAGGATCTAAACGTAAGAAAAAATGGCTAACAGTCGGAATAAAAAAATCATGTCAACACAAACGACTCTTAAAAATAATGACATCTGAAATAAAAAATGATGTACTTCAAAATTATTATAAAAAATACGAAAAAACGTTAAAATTTGCTGTAAAAATGTCAAAAAAACTCCAAAATATTAAACAAATTAATAACTCAAAAAATAAAGTAAAAGGTATGTGGAATGTTATCAAAGAAATTTCGAACAAAACCCCTAAGAAACTGCACAAAAACTTGTCTCTACGGGTTCAAAATAAAGTCATAGAAGACCCTTACATTGTCGCAAATTCATTTAATGATTACTTTGTGTCCTTGGGCAGTCAATCAGCTAGAAAAACACAAGCGAATCAACTATATACTCGTAATCACCGCTCAAACATTGACTCTCACATTAACTCTTTTTATTTAAGCCCTGTTAGTGAGTCGGACAAGAAATAAGAAATGAAACAATAAAAATTCACATAGAAAAATCTGGAGGAACAGAAAAAGCGTGGAAAGAACTCAGAGAGAATTCAAATTGGATTTGCAACTTAAAAAACCATAAGACCAAAAAAAAATAAGACAAAGAGGAAAGAGATAGTGGAAGTTGCTACCGATTATTACAGAGAACTGTACAGCGAGGATTGCGGCAGTAGACCACTGTTGACACCAACAACCAACACCATATATAGCGAAGAACCAGTACCATACATAATGAGAGAAGAAGTTAGGAAGGCTATACAAACGCAAAAGAGAGACAAAGCACCAGGCGAAGACGGTATCTCCAATGAAATTCTAATCGGCACATCCGACTCTATCCTGGATATAGTTACTGACTTATTTAACGAAATTCTAACTACTGAATACGTTCCACAGCAATGGACTATATCAACTATAATACTTATACATAAAAAAGGGAAAATAAACGATATTGGTAACTACAGACCCATTTCCCTTATGTCGAATATATACAAGGTATTCTTTAAGGTGCTACTAGCACGTATGACGAAAACTTTAGATGAGAACCAACCCAAAGAACAAGCTGGATTCTGAAGCGACTTCTCAACAATCGACCACATCCACACCATCAAACAAGTTATCCAAAAATGCAACGAGTACGGAATGACATACTACCTAGCATTCATAGACTACAACAAGGCTTTTGATTCGCTAAAACATACAAAAATTTGGGAAGCCCTGATCTCACAAGGAATCAACAGCAAATATATTAGGATAATCAGCAACATCTATAGGAACATGAAAGCGAAAGTAAGAACAGAAAGTGCCGGGAAATACTTCTCAATTAAACGCGGGGTCAGACAAGGAGACCCATTGTCACCCAAACTCTTTGCGGCTGTCCTGGAACAAATATTTAGATATCTGGACTGGGGCGAGTATGGAATTAAGATCAATGGTGTACTGTTAAACCATCTTAGATTCGCAGACGACCTCATATTACTCAGCGAGCACCCAGAAGAACTCCAGGAAATGATTGAGCAACTGGTCTGCGAAAGTGAAAAGGTTGGACTAACTATGAATATAGGAAAAACAAAAATCATGACCAACAAGGACAAAACTACCATAAAAATGAACAATAGGGCCATAGAGTATGCTGATGAATACACTTATCTCGGGCAGATTATATCTCCAAAGGATCTCACAACAAAAGAAATAAATAACAGAATAAACATTGCTTGGAAGAGGTACTGGTCATACAAAGAAATAATGAAAAACCCAGTAATACCGTTAAAAGCTAAGAGCAAAGTATTCAATACATGTATACTACCGAGCATGACGTACGGATGTCAGACCTGGAGCTTAACGGACCGAAATATTAAAGCACTACAAACCTGTCAACACAACATTGAAAGAAGCATGCTAAATATCAAAATAAAAGACAGGATCCGTCTTAACACAATAAGGAAACAAACAAAAATAATTGATGTCAAGTATTGCGTCAGGAAATTAAAGTGGAAATGGGCAGGACATCTAATAAGGAGCAAAATTGATAAATGGGCCAGAGATGTGACGGAATGGTGTCCTAGATATAATAAGAGAAAAAAAGGGAGACAATACCGAAGATGGGAAGATGATATTAAGAACAATGCCGGGCCAACCTGGCCAAGGAAAGCAAGAGATCGGCTGACGTGGAAAACACTTGGGGAGGCCTATGCTTTGAAGCAAGACAATCAACCACAACTCGATTAAAAGTACCGTGTTGAAAAACCCATAGTTAATACTGTACAATAGTCATATCTACAACATGTAAACTTCAGATTGTTAATAAAGGCTTTATTATTAGTGAGTCGGAGATATATAACACAATCCGCCAACTGAAAAATAAGAACAGTCACGGTCACGATGAATTGCCCCCGGCTCTCGTTAAACAATGCTCAAAAGAATTAACAACCCCCCTAACATTCCTGGTAAACCAATCGTTTTCTGAAGGAGTCATGCCCGACCCCCTTAAATTATCAGTTATCAAGCCAATCTTTAAGAAAGGGGACCCCAGCAACCCAGCCCAATATCGCCCCATAGCTTTATTACCTACATTCGCGAAAGTACTGGAAACAATAATGGCTAAGCGACTATACTCGTTTAGTGAGAAATTTAAAATTGTATGCGAAAACCAAAACGGTTTTCGTAAAAACCGGTCAACGGCGTTAGCCCTTTACAAATATATCCAAGAAATCCACAACATAATTAATGGTAAGAACTACGCAATCGGTGTTTTATTGGATATGAGTAAAGCCTACGACAAAGTATCGTATACTATTTTACTAGACAAACTGTACAATATAGGCGTTAGGGGTATTGCTCCTACATGGTTCTAATCATACCTATCAAATCGAAAACAGTATGTCCAAATAGAACACCACAACTACTGCACTAGGTCAATAGATAATATTAAATCAGAAAAGAGAATTTTATCAGGCTCAATTCCACAAGGCAGCAACCTCGGCTGTCTCTTGTTTGTCATTTATATTACTCAACTTCCCAAAATACTCGATCACAGCAGTGTCCTTTTCGCAGACGACATTTCCATCATCTTTCCATATTCTACTCACGACAACAATCTTAACACCTTTTGTACAATACTCTGTCCAAAGTCGTTGATTGGCTTAACATCCACAACCTCGAGTTGAACTTGAATAAAACAAAAGTAATGCAATATAAACCATACCAAAAACGCAACTTAAACATAGATTTTACTTATGATAATCAAAAATTAGAATGTATTGACTCAACTAATCTTCTTGGACTCGAAATCGATACAAACATAAACTGGAAATTCCACATCCAAAAACTTTCGTCAAAATTATTAAGCTTTACGTATGCTCTAATGGAAATGAAAAAGCACGCAGACCTTAAAACTGCTTTATGTGCTTATCATTCTTTCGCCCATTCCAGGCTAAGATACGGTATCATTATATGGGGCAACAGCACTAATATCCAAGATCTTTTTTTAATACAAAAGAAATGTATTAGAATTCTTGCCAATATAAGACAAACAGATAGCTGTAGACCGTATTTTCGTAAACTAAACATCATGACCTTGACCTCTCTATACATATTGAGCTATATAAATTCCAAAGAAAATACAATCACTTCTTCCCAGCACCGAACAGTTCGACGAGTTCAAATCTGCGCCCTAGGGATAAAATTCCACTTCCAACCTCGAAATTAAAAATGCACGTTTCCAGCCCGTACGTAATGTGCATAAAGATATATAACAAACTCCCAAAAGCAATAAAATCTGAAGAGGAAGACAGGTCATTTTATAAAAAAATTACGAAATATTTAATTGATAACTGTTTTTACTCATTGTTAGAATTTTTTGATAGTGCAATATAATATAGTATTATTTTGATTAGATGAGATTTTGTTAAGTCAACTTAGAGTATTATTACGCTAATGAAAACAAAGCTTACATAAAATATAACTAAAATAAGTTAATATTAGAAATACTAATTTTGTATAATTTAGTTAAGCTTAAGACATGTTGCAGTGCCCTTGCAGGGTTTCATAGTTGAACTACAAAAATGTACCACCTTCTGTATACCTATGAAAGCAAGCAATAAATACTGAAATACTGAAATAGACTTTATATATGACTTGCTTTTGACCGCGACTCTGTCCGTGTGCAACAGGTTATATTACAGAAATTGCTATTAAATATTCCTATTAAATTGTTGTAGGCGCAGGATTAAATATCTTAAATATCCCATGCACATACAAATTCCTAACCCCCTTTTCACCCCCTAAGGAGTGATTTCCGGAATAAAAACTATCCTTTGTCCTTTACCGGGACTCAAACTATCTCTATACCATCTAAATTGGTTTAGCGGTTTAAACGTGAAAAGGTAAGAGACAGAAATAATTACTTTCGCATTTCATTTATAATATTAGTATGGATTTTAGTTCTCTGGTTAATTGTATAACTCTAAAATACTCTTGCTAGTGTTGAATGCAGTCTATACAGTACTGTAGGGTACTTATAGAGGGAGTGGAACTCAGTTTTGGTAACTTATGCTGTCAGACATTCTTATTTCAAAGTAAATAGAGTTCAAACCAAAATTCTTTGCAATCAACTGAACTTTCTACATATAAAATAAAATAAATATATAAATATTGGGGGACAACCTTACACAAATCAACCTAGTCGCAAACTAAACAAAGCATGCATTAGGTTTTTAAAATCATCCATGTTATTTGTATGATAAATTTAATGTTATTGGTCAGATAATATATCTATTATTTAACACTTTATTCCATAAAGTCTTCTTTATCTCTGTCTGAAAAAATTGTATGTTAAATGAAAGAGTTTTTCCTGTGTTTCCAATATTCTACTGTCTTAACCATGGTGGAAGCAGGCATAACTTTACTTTACTATTGAATTTAATATTCTTTAGCAGAATAGTAATATTGTTCTGGACTCCAGAAGAATATTGCTATTTTACTAAAGAAGCTGGAGGTATAATAGTGATAATGAGATGTACTATCGGCTAATGCTAGGGGTTAACACTTTCTCAACAAAATTGACTGTAGGCTGGCCATTTCTATTGGTAGATTATTTAAGTAGAGAACGCTGTGAAGTGCATTAAAAATAATATAATCGACGTAGCCATACCGAATACCCATACCCACAACCTATCATCTACTCACACTGAAAAGATCAGCAAATACACTGATTTGTCCGTAGAGATAAAAACCCAATGGCGAGTGAATACTGGAAGACTATTCCTGTCGTAATTTCATCTACCAGTGTTATTCCCCGCACTCTCCATACCAGCCTCAAAACTCTCGATGTTCATCCACTCACATACATTTTATTACAAAAAGCAGTAATTATGAACACTTGCAGAATAGTACGTAAATTCTTAGCCCTAGAACAATAGGTAATAAGTCGATAACATTGTCTTCTACACTCGTTTGGCCAAAAGCCCGCGGGTGTGGAAATAAAATAACGGCCACTTGAAGAGAAAGAGAAACAAATAAAAAAAACATAATAATAATAATAAGATACAGAAGGCGGTACTCCTGGACACGGCGCGGATAGTCCGGAGGTTCCTCTCTCTGTCGCCCTAACCACTTACAACACAGCTTAGGCCCCGCCTCGCTGCCGGCGGCACTCTAGGTTAGGTTTTTTATCATGCTTTTATATTTTGTACGTGTATTTTTATATTTTACTTTTATAAATGTTTTGTAAAAAACCTAACTTTAGTTGTAAGAGAAATAAAGAGAATATTAATAATTAATATTTATTTCAGACCATAGATCCATAATTTGTTAGTTACATTAGGTACTTAAAGACTAGGGTTAGAGTAAAAAAATAAAAAGATAAAATACAAAAAAGAAATATTAGATGTAACATCCCTTAGCACTGGTTAATCCTACATGGAGTTTATTCCAGTGCCTCGGTAATGGCGCATCCAGTTTATTAACGAACGTTTTCAAGATGCTATTGTCACTGCCACTCAATCTCCGCATTAGTGACGCCGACCGATTGCGTATGATCGCGTAAAACTCATTCGTACGCGCCTCCGCGAACATAGCGGACGCACTGCAATATCGTGACAGTTTCAATAGCATCCTGAAAACGTTGTTACATTGTATGCGCAGAGCATTGTACGCCCGCTGAGTGTAGTTGGTCCACAGGTTGCATGTGTAAAAGGTTTGACCCCCCAGAAAGCCTTGAAAAGTATTATTTTTACGGCCTTATTGCACCTCGCAAACCTGCGGGCCAGCATGTTTCCCCTTAATTCTAGAAGTGTGAATTTTTGGGCGATAGTACCTACCTGCATATTTTGCATGCAGTCAGTGTGCAGAAGGAGGGTGGTAACATTAATAGACCTGCACATTCTTTAGTGGAAACATGATTCAACCTTGTTACATCAATTTTTGTTTCAGAGGCCAGACTCTTGAACAGATTGAGAAATTTGATGATCCACGGTCTGATGAGGAAGATGAGTCCGGGTTCAAAGGATTGGATGGTAAGCTCAGCCCATGGCACACCTGTGTTCAGCCAGATTCACATGTGTCTCACGTTAAATGTTGTGACACTTCATTAATTTATTCAGATTTTATTTTGATTTGATCATCTGATTACAATAGTACATTACTACAGAGGCCGGGACGTAAGGGGTTGCCGGCCGAAGACACATAATTTGTGGCACAGGCACCATGACATTCTGCCACTAAAAAATAAAACTTTGATTTTTTTGTTGTTTATTTCTTTGCATGTTTGAGAAAAGCACTATACATACCTCGGCGGGAAATATGGGGTTGCCCGCCTCAGACCTATCCGACCTCGCTTCGTTACGTTCGTTACGTTAGACGGCCGAACGAAGCGAGGTCGGATAGGTCTGAGGCGGGCAACCCTATATTTCCCGCCGAGGTATGTATAGTGCTTTTCTCAAACATGCAAAGAAATAAACAACAAAAAAATCAAAGTTTTATTTTTTAGTGGCAGAATGTCATGGTGCCTGTGCCACAAATTATGTGGAATGGAAATAAAAAAAGAGGACTTTGCCGGCCTAGGCCTGCAAGATTTGTATGAAATTCCATTAACGACCTCTTGTCCTAGCCGCACCTGAAACGTCATACTTCGCAGCCTGTTATAAGGAACATAACATCAATATTTCATTGCATGTTTGAGAAAAACTTTATATAACTACATATGGATAACATAGCACGTAGAATCGATGGCCGTTGGGGCGGAAAGGTTCTCGAGTGGCGACCGCGTACCGGAAGGCGTAGTGTGGGTAGGCCCCCCACACGGTGGACTGATGACCTGGTGAAGGTCGCGGGTGTCCGCTGGATGCGGGTGGCGCAGGACCGGTCATTGTGGAAGTCTTTGGGGGAGGCCTATGTCCAGCAGTGGACGTCTTTCGGCTGATGTGATGTGATGATATGGATAAAACAAAAAACGTAACTAAGAACTAAAACTAATCAAAATAAATTAAAGCTATAATAAGGGGTCGCCCCGAGGCATGGTTCCGAAGATGCTGGCAGCATTTCCTCGCTGAATTGCAATACTGATGCGTTGAGCGAGGAAGCTGCCAGCTCTACGGTCTGCGGTGGTATCAGCCAGCCTTTGTGTGACGCGATTTGATACATTTTAGTATGGTTAGGAGCGTTCGTGGCCCAGCGGCGCCCGCGTACCGCGTGCGGTATGCGAGGTTAAGCAATGTGGGCGCAGGTCAGTTCTTGGATGGGTGACCGCTTTGAGTGGTTACTAACTGAGCGCTCCCGTGCTTTGGAAGGCACGTTAAGCCGATGATCCCGGCTGCTGTCTACGACAGCAGTCGTTAAGCCAATTTAGAGGCCTTCGGGCGGCTTGAGAACTTCTAACTGTCAAATTGCCCACTCACTTGACAAAGGGGGGTCGAAGTTGCACCACGTCTGTAGGGAGTACCCACCGTAACCCTACACGTGACCCCTGGGTGGTGCTAAAAGTGCAACACAAACTGGCAACCGTACTTGTCTTCTCGAAGATCTCACGGTTCGTAAATAAATGCCATACGATAAAAAAAAGTAAGGTTAGGCTCCCATTCATCTGATCCACTCTGACATGACGGCCATACATTTCAGCCGTCAAAGCGCATCACTCGTATGAAAAACACTATTTCTAAGTCAAAGGTCCCATTTCGGTGTTGTATGGTGTTTCAATAGCATGCCCAAATGCCCAGGAACAAGAAATTTCATATAAATCTTAAGGAGTTTCATAGTAAATACTCCTGTGGTATTTACTATGAAAATTATAAGGTCTAGTTTCCCCCTCGGGTTGGAAGGTCAGATGGCAGTCGCTTCCGTAAAAACTAGTGCCTACGCCAATTCTTGGGATTAGGTAGCGGACCCCAGGCATCCTTCAGGATGCAACTGTACTGGGAATAACGCTAGGAGGATGATGATGATGATAGTAAATACTCCTGTGAATGTGTAAAATTTTAATACTACTATCAGTTCGAAGAACTATTAATATATATCTGTGCTATCAGGCGGGCCGTACGCTTGTTTGCCACCGGCGTGTGAATGATGTTCAACATTATGAATTTGCTAACATTTTGAAATAGTGGAACAATTTTACTTGATTTATTCGCTTTTTTAAGGGTATGGTAGGACAATTAAAAAAATCATATTTCGAATATTGTGCAATGTCCAATCAGTAAATATAAACATAGTAAACATTTTTAAATGGAGAAATATTTATCAATGCAAGACACAAGTGGACGTTAATATGCACGCATGAGCTCCTAGCAGGCAGCAGCAGTGCATTATAAATAATAATGTAAATAATAACTGTTGTACACGTTGGTTCAATCAATACATCTGTTGTTAAATATTTCCTTTTAAAAAGTATTCAACGTTAAAATCGGAAAGTATTGAAGTGTACTTATAACTTCAAACTACGCGATGTACAAAGAAAGTTCAGAAATCATTCAAATTTAAAACACTGTCAGTTATTCCATAACCTTTTGGCTTTTCCAGATGATTTTGTCTCCGAAGGCCACTTCGGAGGCGGTGTCCTTTCCAAATCAGACAAGGACGGCGCGAAGTCCCACAAGGACCTGATTGAGCAGCTGATCGCAGAGTCCAAGAAGAGAAAAGCGGAGAAGCAGAAGGAGAAGGAGCAGACACTTGATCTAACGGAGAAGTTGGACAGTGAGTGGAAGGACCTACAACCTGTTGTGTTCAAGAGGTAGGTTTTTTTATATTGATTTATCTGTTACTACTTAGGGAGGCGTACAGCGACATATACCGTAGAAGACTTAGGCTTTTTTTTTATTAAATTGTTATGGGATTGCGCTTGGCCAGCATCTAGCCAGGGGGCAAAGATGAGGCCGACGATGAAGCGAGCTCACCCAGAAGATGCCTATTCACTCGTGCCTTAAAGGCTTCTTTTAACGGCACCAACGTCTCATATTACATTGAGAAATAATAATAATAATAAGTACCCGTGAATGGGTTGTAGCAGGTGTATTACATAGTAAAACTCTCCAAAGGGCCTCTACGTGTTGAGTCTGTGTCCCCACGCAAGCCTATCAAAAGACCGGGATGTAATGGCCCGTGAATCTCGAAGGAGAAACAAATAATAATAATAATATTGGGGGACAATCTTACGCAAATCGATCTAGTTCCAAACTAAGCAAAGCTTGTACTATGGGTACTAGACGACGATATACATACTTATATAGATAAATACATAGAAAACATCCAAGATCCAAGAACAAATATCCATGAATAATGCACAAATAAATGTCCTGGCCGAGATTCGAACCCGGGACCTCTAGCTTCGGAGGCAGAGTCACTACCAACTAGGCTAAACAGGTCGTCATCGACAGTAAGGCGTTGTAAGAGGGAACTAGTGAAGGATTTCGTGCCTTAGCTTGATGATTCCGATAGCTCAGTGGCTAGAGCGATTGGCCGCGTATGCAAGATGTCGCATGTTCGAATCCTGCTCGGAGCCCAAATATTTTCAATTTTTCTTTTAATTTGAAATTGTGAAATAATTGATTAATTGCACCTCTTTCATAGATTTGTTTTGTTACAGGGCGCGAGTGGAGGAGGAATCGGCCATAGACAAGGTCCTGAATAAGGCGGAGAAGAACAGCCTGGATTATGACAAGATGATGAGGGAGCTGCGTTTCGAAAAGCGAGGCACGGTGAGTGATTATTAAGTGTGCCGGATATTCTCGTTCCCGGAATTGATCCTGTTTTGCATTTTGAATGATTTTATCCGTAATTTTGTATTTATGCGTACACTGATTCTGGCTAAGGTCCTCGAGGGTGCCATCTCTCTTTTGCAATTATTATAATAATTTGTTAGATGTCTTGAAGTTTGTATTATATAAATATGAATAAAATATATATTTGCGGGACAATGTTACACTACACAAGGGTGAATTGCAAAAAAAATACATATTATTTATCAAAATGAAAATCAATCAAAATCTAATATTTATTCTGCAAATAGGCCACAAGGGCACTTACATGTCAAAGCGTGAATTTATACAATTTAAAAAACTGACAGTCTAACTTAATAATAGGTAATGATTAAAAATATACTGATTAACAATTCAATGAAAATATTTTTTTTAATATTAAGGACGTATATTGAATACGATCTGTGTCCGAAGAAACAAAAAGTATATACAATTAATTTAATATCTCAGAAAATTATATATTATACATAATACGACAATTAGTCATACTATTTATATGGGTAACTTGCGCAACACAAAAGAATCAATTAAAAGCTGCCCCCCTCTACCCCCCCCTTGGCGACGCCCTTGTATGGCTTTCAAAATATGTTTGGTTATTCGTATTGTATACGTTTCAGCCATCGGACGCAATAAAGAGTGATGAGAAATTGGAAAAAGAGGAGCAGCTGAGGATCGCACAACTGGAGAAGGAGAGAGAGCTGAGGATGCGGTGTGACTACGACCCCAGGCAAGAGCCGGCTAGAAAGCACAGGTACACTTATAACTGTCAACTTTTAAAATTTGAAAAACCCCCGACATTTTCATTTTGAAAGTTCAATATCTTTAAAACGGCTGAATCATATGGCATTTATTTTTGAACAGTCAGATCTTCGAGAAGACAGTACGGTTGCCAGTTTTGTTGCACTTTTAGCACCACCCAGGGGTCACGTGTAGTGCTTGTGTGGGTACTCCCTACGGACGTGGTGCAACTTCGACCCCCTTTGTCAAGCGAGTGGGCAACTTGAAAATGAGGAACATAATGAAACATCTAAGAACCATCGTTAGAAACCAGCATTAAATAAAATAAAATAAACTGCCTTTTTAATCGGTGCGCCCGTTTAAGAGCTACGATGCCACATGCAGACACACATTTTACTGACCAAGTGAGAAGGTTCAATATCTAAAGTCATATTATAAAAGTCGATCATTATAATAATTTCAAGTATAACTTATAAAAATAATAGTTTTAATTTTAACCGAAAAAAAAAATTTTTTTTTTAACACAACCATGGTGTACAACAAATTTGGTAGAGTCGAGGCTATAAATATGTGTATACATTTGCGTTGCCGACCGCTTTATTTGTCATACTGCAATTTCAGATCGGCAGATGATTTGGAAGACAACTTCGAGTTGGAAGACGAGAAGGATTTCATGCTAGCGTACGACAAGGATGGGAAACCACTCGTGCCGGAGCACATTCTCAAGGATTACTCAGGTATTGTAGCCGGGCGCATACAGGGGAGAGCGTGCAAGACAAATACAAATAATTATTCATAACAATTGTTATAGGTCATAGGGCATATCAATAATAATTACAATGTCGGCATTAATAATTACAATTTTTCAATTCAATATCTTCATTAAATATTGAGTTCAATTTTAAAATAATTTGACTTCCCATTTTGATTGAATGTACTATTAGGTAAATCTTACGTTGTGAGTGGTAGGCTGAAGAACTCTTTATAACTGTAGAACATTGGCATTCGGCCCCCTCCCCTTGAAGCCAGTCTTTTTTTTGTGGAGGAAACCAGACTCCAGGATCTCCAGTACTGAACGCACTGGAGCCCGCCCTTGCGCTTTACTCCTTTTGGCTCATGTCAATCGAGGTCACCTTCCCTGGGGTTGATAGTCGGGTGCTGTGGTCCCCACCACGTGGTGTACTCGCAACCCCGGTGACCCCCTTTAGTCGCCATTTACGACAGGGAGACCGTAGAACCATTCTTGCCCGAGTCTACGCGGTTTATGCCAGTCCTAGGTGCTCTGAGCTGCTACCGCGAAACGGACACGAACGAAGTTCTAATATCTCCCTCTCTGTCGCACTTGCATATTCGATCGACAGGGAGAAAAAATACAGCGATTATTAATAAGGTTTTCATACAGGCCCTTAAAAAATTCAAAAAACTCGCTGTATTTTTTTCCATTCGAATTTATAGCAACAGAAACTAATTTCCGACCTAGATATGGCAGATCCCATTGTGTATACAAAGTTTCATGTTATTTCAGCATGGCGTTTTAAAATGAGAACGAAACTACGTTTGTATGGAGAATCGAGTTCGGTCGAGCGTACTGGGGACTCTTAAGAGTTCGCAGGAAGTTCGGTTCTCCATACAACACAGGAACTAATTTCCGGCCTAGGCATGGTGGATCCCATTGTGTACCTATATAAAGTCTCATCTTATTTCAGCACAGCTTTTCATAATAAGAACGAAACTATGTTTGTATTGAGAATCGAGTTCAGTCAAGCATGCGGGGGATCCTTAAAAGCCTAATGAATGAATGAATAACTTTTATTTCATAGACCCATGTGATGTGTTAGTAACAATTATTCCTAATAGAAGGTTAGTAGGCACAAAAAAACAAAATTACATAAGTATTTATTACTATTATATGACGTATTTGGCTGCTGATTTGATTTTCTGTACCCAGTGTATAAAAAACAGTCAAATCTGCCGGCTATCGTCTTCATGATACTGTTGGGACTGTTTCTGACACGGGTCAGCAGTGACGCAATTTTTTTATGCATTAGTGCGTAAAAGCCGTCCGTGGTGCTTCAGCGAACATGGACGCACTGCACCATCGCGGCAGACCGAACCATAACTAAAATCATCATTCAACATCATTAATAACTAAAACTCCGTTGGATCATCGAACCCCTGAAACAAAATGGAACTGAATAGGGAAAATTAAAATATGATTTTGTTTTATTTCAGTTCCCAACACGGAAAAACAATACGACGATGGTTTAACTGAATCAGAAGACGAAGATGAGCAAAATGAGGAAAACAGTGGTGATGAAGATGAAGAAAGTGGCACCGAAGAAAGTGAACAAGAAGAAACGCAGAGTGATATAACAGAAGTAAATAAAAGCAAAGATAAGTCCGGTGACAAAGAAAAGAGTATATTATTTCAAGATTCAGACAATAGTGAAGAAGAATCAGACGAAGAAGAGGATGACAATGCAGATAGTAAACCTCAAAATGTTCAAAAAGTAAAATCAGGCAAAACTGAAACGGCAAATGAAGAGATTTCTGATGAAAGTGATAGTGAAACAAAGGAACAAGTCACTAACGATATGAATACAAGTAAAACAGTTAAACCTAAAGCAACGCAATCCGAAGATGACGATTCCAGTGATGACAATAGTGAAACGGAAAATAATATAATTAGTACTAAATTAGGTGAAAATGGAACAGCTGATGATTCAGACGATGAATCTAGTGACGAAGATGACAATGGCGAAGAAATGAAAAATGTAAGTAAAGCTGTGAAAACCAAACAATCAAAAGTTAAACAAGATTCAGATAGTGATAAAGATTCTAGTGACGATGAATCTGACTCAGAAGAAACACAGAATGTGGTTCAAACAGCTTTGAAAGCTGGTAAACGTGTGAAATTAATTGGTGATTCGGACAGTGAAGACGAAAAACCAGGAAAAAAATCGAAAGAAGAGAGTGAAGATGATGATGAACAGTTGAAGTCGTATCTAGGAAAAACTGCAGAGTATGAAAACTTTAAGGTAAGACTATACTTTTATGTTATTTTATGTAACGGTGGCAACCAAGCTTACGGTCTGCCTAATGGTTAGCCGATACCGGATCCTATGGAAGTATGGACACTTTCGACTTTATTGACATCAGGATTATTTGTGCATCGTAGAATATTGGCAGGAAAAACCCGTTGTTAGCTTGAAATTCGTCGATACAGAGTGATGTTTGAAACGATATTACTTACTGAAAAATCCAAAAAATACATACATGCATTTTGTGCTCTATGCTCTAGATAGTAATGGAGAGATAATGTCAAAAACACGTATTAATACACGCAGAAAATGGCCGAAATAGATGAAAATTAAAAATGTATACTGTAAATAGGCGACAAGGGCGTATTTACAGGTCAAATCGTAAATTAACAATTTAAAAAACGGACAATACTTAATAATAATGATTTCAAAACTATACTCATTAACAAACTTATGTGATTTATGTCATTCAATGACAATAAACATATTTTTTTTAACTTCTTACTGTTAAATGCTAATAAAATTACATATGTTACATTTTTTATTTATTTTTCAGGAATTATTATCAGGGAAAAATCCATCACAACAATCTACAGCAATCCAAAGACTTATAAAAACCTACGATCCTAGTCTCGGTGAAAATAATAAAGAAAAACTGTCCAGATTATTCGCTAACATGCTTCAATACATTAACGATTTATTCTCAAATTTGAAAAACGAAGGCGACTTATTGAAATCATTCCTAGTCCTCAATAATATTGTTCAATATTTCTACGAAATAGCCCAAATCAATAAAGTGTCTTGTAGAAAATTCTTCGCTGAACTATTGAAAGAGAAATATGAAGCGTACAGAAAAAAACCGAAAAGAGTACCTGATATGGATACGTTAATATTTTTCAAGTTAATATCTTTACTCTATCCCACTTCTGATTTTCGGCATCCACTCACGACGCCATCTTTGACTTTTATGTCTCAAATTCTACATTCATGTAGATTTAGAGACGCGTATTCTATATCTAGAGGACTATTCGTAGTTACCTTGATCTTAGAATACACAGTTAGATCTAAAAGATTAGTACCTTCCGCTATTAATTTCATCAGAGGTATATTGTATTTGTGCGCGAAAACGACAATTTTGAATCCCATTCAAGTCGTTCCGCCATTCCGTTTGCATAAGGACGCTAAAATTTTAAATTTGGAAGACGATTGTTCGAAACTCAAAGGCGATTGGAAAATGACACGTAACGATTTATTAACAGATACCATAGACAATGGATTTAAAATTCGAATACTTTTTAATTCTATAATCATGTTGCGAGAGTTTTTCGATCATTGCGGTGAGATGGAGGCACAGGAGTGTATATTTGAGCCACACATTCAGTTGTTGAGTAGGTTGGAGATGGAATTGTACCCGAAAAAGGTAGCGAGCGCTATTGAAGAAACGATAAAGTATATGAAGAGTACTTTAGAGGTGAAGACTTATACCCCTTTGAGCAGCAGTAAGGCGAAACCCAAGATGTTGAGATTGTACGAACCAGATGTACAGGAAGTGTAAGTATTTTAAGTTTTAAATATTTTTTTCAAAAAATATGATTCATATTTTTATGAGAATTTATCTCTGTTTCATCATCAATTCAAACTATATCTGATTGATTGAAATATAACTAAAAACAATTCAAATAATATAGAATGAACAAGTAGGTGACCAAAATAATGACAGTAATAACTGTTACTTTTAATAGGGTACATGTTCTGTCCTTTTTCTGCATGTAGCGAATGTGCCCGGGTTGAAAGATGCCCAGGGTCTGCTCCCAATTCCAATAATAGGCGTAGGAACTAGTTTTTACGGAAGAGACTGCCATCTGACCTTCCAACCCATCGGGAGATTAGACCTTATGAAGATTGAGTGGGGCAACTTGACTGTTAAAAGTTTTCAAGCCGCCCGAAGGACTCTAACTTGGCTTAACAACTTCTGTCACAGACAGTAACCGGTATAAACGGCTTAGCGTGCCTTCCAAAGCACGAGATCGCTCAGTTAGTAACCACTCAAATCAGTCCTAGATTTGACCTCGGCCGAAGATGTTTAACCTTGCATACCGCACGCGGTACGCGGCCGCCGCGGGGCCACGAATGCTTCAACGATTGACATTCAATTAGGCATTTTATTGCAGTTTTTTATAGTAAAATATAACATGTTTTAACAGGTTCACGGGCAGCAAGAGTTCCAAGTTGTCGCGCGAGACAGCGGAGCGACAGAGGTTGCAGCACAAGATCAAGCGCGAGATGAAGGGGGCGATACGGGAGATAAGGAGGGACAAGGCTTACATCGCTTCTGTGAAGATCAGGGACAAGATACAGAGGTAGATATTTTTTTAATAATATGGCGTTGGTAAACAAGCGTACGGTCTGCCAGAACACCGTAGTCCATCCCGCAATAAACTAAATTTGTATTAAGGGGGTTATAATGGGTCTACTAGCGCCATCATCACCATATCAGCCCAAGGACGTCTACTGCTGGATATAGGCCTCCCCCAATTTAATGACAGGTAATTGGCATAATCGCGACGCTTGGCATGCGGGTTCGCGATCGCAGTATCTCCACCGCACTCCAGGGATGCTGCTGCCCATCCCCCGGTGGTCTTGGTCGTAGTTTTGGGACATACCCGGGCCTACTAGCGTCACTCGTAAATAATTGTTTTTATTTTATTTAACGATAGATATTGATAAAAAGAGGCCACTATGTATGTCTATGTCTGTATGTCTTAATGTTAAGTTAAGTTTAAGGAGAAACTTTGCCTCCTCGTGCGTGTTCTATCGCTTGTATAATGGGTTGTGCTCCGAAGAACTGTTCGACACGATGCCCACGGCCGCTTTCTACCATCGCACCGCTCGCCGTCGGCAGGGCATTCATCCTCACACCTTAAGAGCCTAAATGGTCGCGTACGGTACGGTTCCAGAGGAACTTCCTCCCTCGGACGCTCCGGTTGTGGAATGTGCTCCCATGCCGAGATTTTCCCGACGGACTACAGTATGGGAGTCTTCAAGAAAGGAGTGTATAAATTTTTAAAGGGTCGGCAACGCGCATGTAACACCCCTGGAGTTGCAGGCGTCCATAGGCTGCGGTGACAGCTTACCATCAGGCGGGCCGTACGCTTATTTGCCACCGACGTGGTATAAAAAAATGTGAAGCCTGACCGTATATATACCGATAACGTCGCTGCAAACAACATGTTATATGGCAATAACATACATACGTCATGTATAGTCGGGACAGCGTGTATTGGCTCTCTTAGGCTGGGTTGCACCAAACCGTCTGTAAATGTAAGCGTTGTTCGTTAAAATCTGAATGTATGGAAAGTTAGACAGTTTTTATGGGATGACAGCTGCCGGCGCCATATTTAACGTTGATCGGTCAGTAATCGTAAGTCGGTGCAACCCGCCCTTAATAATCTACTTTAAAAAAAATTTTTTTTCATGGCGACAACGACGGTGACGTTATCTTCTTTTAACATATTTTTTTTTTCAAAAGCCTATCGTGAGTGGTATTTTATGAAAGGACTTTTTGAGGCGATTCTAAAGATATACCACATTACTACATTTCAGCCTTTTTTAAAATTAAAAAATAATAATTTTCAAAACCTACCAAATTTGGGCTGCTCCAGATACGATATGGCTGATTTTCTTGTACAACATACCACAAATGTTACGTGATATCCTCATATCTAACCCCAAGAAAGCAATTTTAAAAACAATTTCATTTAGGGTTTTTTTTTCTATATTGCAAAGTGACACAGTTCTACTTCAGTGCCTATTTTACGAGACTTATGGAACTGTACTTAGGGCGTTAAAACGTTATGAAAACAAGCGATATTATAACGATATATTTCGTTAGTGTTAAACATTTCGTTATTATTTTTTTCTAGCGTAATCAATATTCCTCATAACGATATTTCATATCATAACAAAATGAAAATCATAACCTTATATGATAATGTTATAATAGCGTTATAATATCGTTTTCGTTTAAGATGGTGACGGTGGTGACAATGACGTGCTCAAGTTTGACGTACAAGTCACAACGCATGAAAGAGCGAGACTGTGTGCGAGACAGAGATAGCCTATAACGTTATTATAGCGCTTCACAAAATATCGCTATATATACAATATTGCTTTTTATTTATAACGTTATAATGGACACCGCTATAAATCCGCGCCAAATATCGTTTTTAGTAAAGCGTTTTATTAACAAAGTAGCGTTATGAATCGTAACTATATGCGAAAATAGCGCTATTTCAAGGCCTGACTGTACTGCAGATACCAAACAGCTAAATTGTACATCGATTTCCGGTTTTTTTTCGCGTACACCTTCCACTAGGGGTGACGTCACAGCGTAACCTCGCATACCGCATGCGGTTCGTAGGCGGTTTTAATTGCATCTCTAACAACAAATGTTTTCCTTTTCAGCGACAACATGAGGAAGGAAAAGGTGAAGCAGATATACAAGGACGCGTCGATTCAGCAAGGGGAACTCAACAAACTGAAACGAGGCAAATAACAAATGCATTTGTTTATAAAATATTAAATGTATTAACAATTATTTACATCTATTATTTACATAAAACATCACTTAGCTACAATAGATATAAATTGAATAAGTATATCAAAAATATAGTACCTAATTGTCTCTGTTATATTCTGTAAGGTTTTTACAAACGTAGCCAAGACAGAGGCGCGTTAGAATGACATGAGACTATACTGTTGGTTGTTGCCATAAATTGCAATTTTTGTAAACACACATACATATATATTTTGTTGACATATGTACAGTAAGCTGCAGAGAAACGTCCTGCATAGAAGTTTGCATGCACGGGTGGCCAGGTTTCTCTGCAGCTGACTGTATATGGGTATTTAGCATCGCTAGCAAAAACATGACGACCTGTTTAGCCTAGTTGGTAGTGACACTGCCTCCGAAGCTAGAGGTCCCGGGTTCGAATCCCGGCCAGGGCAATTATATGTGCATTTAACACGGATATTTGTTCTTGGGTCTTGGATGTTTTCTATGTATTTAAGTATGTATTTATCTATATAAGTATGTATATCGTCGTCTAGTACCCATATTACAAGCTTTGCTTAGTTTGGGACTAGGTCGATTTGTGTAAGATTGTCCCCCAATATTTATTTATTTATAAACATTAAAGTCTAAAAGTAAACATTTTCAAACATCATTTTAAATTATGTCTGATATACTTAATTTTTTTTTGTCTTAACTATTTCTTAATGTTTTATTTATTTCGATTGAGGTAGCTATAATTTTCTCGCATTTTCACAAATCTTCTTTCCTCGATTACTTAAATTTATTAAAAGTAGTATTAGCGAAGAAAACTCACCCCGGTATACGGTAATTCAGAAGTGCTAGCGCGAACCGAAAACAAGTATATGCCTATTATGCCTCTCTGTTGCGCTTGCATATTCGAGTGACAGAGAGGTTTAGTATCCCTAACCCTACAAACATTTGCATGAGTAGTCCCAATTTGTCAAAATCTAAAATTTATCAGGCACTCATTTCTTCTCGCCATTTTTCTTGTTCAGCTGCCAAATAGAATAATTAAGGCATGACGCAAAACCTAGCCAGGCCAGGTAAGGCATCATGAACCACGCGGTGCTCGGGTTCACGTGGTAGAAGCTGAGGGCGCAGGCTGCCGCTGCCGCGTCTAGTGCTACGATGTGGAAGAAGGCCTGAAATGGTACATTGTGCATTAAGGGCGGTAAGGGAGGTATTACAAACGAGTCTATTTTTATACCACCGCAGCCTACAACGGACGGGGGGTTACCAACATGTGTGTTGCCGACCCTTTGAAAAATTATACACTCCTTTCTTGAAGAACCCTATTCTGTAGTTCCTCGGGAAAACCTCGGCAGGGAGATAATTCCACAACCGTCGCGTCCGAAGGAGGAAATTCCTCTTAAACCGTACTGTCCACGACCAATTAGGTTCTAATATAAGATAAGATTCATGGCAAGTTGCTCAGTTGGTAAAACTAAAAACCACATAGACAAAAAAACTTAATGAATCATTGTGATGGAAGATACTACGTATTAATCTAGGCCGAAAACGCGAGCCGAAAAAGACTCACTTAGTCTTAGCTTAGTGTGTCCCTTTCTCTCTTAATATGGGTCGGAACTATATCTATTCATACGTATATATGCATTATGTATATATTTTGAATATAATGCCGTAAGTGTGGTCTTTTACTTCTTGATTGAATATTTTTCTCATAGAAGAAGTGAAAAGAAGAGTGAGATTACACGGCAGCAAAATTATTTCTTTACTCGGGCGTGACGCTTTGAATCCCTCACTACGCTCAGAATTGCATGTAAGAATCCTTCGTTTCGTTCGGGATTCAACGTGCTAACCCTCGTTTTGCTCTCTTGTAATACGATCTACTATTCATGTTTATTTCCATAAAGTTTTTTGATTGTAACTAAGTAATCCGGACCCATCTAATCGTGGTTTCATCAATGTGGTACAATTTAGATTCGGCTATGAATGGACTCAAACTTCATTTGGCCCGATTATAGCCTTCACGTTGGGCTCGTGCGACAAACTTAAGATGTGGGATGAGACAGAACACTTGATAAAATATAGGCTTAAAAAGTACTGCAATTTAATTTAACACACTTACCAAGCCTATCAAGTGCATTTTGAAGAATACTGGTGTCCATGTCCAATTGAATATGAGCTGACCTCCATACAATGCCATGGGGAGAATAGCCTTATCTGAAAAAATATTGACGACCTGTTTAGCCTAGTTGGTAGTGACTCTGCCTCCGAAGCTAGAGGTTCCGGGTTCGAATCCCGGCCAGGGCATTTATTTGTGCATTTTTCACGGATATTTGTTCTTGGGTCTTGGATGTTTTCTATGTATTTAAGTATGTATTTATCTATATAAGTATGTATATCGTCGTCTAGTACCCATAGTACAAGCTTTTCTTATTTTGGGACTAGGTCGATTTGTGTAATATTGTCCCCGAATATTAGTATTAATATTAATTTAATACTAGCGGCTCTGAACTGTAAACCCAACAAAAAAAAATTTAATTTCTAAATTTACACAATCTGACTCATCAAAAAAAACTCTATATAATTATCGAACCTGCTCATAAAATTTCACGAGAATCGGTTTAGAAATGCGACCTGTAAAGGAGAACATGCAGAAAGGCCAGACAGACATACAACAAATTTTTTATATACCAAATACCTGGGTATATACCAAATCTAAGTCAAATAATAATGAAGAGGATAATAAATACTCTGTGAGGTTCTTACCAGTCATCCCTCCACAGTCCCTATACACCATATAACTGGCATACCCCATACTGGTGTACAGTGCTGTCCAGGCCGGCCCGAAAACCCAGTTTGGCGGAGTCCAACTCGGTTTGTTCAATGTCTGGTACCAGGCTTTCCCGTCAGACTGCTTCGTCTGACCTGCCATGGTTAGGGCTCCAGCCCAGCCCCCGAGGTTGGGGAAGAGCATGGCACCGAGAGCTGACCAGTTCGGCATTGTTGATTATTCTGTAATAATGCAGCCGGTAAATTATATTAAGTAGATATTTCATGTGGCCTACTTATATATTTTCGTCAAGAAACAGAGTAAAGAATTGAATTATTATATTTATAAATTATTTTAAAAGTGGCATGATCTACAAACTGGATCTTGATTTTCTTGTAGTTTTTATCAAGTGCAATCCTAATTTATATATAAAAAAATACCTTAAAATTGTTAAGTACATATGTATAAGTAAAGTAGGTACCTAATAGAAACAACTTGACTAAGTCAAAAATGCTCTGTATATGAAGTTTGTAGGGAAATAGCAACAAGTGACGTCACGCCTTTTCTATGATCAAAATAGCGACCATTTATTGTTCTTCATCTATTTAAAAATCTTTATAAAAGCAAAAATAAGTAGAAGCATGATATTTTCCGAGTATTTTCGTTAGCTTTATTTATTGGTAATAGAAAAGCAATTGATTTTTATTGTTGTCAACATCCCAATTCTTCTTACTATTTAAGATTGAAATAGAAACAACGTCATCGAACTTTAAATACGTCTATTCACACTTATCAGCTGATAAGTTATGCACAAATAAGCACCAAATAAGAACTACAGTGTCTACAGTAGTGCGTATTCAACAAATAAAATATATTTAATTCTTATCTTTGTTTACAATTTACTGAAAACATGAAGTAAACAATTCACTTTTATGACAGCAATGAAAATATTGGAAATGGTCACTAGTACTAGTTACATTTACGGTTGTAAATTGCAAATAAATTGAAAATTATAACTTACGCTGTTTTTACACTCAGCCAATGAAATAATAATGAGGATATGGAAAACCAATGGTCCTATTATTTCGGCAACTTTCAATAAGCAATTTACAATTTTTTACCCTATTGCAAGATAATAAGGACTATTTTTCTACATGAACCAAAAGAAACGAAAAATGCATTTTCACATATCATCACATTACAATGGCAGTGACAGTTGACAGGTATGAGTTCCATTTTAAGTAAGTCTTTATTAAACGTAAGTGTATTTTTGTTATAGCATATAAGTATCGTAGAAAACACGTAGAAAACTTTAAAATTGTGAAATGTTGTAGGCATTTTTCAAATAAGGCATTTAAATCCGTAAGCTCGGTTATATTCAACTTCTGTTGACTGCAATTTAAACGTAAATTGGAACGTGAATTTAGCATCTGACTTTTAGAAAAATACCTTGGGGTATCCGACTGAATTCAAAAGTTATCTTTTGTATTGTTTCTCTACGATATTGATAACCCGTTTAAATTGATCGCGTAGTGTTATTCACAAAAATTTTCCTGAACTTTTATATTTCTCGTGATATCCACTGCCGTTTTCACCGGTGTTTTTATCCGACCTTAAAAAAACAGGTATGTAATATCCGTATTTGACTTAATTACAGAGTGTAATAACTAATAACTTAATACTTTTTCTGGACATGACTGGCGGCAAGATATTTTTAGAATGTAAATATTACTCATAATTAAGTATAACTTACGTAAGTAACACTTAAGTGATAAATAGTAAAATTGTATCCGATATCACACTATATTGAACAGTTTGGTAGCTACTCGATTACTGGTGAGTTAATTGAAACAGTAATCTTATCAGAATGTACTGTTATCTGCAATTACTGATGAGAGGTTAATAGCTATTTAATTGTGTTGCTTATCTACTTAGTTCATACATATATAAATATCCAGAGATATCACAATAATGTGTGGATGTCTGTAAATAACCCAGGAGAGTGGTATAAAAAGAAGATTATACTATTTTTTATGGGTGCTCAATCACTTCATCCCTAAAAACTATCAAATGAATTCATTAATAATTCATGGAAATTTGTATAAAAAATATACAAAAGAAATTATAAATGAATGTACCTGTTAATTCAAATAACTGTACATTTGACAATTAAAAACAACTGATTGTGACTTACAAAAAAATTCTACTACTCGATTTCTAATTAAAAAACTATATCCTGAACTCTTGACTCAGTTATATTTTCTGAACATTTTACCTTTGACTATTGATAAAGGTAAATCCTATTATTCATAATAATTAGCCTGCCATGTTCGTTGTGGTTTAATTTCCTAGTGTTACAAATGGTAGATGGAATTACAATCATGCAAATTTACTCTGATGCCAGCAGTCATAAGTATTTTTATTCATCTTCTTATGCCTTGTCCCGGATCCTTTGAGATGCGTTAGAACCATGTTAGAACCTTATATTTAAATTTTAGTCACTATATTTCAATAACAGAACAGGGTTTAAATCTAAGGAAACAAATGATGTGAAACAGGTCGGCAAAGCACTTGTAGTTGTAACTTCTCTTCAACATATTTTTACCATCAGTTGGGCCATATGCTTGTTTGGCATTGTGTGTTGTTAAAAAAAAACATGTTTCAGCATTTTTTGTCGAACACTAGCAAGTTCCAAATCCCAAACATCCTGATAGAATAATTGTGTAATTAATTTAAAAGTATGGTAAGATAATATAATAATAATATAGCCTTTTATTCAGATCTTATTTTAACCTAGTAACAATATCCTAATATATAAAAATTAAAACTTTTAAAGCTTATTCTAGTATTTGCTGTTTGTTTATTTTCTGTAGATCTGTTTGCCAATTGGCAAAGGCCTCCTCCAACCTTTTCCATTCTAGCCTTTCTTGTGCGACTCTGTTCCACATCACTCCCGCCACTTGTCTAATGTCATCCTCCCACCTTTTCTGCAGTCTCCCACTCTTTCTTTTACCTTCCCTGGGGTACCATCTTGTCACTATTTTATTCCATTTGTCCTGACCTCTTATCATGTGTCCTGCCCACCTCCATTTAAATCTTTTGATTTTCGTTGTTATATCTATAGTTTTTGTTCTATTTCTAATGACACAGTTTTTCAATCTGTCCGACTTTTTGATGTTCAGCATACTCCTCTCCATTGCGTATTGGCAAGTAGCGAGTTTGCTTGTCATTTCTCGAGCTAAAGCCCATGATTGTCAGCCATACATAAGAACAGGAAGTACACAGGTGTTAAATAATTTACTTTTTATGTGGTAAGATAGCTTCAAGTTTATTGCATAAGACCTTCAACAGGCTTGTGACATCATAATATAGATAAACCTGACACATATCAGTAAATACCAATGACATCACCAATTCACCATGTAGGTATTATATCACTGGGTCACTAAGTACCCACTGTTGCTTCATCATGGTAGTATTAGTAGTAGTAGACTATATTATGACTACTAATAATTATCATTATAAAACAAAATTAAAATTAAGAATTTATTGTGGCTCCAAGGGCACTTTTAAATGCAAAAAGGTAATTTCATAAAAAAAGTCTTACAATATTATGTAATGCAAATAATATTTAATATAAATGTTTAATGTCATATGTAATTTTTTTATTAGCATTGTGAAATAATATATCAATTTATTATTACAGAATTATCATGAATTCACAAAAGCAATAAAAACACACTTATATAACAAGAAAATCATTAAAAATGACTAGTATTAGGTAAGCGAAATCGCTGCCTATCAAATAATTACGTAATTGAATTATCATTAATCGTCAGTCGCTGTTTGATGTGTGTGAAAACTAGTTGATTAGTGTTTATATAAATATGAATTGGGAGTATTTTGAAGATGTTGCACATTTGCACAAGTATGTATATTTATACATAAGTAAGGGGATGTCTCGATTCTGCATACCACTACTTATATATACATTTGCAGTGCCTATACTACATTTGCAGTGCAACTGACGGTAACTACGGAACCACTGCGCGTGACCCGGCACGCTCTTTGCCGGTTTTTTTAAACTAATGTCTTGTCTGTTCCAGTTGGTTATTAGCTATGTTTGTTGTGTCGGTTGTTTTTGTGTCTAATTAACGAAAAATTCACAGAGATCTCATAATGGCGAACTGGCCAGCGATCGGCTCCATCATTCTCCCGAACGTGGGCGGCTGGGCCAATGGGCTCTACTTCGCCGGGCAGATCAAGCGGGACGACAATGAGAAGACGTGGTACGACGGGCTGAAGAAGCCCGCCTGGAACCCGCCGAAATGGGTGTTTGGGCCCGCGTGGACTGTGCTGTATAGTGGGATGGGGTACGCGTCGTATCTGGTGCTGGAAGAGTGCGACGGATTCACAGGTAGAGACAGACAATATATAAAGCTGAAATTATTTACTATCGTCATAAAAAACCGTTGGAGGATTGTGCTTTTGGAACTGGTCACCCTACTATATAGGTCGATTCAAAAGAGCTGGCGCGGAATGTCTATGAAATTATTGACAGTTTCATACATTTTCCGCGCCAGCTCTTGTGAATCGACCCTATGTACCATGTGTTTACGTTTATATTCTGATACACTATCAATACAAACATTAATCATAATCACTAACCACAGTCATAGCCCTTTTTAATTTACAAATGAGATGAATGGTAATTACTAACTACGTAAATACCTCCAGGTGGAAACTGAAACGTTTTTTTTTAGATCCGTAAAAGTTTCTACTACGTCACTGACACAACAGATTTATATTCGTTAAATCGATATCAAGTAATTTTTATTAGATCTATATTCATTACATCTATATTCATGTCAATTTTTGTGGACAGTATGAACTCTTCTGCACTTCTCTTTCCTCTGTCGACGTTTTAAGAAGATGTTGAAGCACTGACCAAAGTGGTCTGTGTGTTGAAGGAAATATATATTTCAATAGTTAACGTAATACGGTAATACCATAATTTAAAATACAAAAGGAAAACAAAATGAGAGGGCCAACGCTAAATAAGGCGACCATTTTAGCATTGTATGTAATTTCCATTGTTTTTTTAATGCTATATAAAATTATTTTATTTGTTTCCTTGTTTCAAATAGGTTTAGATTATGCATCGGCCGTCATTTGTTTGGCTTGATACATTATGTAAACTTTGAAAAGTGAAGTGGATACGTTTATCTTAAGATATAGGTACTTATCACATGAATGATTGAGATAGATTGAGATATTTTCGGCTGTTTGACATAGAATGTTGAATCAAATACGAGAATCGTTTTCTAAATTCTCATATCTTGGTGAATTATAAGTGTTGTTGTTAACTTGATCTGCTTGTAGAAATAATCGAACCCATAACCTTATTGGCTATAACAACATGATTTCCATGCATTTATTTTAAACTAGCCTTTGCCCGCGACTCCGTCCGCGTGCAACTCGTTGCGTATATATTATACAAATAATTGAAATGAAATTGTTATAGGCGCAGGCTTAAATATCGCTTGCCCATACAAATTTATTTTCTACTCCCCTTTTCATACCCCCCCCTCGCCCCCTAAGGAATGATTTCCAGAATAAAAACTATCCTATATCCTTTCCCGGGACTCAAACTATCTCTATACCAAATTTCATCTAAATCGTTTTAGCGGTTTAAGCATGAAGATGTAACAGACAGACAGTTACTTTCGCATTTATAATATTAGTATGGATAAGTTTGTATAGTTTCTTAATCATGAGGAGTGTCGTCTAGCTTCTTAATCCTGAGCGCTCGGTGCCGGCGCGTTTACTACCCGTTCATTACATTTTAGTATGCCTGAAATTCACGGGAGTTTTCTATGTAAAATTTCCGTCTGTCTTACAGAGCGCGCCATCCTACCCATGACGTTGTACGGCAGCCAGCTGCTCCTCAATTGGGCGTGGACGCCCATTTTCTTCGGTCTCAAGGACTTCAAACTGGTCAGTATCCTTACTGATATACTTATCCCATCAAAAACATAGATCATACTATCATTACTTTTTGTCAATCTTCGCCAAATGGTGCTTTTAAGAGTGAATGCACGAGTTATACTATACAAAATACCCAAATCGCTATAGGTGCATCTCAAATATTTGAAGAGTTCCCTCGATTTCTCCAGGATCCTATGATCAGATTCTTACCTGATAACTATGGGACTATCCCTGGAGTTAGAGTTTCAAACAAAAAAAGAATTTTCCAAATCGGTTAATAAATGACGGAGTTCTGAGTTAACTAGCATAAATAATAATAATAAAACTAATAAAAAAATCCCTGTATACAGATTTTTTCTGGTGTACACACACAATTACCAAGCTGCAAGCCAAATTTCAGCATTCTAGGTCACCTGAAAGTGGGTTAGGTTTTTGATTACTAGTCAGTCAGTCAGTCAGTGGTAAAAATGCCGTTTTTTGGAATTTAATATCACAATAACTATTAAACCTATATTTATGAAATTCGGGGTTGTAGTTGTTCTAAAGGATCTTAATACATGTACTAAATTTCATTTTTTTATGTTAGATAGATTTGGAGTTATTGGGGGGTCAAAAGTGGCTCTAAACGGTTCGTGTAAAATAACACACGGCTGCTGTCCGCCAGTTCCTGGGGTGAACTTGGCTGGACACGCTGCCGCGTGTCTAGATCTCGTACTAGTTGTGTATGTACTGGATACTAAGTGCGAGGAATTGAAGGCCCGTTCGCCTGCGGTCATTCACTACAATTACGTCGGCCGGGTGCTGACCTGTGGGGAGTGTGCTCGGACAGTCACTGCGAAGATAATATGCCAGTCACCTGAGAGCTCACAAGCGACGCTCTCACTAGCCAGGGGGTCTACTCCGAAATTCGAACTTCATATGGTGCCGCCCCTTTCACTCATATAGTGTATGACAGGAGAGTGAAAGGTACGGCACCATACGAAGTTCGGATTTCGAATTTCGGAGTAGACCCCCAGTTCCTTCTTTCCAGTCGCCGTGGTTGAAATTGGCAAGAATTTACAACATTTCAAATTTTTTAAAAGTATGAAATCTTAACTCATTTCGTTAATTTGTCAACCAAAAACCTCAAAATATTTTTTTAATATTGTTGTAGCTATTAGTTTTCTAAATATTCACGAAAATGAATGAAAGCTTACCATCGTAGTAACGACGTCACTACTATGAAATGAAATGAAATGAAATGAAATCGTTTATTCGTTCATCACAGGTGAAAAAAGATGAAAAAATTAAATGTAGTTACAAAGCCATGATGTGCCTTTTGGCGTACGAATTTCTGGTATTACATGTCGAATTTCAAAATATTAAATATAAAGGCAAATGTCATATCAATAATGTTAAAATACAGATTAAAAAGAAAAAAAAATTTGAAAAACAACTATGCAATAAAATTATTCAATAGATTTAAATTAGGATATTAGTGTCATTAAGATAATCCTCTGATAATACTATGAAATTGTGACAGTTACAGCGCAGAACAGCAGTTCACTTTCTTTAGTAAGGCTGGGTTCCACCAATTTAGGATCACAGACCGGTCAATGTTAAATATGGCGCCGGCAGCTATCATCCCATAGAAACTTATCAAACTTACCATACATTCAAATTTTAACAAACACAGCTTACGATTACTGGCGGTTTGGTGCAGCTCAGCCTAAGGCTGGATTGCACCGATTTACGATCACAGACTGATCAACGTTAAATATGGCGTCGGTAGCTGTCATCCCATAGAAACATGTCAAACTTTCCATACATTAAAATTTTAACGAACACAGCTTACGATTACAGACGGTTTGGTGCAACCCACCTTTAATCTGTGTTAGTAACAGTGCTTCTGTATGATTTGTTACGATGTGACGTCTTACTTGTCACTTACTCTCTTTTAGGATAAGGGACTTTTGAAATTGATTTATTTATATGAAATTGGGATGTATACGAGAATTTAAAAATGTGGTTTTACTTAATTTTTTATCCGCTATTTGATTTCATCTCAAAAAAGCCTGCTTAAAAAAATTAAACGTTGTCAAGTTGATGACAAGTGTTCGCAACTTTCTCCGCGTAGGCTCGTTAATCGCCCTAATAGCGTCCCTTGCTATTCGATTTGCACAGGCTTGGTTTTAAATGGGCCAATTATTTCATAATTTCATTGTTTATTAATTGACTTTTTGGATTTTTAGGCTATTTTACATTCTTTTGACTTTGTTCTTTGTCAATGTTCTCATATAAGCGATTTGGCGTGCACTGTAAGTTTATATTGAAATAAATGAAATGAAATTAACTTTTCTTCTGTTGCTAATTACCATAGTTACATCTATCTGCTGGGTCACTATGCCAAACAGACATGTTATGGGTTTAAATCCACCGAATGATATTTTCAACCTAATTTTCTTATGGGCTATCTAAGCATGTTATTATTGAAATTGTATTTACTGTATTATCATTAATTTTTTTGCCAGGTTTTTTTTTGTTTGTTATTATTTTTTTATTTTATTTATTTATTGATAAAGGGAAACAAACAGCGAAAAATAACACATACAATTAAATACATTTAAACATATACAAAAGCCAACACAGTTTCCACTAATGAGTAATATATCATTATAGTTGCTCAGACAAGACTGGTTTATGTATATATAATTCTGTTCAATTTTACTATAATTATTCTTTTACAATTATTTTCTAAGATAGATAATAATAAAAGAAAGGTTATAAAACATTTTGTATCTCTCGTATACACTCTGACGAACTTTTGTGAATACATGCTATTTTTATTGACATTTTATAAAATAACACGTCAATTTTCGTGAAGGAATGAATGAATCTAATCTAATCTGTTAAAAGTCTATGTTGTATGAATTTTTCTGACAAGTTGACAAAATAACAATAAGAAAAAAATCTAAATACTATATCTCTAATACGTACTACTCTAATCTATATCAGAGTGTCCACTAATATTATAAAGGCTACGGGATAAATGATAATAGATGCTTGTCCGCCTGTTTAACATAGTTAGTAGAGACATTCGAATCCTGGTAAGGTATTTGTTTATGTGATGAGCAAAAGGAGACTAAGATGTTTTCTATGTAGTTAAGTACCTAGTTGGTTACTAAGTTATGTTACTGTAATAATCCTTATCTACATAAAATATACTAACGAAAGTTAAATAAAGTATATATTAAAATGAAGTACACACAATCAGGATTTACATTTGTAAATTTCATTCAAAATGGCCTCCTTGGGCCTGAACACAGGCCTTCAGACGACGAGGCCAGTCATCAATAGCGGCACGCACGGTTGTCATATCTAATTCCTAAATTAAAGGGAGTCAAGATTTGTGTGGGGTTTAGCACAGGCTTTCTCCTCAATAACCTGCCATATAGCATAATCCAGGGGGTTGAGGTCCGGGCTGGAGTCTTCGTGGGCAATGAAGTCAATTTTGTTGCTTCGAAACCAGGCTTGAGTTGTTTTTGCCTTATGTGCAGGGGCTGAGTCTTGTTGAAAGACCCAGGGCTGGTTTTGAAATAGAGAGTGGCTTAAAGGCTTCACTATTGGTTCCAGAACGGTTTCCTGGTAAACTTTAGCCCCAGTTTTGACACCTTTTTCACAGAAATGGACCTGTGTTAACCCTGAGTATGACACACCTAACCAAATCATGACATAAGAGGGATGATGGCCTCGTTGCACTCTCGGAACAGCTACACTGGCTTCTTGACTGTTTTTTGCATACACTCTGTCATTCTGGCGGTTACAACATTCTTCAATGGTAAAAATTTTTTCGTCTGTAAATAATATATTTCGGTGGCCATTTTGTGCGTACCGCTTCAGTGGCACGCGACTTCTATTCAGCCTCATAGTCTTCAATCGTCCATTAAGCAAATGACCTTTCCGTCTACGATAAGCGTGTAGTCTAAGGTCTTGATTGATAACTTTTTTAAGGGAGCTTCTCTTCACAGACATTTGAATTGCCAACAACTTTTGTTTCCGAACGGGGTTTCTTGCGATTCTCGCCTTCACTGCCTTTATTAGAGCTGGGGTCCGAACGGTGCGTGGTCTTCCAGACCTCTGGCGGTCATCAAAGCTCAGGGTACTATTGTACCTATTAATGGTACGATAAACGAATTGTTTGTTGATTTTCAGATTTTGAAGCAACTTCAAAATCACGTTTGGCGGATGCCCGCATTTGTGCAACGCAATTACAGCGACACGATTTTCTTTTAGACCCCAATCCATTATAAATATGACGAGATAAGTGTTGTGTGTGCTATAAAATTATAACTGACAACCCGCCATTATGTCATTTTTTATTTTTTCGGTAGCATTTGTTTTAACGCAAGAAAAGAGTTTGCAAATCGAGTAACAGAACTTAGTAACCAACTAGGTATATATCTATTAAATATATCGTCGTCTAGTACCCATAACACAAACCTTATTGAGCTTACTATGGGACTAGTTTGATTGGTGTGAATGTGTCCCCTAATATTTATTTAACACTTGTGTGACTTTTTGGCTATAACGATAAATTTTTATTTCAGGCTCTAATAGAAATCGCGGTGCTCTCTGGCGCTGCAACGGTCACCACCATATCCTTCGCCAACGTTAGCAAAACGGCCGGAGCCCTCATGTTGCCCTACCTGGCTTGGCTCGGGTACGCCTCTTCGCTGAACTACTACATCTGGAAGAACAATCCCAAGGTCACTGAGATCAAGGATGAGAAGAATAAGTAAAGGTAACTCTATTATATCTTTCCATTGCATTGGTTTGAGGTTGATTACTACCTCATCCTTCGCCAGCGTGAACATGAACACACTTGAAAGAACAATCCCAAGGTCACCGAGGTCAAGGATGAGAAGAATAAGTAATGGTAACTATTATATATCGAAACGGCTGGAGCTCTCATGTTGCCTTACCTGGCTTGGCTCGGGTACGCCTCGTCGCTGAACTACTACATCTGGAAGAACAATCCCAAGGTCACTGAGATGAAGGATGAGTAGAATAAGTAAAGGCAACTCTATTGTATCTTTCCATTGCTTTGGTTTGAGGTTGGTTACTACCTCATCCTTCGTCAGCGTGAACATGGACACACCTGGAAGAACAACCCCAAGGTCACCGAGGTCAAGGATGAGAAGAATAAGTAAAGGTCAGCTGCGAAGTGCCGCAAATATGCTGGCCTGACAGACAACCACATATTTGCGGCCTTCGCGGTCAAAACTCGGCCCGTGAAGCCCGGATGCCCATAGTCTTTTTAAAGCAATTAAAAAAATAGAAAATACGGCTGGCCATAGGGCCTGGCTACTTCAGTCAACGGAGGTATCGTTATCCAGGGAAGAAATGTGGCCAGCCTTACAGGCACCCTCCCCAGAGGTAGCGACCTCGGGGATTTATATATTAGTTAATTTCTACTTAGGTTTAGTTTATACAGTAGTTTGGTTTTTATTTTTACTTTAATGTACACTACAGCTCATAATTATTTAGGCATCCATACCTTTATCTATACAAAAATGACTTTCTGAAATACACTGCCAGGTCAGTGACTTAAATAACTACTAATTGCTGGTTCATACAAACACACTACACTTTTCTATGAACCGGCAATTAGTAGTTAATTTAAGTCATTGCAAAAAGGAAAATACCATTTTAAAAGGGGGGTCTCTGGCACCGATTTAAGGCTCAATAAGTCAGCTAAATAAAAAATGCATAATGCACGCAAAACTGTCAAGGGAAGGGACTCTGACTCGGCAGTGTATTTGTAATAGTACATTACTACAGAGGCCGGGACGAAAGGGGTTGCCGGCCGAAGACATATATACTATAGGATAGGTCTAAAGCGGGCAACCCCAAATTTCCCGCCGAGGTATGTATAGTGCTTTTCTCAAACATGCAATGAAATAAACAACAAAAAAAAAACAAAATTTTATTTTTAATACGCATATTGGCAGAATGTCATGATGCCTGTGCCACAAATTTATGTGGAATGGAATTAAAAAAGAGGACTTTGCCGGCCTAGGCCTGCAAGATTTGTATGAAATTCCATTAACGACCTCTTGTCCTAGCCGCACCTGAAAGGTCATACTTCGCAGCCTATTATAAGGAACATAACATCAATATTTCATTGCATGTTTGAGAAAAAGTCATTTTCAGGCCTTGAAATAGCGCTATTTTCGCATATCGTTATGATTCATAACGCTACTTTGTCAATAAAACGCTTTACTAAAAGCGATATTTGGCGCGAATTTAAAGCGGTATCCATTATATCGTTATAAATAAAAAGCAATATATATATAGCAATATTTTGTGAAGCGCTATATCAACTTTATAGGCTATCTCTGTTCCGCACACAGTCTCGCTCTTTCGTGCGCTGTGACATTTACGTCAAACTCGAGCACGTCATTGTCGCCACCGCCACCATCTTAAACGATATTATAACATTATCATATAAAGTTATGATTTTCATTTTGTTATGATATGATATCGTTATGAGGAATATCGATTATGATTATAACGAAATTTTAAACACTAACAAAATATATCGCTATAATATCGTTTATTTTCATAACGTTTTAAAGGCCTGGACTCAATATATATATTTATATATTGAGTCCAAAAAAATTATATATACAGGGTGGCCCATTCAAATCGGTCAGTATGGGAAAGTCTAAAACTATAAGACATACGAAGATTTGTTCTTAGGAACCATGTCACCGATTTTACAAGTAGAGAGGTACAAACAACCATAGAGACAATTTTACATGCCTGAACTTGTTGAATATTGTAACGGTGGTCACTTTGAACACCTACTATGATAAATTAAAGTATGTGAAAAATATGCATTTTATTCATTTAGACATTATGTTTCTTAGAGACATTTACTGCTTAAGACCTACACAAACGATATCTGAATAGAAATAGTGTAAGTTTATTTTTTCAAAACAACCGGGTTCGATTCCCTAGCTGGGTACAGTGTTTTTTTTTCAAATGTATGAATGCAGTTTTTCTTTTTATCAAAATCGGTGACATGGTTCCTAAGAACAAATCTTCGTATGTCCTATAGTTTCAGACTTTCCCATACTGATCGATTTGAATGGGCCACCTTGTATATATATATATTTTTTTTGTATACAGATGTATGGAAAAAGGTATGGGTGCCTAAATAATTATGAGCGGTAGTGTACCTATTTATTTCTTGAATCAAATATATCATAGCAGTAACATACTGACTAACCGGGGAACTCATTAAAAATCTCGCCTAATTTCATTGAAGTAATAGGTTTTTTTAACTTTTCAGAAGTCGACACCTGATGTTTGGAGCCATCCAACAACGTGTTTCTATTTTAGATGCGTATTTGCTTAAAGTCTAGTATACAAGTCAATTTAGTACTTATTATCTTAAATAAGAACTTTACTTTGGACAACGCGACATGTCAAGATGTCTTCAATGCTAGTCGCATATAAAAAAAATTTTTTTGACCACTCTGGTCCGTTATTACAATGAAAATAAAGTGCACAATAGGTCAGTTAACAAAGTCAAACAAGTCATTACATTACAAAGCATGTAGGTTTCATAACATAAGTTGTTTTTGTATAACTCGCGATAATTGTCAACGCAACGTTTTAAAGGCACATTCATGAGTCACAGATGAAAAATTGGAATAAAAAATAAAACTCATTGTAAAGATACACTTATGCATGGAACTTAGTGTACTATCATTTTTTAAAGCTTTTACTTTTGCCAAAGTAGTGATAACATCTAATAGTTAGCTTTATCATTAGATTTAAGATCCAAAGTGACCTTTTGCACAAATAAGTACCTATTTATCTTTATATTTCTTAATATTTATTATTTTTAATTGTTGTGGTAAAATGGTAATTTTAAGCATTCCTTGCGCATTTAGACTGACGATGAAGTACATTAAATGAGCTTAATAAGTAGATTTAAATGTACTTAAGTGAAATTCATAATAATTGTCATGAGAAACAATAATAGTATATCATGTGACAGTGTAAAAAATATGGGCAACTATACATATATACTTGTCTAGGAAACTATTAACCTCAATGTCGCAATAGCTAAGACAAGAATCTTTTCTCAAACATGCAATGAAATATTGATGTTATGTTCCTTAGGCTGCGAAGTATGACGTTTCAGGTGCGGCTAGGACAAGAGGTCGTTCATGGAATTTTATACAAATCTGTGTCTTTTTTAATTTCCATTCCACATAAATTTGTGGCACAGGCATCATGACATTCTGCCACTATGCGTATTAAAATAAAAGTTTTTTTTTTTTGTTGTTTATTTCATTGCATATTTGAGAAAAGCACTATACATACCTCGGCGGGTAATATAGGGTTGTCCGCCTTAGACCTATCCAGCCTCGCTCGCTCGGCCGTCTATATGTCTTCGGCCGGCAACCCCTTTCGTCCCGGCCTCTGTAGTAATGTACTATTAATATTATCTTGGATTGCCTTTTGAAAACTGACACAAGTCACTATTTTTTTCGAGATAATTTTTTTTTCGAATGTTTATTGTTTCCTGTTCGATTACTAATACTTACAATAAAAGTACATGATATATGGTATAACTTAGTTTTATTTACATGCTGTTCCTCGTGGTGAGTAAAGTGACCGGTACCTATCATCGCACCGCTCGCTGTCGGCAGGGCATTCGTCCTCACACCTCAGAGCCTAAATAGTCGCGTACGGTACGGTTTCAGAGAAATTTCCTCCCTCGGACGCTCCGGTTGTGGGATGAGTTCCCTGCCGAGGTTTTCCCGAGGAACTATGGGATTCTTCAAGAAAGGAGTGTATACATTTTTAAAGGATCGCCGACGCGCATGTGACACCCCTGGAGTTGCAGGCGTCCATAGGCTGCGGTGACCGCTTACCATCTGGCGGGCCGTACGCTTGTTTGCCACAAACGCGGTATGAAAAAAAATCATGTAGCTGTCTCGTTAAATCCTTATGATGCACCAAAATGAGTTAGAATGCGCCAGATAGTACGATCATTTTTGACTTAACGAATTGTCTCCATTTGAAAGCTCGCCACGATGTTACATCCTTTATATAAACTTAACACACCACAACGTCAGTTCAGTACAAATTTCAGTTATGTAGACGGGGACACTGACAGGTCTGTCTCTCTCAAACTTTCTGATTTGTGCATTAGTGAGAATAGATCACATGATGTGATGTTAATGAGGATAGATGTACAGAAATCGTTCAACTTAAATGAGCTTTAGGCCTGAATCACACTGGCGCGGCCTGCGGTGGCGGCAAATAGTAAATTTGACAGCTAATGACAAGTTACCTATTGCCCGCCGCGGCCAGCCCGCGCCAGTCTGTAAGAGATTTACTCTGATATCTGTGTGCCATACAAATTGAGATGATTATGATTCGAAAATAAATATACTAAAGGTACAGAGCTCTTGAGGATACGCTGTGTTGAGAGTAAGGGTCTACATTTGTAGTTGACGACAAAACGAATCCTCAAAGAATAAACAAATATTCAATCTCAGACTTCATCACAAAACCTAGGACGACAAATGACCCTCGAAGCCTAATTAAAAACCCTTTGTCCCGTAATTTGCTGGAAAAACAAGAATACCGCGATGGTTGATAGTTTCTAGTGTTTCTTTATTCGCCGAGAATTGACTGCTTGCCTGTAGTGATGGAAATGTTAAATGTCTATATCGATAAAACTATTGCACGTGGCATGGCACTAGAGGAGTGGTGATGTCTATGGGCCTTTTAAGACGGCGCAGTACGATCGGTGTGGATCGGTTCTCCATACAAACGTATTTAGGCTCTCATTTTAAAACGCCATGCTAGAATAACATGAAACTTTATATACACAATGGGATCCGGCATACCTAGGTCGGAAATTAGTTTCTGTTGCTAGAAATTGAAAAAGAAAAAAAATACAGCGGTTATTTGAGTTTTTTACGGCTTGTATGAAAACCTTAATAATCGCTGTATTTTTTCGCCATTATAATTTCAAGCAACAGAAACTAATTTTCGCCCTAGACAAGCTGGATCCCATTGTGTATATAAAGTTTCATGTTATTCTAGCATGGCGTTTTAAAATGAGAGCATAAATACGTTTGTATGGAGAACCAAACGTACTGCGCCCTCTTAAACAATAAGTGTACCAAATTAGCGTGAGTTGTTATGAAAAGTTAATCATGTCAGTATTGTGAGGATACTTATGCAATTAATCATGGAATTTTTTTTGCTCGTTTTCGTTTTGTGTTAGCGCGTATATCGTCACAAAACTGACATGGTTTAATTTTTTTAATAACTCATGCTAGGTAATTGTAAATAAAACATTGGATAGGTATCGAATATTTACAAGTTTATTATAAATTATAATACAATACAAATATTGCTGACCAAGGCAAACTATATGAAATTAGTTTCTGTTGCTTGATGTTGTAAAAGAAAAAAAATACAGCGGCTTTTTGAGTTTTTTACGGCTTGTATGAAAACCTTAATAATCGCTGTATTTTTTCTCCATTATAATTTGAAGCAACAGAAACTATGATCCGACCTAGATATGCCGGATCCCATTGTGTATACAAAGTTTCATGTTATTCTAGCTTGGCGTTTTAAAATGAGAGCATAAATATGTTTGTATGGAGAACCGAACGTACTGCGCAGTCTTAAGTGTTTTTAGAAGGAAGTAGATTTTCGGAAATATTAAATTGATAATATCGATACAATTTTATAAATATATTCCCATCCCTCAGTAATGACCTAGCAGGATGTGCCGGTGGGTAGTTTTTATTTCTCTCGTATTTTCCAGATTCATAAAGGTTACCTTTTTCACCTTTGTGTTTTGGCTGCGTTGTGAAAAACTAAGCAACGTATTTTTTGTTACACTCAGTGCCGGGAACCCGCTCGGCGGGCGCTCGTCTTGTAGGCGCTTTCCTGTACATACGGGTTTTCACATGTTATCGGCTATACGAGCGTAGCGCTACGAAATTGTCGGCAGTGAAAGTGTTACTAGCTGCCCGCGCGGCTCCATCCGCGTAGGGTATTCCAAAGAAGCCCAAGATGAAATATAGGCTGTGTGTATGTGTGAGCGTAGTACCTACTTACCTATAGGTATATCTTACAGACTTACCTTTTATTATCTCTGTTTTTATTCAAAAAAAGAAACAAAAATTTTATTCTGCAATAATAGGCCACAAGGGCACTTTTACAAGTCAACACATGAATTATACAATTAAATAAATTGACAATGATAATTATAATGCCTCGCCTTTGTACGTCTACTTTTTGTTTGTTTATCGTTTTGTCGTGTTTTATGTACAATAAAGTAATACATACATACATACATACATACATAATGTTTTCAAAACAGAATTGCAGAACTAAAATAAAATAGACAATAATAATAATGATTTCAAAACTAGTGATTAACAAACTCACAATATTCAATTAAAATAAACTTACAATACATTATATAAAAAAAAAATTGTGACGTATATATACGGTCTCTGTCCGAATACACAAAAGTATATACAATAAATTTAATATCTCAGAGATGTATATGGTCTCTGAGCGTCCATTATTCCTAAGTCCTTAGAGATGTACATATTTTCGTACTTAAGCTAGGGTTTTCACAATAACTTTATAAAAGTAAAATATATAAACATATTATTATTCACCTTATTTATTTTTTCGTCTTAAGTTAGATTTCTTACAATAAATTTATACAAGTACAATATAAAAATATACATACAAAATATAAAAGCATTATAAAAAACCTAACCTAGGGTGCCGCCGGCAGCGAGGCTAGCCTAAGCTACCGGTGGTTAGGGCGACAGAGAGAGGAACCTCCGGACTATCCGCGCCGTGTCCAGGAGTACCGCCTTCTGTATTTGACCCTTGACCCAGCCATCTAACGAGAGTCTCTTGAGATGTTGGTCGAGACTCTTCGCTATTAGACCGTTCACAGAGACGACTATCGGGACAATAATCGTTGAATCAACATCCCACATGGCGGTTACCTCATGTGCCAAGTCTAGGTACTTGCTGACTTTGTCCTTCTCAGCTTTCACGAGGTTCTCGTCATGGGGGATGGTGATGTCAACGAGCACTGCCTGGCGCTTCAATCGATCTGTCAGCACGATATCAGGCTTGTTGGCTACAATAGTCCTGTCCGTGATGACAGATCGATCCCAATAGAGCGTTGCACGACCATTTTCGAGAACTGGCGCAGGTGTGTACTTATAATGCGGCACTTCGAAGTCTACAAGACCGTATAAAAGAGCAAGCTGCTGGTGAATAATCCTGGCCACCAAGTTATGTCTGTGCAAGTACTCGCCGTTAGCAAGATGACTACAACCAGAAATAATATGCCTGAGTGACTCTCCAGGACGGCGGCATGCCCGACAAATGTCGACCGTACCGTCCTTCAGGATATATTTCCGGTAGTTGTTCGTCATGATAACCTCGTCCGCAATTGCACAGACAAAACCTTCAGTTTCCCCAAAAAGATCCCCAAAACGTAGCCAGTTCACCGATGCGAGCAGGTCTACGTCGGGCCCCGTAAGGGCCTTGTAGAACCGCCCATGTAGCTCCTTACTCTTCCATACCGCCCTGCGGTCCTCGGTGCTTAGTACTTTAAATCTGCGCCAGTTCTCGTTTGCCATGGAGAGCGGGGTGAAAGATGCGTCTGCTGCCACTACGTCACGATGCATCCCATATTATTATTATTATTAAACGACGGGACCTTCGGAAGGCGTGCGTGGGGCCGAAGCCAACAGCTCAGAGGCCCTTTAAGACAAAAATAATCTAAAAGCAAGGGATGCACATGGCGGATACCATCTCCGAGCGCACAATATGATACATCCGGAGATGGTCCCCGCCAGGTGCAAAGACTATTGGAGTGCAGCACTTTGGCTGCGATTGGAACTAAGGTCATAGGGCTATTGAGTTGAATGTTGGATGGACTGGATGGAAATGGGGGAAACTAGCGGACACCTGCCGTGACAATTAGTTTCATTATAAAAAGGCAGGCGGTGACTTGCTTGCTCGCTGAGTGGGCCCCACAAAACAGTGGCATGCACAGTGCGACAATGGGGCAACATCTCTCTGAGCGGCTGTGAGGTTGTCGAGAGGTGAGTCTGCGGTAGCCAGATCCCGGTAAAACCGTTCAGCAGGCCGCCGGCGTTATGACATGTTACACTTCAAAACTGGAGCATAAGAGCGACTCCACTCTGGCCGGCCGGTGAAGGTAAGCACAGAGGCGAGGGCCAGATAAACGGGCCCTCCAGAATAGGGTTCCGCGGCTCGCCACTCACCGTCAGCTCGCCACAAGCTGCGCGGGTTTATATGTACTATTATTAGTATTATATATTCTTAAAAATTAGTAGTAGTATTAGAAAAAGACACCGGAAAAAATATATTTATTTTCGTATGACGTCTACTTAATTTAAGAGATTTTAGATTTTTAGTTGTCGGCCTGTTTAGCCTAGTTGGTAGTGATAGTGACACTGCCTCAGAAGCTAGAAGCCCCGGGTTCGAATCCCAGTAAGGGCATTTGTTTCTGTGGTGAGCAGGAACTGTTCCTTAGACTTGGATGTTTTCTATGTATTTTTAAGTGTATATCTATTAAATAAGTATAACAAAAGCCTTATTGAGCTTACTATGGGACTAGTTCTATTTTCGTGCAAAAAAGTAAGTATTTATTTATTTAATGTTACTATCTGTTAGCCTACATTGGACTAAAGATAAATAAGTATTTATTCTGAGGTTAGATAAAGGTCCAAATAGTTTGGACTAATCTTGGAATAAAAATTACTTAGTCTTATTTCGTTGAATCAGGTTTCAGACGGACAGCTGAAGGATTAAACCCGTTTCGCCGTTTGATCGGGGTCCGGTTTTTACCCGGATTACATCGTCCGGATCAGTGACATGTAATGACGTTTTACTGGATCGGAGATTTGTCAAACCGGTTAATAACGGTTACTGCAGATGAAATAAAAAATCCAATTAATCTGAAAGTGTTTCGCATTTGGTTACGATGTTTCGTGCGTTCTTTCTGATATTAATTATATTCTATCTGGAATATTTAACTAAAATTAATTAATTTATTGTCATATAATATTCTTTTTACATTTAAATAAACTTTTTTATTTACAAATATAACTAAAATACCACCCTTTGCCGTTTCCGTTGCTAAAGTGCCCATAACCACCCATAACGTTAGCGGCATTCCCACGTTGGATAGCTGTGGACAACTTTTGCACCAGAAACGACTCGGAGCGGGCGTCCTCTCCCTATTGCCTAAGCCTCTCCCTTTTTGACCGAGAGAGCGAAGCGTCACCGTTTCAGCTTTCGACAAAAAATCTTTCGTATGTCTGTCTGGATGTTCTCCTCTACAGGTCGCATTTCTCAACTGATTCTTGTGAAATTTTGTGTGCAGGTTCGATAATTATATAGATTTTTTTGTCGAGTCAGTCTTTGGCAATTTTGAAAGTTGAAAAAAAAAAATTGCGAGCTGTACAGCTCGCAGAGCCACTGCTAAATAAATGTATAAACTAACGAAATGGCTCGGCTTATCACTTATATTCCTGTGTCGCCTAGATGGGGCAAAGGGCTTCCACATTACGCCGCCATCCTGTTCGGTCTTGAGCTCCGCGCTTCAAGTCTTCCCTACGTTCTTCGCCTCTACGATGATCGTCCGCCGCCAGGTTTTCGTTTCCGTCGAAATTCCTCTAATTCGAACCAAGCGCTTTGCATCTTCTTTTATAATGCGCACTTCTAAGGTTTGGAATTCTCTGCCGGCGTCTGTATTTCCGAGTTCATATAACCTGGACCTTTTTAAGGCACGAGTGAATAGGCATCTTCTGGGTGAGCTCGCTTCATCGTCGGCCTCATCTTTGCCCCCTGGCTAGATGCTGGCCAAGAGCAATCCCATTTTTAATAAAAAAAAAAGCCGGGCAGGGGTCGTACTTTTCGTGCCGGTGACGTCACGCTCCATAATTAATGATTTTAATTAGTCTTATCAATCATCATTCATTAGTCAATAATCATGAATATATACACTTTACAATTATGTTCCTATATTACAAACGCAATTTGCCTGTCACATCACAACTTATAAGGTACATCCTTAGGCAATACTGCAAGTTTTTGTGACTGGTTCATGTATAATACCAGTTATTACCAATAATTAAACAAACCTCGTCATCATAGAGAGTTTACGTTCATATTAAGATTCAACATTTCGATAACCTGTTATAAAACTTGAAAGACTATGAGATCCTCACTGCTTATAAATTAAAATTATAAATATGAAAAGAAATCCTTAATAATCTTGAGATGCAATAGGTCGTATAGGAAAAAACACCATTATAAATGCATGATTAAATGATTGATAAATAAATATTAATAATTACCATAACACCAATTGCAATCAACCTATATTCAGTGTGACGTCATTTTTACGTCACCGGCACCAAAAGTACGACCCCTGCTGGTGACTGTACCCATAATACAAACTTTGCTTAGTTTGGGACATTTATAATTTATTTATCAACGAAAAAGTACTTTACAAACAATTTGCAAACTTTATCTACACACGCGGCAGCGTGTCCGGCCAAGTTCACCCCAGGAACTGGCGCACAGCAGCCGTGTGTTATTTTACACGAACCGTTTGGAGCCACTTTGGACCCCCCCAATAACTCAAAATCTATATAACATAAAATTTGACGACCTGTTTAGCCTAGTTGGTAGTGACTCTGCCTCCGAAGCTAGAGGTCCCGGGTTCGAACCCCGGCCAGGGCATTTATTTGTGCATTTTTCACGGATATTTGTTCTTGGGTCTTGGATGTTTTCTATGTATTTAAGTATGTATTTATCTATATAAGTATGTGTATATCGTCGTCTAGTACCCATAGTACAAGCTTTGCTTAGTTTGGGACTAGATCGATTTGTGTAAGATTGTCCCCCAATATTTATTATTTATTTATTATTATAAAAAACTGAATCCTTTAGATTTTAGAACAACTAGAACTCCAAATTTCATAAATATAGGTTTAATATTTATTGAGATATTAAATTCTAAAAAACGGCATTTTTACCACTGACTGATTGACTGACTGACTAGTATTCAAAAACCTAACCCACTTCCAGGTGACCTAGAATGCTGAAATTTGGCTTGCAGCTTGGTAATTGTGTGTGTACACCAGAAAAAATCTGTATGCAGTGATTTTTTTATTAGTTTTATTATTATTATTATTTATGCTAGTTAACTCAGAACTCCGTCATTTATTAACCGATTTGGAAAATTCTTTTTTTGTTTGAAACGGTATACTTCAGGGATAGTCCCATAGTTATCAGGTAAGAATCTGATCATAGGATCCTGGAGAAATCGAGGGAACTCTTCAAATATTTGAGGTGCACCTATAGCGATTTGGGTATTTTGTATAGTATAACTCGTGCATTCGCTCTTAAAAAGCACTATTTGGCGAAGATTGACAAAAAGTAATGATATCCCATCAAAAACATAAATGTGAAAATAGGAGCCAAGTTCAATAGAATATGCGATTCCGTAGATTCTCTTAAATGGTGCCAAGTCCGGTACTACATTGTTTACAGTAAAACTAATTTACTACGGCTTAATGCATTTTTGAGCCTTAACTTGGCAGTTTTCTATCCAGTATGTTATACTACCATAAAAGCTGTTGGATATTGAAGAAAACTGCCAAGTTAAAGCTAAAAATGCATTAAGCCGCAGTAAATTAGTTTTACTGTAAACAATGTAGTGCCGGACTTGGCACCATTTCAGAGAATCTACGGAACTTGGCACCCATTTAGACCTCAATTCTTTTGTCGGTGAAGACGACAACCAAGCGTCGCATATTCCATTGAACTTGGCTCCTATTTTCTCATTTATGTTTTTGATGGGTTTTCATTACTCGTTAAGTTACTCGCCAAACTGCGAAGGAAATTGCTGGGTCGATTTGTGTACAATTATCCGCAAAAATATAACAATATATAGAATAATAATAATAATAATAAATATTCTTTTTAGAAATTGGAATACGAATCGTAACTCATTTTGATTATTTTAGTATTAGCAATACTGTATTACACGCACATCCCTGTCAACTAGGCATCCCTCAAAGTGCCTTGAGGTAAACTCAGCTACACTACACTCGACGTAACTGCTTCTGTAAATCAACGGGCACAATATCCGCGACCTTGGCCTTCGTTTCAAGGTCAACGGTCCTTCGAGCCGGATGAGGAAGCTTGGACACAGTTTATTACTGCCCTGAAAGATTAATTGATACGAACGTCGAAGAAATTTTGTAAAGAAATGTTGCGTTGTTAATTTTATCACAGAATAAGCATCTAGACCTAGTCTTGAGGTTGGATCCGACTAAAAAGGATTTAAAATTGAAAAGACTAAGAGGAATAATAAAAGTTTGTCAATAGGTACTACAAGATATTAACCGCTAGCACCATATCCTGCTTACGAAATTACGTGTAATCCTACTTATCGAATTCAAAAATAAAGGCTCCGAGAACTTTAGAACTCACGAAGTAGATAATTACGAGTATATGGAATTTTTATTTAGATTAAGTTTTCGGATTCTTTAAAAAGTGGCTTCGCCATTTTTCAAAATGTCCAAAAACTGATTCGGCAAACACAATCCATAATATAATTACTTGACGAGCACACGTTCACGAGAAGCGGTTGAGTAAATGCGACCTGTAGGCTGTAGAGGAGAAGAATACTTTTGCTTATTTTATTTTGTTTAAAATTCCCCCTTTTCTCCACTTCCCCCCCTTTCGAAAATTTCACAACAAACAGTAGGGTATCAGGTACTCGATGTTTCCTCCTACAGAAAACTTCCCCATTTTCCCCCGAATTGAAAAAAAATACACAACTTGTGAAGAATGAGGTACTTGATATTTCTTCCGAATTTGATTGAAATCCGTACACGAGTAAACGGTACAGCTAAATTTCCCCCCTTATTCCCCCATTTTCCCCCAAATTGAAAAAGGCTCTTGACAAAAAATGACCGTTCAATCGAGGTATACGTATGCCAAGTTTGGGAAAAACATCTGGACAGAAGCAAAATCGGTCAGTCCTGTAAATCCTGAAATGGAGACTTCGCTCGCTCCACTTGCTCGGTCGAATACATATAATAAACATCACATTTTTATCGTTTTGATGTTTGTTAGGGTTAGCACATTTGCAGCGTCCCATCTAAGATACACTATAAAATCAGCTGGTTCGGCGGCTGAAAATGCCGGTAAGTTCAAACACACCCAGTACTCTTAGAACCAACTTACGATTTCGTTCCGGTTGCTGTGGAGACAGCTGGGCCTTGGGGCAGTAAGGCTCTCGGGCTTTTTAAGGAGTTAGGCAGACGTTTATGGGAGAGGGGCCTTGATCTCTGCTCTGGGTCATGACTCGTCCAACAGGTATTAATCGCTGTTCAGCGAGGCAATGCCGCAAGCATTTTGGGGACCTTTGGTTCGAGCATGACGCAGAGTGGAGTGTAGTTTTAATTTATACTTTTTCCTCTCTTTTAGGTACCTAGCTAGTTTAGCGTCGAATATTGTATATTGACCTGTTATTGTGTTTACATTAAATTTGGTATTATTTAAATAATAAGAAATAAATTAATATTTGTGGACAATATTACACATAATCGACCTAGTACCAAAAAACTAAGCATAACTAAACTAAAATACATTGAAACGAGAAAGATCTAGTAGGCTGTATTGTCATATACTCGTACGATTTTGTAATTATATCTACATTTTATTATAAAAAGATGGAAGTCGAAGAAATGACCGACCAGGAGATGCTGAAGAAGAAAGAGGATGAGCATTTAATGTTACAGAGACAGGTATGTAACAGTCAGAATTTTGTGTTCTCCTGTCCCCATAGGAGAAATCTTTGAGACCAGCTTAGCTAGCATGATAGAATAAGTCGCTAGGAAGAAATTAACATTTCTTCACACAAAAGAAGACACATATATGTCAAAAATTAAAACCGAAGAAAAATGAAAATACAAAAACATATAGAAAAAATTGAAATTGAATACTTGTGTTCACTACATTTCGGTCGTGACGGTATAAGCTATCGTGCTAGTTAGGGCGGGTTCTCAAGAATCACATTGGTTAAGAGGGCGCAGTACGTGGCAGTACGCTCGGTTCTCCATACAAACGTATTTATGCTCTCATTTTAAAATGCCATGTTAGAATAACATGAAACTGTTATACACAATGGGATCCGGCATATCTAGGTCGGAAATTAGTTTATGTTGCTAGAAATTGTAAATCAAAAAAAATACAGCGGTGTTTTGAGTTTTTTATGGCTTGTATGAAAACCTTAATAGTCGTTGTATTTTTTCTACATTATAATTTTAAGCAACAGAAACTAATTTCAGACCTAGATATGCCGGATCCCATTGTGCATACAAAGTTTCATGTTATTCTAGCATCGCGTTTTAAAATGAGAGCGTAAATACGTTTGTATGGAGAACCGAACGTACTGCGCACTCTTAAGCTTTGCACGCCTTCTACTACTCGTGCGTTTCTAATTATAAAACCTTATGTGGTCAGTTCCGGATGATACAACGGGACAGAGCCAACCGCACCGTAGGAGTACATCCTCTGTTCCGCAGACAAGACCTCCTGCTGCGCTCGCTGAGGAAGGAGTACAGAAGCATGAAGGAGGACCTGAAGGTAGACATGATCCATTATATTGAGTTGAATTGACATGAGAGACTTCAGTTCCCAGTTGATGTTATTATTAAGACTGACGCTCAGAGACCTTATACATGTCTCAGGATATTTATTAGATTTTATTATTTTAAGGGTGACGCCTGGAGACCCTATGCATCTCACAGTATACAGTAATTTTACTTTGTATTACTTTGATTTTACTTTGACGCCTAGAGACCTTTTACAAATCTGGATTGTAATATTTACTTAACACTAATTGTTTCCTTTCTTATTTTCTTACCCGTAATAAAGGTAAAACTTTATTCATGTGATTGGCATTTTATGTTAAGTTGGCAGAGCACACAAAAATTGATTTCAGTGCCACTTTTAGCAATTGTAGGTTTATAGATGGAGTGAATGTGATATTGCAGTGACGGGTTGCTAGTGCTAGCCCATCGCCCACAACACACTTCAACCTGATTCGCATTGTCGACTCTTAATTTTCGTGTGCTCTGACTACCCCTTTTGGGAATATGGACGTGATTTATAAATGTATCTTGAGTTGCTATTGTATTATTTTTAATTGACACAGATAGAAGTCAAAACTTGTAAAAGGGACCCTGATTTTGATATCAATAGCATATAACCTGGACCTTTTTAAGGCACGAGTGAATAGGCATCTTCTGGGTGAGCTCGCTTCATCGTCGGCCTCATCTTTGCCTCCTGGCTAGATGCTGGCCAAGAGCAATCGCATTTTTAATAAAAAAAAAAAAGTTCCAGGACACTTCCACTACTTGAGCCATGCTTAGGTAATACTCGATTACTCCTAGACACTTATGCCATTACGGTTGGTCAAATATCGCTCGACATGCTTCTAATCAGTTTGCGAGTAAGAATTTGTTTATCAGAAGAAGATAGTTTTTTAATAATAAAGTCCCTGAGTAGCCTATATTGTATCTGATTTCTGTACAGTGCGACACAAAAGAGTAGAAATTAAAAAGTGGCAACACTGTCGTGTCATCCCTTTCAAATCAATCTAGGAAAAAAGGGACGACACCACAGCGTTGCCACTTTTTAATTTCTACTCTTTTGTGTCGCACTGTACTGTGTGCTCGCAGTTAGGAGTATATATTATGTATAAGTAGCGGAGCTCCCATACAACACGATTCCCACCGGCTTGCCTAAAATTTCTTGCTGCATGTACCATACTTATAATGTCATAAATCAACAATATAAATACAAAACTACCCTAAATTTCACAATGCGATTTACTAAATAGCATCAGTATGAATTCACACGCCGAGTGCGCAAAGCCGGTGAAGACCGACTTGCCTTCGCGCGTGTACTACATAATTGTACAAATAAACTACCTTATTGATAGATACCTATTTTTTCTCCGGGTTGCCCAGCAAAAAATCTCAGTGGCCGCCACTGAATGTATTGTATTTTGGTTGCACAAATGCACAGCCAACGGTGATTAATTAAAGCCTGCTTAGGACTCCCAAGAATTGCTGATCGATTCGGATGTCCAGCGATATTAGTTATAAGCGAGCGACCCTTGATTACCTTAGACCACCTCAGACCGCGGCGACGCGATCTGTTGGCGGTGCCGGCGGTGCGCACTGCGTCGCACATGAACTCTCCGCTTCTTCGTGCCCTCGCACTGATGAATGCGCTCTTGGCATCAGCACCGGAGTGCGACCCATTTGTGTGGCGATGGGCGGCTGTGAGAAGTGAATGCCTGAAACTCTGTGAGATTATGGATGCTAGACCTACTACTGTAAAAATGTAATTAACGTTTAAGTAATTTTAATCTATACTATAATATTATAAAGCTGAAGAGTTTGTTTGTTTGTTTGAACGCGCTAATCTCAGGAACTACTGTTTCGAATTGAAAAATTATTTTTGTGTTGGATAGTCCATTTATCCAACTTCGAGAAAGAGGTTAATCGTCGAATCCGACTCGGCTGGGCAGCGTTCGGGAAGCTACGGCACATCTTTTCGTCCAATATTCCGCAGTGTCTCAAGACGAAAGTCTTTGACCAGTGTGTGTTGCCAGTGATGACATATGGCACTGAAAGGTGGTCGCTTACTATGGGCCTCATAAGAAGGCTCAAAGTCACCCAAAGGGCAATGGAGAGAGCTATGTTGGGAGTTTCTCTGCGTGATCGCATCAGGAATGAGGCCATCCGCAGCAGAACCAAAGTGATCGATATAGCCCCCCGAATCGCTAAACTTAAGAGGCAGTGGGCTGGGCACATAGCACGTAGAACCGATGGCCGTTAGGGCGGAAAGGTTCTCGAGTGGCGACCACGTACCGGAAGGCGTAGCGTGGGCAGGCCCCCCACACGGTGGACTGATGACCTGGTGAAGGTCGCGGGTGTCCGCTGGATGCGGGTGGCGCAGGACCGGTCATTGTGGAAGTCTTAGGGGGAGGCCTATGTCCAGCAGTGGAGTCTTTCGGCTGACATGATGATGATGATGAGTCCATTTATCGAGGAAGGCTTTAGGCTATAAAACATCACGTTGCGACCAATAGGATCGAAGACGCGGACGAAGTCGCGGCCAACAGCTAGTTTACAATATATTGTGTAATAATAATAATATTGGAGGACAATCTTACACAAATCGACCTAGTCCCAAACTAAGCAAAGCTTGTACTATGGGTACTAGACGACGATATACATACTTATATAGATAAATATATACTTAAATACATAGAAAACATCCAAGACCCAAGTACAAATATCCGTGAAAAATGCACAAATAAATGCCCTGGCCGGGATTCGAACCCGGGACCTCTAGCTTCGGAGGCAGAGTCACTAACCAACTAGGCTAAACAGGCCATCATACATCGGTCGTACTTAATGATTTGTACATGAAAGTATTTTACTAGATTTAAGTTTCATGGCTCATTCATTGGATTTTTCTGTAAAGTCATTGTTTGATTAAATAAATAAATAAATTACGTTTTACACATGCCTGGAATTTACGGGTGCTATGTTATGTATCTAGATCGCAACCACAGGCGTGCACAAGAAGAACGAAAAACGCATGAGAGCCCAACTGCAACGCTCGCTGCTACTACGCGAGAAAACGGAAGATGAGTGCCAAGGTACAGTCGGCCAGGAAAGTGATCTACTACATTTCGACCCGTATTGTGTTAAAGGACTAAAAGAGGTAAACTTTCGATCAAAATAAAAAAAAAAAATTACCAGCGGTAGCTCAGTTGGAAAGAGCGACGGACGGATTCCAGAGGTCCACCACCCACCACCCACCATATCAGCCAAAGAACGTCCACTGTTGGACATAGGCCTCTCCCATATTCACGGGGGGTATAAAAAGCCGCCGGGGGGTTCCAGAGGTCAAAAAAAAAATTATCACAATTTCTCTATTTTGGAAATTATAATTTCAGTAAGCGGACGTAAATTATAATAATAATTATTATTATATATTATATTAATTATTATTATAATATATTATAATTATATAAAATGTAACACTCATTAATTTAAAAATGTTAAGCTACAGTGTACAGTGTTATTTACAGTTAGTACGGGGTAGCACATTGTTACTAACAATTCTCAATGTAATTTGCAGAAATTGCGAAGCGTCTGGTTGACGTAACTGGTGACCGAAGAGCTGGCGGCTTCCTCGCTCAACGTATCAGCATTGCGATACAGCGAGGAAATGCCGCCAGCATCCTCGGTACAATGCCTCAAGGGCCCGTTTTAGATTTGAGTTAGTTTTAATTTTCTTTATATTATTTTGGTTGAGTATTCTTGTATATATTTTCGTTGTACATAAATAATAGATTACCTTCATTTGAGACGTTGATGCAGTTTCACAAGTTGTAGCAGCTTTGCGGTAGATGTCGCTACAAGCCTCCCTAAGGCTTAATTAGAAGAGTGAACTGATTGAAAGATCGTTGCCACGAGTGATACCCGCGGTAGCTCAGCTGGAAAGAGCGAGGGACATATTTCCAGAGGTCGTGGGTTCAAATCCCACCCGGGTTGATCAATTTTTCACTCCGATAGGAAGGAAGGTTATAATTTCGCTAAGCGGACGATTCCGTTTGTTTACATTGCGAAAAATAGTTATTTGTTCAACAAGAGAGCAAAGTAGATTTTTGCTGCGAGTGTTGATGTTGAGTACCGAGCTAGCGAAAATTGTATAATATAAAATTAGAATCTTGAGCGTAGCGAGTCGCTCAAAGACACTAGATGCAAATATCTTTGCTTTCGTGTGATACATACAACTTTTCACCTCAGTGGCGAGAAAATATAACGCAAAGGAATAGTGATAGAGAGAATGAAGTTACTTAAACTAACCTACGATATGAAAAATTAAAAAGTAAATTTATTTCACGCTCGCAGCAAAATTGCACTCACTGGTTTCAAGCTGGAAAAGTCGTTCTCACGCTAGCAGCAAAATTGCATTTTGCTCACTGGTTTCAAGCAACAAAACTGCCATTTTCGAGTCGCTGAGGTGAAAAAGTTTTTTTAAACAAAAACCTTGCGAAGGATTTTTGTATCCTCTCCAATGTCAAGACATATTTATCTTGATACGAGTTCAATAAAATGTCATTACTGTCGAGTTTGCTTCGCACGTATCTGTTGTAACTCAACCCGCATGCCAAGCGTGGCGATTATGGCATATACCCCCCGTGAATATGGGCGAGGCCTATGTCCAGCAGTGGACGTTCTTTGGCTGATATGGTGGTGGTGGTATCTGTTGTAGAAATGTATGTCTAATGTTCGGCTGTTTGACAAATGCTTGGTCTCGCGCTTAATAAAACCCATATGTTTACGATATTTACTTTTTCGGATGTAATATTCTTCTATAGGGTAGTGCATAAACAATGTAAATTTTATGTCTTGGTGAGAGCTGTTGAGGAGTTAGATGCACGTATAACATTAACCTAAAATAAGTTACTTTAATTTGTACATCTATCTCTGTTGGTTTCTCCAAATAAATGAGTAAATAAATTCTTTACAGGTTTCGGAATTATGGTGACGAAATGTCAATTGTGAATGTTTTGAAAAGATAATAACGGAATGTGCTTTATTGTCTGTTACCAGGTCGATTGAACCTGATAGAGCAACTGGAGGGCCTGCTACAGCGTGACAACAAAAACCTTATTGAGTTGCAATGCCGTGTCAACACATCTATGGGAAAGGTGGGTTCGTTGTACACACTACGGGCGTTGGCACTCAAAATTATACCTATCTTTTTAGTGTTTCGCACCAAAAGGGTCTAATGGAACACATTTTTTTGGTTCTTTCTGTTCAGAATCATGTGTCTGTACAAATACAAGTAGTTTATTTCACAGGGAAAAATATGTTGTTGCATTAATGCTGATTTTTGGCATTGCCTGTCCCGTGGGGGAGATATTACGATTAAATTTAACATACCTACTCGTATATATATAGAATCTGCATAAGAACTGAAAGTTAAGAATATAAACTAGGCATATCTTCAACTGAAACATAATTCGAAAATGGACAAAAACAAAATCTACAATTTAATTACAAACCTTCTAAGTACGTAACTAAGTATCCTTGCGCAGACAAAAGTTTCATAAAATGTATTGAATTGCAGAATTTTCATTTCATAAACTTTTTATAGGAACCGTTAACTTTTGAGGTAGGCTTTTTAAGTCATTGTGTAGAACTCATTTAGGTCTACCAGAAAGGTAGGTTAGGTTACGTTAGAACGGCGACCCTTTGTGAATAAAAAATGCTTTCTATGATAAAAAAAACTATAGGGAAAAATCATTTTTAGGGTTCCGTAGTCAACTAGGAACCCTTATAGTTTCGCCATGTCTGTCCGTCCGTCTGTCCGTCCGTCCGCGGACAATCTCAGTGACCGTTAGCACTAGAAAGCTGAAATTTGGTACTAATATGTATATCAATTACGCCGAAAAAGTGGTAAAATAAAAAGTGGAAAAAAATATTTTATTAGGGTACCTCCCCTATACGTAAAGTGGGGAGTGTTTTTTTTTTCATTTTAACCCTAACGTGTGATATATTGTTAGATAGGTATTTAAAAATAAATAGGGGTTTACTAAAATCATTTTTTGATAATGTTAATATTTTCGGAAATAATCACTCCAGAAGTAAAAAAAAATGTGTCCCCCCCCTCTAACTTTTGAACCATAAGTTTTAAAAATATGAAAAAAATCTCAAAAGTAGAACTTTATAAAAACTTTGTTTGAAAATTATTTTGAACTTGATAGGTTGAATAGTTTTTGAAAAAATTACAAAAATAATTTCTGAACTAAGTTTGTAATTTAACCGTATAAACAGGTGTTTATTGTACCTGTCATTTCTACAAAATCACAATGAAATGACGTGCTTTTTAGGGTTTTGTGTTTCTGTACTTAATATGTCAACTTAATGTGACGGACGGAAAACTACGGAACCCTACACTGAGCGTGGCCCGACACGCTCTTGGCCGGTTTTTAATGCTTAAATGAAGTAACTTTAGTTATGTTATCTGTAATATTTAATATAAGAATTATCAACCTAAATAAATTTTGATATACTCGTATGTTGTACATTAGTTGAAAGAGAGGGCGCAGCAAGGAGAGTTCCGGCTGGTAGCGACGGAAAATAAGCTGGAGGTGGCCAACCGGCGCTTCAACGCCGTGCAGCACGAGAACCAGCAGATACGGGAACAGATCGAGCATATGCTCAAAGACAGGTGAAAACGTGGTCATAGACAGGTTAGGACGTCAGTGACAGGTTAGAGCTTGGTCAGATACAAGTTAGAACATGGTCAAAGACAGGTTAGAACATGGTCCAATACAGGTTAGGACATGGTCATTACAGGTTAGAGCATCGTCCGAAAACTGTCTCAAAGACAGGTTCAAAAGTTGTCAAAGACAGATGGGAATATGCTCAAAGATATGTAAAATATGCTCCGGCATGATAAGTACTGTACGGTCCTAATTGCCCAAAACGTCACCTAATACATGTCGATGAAACCTATTGCGATTACTGAGTGGGCAGTGGAGCTGAAAATTATTTTCCATGTACTTGGACTATTGCTTTTGGGAATACAGATGTGAGTATAGATATATGTAGCTGAAAGAGAAGCCAAGTTCAGGCCGGTGGCGATGGAGAACAAGTTGGAGGTGGTCAACCAGTGCTTTGACGCCGTGCAGCACGAGAACCAGCAGATACGGGAGCAGATCGAGCATATGCTCAAAGACAGGTTAGAACATGGTCAAAGACAAGTTAAATCACCATCAAAAACAGGTTAGAATTTGGTCAAGACAGGTTAAAGCAAGTTCAAATACACCGTTTTTCCCCGTGGCGTGATGGAATCTTTCGAACATGAATGTCAAATTAAAAATGCAAAATACGAGAATTTATTATTAACCAATATTAACAAGACTAGAACTAAAAGATAATAATAATCATTATTAAAAAGGAAAAAAAAAACTAACTAAAACTAAGCATTACAAATCCAGGTCAGGTCCCCTTGGTAAGGTTCCCAACACGCAGGCAGCATTCCCGCGCTGAATTGCGATATGTTCAATTTGGGATTTTATAAGTATATCGATAGGTTGGACAAGATGAGGGTATTTCCCAACGGGACAGCAGCGGAGCAGGTAAGTAAATTTAGGTACGAGTAAACAAAACTTCAAAACAAATAGAGCAGAGTGACTGCTAATTTTGGTGAGGCGGTCCGAATGATCATTAAATTTGGAAATCGATTTACTCAGAACGGGAGGGATAGCATCATCAAAAATGGGAGAACCGAGGAGGTGTAAACTGTCTTTTGACATAATTTTAATGTTTGGGGTAACATTATTAAAATTTTGAGATATTTGGGATGCGGAAGAAGGATCTACTTTGTCCGAAATGTACAACTCGCACTTGTTAAAGTTTAGTTCGAGGCCAATATCCGCAAATTTGTTCATCAAGTCTGCCAGAACAGTTTGTGAATCACCTCCTAGGGTGCCATCATCGAGGTACCACACGTTCAATTTTGAATTTAGACTATGAATTACTGAATTAATAGCCAAACTAAATATAGCTGGACCGAGGGGGATCACCCTGCTGACAACCCATTGCCGAAAGAATCTCATTGGATTTATGCATTAATTTAGAAGGTGAGTGATAACATTGGAGCAGAAAGTTGTGTATTTCTGGAGCATGAATTTTAATTTCGTTCAGCAGGGTTTCCTGGTTGACCGAGTTAAAGGCATTTTTCACATCTAATTTTAAGAGTACCTCGCATGAGTTGCTGTGCGCAAAGGTGCGCACCGCATGAACCGCCGCTTCACAGCCTCCGGGAGTTCCGAAGCCGACCTGAATGGGTTCAAAAAGTTTTTGTAATTTAGACCGCGTTAACCGGACACATACTTTGGCAGCCAAACGGCGAAAGGTTGACCCTACCGCAATAGGGCGCACACCAGCATCCTTCTTTGTGAGGGCGATGAGGTTGGCACCATATATCACGGGTGTCACTTCCTGGCAAACATCTCCCACAAGCATAAGGTTCACCAACTTCGTTATGTTCTTAATAAGGTGTTCACCAGCTATCCCCGTGCCGTGACTAGTGAGATCTAGGAGATGCTGTGGAGAGATGCCGTCCAGACCGGACGCAGATCCCTTTGGGAAGGATGCAAGGGCTGCTATTATATCTCGTTCAGTTGCTTGTATACAGGCTGATGAGTCGGTAGGGGGGTCTACAAAAATGGGGGTGGACGGGCCTGGGGGGTGTTTGGATAGTAATGCTGCTGCGGTTTCAGCAGTGTCAGGAGCGAGGGTATCATTAGAGAAAAGGAGCCGCGTCGCCCCTTTCAGGTCGCCGTCCTGAATTTTCTCTTCAACCTTTTCAAATATGTCGTATTTTCTTGAACGTGATTTGGGAAGGGAATTGAGATCCGCTGTTATGTTGGCCGTTTGAATATTGTTTTTGATTTTCTGGGTCAGAGAGACGTTATTTTCTTTGTTTTGAGAAACGTGGAAAACTTTGTAGGAAAAAGTTAGAAGATTGTGCCATGTTTCTTTACTATTGTAGCGAACACAGTTATTAACAGAGTCAGAAAGCGCTTGTGCTACTGTTGATCTTGCACCACGTGGCACGCGTTTGATTATAAGTGTGGTCTGTTTGAGCCGGCCGAGGAGAGAGTGTAGGGGAGTCGCGGAATCAGATGAAAACGAAGATATGTTGAGATTTGTGGAATTTAAATTAGGAGTAGCGGGAAGAATACGAACCTGATGAATGCGTGACTGATGAATGTGTAGACCTCTTGTTGAAGTGAAAGATTTTTGGCATACACAGCATGCCATAATAGGGAGCAACAGAAATAGAAAACACACTAATATATAAACACTGAAACTAAATACCTAATAAAAAAATTACTCTCTAACTTAATATAATTATCACAAATTTAGTGTCAAAATATTCACAAATATGAAAAATATAATGTCACTTTGGCGAAACTGGGCGACCACGCAGGCGTAGCTTGGCGTTTCCCTTGGAGACCAACTGACTCTGCCAATAGTGACTAAGGACAGTCTTGTTGTCATTAGATACGGTTGATGTTACACGTAACAATGTCAAAAATGGCGATCTCTCAAAAGCCAACCGTTGGGTGTTAGCCTTCAAAACTGTTGATTCAAGCCACTTTAAGCGCCACCTACACTCGCAGGGCTGCATCATTGACTTGTCTGCTAGTCAGGCTCATGTACTTTATTTTAAGACTAATTTAGACCAGTTAAAAATTAAAAATGCCGGGAGACGTCAAATGACATATCGCTCATTTGATGGATACAAACGAAAAAAAAAAATTATTTCTGGGTAGGTACAAAAAAAAGGTCAAATACTTACTGGTTAGAACATGGTCAAAGATAGGTTTGAACATGATCAAAGACAGGTTATATAGTAAAACCCAGGTGAGAATATGCTATTAGGCAGATGAAAAATTGCTATTATATAATTTTCATTGCCTCTTCTTTCCGAACACCTATCTGATAACTACGAGCCTGTAGTCCCACTGCAAGGCAAAGGCCTGCCCCCACTTTTTACAATCTTCCCGATTTTGAGCAGTCTCCGGCCATTCTTTTAAAAAGGTGTCTAGCTCGTATCGCCATTGCCGACGAGGTCTACCGCGTCTTCTTTTCGAGCTGTCAGGCTGCCAATCAGTGGCGGTCTTGGCCCACAGCTCACTCGGCATGCGGCAGGCATGACCAGCCCAGTCCCACTCCAGCTCGAAACACACAGAGCAGGCGCGGTGCGGAGCCGGTTTTGCATTTTCGATCATTCCGAAACTGTCGACTGTCGATAGTGTCGATTACTGCTTCATATATATGCCAGTAACTCCAACATCTCAATTTTACAGAGAATGCAAAACAACATATTGCGTTCCATATGCAAGGCTCCATTGTTTACAACCAACTCTGAAATCCACAAGTATCTCGAAATGAACACAGTGAGGGAAGAAATACTCTTTGCGACCAAAGTATACAAAGAGAGGCTGAAACGCTATCCGAATGAGCTTGCTGTAAAGTTGACAACCAGAGACTACCGAAAGAGGCTCAAAAGAAAAGACATTTTAACAGACTAGACTTAATGGAGGAGTAGATGCCCTCACTGGAGGACACACTCGACATGTTATTAAACCTTCAACCAATTTGCTTATAGTACAAACTGATTGTAGATATATATATATATATATATATATATATATATATATATCACACACGTCGCCTCCGCGCCACTATCACGGTCGGTTTTTTGGTGCGACGTACCCCAGACAGCGTTCGCTTTACCGAAAAACTGCCTCCGCCGCGCTTTGTACGTTTCAAGCTACAAGCCAATATAATTTTTAAGAAAAAAAACCGACTCCAATGGGGCAGGCCGGTGAAAGATTATTATACTTAGATGGTGCACTCTTAGATTCCATGCAATAAAATAAAAATGGCTATAAGTATGTTTATAATGGTAGAAGACTGAGTACCCTCAATTCCTCATGGAATCATGGATAAACTTTGCTTGCATGACAAACAAAACGAAGAGAACAAATCGCCAAACTTGAACTACGCGTCGTTGAAGAGTTCCGTTCTGATCATCATCAGCAGTTCCACTTCATCAAATGTCACTTTTATGAATGAAAATGCTTGATTAGTTCATGAAAATACTAAAATTACTATTTGTGTGCCTTTCACATTTGAGGAGTTCCCTCGATTCTTAATGGATCCCACCATCAGAACTCGAGCATGAACAAAATCAATCGTGAAAATAGAACTTGCTTAACAAACACAGCTAGAAGGACAAATCGCCAAACGTGAACTTTTCGTCGTTGAAGAATTCTGTTCTGATCATCATCAGCAGTTCCACTTCATCAAATGTCACATTTTTGGATGAAAATGCTCGATTTGTTGATAAAAACACAAAAATCAATATATGTTTGCCTTTAAGATTTGAGGAGTTCCCGCAATTTCTCATGGATTCCATCATCAGAACTGCGTTTTGACAAAAACGGGACCAACTTGGATATATATACTTACAATCAAAAAAAAGAATTTTCCAAATCGGTTAAGCAATGTCGGAGTTATGGAGTAACAAATCTATATTAATAATTTCGTGCAGGGGTACGGTAGACCCGAACGAGACCTGTCTCAAATTGAAGAACGTATAAAAATAACGATTTTCGAGTTGAACATATGTATCCGCAAAATTCGGATTGTCGCGTATTTTGCATTTAAAAGTGTTAATTTGATGACAAAACGTCGGCCATATTGCCCACAGACTATATTGCTATATTAAATTTGTTGGTTGACAGTGTCGGCTACGTTCGAAAATCGTGAACTATTTTTGCGTCCGGTATGTTGGCCAGGTTGCTGGGCTGCGTTCTGGGTGATGGGCCATCATCGCCCATTGTGTGGATTCGGCTAGCCGCGTCTGCAGCGTTTTGTTTTTGTAGTTTTCAAGCGTTCTATACACCTATCAGCCTAGCTAGCACGATAACTTATACCGTCACGTTATATGGGCGAAATGTATTAAAACGTGACATAAAACGTAACGGTATTATCTATCGTGCTAGCTAGACTGATTGTCACAACAACCGCCTTCAAAGCGAATGTATGGGGCCTGTTACATGGATTCATATCACGATAAGTATCACGTGAATATTAAAGCAGAATCCATACAAATTTGAAAACTGCGATAATATTGACACCCCAGTATTGTGATAATATTAATCGTGTAAAGGACACCACTTGAATGTTTGCTGAGTCTGTCCGCCATCTTAAAGCTGCATCTCTATTTTGTTGTGACAAACTACTAGGTGACTTATGGCTTTTAAACGTCTAGCAAAATTCTATCCCTATCTCGCTCTGTCTTATAACTTAGTGGTACTGGGGGTCTACTCCGAAATTCGAAATCCGAACTCCGTATGGTGCCGTCCCTTTCACTCATATAGTCTATGACAGGAGAGTGAAAGGGACGGCACCATACGAAGTTAGGATTTTGAATTTCTAAGTAGACCCCCAGCTCATGCCGTTCGCCGCGCTCGGACGTTAGAGGTGCTACCGCGAACCGAAAACGAAGTATCTGCCTCCCTCTCGCACATGTAGGTATATTCGAACGACAGAGAGGAAGTTAGTTCGTTTTTGGTTCGCGGTAGGCCCTCAGGCGTCAACTTTAAATCGAATAGGGTATTTTACTATAAGAGAAATAAAATTCAAAATGTACTAAAAACCAGCCAAGTGCGTCGCAGTCGCACACTGAGGGTTCCGTACAACTAAAAAACAAATGTGATTTATCAATATATTGATATTTTTGGTAAAATATACTTCATAATAAACATTATCACCTAATTTCAAGTTCATATGTCGATGGGAAGTTAAATAATTATATGTGTAGACAGACCACACACGGAATGTTCTTTGACTTTCTTCGATCGTCCGCCGCGCTCGGACTAAGGTGCTACCAACCGAAAACTAAATATATATGCCTCTCTGTTGCACATTCGAGCGCGGAGAGGGAAATACTTCGTTTTCAAATCGCGGTAGGCCCTCTGGTCTGACGACTCCCATTCCTGGTTGGTGCGCGTATCGGAATGTGAAATACCTTTGGCAAAACGGAACAAGTTGTTAAATAGCTTCCATTAATTGGAGAAAATATTACCAACTGTTATTATTATCACGCGAAACACTGAATATTGAAGCAACATCCATAGGGGCCTGTTACATGGTTATTATTATCACGCGATATACTCATATCACGATCCGTATCACGTGCAATGAATATTGAAGAAAAATCCATAAAATTTTAAAATTCGCGATAATATTGACACATAATATTGAGTGTAAAGGGCCCCACTTAATAGAATGTGGCGGAGAATAGAGAGCTGCTACCGCGAAACGAAAACGAACGAACATCGTGTATTTCCCTCTGTGTCGCTCGATTTTGCAAGCTCGACAGAGAGAGAGAGAGATACACGAACTTCATTTGTTTTCGTTCGCGTTAGCAGCTCTGACTTCGTACCAAAAATACTGACTGGCACATCAATATTTAACAATTGCACATCTGAACTGAATTTTAATGAACGATTAGTATTTTAGCTATACAAATCAGTACTGATTACGGTGTCAAAAATTTTATGTGCCTTAAATACTACCCTTATAAAAATGCTTAGGATTAACTTGCAAAGATACTAGCCTTTGCCCGTGACGTCGTCAGCGTAATCTTTTACTCCCTATTCCATATGTTAATCCAGACTACAGACTATATTTCTATACGAAGTTTCATCATAATCCGTTGTTGTAAAGTTTTTATTTTATACACTTTTGTACACTATTTCTTTCGTCGTTTGCATAACTGTCACGAATAAATGTTTACTTTATTTCACCCGAGCGAAGCCGGGCTTTCATCTAGTATAAAAAAAAAACAAAAAAAAAAACATACAACCGAATTGATAACCTCCTCTTTTGAAATCTTGAAGTCGGTTAAAAAACAAAACAACAACAACAAGCTTGGGCGCCTTCCGAACTATCGACTATTTGAACATATTTGATAGATAATAATACGTGCATTAACATATTTCATATTTTACTTGTTTATTTTATAAGGTGTGTAATATTAGTTATGTTAGAGTATTTGTAATGTATTGTGTTGTATTTTCAGGGCTATCTTCAACCAAAACTGGTCCAAGATGATGACAGCTCTCTGCAAAGGAAAAAAGTACCTCACGGACTTATTCGAGTCGTCATCAGTCGCGTACGACCAAAGGGACGAATGGTGCACGAAACTGAGGTCCGTGACGGAAAAAGGGCGCGTGGACCAAACGCTGCAAGTGCAGGTTTGATCTTTATTGCATTATAAATATGGTTCAGAATTCCATGTCAATTTTATACGTAAGGCTGAGTCTATTAAAGCCGGTCTGTGGCAGAAAAATGACGTGACGACGCTTCAAGCGCAGGTTTTAGTTTTTATTTTAATATGAATAGGGTAGGTACAGAATCCCATGATATCTAAGGCTGAGTCTGTGAAAGCAAAGATCTAGGCAAAATAGATGTGCTCCATGAGATATAGGGGTCAGAATTCCATATCGATGAAATGATTCCATGTGATGAGTGATGTGTGATGTCATGTGTAGTTAGTATTAGTTTAGGTCAAGTTTGTGGAAATGAGGTTGTGGATTTTATATATAAGTATGTATGTGGATTTTACTCGTATATGTCAACACGCTACGTTCGTTTTGTTACAGCGACTCTCGAATTTCAAGAACCCTCATTAATCATTAAATGTAACTGTTGCATAAAATACTATTTCTTTCTTTCTTTAATTTGAATTAAACAGTTGAATAGCAGCCATGTCGACAGTCAAAATGGCAATTATTAACGTTTATGTTTTATTTATTGACAAGGACGATTGCGTTTTCCGAGCGATTAATCGCACGGGTGCCGTTACATGTTAGTTTATTTACAGTTCATAAAGCCGATCGTAAAGTTGGCTGACAGGTCAAGCGGGGTCTATAATGTAACATTCACGCACAGGGGGCCAATTCTCGGGTTCGATCGAAATGATCTCTATTAGAGATTTCATACAAGTGACTCTACCATTCTATACAATGTCACGATGGACATGCACCTCGATCGGACCGAGAATTGGCCCCCAGCTTTGGATACATTATTAATCAATTTTACAAGCTTTTATTTAACTTGAAATGTTTTATATAACTTGTTATGTATATGTTCGCCGAATCAATCTATTGAGCTGAAAAACAAATGTTACTGAAATTGCTGACCAATACAGGGTGTCAGGTAATAAAGGAAACTAAATGAAAAGAAATGAAATCATTTATTTGCTTTGAATTAAACATGGTATATAAAAAGGTGGTAAAAAGGAAGTATGTGATTGTTTCGTCGCGATTACATGTTACCATACCACCAACCACCACTGATCATATTTATTATGATTAAATATTTATAAATTTTAAACATAGTTGTACGGACTCCTCAAAACTCTGCTTAAGTTTTTCTCAAGACGCCGTGCTATAGTATAAACTGCGATTACTTCAGATGGAATGGGGCTTTTGACATTACGTCATCTCCTTTTTGATGACTTTAGACTCAGTTTTAGTGACCAATCAATAAAAAAAATCTTACTTTAAAAAATGCCCTGAAATGAATGAATGATGCTCGATTGCGTGCAAAGTGACAGCCTCTGATTAAACTTATATTTTTCGGTTAAAGAAAGTATTGCCTTCAACATGTTGACTAAGAATATGTAACCCATTAAGAAATTTTTCTCATAATCGACGACCGCCCGCTGCATTCAAAGATACAGTTAAGATCTAGTAATGAACATCTCTGAAATGGCACCTCAAAAGTTACTTTTTTGAATGTGCAATAGTATCTCATGCCCCTGACTTGAATTATTAAAATCCCAACTGCCAGTTCATGTTGATTTGTATATCAATAGAAACGAAAACAGGCTTAATTTTTTGATAGGGTTCTCATTTCCTGAATTCTAGCAAATTAATAACACCCTAATATCGTAAAAACGTGACTCTCCTTACCCACCCTTAACGGTATTAGAAAAATCAGCAATGATCACAATACTAAAACACATAACAGCATCTCCCGCTCATAGGTGCATGTAATATGCCTAATTTGAAGAATAAACTACTTTTACTTTTTACCCCGCCCTTCTAAAAAAATCCACTAAAAAGTAAATCACTTCCACAGGACACCCTATATTTAAAACGAATTACAGTGGAATTATGTTTGTAGTTTGGAGGAGGCCTTTGCCAAAAGGCAAACAGACTAAACAGCAACTGATCTACTATTACTCTTGTTTAACAAAATGTCTGAATAAAAAGGCTATTATTATTATTACAGTGGAATTATGTACATAAAACTTTTTCAAATATCAGTTGTATTACAGGAAATGCGAGATCTCCAAAAGGCATACGACCACGAGATGAAAACATACAAGTTCCTGGCTGCGAAGGGAGTGAAGAGAATCAACGAGAGAGTGGAGATAAAACAGGAAGAAGAGCAGAGGAAAAAAGAAGAGCAGTGGCAGGAAGAATTGGACTATCACACCAACTTACTGAAGGACATTGAGGTATGCATTTTCGTCAATACATTAGTCAACGAACAACTTATAAATGGAATAAGCTCTGGTTGTGGAATGAGCTCCCTGCCGAGGTTTTCCCGAAGGACTATAGTATGGGGTTCTTCGAGCAAGGAGTGTATACATTTTTAAAGGGACAGCAGTGAGCATGTGATACCCCTGGAGTTGCAGGCGTCCATAGGCTGCGGTGACTGCTTACCATCAGGTCGGCCGTAGGCTTGTTTGCAACCGACGTATATATATATACGAGTATATGTAAAAAAACTTATAAATGCAGCGTATTTTCTCGGTGCACATACATACATGTACTCCCGCCCGTATCTTATTGGAGTAGGCAGAGACCAGATGCCAAATACTACGGTCCTTATATCGGTCTTTGGTCGATAAGTGAAAGTTTATAAAGATTACTATCCTCCTCTTAGCGTTTTCGTAATGTATCGCTAAGGCCGCGGTCTGAACGCCCATGTATCGAATCCACTCAAATAAATGTGCGCCCGCTCGTTTCCCCGTCGTCCGCTGGCATCCAGACCGTGGCCTAAGAATCCTGGGGTCTACTTTGACACCCATTCCCAAGATTTGGCGTACAGTGGGCGGCAGTGGGCGGGGCACATTGCACGTAGAACGCAGCAACGGGACGGTGTCTCGAGTGGCGATCACGTACCGGAAGGTGCAGCATGGGTAGATCCTCCAAAAGGTGGACTGATGACCTGGTAAAGGTTGCGAGAGTCCGGTGGATGCAGATGGCGCAGGAATTATTGTGGCATTCTTTGGGGGAGGTTTTATGTCCATCTGTGGACGTCCGTCGGCTGATGATGTCTGCCATCTGACCTTCCAACCCAAGGCGAAAACTAGATCTGGCCGAGATTATACCGGATTCCTCACGATCTTTTCTGTCACCAAAATACTACCATTAAATATCAAATCATAAGTCGTACATACAGGAGAGCTTCACCCGCATACTTCGTGCGGTATGTGAGGTCAAGCAACGTCGGCAGAAGTCAAATTCTGGATGGGTGACCGCTTTGAGTGGTTACTAACTGAGTGCTCCCCTCCCGTCCGTCCGCCAAGCCGTTCATCACCGCTGATGTCTATGACAGCAGTCGTTAAGCCAAGTTAGAGGTCTTCAGGCAGCTTGAGAACTTCTAACACTCAAGTTGCCCACTCACTTGACAAGCCTAATCGCAATAAGGTCTAGTTTCCTTGGGTTGGAATGTCAGATGGGAGTCGCTTCCGTAAAGACTAGTGGCTACGCCAATTCTTGGGATAAGGTAAAGCGGACTCCGGGCATCCTTTAGGATGCAACTGTACTGGAATAAATCTAGGATGATGATGATTGCCTACATAAGTTTATTTGTAAAAACCCGTGGCATGAGCCGAGAGGTTCGAACCTACGAGTACGACTTCCGGATAGAAAGTTGCGTCCAATCAGCATACATATCGAAACATATGAAAAGTTGCAAAAGCTCATATTCCTTTTTTTATACCACGTCCGTGGCAAACAAGCGTATGGTCCGCTTGATGGTGAGCGGTCACCGTAGCCTATAGACACCTGCAACTCCATGGGTGTCACATGCACGTTGCACTGTTTTCTTGGAGGAACCCCATATAGTAGTCTTTCGGGAAAACCTCTGTAGGGTGCTCATTCCACAACCGGAGCGTCCGAGGGTGGAAGTTCCTCTGAAACCGTACCACGCGACCATTTAGCTTCTAAGATGCGAGGAGGGCGAGCGGTCCCTTGGTATATTATTCTTTTGACTTCTTCAAATGTGACTTTGTTGGATGTCTCACAGGACTACACCCAAGAAACGAACGCACAGAAGATCATAGAAGCGTTCGAGAGGACTGAGCAAGAGAACTTCTCCATCTACCGACTGCTTACCGATTTCTGCGCGGAGAACATAGTTCTGAGCAGAGACCTGGCCAGGAATCGGCAGGAAATCGGTAAAAATATCAATTCATCCATCTGCACCACTTCAGCTTATAATATTGAGTTGGCGACCTCCATCACTCAAATTTGAGCTGTAATTCCAAACCTAAAATTGAGGGCAGGTGTAGTTCTAAAAAAACATGGGTATTTTTTTAGAACTACTAGCTAAACCAATGAATTTAGATGAATTCGAATGAAAGAAAATTTAAAAAATGCTAACAGAATTGTATTCACTCTTCAGCGGACCGAAAGGACTTTAATGAATCGATGGAACTCCAGCAAAAAGAGAAACTAGAGATGTTGAGACAGAAGCTGGACGAGGTTAAGAGCAGGACGGAGATACTGCGGAACAAGGAGAAGGAGAAAACCCGCCTGTTGGAGTCCAATATGGATAAGATTGGTGACATTTTTAAGTTAGTATTTTATTGGTAAAAAAGGTTTTTTATATACAGTTCACATATATAAGTTTAAGTTAATAATGTAGTCTTGTAGTTTGAGAAATAGGTACATATTTTTTAGATAAACATCGAAATAAATAATAAGTTAAAATATACCTAATTAAACGCTAATAATAATAATAATAAAGGCGTAGGGATGTGACGACCCCATTGCCCACTGGATCTCCAGTGCAGTCAGTCAACGTAGGGCAGCTTGTGGCGAGCTGTTAGGGAGCAGCGACCCTATGTACCCGAGTGCTCCTGGAGGTGTCCTGTGGGTTGGTTGTATGAACAGGCCCCGCGCCTCTGCCTTGCCTTAACCGGCTGTCAGTCGCTGGAGCTGTTGCTCGGGGGTGGATGTGGTCACCTAAGTGGCGAGTTGGCTATATATTTAAAGTCCAGTGCCACCTCTCTACCCCCAGCCCTCTGCACCGGTGTTGCCCTTAGGCCATTTTTTAATGTCGCTATTTATAGGGGCCCATCTAGCAGAGGGCGAGTCCCCGTCTGCCTGAGATAAAAATGTGAGACAGTTTTATTAGGCAGACGTCCGTCGTCTCACTCAATAGCCCAGCCATTAGTCCATCATATTCACCCAATAGTCCGGTTCATTTAGATTCTATCAATTAGCAATAGTCCCTGTAGCCCTGGTGGGTGCTGTCTCTGTGTGCATCCCATGACACGGGCAGGGACAGCATCCACTCGGTGTACCCCTTGCATTTCATTAAATTGTCGAAAGGGCCTCTACGTGTTGGCTATGTGGTACTCGGTTGGTACTTCGGTACCTCGGTACTTTGGCTCCGCACACGCCTCCCAAAGGTCCGGGACACCATTGTCCCGTGAGCGGAAAAGACATACAATAATAATAACAAAAAAGGAACCCCAATTATAAAAAGAACACCCTGTCCAGTAGGTCAGCCTGGGGCATGGTGCCCAGAACGCTGGCCGCGTCACCTCTCTGAAAGCGCCAGCCCTGGGGTCACCCGAAGCGTCAACCAGCCGCGACGACAAGGCTCTCATAAAGGCTTTCATGTCAGCCGACCAAGGACCCAGTGTCTCTACGGCAAGCGCTGCAAACTCGTAATTACTCAATAAGGATGAGTATTTGCGGCGAAAGTACAGTTCACTAAAATTACAACAATTAGTTGGAAAGAATAAAAAAAAGAACAATTAAAATAAAATTATAAAAAAAACAATATAAATAGAAAGAAAGATAATCTTAATAGTAACATACTTGTAAATAAGAGATTCGTAAGTCGTCAGCTGTCTTTTTTGCCCTACTACGATGCAAAAAATATGTGGCATAATTTATTCCGCTGAATCTACAAAAAATAGTCTCACATCAAAACACGTCTCTCGGCCGAAATAGAAAGTCATTTGCCGAGTTTGTTTTTACCGGACTTTTTAACTTTCTTTAACTTTGGACCACAGATTTTATAATACTAGTACTTTGGACGCATGGATCGAGGAATCCAGCAACTATAAAAAATATTAATAATTATAGTTTGATGTATTGCAAACGTACTTAAATACAAAATACAGTACGTAGTGGTCCCCTCTTATAATTATCTATCTTTAACTTTAAATAATCATAATTATTTACGAGTGGCGTGTCCACTTGGACACGTTGAAGCCCTTTTAACCAACGATATTGAGATTAAACTGCTACGAACTACGCGTAGGCTATGCCGTAGCCACTTATTCGCCGTATGGAGCGCGTAGTAGCTACGAACAGGGTATCCGAAAATCGGGTTCTCGGCGTTGAATGTGAGAATGAGTCAATGACGTTGATCGCTTTGTAAAAACCTGTATGTACTTAGGTTTTTGTTTTAGAAGCAGCTGGTTCTTTGAAAATTTATTTTAGGTTTCATTTCATGTTGATGTATTACAACTTCAACGTTGAAAGATATATTTCGAAAATACTTCTTATATTAATACGTTTGTAACCCACACCGTATAACCACATTATATTATGCTGTAATCTAATGATGAAATCCATGTAAAATTAATATATCTTAGATATTAAGTATAAGCACAGATAACAGATTTTGTAGAACAACATATATCTCGGTATAATAAAATATTTGAAAAATCCAATTTCCAATTCCTAGCAGCGTATTCAATACACTATTATCAAAACATATTCCTATTAAGTGCGTACAATCAATTACCCATTGTATACTTAATCCATTATAACTGAATCAGCCCATCTCGCCACTCATCGATCGATATTCGATATGACTGTACCTTTATCAATTACGAAATGTCATAACCGACGCGTGTCTTGTGCTGAAAAGTGACGTTTTATGGCCGCGTGTGTAAAGTACATTAAGGAGTTAGTCGTGTGTATGCTTTCAGGTTCCATTATTCTGCATAAATAATTGTATTTGGAATGTATTCAAGTGATCTGGCTATCATTGGGCTAAATTTAAAGCGATTAATAGTACATTACTATAGAGGCCTAAAGGGATTGCTTGACGAACGTAAGCCAGGCTGACTATACGAGGCAGGCAGTTGACAACATTTCAAATTTTTAAGTAGTATGAAATCTTAACTCATTTCGTAAATGCTGTGTTAACAAGAAACCCGATTTTTTTTAAGATTTTTATAGCTATTAGTTTTCTACATATTCACGAAAATGTGAAGAAAGCCTACATCGTAGTAATGACGTCACTAGTATGAAATTGTGACAGTTACAGCGCACAAAAAGAACAGCAGTTCACATTCTTTAGTAACAGTGCTTCTGTCTGAATTGTTACGCTGTGACGCCTTACTTGTCTTGTCTCTTACTCTCTTTTAGAATGAGGAACTTTTGAAATTGATTTATTTATATGAAATTGGGATATTTTCGAGAATTAAAAAATGTGATTTTAAATACTTAACATTTTATCCTCTATTTGATTTAATCGGAAAAAATCCTGCTTCAAAAAATGAAATGTTGTCAATTCGTGTTCTGGCCGAGGTATATATAGTCTTTTCTAAAGAAATATGAGAAAAATTGAGGTTTACACGAAAAATCTATAAAAAATCGCCCTAAAAAAACTAAAAACCAACAATAACTCGGCGAAATTTTTTGACCTAGCACAAGGCAACAGATCTGAACCTATGCCCTATTCCCTAGGCCCTCATCAATCGTCAGTACTATCATCAGTCATTAGGGCCATCAGTCACCGACAGATGGCGTTCCAGGCGAGACAATCATTAGTCATTAGTTACATTACTGTGAAGACATATACAATATGTCATCGGAATATGGGCAAGCTTACGTTGGTATATATGTACAAAAGGTGGTCAGTGAGTATTATCTGTAAATACAGTGCATATACAGCAAATATTTTAATCGTGGTTAGCATTGGACCTAAGAAATACAGCGTGTAAAATTTATACGGGCGTATACTTTTTCCACCTATAGTATCAATTAATACGACTCATATACGATAATGACGACTAAGGTATCGTTGGATAGACGAAGTCCAAAAAGATCTCCGCCAGCTTCAAACAGCCGTCTCGGATTGGCGACAAGCTGCCCAGGACAGAGCACAGTAGCGTCTTAGTTCGGAGGCCAAGATCCACTTTGGGTCGCTGGGCCATCGTGGTAAGTAAGTATATAGGATAATAATTTTGTTTAATAGTGTTATTAATTAGGTGTAACGGTTTTATTAATCCGACCGAGCAGCAATGTACGCAGTCCAACTTATTTTGACATATCAAGTTTGTTTACTTTATTTGTTATTATTATTATTATTATTATATATTTATTAATTCCGAATAACAAAGATCCATTATGATTAAATAAAATTAAAATTACATACATTAATTAAAATAACATAACATAAAATACAATACACAATAAAATTACAAATTAAATTAAAATTAGTAGGAGCGATTGCTCCCTACATGGAGGCGCATGCAACCCATGTAAGGGCAGTCCAACCTGTCTGCGATCATGGCCAGGATGGTGTTCCGACTGGCGCGCACTCTGCTCCACCCGGCCGCGCGCCGCTTGCGTAGTGCTGTAGAAGCAGTCGGTGCGCGCCGCCGCGAACATGCCCGAGGCGCTGCAGAAGCGCGGCAGTCGCAGCAACACCCTGAACGCATTGTTATATTGGACGCGCAGACCGTCCAACGACTTTCAAGTATACTGGGCCCACAGGTTGCACGTGTAAAGGGAGGTGCAGTATGCCTTGAAATAACTTATAGAAACTGTCTTTTTCCCAGCATGTTTTTCGTTTGATAGGAACAATCAGGGCTTAGCAACTTGACTTAATTATAAAGCAAACTAATTTAAATACTGAAAAGACGCATCGGTACGTTAATTATTATGGATGCAGTACATTGCATGCTTAATTATTATGTACGAAAAAAAAGAATCCTTATTTCCTAAAGAAATTAATATAAATAGGTTCCCTAGGTCCCATCTTAATCTTCATTACAATATACGTACGTATAAAATTTACACACCGTATATTTAGATAGGTAACTTTTGGTAAAAATTACAATGAAAATTTTGAACCATACCAAATAATTCAGCCCGCAATGTAAGACAAAACATCTATGTATCTAACTATCATTGTATTGAGAAATCTCGTATCTCGTAGTGTACCTGACAGATGACAGAGAGGTGGAGGAGGTGACTTCGCAGCTCCCCAGAGCAGGTGGGATCATCTCTTCCACCTCAAACGACAGACCGACAATTTACTATAGACCTAATAGTAGGTACCTGCTAACCAGGCCGACGGCCTTCTCCCATCATAAGGTAATCTTACACGGGCAATATTTTGAGCAATTATTGCCCGTCAACAGTACACGCGTCCTTCTCTGGCCTGTAAGTAAAAGTGAGACAACCGTACTGTAAATGGCAATAATTGCTCAAAATATTGTCCGTGTAAGAGCACCTCTACACAGACAGACAATCTGACAGACAGATTTGAACCGGATTAGTACAGGCACCTCGGTACCTGATGTAAAGCCCTGTCGACCCATAAGGTCGTAGGCACCATTCCTCCTGGAGTGTCCCTCCGGACACCTCAGTGTCGATGGCGATAAATAGAGTTTATCTCTAAAACCTCGATAAAAAAAACTCGTAATGTTATTGAGCGTACATTGCTGCTCGGTAATGTTTAAAAAAATATTTACAAAGTCAACATTAAGTGTAATCTTCTTAATAAATGGTTACACTATATAATGCCGTTTGTTTTTTTGCTCGTATTGAATTTAGACACTATACAAGGTGTCCCAAGAAGTAGTGATATACTGAAGCTGGGAGGTAGAGGACCTAGAGGGCTATCTGAATCACCCCCATGTATGTTCCGCGATTTTTAGTATTTTCGGAGTTATGATTTTTTTTATAATTTTTCATATATCGCCGCGTACGATGAGATTTTTATTTATGGTGACGTGAATTATTGCGGTAGATGCTTGATTTTTTTTGTGCTAAGCTGATAGATAGGCCAATTCAGTATGGTAACATTTACTATCGTTAGATCTTTGAATGGCATAAAAAAAAATTAAATGCCAAGAAAGATAAAATTACCCAGTATGTTCACAAAATCAAGGGCCCTTAAAAAAATAAAATCACATAAAAAATAATTACCGATTGGCTTTTAAAAACTTGCTCTATCTATCAGGTAGCTACCCTGAAAATTTCATTTTATTATTAATAAGGCTTCAATCAAAAAATTGAAATCTAACTGTGGTAAGTGCAAAATTTTTATTTACATAATGATTAATGCGAGCAAAGTAAAACCAATTACAAGGTGTTTAATTAAAATAAATTTTCAAAATGGCCTCCCTGTTGCTCAATTCAAGTGCGACATCGCCGGAAAAAGTTGTCTTTTAAACGTCTGAATGCACTTCTATTATTTTTAATGGTTTCTTCTGCTACTCTCAATTTCCGGGTTAACTCGTCCAAATTGCGGCATTCTCTCGAGTAGACGAGGTCTTTGTAATATCCCCATAGAAAAAAATCTATGGGGTTTAGGTCGGGGGAACGTGGAGGCCAGGCTATAAGGCAGGCGTCACCCCGGCCGCAACGACCAATCCATCTTTCAGGGTATCTTTGATTTAAATAGTTTCTCACGTCCAAAATGGCATGGTGCACCATCACACTGAAGTACTATGTTTCTGCGTGTCTCCAAATCCACATCTTCTAACAGCAGGAGCAGATCGACGCGTAGAAAATTTAAAAAGTGATTGCCGCCCAAGCGGTCTGGCAGCTGAAAGGGCCCGATTAACTTACCGTTAAGTAGGCCAGACCAAAGGTTAACACTAAAGTGTTCTTGGAATGTCGATTCCCTTTTTAAATTCGGATTTTCAATTGCCCATGAGTCAGAATTGTGCATATGAAAAATCCCATTGCGTCTAAAGTGGGATTCATCCGTCCACAAAATTTGGTTAAAAAAAATTTCGTTTTCAGCTTGTCTCCTCAGCATTTCCTGACAGAATTCAATTCGCCGATTGTAATCTTGCCGGTGTCAACTGTTGCACTTTTCTAATGTGAAACTGATGATATCCTACGGTCTGTAGTGTACGGTGTACCTGAGATTTAGAAAGTCCGGTACGACGTTCCGTAACTCTCACACTGGTCGACGGGTCTCTTTCTACTTCTTCAACAACTGCATCTACTACATCAGGATCCGGTATAGTGGCCATACGGCCATATTGATTTCGTACCCGGTATGTGACCTTCCAAATACGCATTATGTACTCTTAAGATCATGCGATAGTCAGGAAACGTTTCAGGTTGAGGCCCGCCTCTTCGTTCCACATGTTCCCGGTACAGCCTTGAAGCTTCCGCCGCATTCCCCCTAGCATAACCGTAATAGTAATGCATTTCTGCGTAATCACGTGAAGTAAACATGATCACTTACACGCAAACTCAAGTCCAGTTAAATGATGCCAACTCGTCGATTCCAGGTAATAACACTAATCCAAATCGTAATGCAAGTCAAAGTCCATATGAATAGCCAAAATGATTAGGGAAACGAACAATTAGCAGTATTAAAACACAATTTTTAAATTATTGAAAAATAACAACGATGACCAAACAACGTGAAAATTTTCTCATGCGTCAACCGTCTTTTGTTTTTTGTTCTTTTTCTTTTGATGGCCAGTGCGTGATTTAGAACGAAATTTATTTAGAAAGGTTTTGCTTTGCTTGCATTAATCATTAATATCATTATGTAAATTAAAATTGTGCACTTACCACATTTAGATTTCAATGTTTTGATTGAAGCCTTATTAATAATAAAATGAAATTTTCAGGGTAGCTACCTGATAGATAGAGCAAGTTTTTAAAAGCCAATCGGTAATTATTTTTTATGTGATTTTATTTTTTTAAGGGCCCTTGAAGTTGTGAACATACTGGGTAATTTTATCTTTCTTGGCATTTTTTTTTATGCCGTTCAAAGATCTAATGATGGTAAATGTTACCATACTGAATTGGCCTATCTATCAGCTTAGCACACAAAAAAAATCAAGCATCTACCGCAATAATTCACGTGACCATAAATAAAAATCTCATCGTACGCGGCGATAGGTGAAAAAAAAAAAACGTAACTCCGAAAATACTAAAAATCGCGGAACATACATGGGGGTGATTCAGGATGGCCCTCTAGGTCCTCTACCTCCCAGCTTCAGTATATCACTACTTCTTGGGACACTCTGTATAATAAAGCGTGCCACTCACGTCTTCAAGGTCTATCGGTCAACATGATTCAACTCAAACTGATATGTTCTTAATCATGAACGCTCGCGATGCCAGTGCGTTTAGTTAAACCCGCGACCTGTGTCCTCATACAAAGTGTGGCCTGTAATAGGAGCATAAAATTTAAAGGAAGCTTCCGCAGAGCATCTCTTGTGTCCAAATATTCTATATCTTTTTTTGTAATTCGGAGAAATTTTGATCTAAACATATGACCTCTAAGTAAAAGACCTAGACACCACGAGGCGAGGCAGTCAATTCATATTTTCAGGTAGCATCTAGTTATGACTTATAATATTTGTTGCATTTTTGGTTTTAAAAGATATTTTTGGGATTTAAGTATCAATTTATTATTTTAAACTAAGAGTTATTAATAACACTCCAGAAATGAACAAAAAAACTCTTAAGATATATTTTTTTATTTTCATTTTTATTGAAACCACTTGGAAATAACTGGAGAGCTGAATAGCTAACCACACCCTGTATAATACGCTAGTATTCGTAGTAGGAGTATCTTCTAATCGTTCTTTTTGCTTCTAGAATGCTGGACTTGTCTCTGGAGCCGTTCCAGAACCTTCTAGGCGACAAGCAGCCGTCGCTGAATCAGCTGGGGCTGACGCTGTGCCTCATCAACGAGAAGACCAAGGAACTGATCGAAACTGCCTATTATTTGGTACTAACAGGATCATTAAAAAACAAATGTTTATTATCTGAATAGGGTTCAAGGGCTCTTTTACAAGTCATACAAAAGGAACAATAAATATGATATGCTTACATTTTTTTACACAAATCGAACTAGTCTCATAGTTAGCTCAATGAGGCTTGTTGTACGGATACTAGACGACTAGGATCGGTAATTTGTGGCACTCTTTGGGGGAGGCCTATGTCCAGCAGTGGACGTCCTCGTCGACTTAAATACATAGAAAACATCCAAGTCACAGGAACAAATGTTTCTGCTCACAACAGAAACAAATGCCCTTACCTGGATTCGAACCCGGGACCTCTAGCTTCGAGGGCAGTGTCACTACCAACTAGGCTCAACAGGCCGGCTAATATATACAATTAATATAACATAAGTGGACAATCTTACACAACTCGTTTAGTCCTAAACTAAGCAAAGCTTGTACAGTCAACAGAAAATGTAGATGATAATTTTAGTACTTTGTCGCACTAACGTAACAATACTGCGTCAGTTGGGATGCGTCAAAGTAGTAAAAGCGAGAAGGTACTAAAATTATCACTAGGCGACGATACACATTATAGATAGATAAATACTTAAAAACATCCTAGACTCAGGAACCATCATTTCTGTTCGTTAGACACATAAATGGCCTGACCGGGATTGGAACACGGAATCACCAGCTCGAAGGCTAAAGTGGTTGTCGTCGTGGTATAGATACCTAATCACGCCTTCTTCAAACAAGCTTCAGCAAACAAGACGCATGGACGTCCGGGGCCGCAACAAAAACGTAAATTGGACGCTCATTGGCGCCCACGAAATCGAGATAGAGCTAAATTGGACGCCCATCGCCCTTCCACCACCACCTTATCAGCCGATTGACGTCCACTGCTGGACATAGGTCTCCCCCAGTTTCATAGGGGGTAAATGCCATAATCGCTACGCTTGGCATGCGGGTTCGCGATCGCAGTATCTCCACCGCACTCCAGGGATGCTGCTGCCCATCCCTCGGTGGTCTTGGTCGTAGTCTTAGGACATACCTGGGTCCAACGCCATCGCCCTCAACGGCACTGTAATCGGGTCAAAAGAGCGACAGTAGCGTCCACGGCCATGAATACAAACGTTAGTTTTTAGAGTCTATTACCACCTCGACTACTTTGGCTTGATACTCAAGTGATCCTGCCTACTAAACAGGAGGTATCGGGTTCGACTCTCGCTAAGTACTTGTATCATCATCACACTTAAGGATGATTCACAGTAGACCGTTCCGTGGCCGGGCCGGCCCGTTTTCTATGACAGCAAACGCAACGACCAGCGTATTTCTCTAGAAGAAAACGGGCCGGCCCGGACACGGAACGGCCTACTCGTACTGTGAATCATTCTTTACTAGTATGATCAGTCACAAATTCAAGAGTTAGACCCTGGTCTCCTACTTTATTCTATACGCGACGTTTGACTTCATCGTCAACATTTACATATATGGACGCAAGACGCCGACATCGACGTTTGAATGAGACCTCTACGGTACATTTCTATAGTAAGCATTGTGACGCTGAAGTCAGGCGTCGCGTATAGCATAAAATAGGAGATCAGAGCCGTATACTTGCCGGTGTGGCTCTCTTCATCTATTCTATCTAGGGCTGCCTCCTTGATTTTCTCATACAATATGACTGCTAAGCTGCTATTCCTTTATTTGTTTAATGTGGTGTATCCTTTGTCTTCCCCTTCCTCGGTTGCCTTCAATGATATTACTTATAAATGCGACATTAGCGTTATTTGCATGATCAGCACGAACATTTTGCTCCTGAGTCTTGGATGTTATCAAATTATTTAAGTATTTATTTATCTATATAAGTATGTCATCATCTAAATAGTACCCATAACTTTGCTTAGTTTCGGGATATGTCGAATTGTGTAATTGTCCCCTAATATTATTTAATTTATTCTTGTTTATAAGGAGCGAGGGGCCTCCAAGAAGACCCAGACTGCATCGCGACTGAAGAAGTACATCGTACACCAACCGCGTCTGTCCGAGTTCTCACCACTTCCAATGAATATACTGGTGCCCGCTGACCCATGCCCTGCGTAAGTTACGTTTTCGGACCTGATTCCGTGTATAATAATAACAATATAGAAATTATTTTCAGGAAAAAGATTATACATAAATACCTTTCATATACAATAGAGCCTAGATAGTCTAAACTGCAAAAAACCAACCCATGTTCGGACTCACGAACCGTTCGGCCAGAAATAAAACATAAATCTTTATTTTTTTTTTATTGTTAATTGGATTACGTTTGACCTTAGTCTAACCTGATAGAAAGTTAAGGCAAAGTCTAAGATGGAACACGCTCACCCAGAAGATGCCTATTCACTCTTACCTTGAAGACATCGAGGTCATATGCTTCTGGAAATACAGACGCCGGAAGAGAATTCCAGACTGAAGCAGTGCGAATCAGATGATGGCACTTCAACACTATCAAAGTTTTATTTTCGTTTTGGCATAGGAAGTAGGAATTTATAACCTCGAGACTGCCCCTTATAATTAACGTACAGTTGCGCTCTTTAATCGGGGACCTAATTGGCAAAATTTCTTTCAATATCTTTACTTTTTGACAGGAATGTAAACCTTAAGGGGGTCCCAAATGCAAGGTCTCGACTTTACATATTCATATTCATTTTCTCAAACATGCAATGAAATATTGATGTTATGCTCCTTATAATAGGCTGCGAAGTATGACGTTTCAGGTGCGGCTAGGACAAGAGGTCGTTAATGTAATTTCATACAAATGTTGCAGGCCTAGGTCGGCAAAGTCCTCTTTTTTAATTTCCATTCCACATAAATTTGTGGCACAGGGTGCCTACCGCGAACTTCGAAAATCGAACTTCGTGTCGTGCCGTCCCTTTCACTCTCGTGTTATACTCTATATGACGGAAAGGGACGGTACGATACGAAGTTCGATTTTCGAAGTTCGCGGTAGGCACTCAGGTATCAGACATTCTGCCACTATGCGTTTTAAAAATAAAACCTTGATTTTGTTTGTTGTTTATTTCATTGCATGTTTGAGAAAAGCACTATACATACCTCGGCGGGAAGTATGGGGTTGCCCGCCTGAGACCTATCCGACCTCGCTTCGCTCGGCCGTCTATATGTCTTCGGCCGGCAACCCCTTTCGTCCCGGCCTCTGTAGTAATGTACTATTAATCGTATTAATCGTACATTACTAGGTCAGGTTACAGGAAAATTTTAATAAATAATGCAATACAATTATTACAATTATATAAAAAATACATTATTTAGGCGACGAATTAGTCATGGGGCCTCGTTACGTCGTCAAGTATACGGATTCGGTTGCTCAGGGACCGCTTTCACCCGAAATTTACACACAACTATGTAATACTATTCTGTGACACAACACAACACAGTTAAGCAGGCAGACAGGCAGGCAGGCAGGTTTGGAATTCTCTGCCGTGAGCTCGCTTCATCGTCGGCCTCATCTTTGCCCCCTGGCTAGATGCTGGCCAAGAGCAATCCCATTTTTAATAAAAAAAGCCCCTTTTTAAGTTCAACATTGCTTCTCCAGTCTTTGTCTTTGTATGCCGCCACGTCCAGCGTGTGATCTATTGTGGCAGCTTATAGAGTTCACCGTTAAGACCCGTTGATTCCAGGAACTTCCAGATTCTTTGGGCAGTAATGTGTACCTCTTCTGGTTGTACGATATGTTGCCCTAGGTAGGTACTTCTTAAAATGTAATATTTGTATAATGCTATTGCCATTCCAGATGCACAGAAGCTCGCTGGTTCTCCCGTATCTCTGAAACGGCGGAGCTGCCGCTTACCCACGAAGGAGCCATTCTTGCCTTGCGCGCCATCGCCGCCGGTGAGTCAATACATTGCGTGTGATCCTAACTAACCGCAGTGCGTTGCGCGTCTCGACCGTGCAATGGACAGATAGAACGCTATTCGCGTCAAGTCGTGGCTGGGCTGTGAGACCTTCCACTATCTTCTCGTCTTACTTCGGTGGGTTGAACCAACTTCCAATTACAAACCACCATCAGCCTCCTACGTTTTTTCTGGTTATATCCTATAGTCCGGGGTCCACTTTGGCACTTAGTCTCAAGATTTGGTGTAGTCACTAGTTTTAAGGAAGCGACTGCCATCTGAACTTCCAACCCATGTGGAAAATTATTAGACCTTATTGGGATTAGGCTTGTCAAGTGAGTGTTTGGGCAAATTGACTGTTAGAAGTTCTCAAGCCGCCTGAAGGCCTCTAATTTGACTTGCCCGCTTACAGAGGGGTCGTAGTTAATATGTGGGTTTTTGAGTGACCAGTTTTACGGCACGCCGCCATTGCTCCGGTAAAGCCGCTGTCCGAGAGCATTCGTTTAATGTACTTGACGTATTGGCTCTTACCTGGTCGGACCATGTCATTAGAGACCTTCCTGTATACTGTTTTTCACGTAAGAAGAGTCCGGTGACAGCTGTCAACCCAGTACAAATTATGTCATTTTTGACGTATAATGACATAATTTGTATTGGGTTGACAGCTGTCACCGGACTCTTCTTACGTGAAAAACAGTATAGGTCCTTCCACTTTCCCAAAGGCGAAAATTATCAGCTGCCAGTTTCAACCGATACGGCTTGCTGGCGTTTATAGACAGCCACTCAAAGCGGTCATCCATCCAAGAGTTATCTCGTGCCTCTTGCTTTTGAGATTAACATTGCTTAACTTCGCATACCGCACGCGGTATCCGGAAGCGTTCCTTGAGTAAATTGTGTAAGATCCCTAATATTAAATTATCAATTACAGAGCCAGCCTACGAGCGGAGCGACAGAGTACATCAGTTGCAAGACTGTCGTCTGCCCGCCAGCCGCATCGTGCTCGCTAGACGTTACGTGTGACCACAACAGTACAAAACAATATATACATATACTCACGCCCCTATCCCATTGGGGTAGGCAACTAGGCAGAGGCCAGAGAATGTCATAACCTACGGTTCTTACATACTTCTTTAGCTTCAAACAAATCCATACATCTCCTCATACATGCTCGTCGGTACAATACAATATTTAATACAAATACTCATTACGCCACACTTGGCCACAAAGTGGCAATTGCCGCCCGTTTCACGTGCGGGAAATCCCACTCTGGCCAGGTGGAGCTGTACAATTATGTACTCATCACGGGTGGATTTTTTATACGACGTCGGTGGCAAACAAGCGTAAGGCCCGCCTGATGGTAAGCGGTCACCGCGGCCTATAGACGCCTGCAACTCCAGGGGAGTCAAATGCGCGTAGACGACCCTTTAAAAATTTATACACTTGTTTTTTTTTTTTTTTTATTTGTTTCGTTTTTCTTCACGGGCGGTCTTTTTTTTTACTCTGGATAGGTTTGCGCTTGACCACAAATCACCTGATGGTAAGCGATATTGCGGTCTAGGATGGAGCGCGCTTACCTAGTAAAAACCGGTTCACTCTCGTCTTGAAGGCCGTAAGGTTGTAGTTTTCAGGGAACAAGGATTCCGGCAAGGAGTTCCACAGCTTGGCTGTTCTCACAATAAAAGAGGAAGCAAAACGCTTCGTCCGAGTTTTTGGAACTGCCACCGTAAAACGATGTCACCTTGCCGTATCCCTGGTCGCTGATGGTAGAAGGGGGCGGGGGGTATTATACTGTGCAGTTCCTCAGCACACTCCGGTCATAAATAGAGCCTCAGATCTCATATTTATCGCCCTCCACAACTGCCGCTGCTTCCGACAAATGCTTGTGATCTGGGACATTCTTTGTTTTACAGTACATATCACATAATATACAGAATACCTAACTCAGTACGACAATGATCAGCGCTAACCCTAACCTTTGATCAGTGTGGAGCGATTTCCGCGCCACTCAAACACCTCCAATTAAACACTTTTCCCATGTTTTTTTCTCCTGCGGCTTTGTGGCACCCATAAGCACCTGGCGCCTAGAACTGTCGCTCCAATGGCATGGCCCTCAACGCGCCAAATACCAAACCAAATCCAAATAAAAAAAAAACATAAATACTTTCATATCTCCGTTGAATCGGAAAACAATGTAACAATAGGTATATATTAGACATATACTATGTTCCGCTAAAAATGTGTTTTATTTTAAAAATATACTATACTTATACCTACACATAAAAAACTTTCATATGTCCATTGAATCGGAAAGCAATGTAGGTAACCATAGGTATCAATCAATCAATCTTTGTGTTTTATGACCCCATCGATATTGTCGATGATTCCGCCAAAACCATAGATATTTTAATAATATTTCCGATGTCATGGCGTGTGACTGACAGCTTTTGTATTTGACAGAGCGTTGAATTGGTTAAGTCTGAAATCCGTTTGCGTGATATTTTTTTTTATTTTATTTTTATTAAAAATGGGATTGCTCTTGGCCAGCATCTAGCCAGGGAGTAAAGATGAGGCCGACGATGAAGCGAGCTCACCCAGAAGATGCCTATTCACTCGTGCCTTAAAAAGGTCCAGGTTATATGAACTCGGAAATACAGACGCCGGCAGAGAATTCCAAACCTTAGAAGTGCGCATTATAAAAGAAGATGCAAAGCGCTTGGTTCGAACTAGAGGAATTTCGACCAGGTAAGGATGGTAGCCAGCCGTACGTCTGGATGTCCGATGGAAGAAGGGGGAAGGCGGTATGAGCTCATGGAGCTCCTGAGCACACTCACCGAAGTACAGTTTGTAGAAGACGCACAGACATGCTACTTTGCGTCGATGAAACTTTATAGTGCAAATTTTTGTTAATGTCATGTGTTCGCTACAAGGTACCTATGCGAAAAAATTAAGCTAAAAAAAAACCTAAAATATTCTTTACATCGCGTGCGCTGGTAAAACTATTGATGATAGTAATTATTTGTTAATTATGTGTGTGTATTATAAAAAATAAATTTAAATTTTTTGTTAAATACCCGTGCGAAGAAGGGGTGGGCCGCTAGTTAATGAATAATAGACGAATTTAAGAAATGTACTTAAAATAAAAAATTAAATAAATATTGGGGGACAATCTTACACAAATCGACCTAGTCCCAAACTAAGCAAAGCTTGGACTATGGGTACTAGGCTACGATATACATATTTATATAGATAAATACATAGAGAACATCCAAGACCCAAGAACAAAATACTACTAAACTCACAAATAATGCCCTGGCCGGACAAACAAATCCATAGTCAATATAGGTTTGTGACATTTTAAGTCCGCATAATGTCTGAAACCCTACCAAGCGCGAGGCTGCTTTTTACAAGTTTAATAACATTACGTGACGTGTAGTCTCCAAGCAATATTTCACGCGTTAAGAACAAACTTGTAACAAAAGAATACTAAAATATTAATACCAAGTCTGAGCAAAAACTTAACACTGGCGCTGCCGCGGCCAATTTGTGCGCCTTTCCATCTCGCGTCTAATTCTGATTTATCGTTCAACCCTTCCGCTGCTGAGCAATTAGCGCTGCGATTATTTTATGTAACCTATTCTAACAGCAAGTTAGAGAGGCAGGGTACAATCAGCATCGAAAATATCTAAACGCACTGGCATTCCTACAAAAATTATCACTTTTAAGTTTATCATCAAGAAAACGAATTACTGGTTTTAGTTTAAACCCATATCTGAAACTCACGGCACAGCTCACGGGATTTTTCTAAATGTATATAAGTACAATTAAGTTGATGTGTATCTGTGTGTCTGGCTATGGTATCGTAGCTCTTAAACTGGTGAAACGATTTTGACACGATTTTATTTATTTGAAAGCAGCTTTTTCAGCGATGGTTCTTAGACATGTTTGATCAATATCGGTTTAGCCGTTTTTGAGATATTGAACTTTGGAATGAAAATGTTGGGGGTTTTCAACTTTTCTAAGTTGTTAGTTATTTGTACAGTCATTATTACGATGCAATTGTGGTTCAATACTTTATGTCATTTCCATGACAATTCCGTAATAAAAGTCAGTCAATCACAAACAATTGAGTCTGACACTTATCGCCCCTTGCAAGGAGTTCGCAACTCCTCACGGCTTCTATTTGACGGGCAAAGTGACGTCATCACGTCAAACTGTTAATTAAGCATGTGACATTGACGTGGATAAAGCAAAGATTAATTTCGAGCTGATAGGAAGCGATTCCGTACGTAATTTAAGTTGGCGATAAAATTTCACTTTGAACAAGACAATTGCTGATACAAATAGAACAGATGGACGGCATGAGCGCTTTAAAGTTTAATATCACGCAAACGGATTCTTGAATCAAACAATGGGAAAAGAAAACTCAGGTTACTTTTAAACGAGCCATCTAACGATACCACACCAGATGGGCTTAAACCTAGCTTGAACAAGAAAAAACCGGCCAAGTGCGAGTCGGACTCGCGCACCGAGGGTTCCGTACAAATTATTTTTATTATATGATGTAACTAAAAATTTATGTGTGCTTATAAGGCGTTGCTTCGCACCAAATGTCAAGATTCTGAGTTCACGGGAAGTATCCTGAAGGTTTTGATTCCCTTGCGAGTGTCGAAAATTTGCGGCATAAACGGCTGTATCTTTTGATTGCGTTGGTTTAGAAGTTTGATTTTTTCACACGTCCAAGCGACAGTAGACCTGAGTATTTGATATAAATTCCAGCTTGATACCTACACGCGTTCCTGAGAAAAAGGGTCTTGGCAGACAGACTAACGGACGGACAACAAAGTGATCCTATAAGGGTTAAGTTTTTTCCTTTCGAGGTACGGAACCCTAAAAATGCATCTCTACTTTACGTGTAGGGGAGGTACCCTGAAATAATATTTTTCAAGATTTTATTATAGTGTTTTGTCGGTGTGATTCATAAGTATAGCAGCATTCTATTAGTATCGGTTACTCGGAGCGTTCGTGGCCTAGCGGTGCCCACGTACCGCGGCGCAGGTCGGTTCTCGGATGGGTGACCGCTTTGAGTGGTTACTAACTGAGCGCTTCATGCTTTGGAAGGCACGTTAAGCCGTTGATCCCGGCTGCTGCCTGCGACAGCATTCGTTAAGCCAAGTAAGAGGCCTTCGGGCGGCTTGATAACTTCTAACAGTCAAGTTGCCCACTCACTTAACAAGGTCGCGAAAATAGGTTTTCTACTGTAGCTTGTTATTTTTGTAGTAACTGAGACTGTAATTTTATATTTAACTATACAATGTATATTGTTTTGAAAAAATGACACCTCGCCGAGTTTCTTACGCCGGTTCTTCTCGTGGCAGAGGTTTATTTTTCCGAACCGGTGGTAGTTTATTGACGTTCATAGGTGCATGTGATATGTCTAATTTGAAGAATAAACTACTTTTACTTTTTTACTTTTAAAGGGGGTCGAAGTTGCACCACGTGACCCCTGGTTGGTGCTAAAAGTGCAACAAACTGGCAACCGTACTTGTCTTCTCGAGGATCTCATACGATTCGAAAATAAATGCTATACGATTATTATTATTGGTTACTGAGCTAAGCCGCGGACAGACTAACAGACTGACGAAACTATAAGGCTTCCTTGTTTACAACTGAACTCTAAAAACCCGTTATTGTAGCCAGTTATACCTAGTGGTTGGCGGTTAAGAAGTCAATCCTGACATCTGTCATTTCCATACAGTTTACCTATAACCTAAAAGTCACTTTGAGGTTATCGTAAACTGTAAGCAGCAAGCGGAATGAAGACGTTGGGTCTAATTTTAAAGGCGGCGTTCTCTGTCTCGCAAAGAAGATTTGATTTGCTCAACTATCTCAGAGCCATAGCGATAGCGCTAATATTTACAGTATTATGACATTTCTGGTGTTTCAAATCGGTGTGTTTTTTTTGTTGACTACGAAAGCATTGTTATTTTATGCAAGTAAGTACAGTGATCGCTAAACTTAAGTGGCAGTGGGCGGGGCACATAGCACGTAGAACCGATGGCCGTTGGGGCGGAAAGGTTCTCGAGTGGCGACCACGTACCGGAAGGCGTAGCATGGGCAGGCCCCCCACACGGTGGACTGATGACCTGGTGAAGGTCGCGGGTGTCCGCTGGATGCGGGTGGCGCAGGACCGGTCATTGTGGAAGTCTTTGGGAGAGGCCTATGTCCAGCAGTGGACGTCTTTCGGCTGACATGATGATGATGAAGTACAGTGATGTGAATATGCCAATGCTACAAGTTACAGATAGTTTGGGTTCCGGAAAAAGGATAAAGCTTAAAACGCACAGAGCGCCCACCATAACAGCAATTTACTTATTTTCCCATACAACGGTGGGTTTGAATATAACAATGTGACATCACAATATAATAATCATTTGTAGGAGCCGTTTGCAAGGCCGCTGGCGGCGAACTAAGTTTGTCCCTTTGTGGCTATTGTTGTGCTCTAATTGTAGTTGGTCCCATATATACTTTTTATGAAGAATATTAAATTACTTAAGTGCTATTTTCATTTACTACTTATTTTTAATTTAGACGCATAGAGACCATGTACATCTCTAAGGACTTAGGAATAATGGACGCTCAGAGACCATGTATATGAGATATTAAATTTATTGTACTTATATACTTTTGTGTATTCGGACAGAGACCGTATATATACGTCACAATTTTTTTTTATATAATGTACGAGTATTGTAAGTTTATTTGAATTGAATATTGTGAGTTTGTTAATCACTATAGTTTTGAAATCATTATTATTATTGTCTATTTTTTTAGTTCTGCAATTCTGTTTTGTAAACATAATAATTATCATTGTCAATTTATTTAATTGTATAATTCATGTGTTGACTTGTAAAAGTGCCCTTGTGGCCTATTTGCAGAATAAAAATTTTGATTTTGATTTATTCTCTATAAAAATGGGTTCGAATGGCACCAATTAGACGCATCAAAAAGTTCTTTTAAGAATAGTTATATTTAAAATAGTATGTGTATTAGAAAAAAATGAAACGGGTCACTCACGTCATTTTCAACCAAATATGTTAGAAACTCACGTGAGTTTTCTATATATAAAATTGTTCACGTGTATATTAAAAATAGCCCGCAAATCAAAATACTGCAAATAAAACTAATTCGTTGTAGCCTCGTCCAAGACATAGTCTACAAAGTATGCAGCATGCCGCAACAATAAATAGGTTATCTAAGTTCGAAGTTTGTGCTGAGTGTACAATATTGTTCTGTGAGTGGGACAAGTGACGCGGGACAAAATAAGTTGTTTGAGAACTTATTCATCAAAAAGTTAGCCGTAGCCCTCTGACTCACTTAGACGCCATGACGACCTGTTTAGCCTAGTTGGTAGTGACTCTGCCTCCGAAGCTAGAGGTCCCGGGTTCGAATCCCGGCCAGGGCATTTATTTGTGCATTTATCACGGATATTTGTTCTTGGGTCTTGGATGTTTTCTATGTATTTAAGTATGTATTTATCTATATAAGTATGTATATTACCGTCTAGTACCCATAGTACAAGCTGTGCTTAGTTTGGGACTAGGTCGATTTGTGTAAGATTGTCCCCCAATATTTTTCTTTTTATTTATGTCGCTGTTATATCTTTAGCGGATATATCGGTGTAAATCAAACTGCTCGTAGAAGTTGAAATAAGATTATAATAAAGAAAGTAATGTTGACAGTACAGCGATCGTAAGGCAAGTGAAGATGACATTGGTTATTCTATTGAAGCACCATTGCGCCTACATTCTAAAAATAGCAATGTTGACCGTCACATTCACTGCACTCCTAAATAGGCGTTAAGCCTGAACATGCTCCCGGCCGTTGAAAGATCGCTTTCAACCTTGAAGGTCCTCCGCCGTCGGAAGTTTGCAGAGGCGTACGAGGGATCGTCGCACGCAGCCTCGGTTTGTGGTAACATCCGCCACTCTGGCTATTCCGTCGCAACCTGAGATGAGACGTAGTACACGGCCAAGCTTCCATGAGAGAGGAGGTGCGTTGTCCTCTGCCAAAAGCACCATGTCCCCGACGTTCAAGTTCTCTGAACTGCTCTTCCATTTTGTCCTTTGTTGCATTTCCGAAAGGTATTCTCGTTGCCACCGTTGCCAGAAATGCTGCTGTATTTTTTCCAAACGTTCGTAGCGTTGAAGATGGTTTTCCTTTGTATCGGCCAGGTACCGCGCTGGCGGAGCAGTTAACGCTCTCCCAATAAGAAAGTATCCAGGGGAAAGGGACAGGAGATCATTGGGACACGACGATAGGGGGCATAGGGGGCGACTATTCAGAATCGCCTCCACTTGTGTAAATAAAGTAGAAATCTCTTCGAAAGTGAGATGGCTGTTACCAATGACGCGTTTTAAATGATGTTTTGCCGATTTGACGCCGGCTTCCCATATACCACCAAAATGAGGCGAGTAAGCCGGAATGAACTTGAACTGAATTAAATTTTGACTTGCAAAATCAAATAGAGGTTCCTGATTTTGCCTAATGAATGAACCCAATTCCCTTGCGGCTGCTACAAAATTGGTCCCATTATCACTAAATATCTCAGTTGGTCTACCTCGACGTGCTATAAAACGTCGAAGCGTCATTATGAATGCATCCTTAGTTAAATCACTGACAGCTTCTAGGTGGATGCATTTATAACGAAGACAGACAAACAGACATAGATAACATTTTATTAAACGACTTCCACGGCCCTTACGATTGACAATTGTAAAAGGACCAGCAAAGTCAAGCCCCACTGACAAAAATGGAAAGTCTGGGGTTATACGTTGAGGAGGTAAATTACCCATTTTAGGTTGCAAGGTTTTGCCTCTTGCTCGTCTACACCTAGCACAGTTGTTAACAACACGCCACGCGAGGTGTCGTCCATTTACCGGCCAAACTGTTTCTCTAACAGTCGAAAGTAATAGAAGTGGACCAGCATGCATATTGTTGACGTGTTCTCTTTCAAAGTAGAGCCTTGTTAACCGATGTGAAGAATGAAGTAAAATGGGATGCTTCTTTTCAAATGAATAACAGTCTGATGCATTCAAACGTCCTCCAACACGCATCAACTTATTATCCAAAAATGGCGACAGAGATAAAATTTTACTTTTATTACTCAATGTTTTATTTTTTAAAAGTGATTCATATTCAAGTGGGAATGATTGACCTTGGGCTATAATACATAATGAGTGCCATGATTCACGCAACTCATCAACTGTTAGTATGCCCTTACGTTTAGCGTTTTTATTTCTAATGTTCCACATGAACCTTTTCACGTAAGCGAATAGTCTTATGAGTCTATCGAGAGACGAATACCTTTCAAAATCTATAACTGGCTCACTTATTACTGCCGAGTGAACTTTCAATTCAGGTAAAGGTTCGGGCTCTTTAGATTTCAAAACAGGCCAATCAACTTCATTTTCGATCAAAAAATTCGGACCTGACCACCAAAGATCCAAAGACATTATATTTTTGGGATCCACACCCCTTGAAATGTGATCCGCTGGATTTAAATTGGTAGGAACGTATTTCCACGATAGCGGTGAAGTCAGTTCCACTATTTCACCAATTCTATTTGCCACGAATGTTTTAAGTCTAGTGTTGTCACCCTTAATCCAGCTTAAAACCACACTCGAATCACACCAATACACGATTCTATCAGGCTTATATCTAAGAGTACCTACCACAGATTGGGTGAGTTTGGCAGAAAGCAACGCAGCACATAATTCCAGCCGCGGAATGCTGGTAGGTTTTATGGGTGCTACCTTTGACTTGGCACACAATAACCTGACAGTGACTTCATCATTCGGACCTATTGATTTTACATAGATACATGATCCATAGGCAGATTGGGATGCATCACTAAATGAATGGATCTCTATATATTTAGGCGAATCTCCTAACACTAATCTAGGAATGCGTAAATTTGTTAGACATTTTAAATTATTGACAAATTTTATCCAATCCTTTTTAATTTCATATGGAACAGGCTGGTCCCAGTCCAGTTTCAGTTGCCAAAGTTTTTGTAGCATAATTTTAGGTAAAACAATTACTGGGCTGAGAACACCTAACGGGTCAAATATTTTAAACGAATTTGACATAATGTAACGCTTTGTTATGGACGCATCTTCGTCGTGCGTCACTTTAATTGGAAAATGCAAAGTGTCACTAGAAGGGGTCCAACCGAGACCAAGTGTACTCGAGGACTCGCTGATAGTTAAATTATCTTGCGTGTTAATATCAAGGTTATCAAAAATTGATGGATGATTGCTCTTATATTTCCTTAGATTAAAACAACCTGACTTTAATGCATTTGATATTGATTTTTGAATGTATAATAATTGTTGAGGATCGTCTGCACCTGTTATCAGATCGTCCACATAAAAATCTTTTTGGATTATGACTTTAATAAGCTCATCATCCTGTTCTTGCCCTAGCTGCCATAAACAACGGGTACTGAGATAACTTGCGCTAGCTGTGCCATACGTCAACGTGTTTAACATTAAAGTTTGGATAGGCTGTGACTCGTCCTCTCGCCATAGGATCAGCTGCAAGTTCCTGTCACTTTCATTGACTAACACCTGCCTATACATTTTTTCAATGTCTCCAGTGAGCAGGTATTTGTACTGCCTTGCACGTATTAATATGGCGAAAAGGGTGTCTTGGACGTTTGGACCGACCATCAATATGTCATTGAGGGAGTAACCTGACGTTGAAGACGTGGACCCATCAAATACGACACGAAGCCTGGTAGATTCGCTTTCCTGTCGAATTACAGCATGATGGCAAAGATAGTAGGCTGGGCTAGGGCCAAGCATGGGTGCATGATTGCATTCAGTCCTTGTAAGATGACCTAAGTCGGCATATTCGTTTATAAACTTGGTATATTCACTTTTAAGTATAGGATTACGTTTAAATCTCTTTTCTAAATTAATAAATCGTTTTTTGGCTGCATTGTAACTGTCGCCTAAACAATCAGCCGATTCTTTTAATGGCAACATCACACAAAATCGACCTTCCTCATTTCTTATAGTGTGAGTGAGGAAGTGTTTTTCACATTCATTTTCTGATTCACTTATGATTTGTTTTTGAGGAACTTCTTCCAACTCCCAGAATTTTGATACTAAATTTTCAATAGTTTCACTCTGCGTTTTAGAGACTATAGCATGATTGCAGTGTATCCTTTTGCTAGACACAGCTGAGTTTATACGGCCTGATACTATCCAACCTAGCTTTGAATTTCTTAATTTAGGATTATTTGGTCCTAGGGAACATTCTTCATTGCCTAGAATGTCCCAAAATAGATCTGCGCCTATAAGAACATCAATGGGGGCTGGCTGATGAAACATCGGATCAGCCAACTCAATATTCTGTGGTAATTTTAATGAGGTAATATCGACGGGCGTTTTCGGCAAACGACCGGTGAGTTCGTCTAAAACGAAGCATGACAACATTGCACTGAAATTGCTATTCGTTGAATTTAATTGAACATTACAACTTTCGATGACATTTTTGGAACATGTGTTGCCGATGCCTATGACCTTTAGAGTGTCAATTGGGCGGGCATTTATTGAAAGTCTGGTCTTTAGGGACTCAGAAATAAATGAAGATTGGCTGCCACAGTCCAAGAGAGCACGAACCTTGACCTTTCGATGATCAAGTGGATTCGATGCTTCGATCATAGCAGTAGATAATAGGACTTGACTCGTATTCTGGTTGCAATAATTGACTTGTATTTCATCTTGTTCATCTACAAGAGCGAGATGGTTTGAAGAGTGAGATGGGCTGTGGAGCAGACTGTTGTGCCTCTCGGTGCAGCCGTGCTCGCGGCATGGACCCATACGGCACTCACTTTCGAGATGACCTTGCCTCAAGCAGTTCACACATAATTTATATTTGCTCACATCCATCATTCGCTCTTCAATCCCCTTCGCCTTAAATGTCGGGCAATCATAAATTCTATGACGCTCATTACAAATGATACACAAAAATATGTTTGATTTCTTGTTGTTGTTGTTGTAATTGTTGCTTGTACTTGCAAACGACTTGACTACATTGCTTTGATTTAGTTTGCTGTGGTAACTGTAGTTAGGTACAGAACGTGAAGAGCCGACAACTGGCTTTGACATTGTCACATTAGTAATATCTGATCGATTGTTACGATTTAAAGACTCGAGCACATCGGCGCGGTCAATCATGAATTTATAAAATTGCTCTAAAGTGGGCACATCACCCTCCAAATTGTTGCGATATTCTTCCCATTTTAACAAAGTATTGCTATCTAACTTGGAAGACAGCATGAAAATTATCAATACGTCCCATTTGTCAGTGGGCTGTCCTAGGCTGGCTAAGGCGCGCAAGTTCTTGGTTACATGATCAACTAAAAATCGCAAGGATCGCTCTGTTTCTCGTGGAAGCTGTTTAATGTTAAATAATGAATTTAAATGGTGATTAATCAATATTCTTTTGTTATCATATCTATTGCAAATCATCTTCCACGCCTCAGCATAATTGTTGGTTGACACTTCCATGTTCGATATAATCCTAGCCGCATCACCATCTAAATAGGATACAAGGTAATGAAATTTATGGATATCCGAAATACGCTCATTTTTATGAATTAGATTTTCAAATGTATCTCTGAACTCCAACCAGCGAAAATAAGCGCCGTCAAATTTAGCTATCTGGATTTGAGGCAATTTCAACCCTATTTCTTGAGGATAACTAGGATCATCCACACAGCATGACGTATTGTGCGCGGAATTCCGCCTTCTTTCGCATTCTAACTTTTTAGAAAATCCTTCGACTAAAGTTTTAGCTTTGGCTAAATTAAGTATTAAATCGTGCTCAATATTGTCACGCTCCTCAATTTCAGCCGAAATATTTTCATGATTTATAACCTCTATTTCACTTTGCAAATCATCAAACTTAACGGACAATGTTTCGAATTTAGTTAGCTTTAAATTTAACTCCGTTAATTGCAAGTTATTTAGTTCAGTTTTAGTGACAATGCTATCTAAATAATGCGTAAATTTTGTAATTTGTCCCTTGATGGACGATCTTTTTGTAGATAATTGTCGCAACAGTTCCTTTTCCTTTTCGGTCAACATTGTGAACCAGACTATTGATTATTTAAATAGCAGTGTAACTCGCAAATGTAATTGAATGGAAATGGCTCACGTTCCTCGTTCTGGTGGTACTTGCCGGTGACAGGAAAGCCAGCTGCGCACGCTCAGCAGACCGCTCCCAGCCAGTGCAGTGTCTCACGGCGACCGTACAATGAACAATTTGTACTTGCAAGCGATGCGAGCGGTGCACGGCGATGTTAATTATTAGCCTGGAATAGTCGGCAAAGTACGCTAAATACTTATTGATAAGGAATAGCCGAACCAAAAACGAAGGAACTCACAACTACTTACGTAAAATAATTTTAACTTTCACTTCGATTTTATGAACCTTTACAACGAAACTATTGCAATTATAAGGTTAATTACGCAATAAAAATGCTAATTATATTCTATTTATAGACTTTTAAATCGTATTTAAGCTAATTAATTGAAAAATTGCTAAATTCTTTGCTCACTTTTTTCAATATGGGGTAGGTAAAGAAAATGATGCAATGCAGTTTTGCACTAATTTAAGGTTTACGATCGTAATTATTGCTTTAAAATACTTGATTTACACAAATGACGAATGATTCTGAATAGGTATATTGTTAGTTATTAGGATTAATGGAATTTAGATGTAGGATGAACACTTATCTTGGCGGGCGAACACGTAACGGCTCGATGTGAACTTTAGTTGTTTCACTGGTCGAAACCTGGTCTGACGATCTTCAAATTGAAATCCTGGTGACTTTAGACATCCCCTGGTAGACTCCAATATCCACAGCAACAAGAATTATAGATTTGATGCAGTAGAAAATCTCGTCAGCTCGTCGCGCCGGCCGGTGTCATGAATTTAATTTCTTCTTATTTTCTTGGTATTTCCATGTTATTTCGCGGATTCTTATTGTTCCCCTCTTGTGGTCACCATGTTATATCTTTAGCGGATATATCGGTGTAAATCAAACTGCTCGTAGAAGTTGAAATAAGATTATAATAAAGAAAGTAATGTTGACAGTACAGCGATCGTAAGGCAAGTGAAGATGACATTGGTTATTCTATTGAAGCACCATTGCGCCTACATTCTAAAAATAGCAATGTTGACCGTCACATTCACTGCACTCCTAAATAGGCGTTAAGCCTGAACAGTCGCCGTTACATTTTGACGTCGCCGAACCGTCACCATCCCCTTTCTTCCTTTGGGTGTTGTAAGAGTCGACTATAGGAACCAGGTTAAAGTGTGTTGTGGGCGATAGGCTAGCAACCTGTCACTGCAATATCACCTTTTCTCCATTAGAAACCTACAATCCGTCCGTCTGTCTGTCACCAGGCTGTAGCTCAAGAACCGCGGTAGTTAGACAGTTGAAATTTTCGCAGATGATGTATTTTGTGTTGCCGCTATAACAACAAATATAAAAACCGGCCAAGGGGCCAATTCTCGGGTTTGATCGAGATCATCTCTATTCGAGATTCCATACAAGTGACTCTGCCATTCCATATAATGTCACGATCGATATGCATCTCGCTCGGACCGAGAATAGGCCCCCAAGTACGAGTCGAACTCTTAGCCGTTTTAATAGATAATGGTGCGGAACCCTTCGTGCGCGAGTCCGACTCGCACTTGGCCAGTTGTTCCTTTTGATGTACAGCGGGCGTGTGATGGTTGCCATTTTATTACTTATCGTCGTGGATAAGACGCCCGTCACTCTCGCACTCGCATACATGTCAGAAAGTGACGAATGTCTTATCCACGACGATAAGACAGTGATAAAATGGCAACCATCATAGGCTGAACCGTAAAAATGGCCAGTTTTTCCTTTTGATGTACTGAACCCTGAAAACATTATTTCTTACACCGTTATTTTCACGCTGTAAGGAGTTGTCGGTGTCAGGTTTATAAAAGTTACGAAGTTGCTGCCGCGGGCGCGTCGCGGGCAGTTGCCGCGGATCCTAATTAACTTACAACTTCCCTTGTTATCCATAACTGTACTACGAAACTGCGAAGCATTGCACTGGACACCGCAAAGTTTAAACATGATTAAAATCAAACTATGACACTCTTAGGGCGGGAAATATCTGTAACAGAGTGTATAAGTATAGCGCACCTAAAATAATATCGAATGACAACTGTGTAAACACACCATCTGTCATTTGTGTCCGTGTATGGTGGCCACACTGCCTCTCTCTCTTTTGCTAGCATCTGGCTACGAACAACATCGTCCTTGCATCGTCCCTGTATTTTTAACCGACTTTTGGAAATCGAATCGAATTTGAGATTTCAAAAGAGGAGGTTATCAATTCGGTTGTAGGTATTTTTTTTTAATATTTGTTACTCCAGAACTCCGTCATTTCTTAACCGATTTGGAAAATTAATTTTTTGATTGTTAGTATATATATATCTAAGTTGGTCCCGTTTTTGTCAAAACGCAGTTCTGATGATGGGATCTATGGAGGGAATTCCTCAAATCTTAAAGGTAAATATATAGTGATTTTTGTGTTTTTATCAACAAATCGAGCATTTTCATACAAAAATGTGACATTGGATGAAGTGGAACTGCTGATGATGATCAGAACAGAACTCTTCAACGGCGAAAAGTTCACGTTTGGCGATTTGTCCTCCTAGCTGTGTTTGTTAAGCAAGTTCTATCTTCACGATAAATTTTTGTCATGCTCGATTTCTGATGATGGGATCCATGAGGAATTGAGGGAACTCCTCAAATCTTAAAGGCACACAAATAGTAATTTTAGTATATCCATGACCTAATCAAGCATTTTCATTCATAAAAGTGACATTTGATGAAGTGGAACTGCTGATGATGATCAGAACGGAACTTTTCAACGACGCGTAGTTCAAGTTTGGCGATTTGTTCTCTTCTTTTTGTTTGTCAAGCAAGCAAGGTTTTTCCATGATTCCATGAGGAATTGAGGGTACTTAGTCTTCTACCATTATAAACATACTTATAGCCATTTTTATTTTATTGTACGTAATCTAAGAGTGCGCCATCTAAGAATAATAATCTTTCACCGGCGTCCCCGATTGAAGTCGGTTTATTTTTCTTAAAAATATGTAAGATAATATCAATACGAAGATTTAAAATAAATGCCTCGAAGATCTCACGACATGGTTTTATTCAAATAACAATACAATATCAGCTTGCCATTACAGAACGATCGACGTTAAGGGGCTCCACCGCTCCATGCACCAATCATCGATGTTTCCGGAGTTTTGAGTTGATATTCTTTCGTCAAAACTATAGATATAGGGTATTTATGGCACAAACGGTTATGGGTTCTACCACGGAATATAAAAACTGATTTTCCTCCGCTCCTAATGTTTAAGTAAGCGTTATGGTAATTATTATCAACTATTTTATAGTATCCAAAATATTTTACATATTCGGATAGTTCATGTTGTTGTATTCGGATAATATTTTGGACGAATATTTCGATCATATGAGTATTCGCATTCCAAAGTTGCATTTAAGTCAGTTCCCGCTCTGTGCCGTTTGCCATTATCGACGTACTTACGTACGTAAATATGGTTTGTTAAATTATAAGTATAGTTAAAAATCATACCCCATCCTTATTTCTTAAGCCTACTAAGCGTATGTAAAAAGTCTTATCACGATGCGAAATTCGAAATCTCATACGACCTTTTGGTTTGAATTGACCGCCTCGGCTGCTCGACACCAGATGGCTGGTCTGGTGGTAGATCTGGTGTCAAGTAGCCGAAGTAACACGTCTCTTAGAAGACGAGCAGCAAAGAATCACACGGACGTAAGAAATATTTACTTTGCACTCTAATTTAGACCGTAAATGGTAGTTTGTAGAGTTGTTTTTCGTTATGGAATTTACTACCGCGAACACCATATTGCCACGGTATGTTTTAATCAATGAAAAGAGTTATTTTATAGTGTGCGAGTGTTCTGATTTAAGTATGGTTGTTTGCGTGTGGCGACAGCCGTTCTCTAGTACAATCGCTAGGATGACACTTCCTCTGGTTTTTATATTCCGTGGGTTCTACAATGCTTTATCCGCATTTGAAAGAGCCTTATTAAAACAGCTTGAAGGAGATTGCGTAAAACATCAATAATATCCTTATTCCAGACTGATTATAAGTAAACTTTTTTTTTACTAAAGTAAAGAAATGTTATTATTCTCCAAATGTTACGAGCGTGGGGTACGGGATAGAGTTGAAATACGTCTAAAGCACGACGATAGGTTTATTGAGCGATTTAGTTACACTGGTAGAGTTTACTGAGTTTCCGCGTACTATTAAATACTCAATTGGCACTCACAAGTCGACCGAGTCCGCGCCTATTAGTGCGTGACACAGCTAATAACTTCACAAATACTGTGCACTATATCACTTCTCTAACTCCACTGTTACTCCACTTTAACAACTCACTTCCATATTCTCTTCGATCCGCTCTCCGATCCTCCACTTAACTTATTCCACACTGAACTGCTTACTGCTTTGATACTTATTATTTGTGTGCGCTATCTCATGTATGTAGCTATAAATAAAGAATTATTCAGGCAGGGGGGATATGGTTATTTCTTCCCGCTCTGAAGCAGGCCCTAGGTGCGGTTTTTCTAACTATAAAAAGTGCCCCCCACCTCCCCCGATACTATTTTCCGGCACAAGGCAGGCGGCTGCAAGGGTATGTCAATGACAATGACTTACCTGAATCATGACCAACTAGTTCTGTGGCACACTTGCTAGGATTGTTGGTAGGAGGGCCATCTTCGCGCCTACGGACGGATAGAAAAAAAGTTACCTTAGTATTCCAAAATCCGCCCCAGATTCCGCCTGCATATTGGTTTCCTGTACAGACAAAAGCAACGCATATTGGTCAAATACAAATTGGAGGCAAGAACATACACGATTATGATATGAGGTCTGAGTTTAGGCAATATGTTAAAAAGCTTTGAGACAGCCGCGAGCGGGCCCACGAATATAGCGCGGTGCTTCGTTCGAAATAGAGACAAGGCAGTTTGCTAAAAACAGTATAGTAGACTCATTATTGTATGTATGTATGTATATATGTATTACTTTATTGTCATCATCATCAGCCGATTATACGCAGTCTAGTACATATATTAAACGTGTCGTGTAATAAGTTAAATGCTTTTAAATTCATGTCTGTGGGATAAGAGATCAAACCAAGTTTGGTCATGCTCCACTACTCCATTACATTGGGTCTCACTCCAATGATTACGATCTTGACACTTCCTCCCAGGTTGAGAGGTCAATCCCAAAGGACACCATGCCACGTTTAGCGCTGTCTTTAAAGCGTAACATAGGCCGGCCGATGGGTCGCTTAGCGTACGCTATTTCGGACAAGAGATTTCCATGGCAAACGAGAAGGTTCCACCTTTTGAACGTGCTCCAGCCAACGTAGGCGGTTATAAACTGTGTGGAAATGACAGGTGTCAGGAATGACTTCTTAACCGCCGACTACTATTTGTGTTTCGGCATCTCGTACACATTACACTTAAGTACCTAGTTCGGAAATCACTTGCAGCATGCAATACCGTAAGAGCATACAATAATAATTTCATTATTAAGTTAAGTGCTGGCTCATGCCATTAATTGTAAGGTGGCGATATCCAATTCAAATAATTGGACTTTTGTAATGCTGCCCGCAGAATGCTACCTATACCCGCCGCGGCCAGACATGAGTCATATGACACTGACAGAGACAGTTCATTTATGTAACCTTGGAACGGCGTCGCTGTCATGTCAAATTGAAATGTTAATAAGCATCTTTTGGGAATGTAGCTAATTAGTTTATGTAGAAATGTAACATTTACGTAATAATAATATGAAATCAATCTTTTTAACCTTTGTTTTCATAAATAGGCTTAACCGAATATATTTGGTGACGTAATGCAAAAGTTATATCGTTAGTCAGTATATATAGACTAAGTAATGGGTGGTTGGATAAACGGCTTAGAGGTCGATAATTGAAGTGACTGTAATAAAATGAGCTTTTTATTCAAATTAATTCTTTCAAGATTGTGTAAAAAGAAGACAACGTTGAATTCTATGGTCGTCATCATCAGCCGTTTAACACAAATTCGGACCCGTATAGTAGTCTGTATATAAATCCTTACTCTGAGTCGAGAAATTATAATAATACTCTAATAATAATACTCTACTTTATTAAAGTAATAGAAATAAATACAATAATTGTAGGAGACAATACTTAAAGACAAAACAATTAAATAAAACTAAAACTAAAGGTACAAAATTTGCCCAATATCGCTGCCAGGCGGTAGTGTGCCCAGAAGACTGGCAGCATTGCCACGTTGTATGGCAATGCTGATCCTCTGGGCGAGTAAAAGCCAGCCTTCCGGTCACGTGAAGCCTCGACCAAGCGCTTGCACAATCCAATACAGATTCGGTGCGCGCCCGGTCCCCATGGTCCGAGGGTCTCTACGCCGAACGGTTCAAATATGAAGCCACTGTCGATGGCTCCATACTTGCGCCGTTTGAGACACTCAGCTGAGTCAGCAGCGGAACGTCTACTTTATTTATATGTGTATTATATACAATAAAATTAATAATCATGTCAACCGACATGGGTGCAAAAGAAATGAATCGTAAAATAATGGAAGTATCGAAACTTCCACAACACAATCAGAAATGTAACTGTCAGTGTCATACGAGTAGGACTCATGTCTGGCCGCGGCGGGTATACTTACATATAAGTTTAGTGATTACAGTGAAACAATTTTTTATTTTTTATACTACGAAGGTGGCAAACAAGCTTACGACCTGCCTGATGGTAAGCGGACACATTAGCCTATGGACAATTGCGACTCTAGAGGAATCAGAAGTGCGTTACCGACCCTTTATTAACTTGATGCGCTGTGTTGAGAGTGAGGGTCCCGCAGATGTCTCCAGCTGTCAAGCTAGAGACATATGCAGGTGTACAAAATGTCTTCATTTATTTTTTATTTGATTTTGTTTGTTTTGTATATCTTGCGATGCTCACTGTTTCAACTTTGTTTTAGTATAGCTTCTCATTAAGTGAAATGTACAATTTCTTTTGAGAAAATAATAGTTATTTGGTATACAAGGGTGCAAAGTTGTATTTTACCCGCGTGTGTGGAATTGAAACACGAGCCAGCGAAAGGATTCTATAGTTGAACCACGAGCGAAGCGAGTGGTTCTAAAATAGAAACCTGAGCGTAGCGAGTGATTCAACACACGAGAAGTAAAAGACAACTTTGCACCCGTGTGTAACACAAAACTTTTCTCCTCACTATAGCGAGGAAAGTGCAACATGCAAAAAAACACAGTTCCACAGGCATGATTTCCATCACTGGAATCACTGATTTTTTTTACGATATTATAACAGAAAACTCTGAAAGTTGTGTATAATATTTACGCGAATCGGAGTCGGTGACAAGTTGTGTATATTTTAGTTGACATTGACAAGATGACATTTCTGACGATGCGTTTTGAAATTGCATCGACTCAACTTATGCGTTTACAATTATACTCAAAGTTATTACAAAAAAATGTTACTTATAGAATTTTAAGGTTTACGACTTAAATCATTAAATAAAGCTAAATTTGGTATTTTTTATTAAGTTCTCAAACCATTTATTTAATGATAATTGATATCAAACGAACCATTAATATGAGCGTTTTACGTTTTATCTGTCAAACAAAAGCTACTCAAACACGCTCCAAGGTCAAATTACTTTCCCCACTTGTGGATAAAATGCGTTTTTACCCGCTTGTTTCAAAGGATAAAAGACGGCTTCCCGAGCTAGTGAGGGGAAAAGTTCTTTTAACAGAATTCATTCAGAATGAGTGAAAAGCATCTAGAGACAGTATGCTTTTTAACTCCAAACCCTAAAATGGCATTTAACGATATGCCATTTTTATAAACAGAGTTTAATCTTTGACAGAGTATAAGTAACATAGTACCGATAAAGTCGAACTCTTGTTTAAGAACTTTTTCATGAACTGAAAAACAATGAAACATTGTAAAGGAATTTAAAAAAAAATCTAATGTCTACAAATGTTACGAGAAAATCGCAAGATAGAGCGAACAGTGATGATTTTTCCTCGAATTGTGAATAAGATACAAACTAATTTTGAATTTTGGGTAAATGATCTGAAACCGGGAAAATAGTTCCTGTACACATGAAATTCTGAACTCTCTCTGGACTACTAAGCTTGAAACGTAAAGAACTCGGCGCAGCGTCGTTGCGAGGCGGAGGCGGTTTTGCGGTACAGCGAACGCGGTCAGGGGACGTCACACCAAAATACCGCGCGGGATAACGGAGCGGAGGTGGCGTGTTTAACATATGAAGCAGTAATCGACACTATGGACAGTCTATAGAGTCGGAAAGATCAAAAATGCAAAACTGCCTCCGGCCCGCGCCGCGCCGCGACCGCTCTGTGCGTTTCTAGCTTTAGTTCAATACTCGGATTGTTTTGATAAACCACTTAAATTATTATTTCCATTCTAAATGAAACATTAACTAATTGTTTCGCTTATTCATTGTCGTAATTTAATTCTCCTTTTATTCCCTGTGAGTCTATTCGAGTTAAAACATACAATTGAAATTGGTTTTACATTTCTCGTTAGCTTCCTCGCAGGCTTCGACCTTTCTTTATACAACGACGGCCTGCGTGTCGGTAAACAGACACCGTAGACTATGGACTCTTGGGACTCCAGGACAATCAAAATACATAAATAAATATTAGGGGCACAATCTTTTACACAAATCGAATTAATCCTATAGTAAGCTCAATAAGGCTTGTGTTATGGGTACTAAACGACTATATATTTAATAGGTATATGTACTAAAATACATAGAAAACATCCAAGTCTCAGGAATAAATGTACTTGCTTGCATGCAAAAAAACATTAAGAATTTTTATTTTTCTTTATATATTTTACTTAAATACTTTGAAATGTAAATTAAAAATATAAAGCTGCCAATGCGCTTGTAATTCTTCTGGAGTAGCAAAGATGTGTCTTTGCGACTTCACCCTCACTTGTCGGAGGCTGCAGTGTCTGCTTGCCATAAGGCAGATCGTGTGCTTGTTTGCCACTTACTATAAAATTATATACTCTGTACTATAAAAAGATATACTGCGAGGAGAATAGACCCCACACTCATAGGTATTAATATCAACGTATCATCAGTAAATTATACCGTAAGTTATACGTCAATTAAGTACATTGCTCTGCCATACCGTTACCTATGGGACCATAATTACCACATTTTTAGTAAACTTTGTTAATGAAAGGCTGCGTGCCAATTTGAATGGTTAATCTCCTTTTTAGGGTAATTCTGACCTTGCATGGCACCTTTATTATAGAGTATACAATTAACTAATTACTAGATTATTGCCCTACCCTTTTACACGTCAAATAACGTCTGTATGTAATTGGAATGGTGAAATAATGCGAACAGCTAAGGACTGGAATTTACTGCCGCCGTCTGTATTTCCTGATACATACAATCTGGGTCTCTTCAAGACAAGAGTGAATAGGCTATTACTGAATCATTGAGCAACATCTTAGGCCTAGTCATCGCTTTCCATCAGGTGAGACTAAGGCCAATCGCTGGTCAGTGTAATATAAAAACAATATTTTTTTTGTTATTAAAAATGGGATTGCTCTTGGCCAGCATCTAGCCAGGGGGCAAAGATGAGGCCGACGATGAAGCGAGCTCACCCAGAAGATGCCTATTCACTCGTGCCTTAAAAAGGTCCAGGTTATATGAACTCGGAAATACAGACGCCGGCAGAGAATTCCAAACCTTAGAAGTGCCCATTATAAAAGAAGATGCAAAGCGCTCTGTTCGAATTAAAGGAATTTCGACCAGGTAAGGATGGTAGCCAGCCGTACGTCTGGATGTCCGATGGAAGAAGGGGGAAGGCGGTATGAGCTATAATATAAGTTATAATTATAAGTTTTTAACGAGACGAAAGAGTACAGTCAACAGCAAAAGTAGATGATCATTTTAGTGCCTTGTCACTTTCACTACTTTGTCGCATTCCAACTGTCGCAGTGTTGTTACGTTAGTGCGACAAGGTACTAAAATGATCATGTACTCGTACTTTTGCTGTTGAATGTACCTACGTGATGAAGAGTAGTTGAATTCCATAGCCGACGAACATCGGTTTTGTAAAGAACCTTCTGTATGTATGTATTATTATTTATTCAATGCAGACGGTTCGGCGCAACCATCCTAATTGTTCATTTATTAACCAGAATGGTCATTAATTAACCAGCATAACGTGGACCTCTGATTACGCATAGCTGTTGTACATTTTGACGTAACGATTCAAGATGTTTAGTGAATATATAGGACGTAGGAAGGGTGTGTCTTAGTTGACCAAAGAGAATTCGTAAGAGCGTATAAGACAAGTAATGAAGTGGTTTTACCTACATTTCACTTATTTATTCGTTAATTAAAGTGATAGTATAGTCTGATTGTGTTCATTTAATCAGTACTGAACTTGTTAATATTAGGCACTTAATTACTCGTAGATGCATGAGATGTATGTAAACTTAAGTGTCCGGCACTTCTAGCATTTATACGAACGCAACTGTTTTGACTTCTTAACCGTACCGAAAACTTTTAAAACCTGCAAACTGACTCATCCTTAATTGTCACCTCACACCTCACACTGTTTATAGTCACAATACTAGGATGTCAATATTTTAGCAGATTTCAAATTATTTCGGACTTTGATTCAATATTCAATTATTCATCAATATTGACGTGATACGTATTGCAGTATGAGTGTATCGCGTGATGGTAATCGCCGTGTAACAGGCCCCTATGGGACCTCCGGAAGATCAGCGCCGGCTGTAAAGCCTGCATATGCTGAGTAGGTTCCTTTTCGCAACTTAGCCTTTGTTTGTTGTGTAGGTATATTTATGTTTACTGTTGTTATTGTCCTGTTGCGAATAAATGTTTGAATCTTGAATCACCCGTTTTTAATTTTTTATATGGAAACTGTCAAATGTCATTTATCAAGTTTTGACAGTTCCTATTTTAACCGGTTGAGGCGTTACGTGAGAGGTGAGGACGAGTCGGTCTCAGAATAACACCCCTGGCTTTAGGCCAGTATCGTGCAATAAAGTGGTATTTATTTCGGAAACTTGTAGTCGCTGTTTTCCTATAACATGCTAAGAAATTAAGATTTAGATGAACATTTTCAATATCTTCCAGCTCAGGGTAATGGTCTGAAAATAGATTTTAAGCTTCGGTACGATGTTCCTCTCTGTACAATGTTTGGAGCTCTAGTAATCGTAGCTAATAAGAAACAGTTGTACAAGTACTGGCACGAAGTAAATACGCCTCAAACTCATATGAGTGAGATGTCCCAACAGCGTGAAATTGAAGTCGCAGCGAAGGCAAACTTGCAGCGATGCAATACCATGATTAAAGAATGTCATAAGAACCACCAACAACATATAAACTTACGCCGTTTTCATAATTGCAATTGCAGCAATGAACCACCCCGACTAAAGATGGTCGAAAGCGTCAACAAGATCCTGACACTATACGATCTTTTGAAACTTGCAAGGATGCATTCCCTTATCTAAAGAAGGCCTTATGTACTATTAAGTCCTATATAACGATATGACATTTTAGGTTTGACGTGTCAGACTGTGAAGTTATTTAAATATGGGGGTATTATTCTATTCTCGGCTGGTTTACAGTCTGATATAAATAACGTATGTGATGTGACATGTGTTTTATTTTATACTTTTTCACGAACCAAACTGTAAACTTCTAAGGTTAGGAATTCTCTGCCGGTGTTTGTATTTCCCACTTCATATAACCTAGACCTTTTTAAGACACGAGTGAATACTGAATAGGTCTTCTGCATGAGCTCGTTTCATGGTCGGCCTCATCTTTGCCCCCTGGCTAGATGCAGGCCAAGAGCAATCTCATTTTTAATAAAAAAAAAATGAAAGGTTCGCTGTGGTGACGTTGTGGTCTGGGTCACCTAGCAGTAAGGGCGCTAGTCCGGTAAACTAGAGGTGCGGGTTTTATTCCCGACTTAAGGGTGCGTGCAAGATCACAGTTATTATTTTTTGTATTTGTTCTCTGCATCGAATAATTGTGTTATATATTTTATTGTGTCATTCACGAATGGTCGCTCTTTGTCGATGTCAATAAACTCGATTGCTTATTGTGTTAGTAAGAAAATGACGGATACGGATTGAGGTCATTTTATTACTAACTTAAAGACACTCTTTTGCCGATTTTTCTCGAAGCGTAACATATTTTTCTGAAAACAAAAAATCCAATCGATGTGAAATTTTGTAGACTTGTCTTAGACTTTGGGCCAGTTATTTTGTATATCTTTATACTATTTATTCAATTTTGTTTTATTTTAGTTTATAGTTATAGGTTAGTTACGTTTTTATGTACCTAATTACTTAATTTTTAGAATAAAGTTTTCTGAAAAAACTATATTGACGTGCCAAGGAAGAGTAACCAGTAATCACTACTTAGCTGTGACAGTTTGCCTTTTAGATTCATTAAAAGCTTTTATCTGCACCCATATATTAAATAAAACTGGTATATACGGATGGTCCTTCAGTCTACCATTTATAAATTAAACCTAGACCTCCTACACATTCAGCAGTGGTCCGAGAAGTTTGGCCTCCTTGTCAACCCGTCTAATCCGTCTAATCCAAAAAGAAAATTTGGCCTCCATTCGCACTCCTTACTGTCAGTCCGTCTGTTACAACCAAGTTGCTTTTACTGGACCTATTGAATTGCAATTTGGTACAAACTATCAAGAATGTAGAGCGTTCGTGGCCCAACGGCACCCGCCTACTGCGTGCGGTGTGCGAGGTTAAGCAATGTGGGCGCAGGTCAGTTCTTGGATGGGTGACCGCTTTGAGTGGTTACTAACTGACTCTCGTGCTTTGAAAGGCACGCTAAGCCGTTGATCCCGGCTGCAATCGTTAAGCCAAGTTAGAGGCCTTCGAGCGGCTTGCGAACTTCTAACAGTCAAGTTGCCCACTCACTTGACAAAGGGGGGTCGAAGTTGCACCGCGTCCGTAGGGAGTAGCCACCGTTACCATACACAGCCCCTGGGTGGTGCTAAAAGTGCAACAAAAACTGGCAACCGTACTAGTCTTCTCGAAAATCTCACGGTTCGTAAATAAATGCCATACGATTAAAAAAGAATTGCAGGTTGATTTAAATGGAAAAAATATCGAAACCTCTATGTCGTTTTTAAAAGCAAATCCATATATCTATGGATGGGGTATCCCCCACACGCCTATATAGTAACATTAAACTTTTTTGCATATAGGTATGAATGGAGTGCCAAATTTTACCTCAGATTCGCATTAAGAGACCTCTCGGATGCTCAGATATCGATTTGGAACAAAATCGGGACGAAAAAAAAAGAAAATCTTTTTCCAAATTTTACCTCGGATTCGTATTAAGAATTCTCTCGGACGCTTAGATATCGATTTTGAACGAAATCTGGACGGAATTGATAAAAATGAATATGGCCGCCACTTTTTCTATTTTATACCTCGGATTCGTATTACGGGACGCTCAGATATCGATTTTGAACACAATCGGGACGAAAATAAAGAAAATCAATATGGCCGCCACTTTTTTCAAATTTTACCTCAAATTCATATTAGGGGACCTCTAGGACGCTCAGATATCGATTTTGAACGAAATCGGGTTGGAAATGAAGAAAATTAATATGGCTGCCACTTTTTCCAAATTTTACCTCGGATTCATAGAGACCTCTCGGATGCTCAGATATCGATTTAGAACGAAATCGGGACGGAAATGAAGAAAACCAATATGCCGCCACTTTTTCCAAATTTTACCTCGGATTCGTATTAAGAATTCTCTCGGACGCTCAGATATCGATTTTGAACGAAATCTGGACGGAAATGATAAAAATGAATATGGCCGCCACTTTTTCTAAATTTTACCTCGGATTCGTATTACGAGACCTCTCGGACGCTCAGATATCGATTTTGAACGAAATTGGGGACGAAAAAAAAAGAAAATCAATATGGCCGCCACTTTCACAAATTTTACCTCGGATTCGTATTAAGAGACCTCTCGAACACTCAGATATCGATTTTGAACGAAATCGGGACGAAAATGAAGAAAATCAATATGGCCGCCACTTTCACAAATTTTACCTCGGATTTGTATTAAGAGACCTCTCGGACGCTCAGATATCGATTTTGATAGAAATCGGGACGAAAAAAAATAATAATCAATGACTGCGACTTTTTCCACATTTTACCTCGGAGTCGTATTAGGGACCTCTCGGACGCTCAGATATCGATTTTGAACGAAATCGGGACGAAAAAAAAGAAAATCAATATGGCCGCCACTTTCACAAATTTTACCTCGGATTCGTATTAAGAGACCTCTCGGACGCTCAGATATCGATTTCGATCGAAATCGGGACGAAGAAAAAGAAAATCAATGACTGCGACTTTTTCCACATTTTGACGACCTGTTTAGCCTAGTTGGTAGTGACTCTGCCTCCGAAGCTAGAGGTCCCGGGTTCGAATCCCGGCCAGGGCATTTATTTGTGCATTTTTCACGGATATTTGTTCTTGGGTCTTGGATGTTTTCTATGTATATAAGTATGTATTTATCTATATAAGTATGTATATCGTCGTCTAGTGCCCATAGTACAAGCTTTGCTTAGTTTGGGACTAGGTCGATTTGTGTAAGATTGTCCCCCAATATTATTTTACCTCGGAGTCGTATTAGGGACCTCTCGGACGCTCAGATATCGATTTTGAACGAAATCGGGACGGAAATGAATAAAATCAATATAGCCGTTACTTTATTCAAAGTTTAGGTACCTCGGATTCCTATTAAGAGTCCTCTCGGACGCTCAAATATCGATTTATGTCGAAATCGTATCGGACGGCACTGATTAATAAAACCATCTACAATACATTTAATCAAAAAAGGTCGTATATTCATAGGGAACTCACGGCACTTCATGCACCTTTAGACCTTATAAGGAGCTTACATGCCAAATTTAGTATCTCTCGAACCACCAGTTTGTGCTGTGCGGTGATATGTCAGTTTCTCAGTCAGTCAGTTATTTCTTGATATTTGGCACAATTTTTCAAAAGTTTTCATGACCACAATATAAAATTTCAAAACCGATGCCATTTTCGTAATTAACGTACCCAAAACCATAAAAACGACACCCATATTAATATTTAGACATTTAATCCCCCTCGGACCCCAACAGAGGGGATGGTATTTCACGTCCTCCACGTGGGATTTTAAAATCATTGTTGTTTTCGTAATCAGCGACCCAATAAACCATGGAAACAACACCCATATCGATTTTCAGAATTTGTCACCAGATTTCCCCCTTTTAGGGGTTGATTTCTCAAAAAACCTGAAACACATGTTTACTCATTTATCGTTAGAAATACTCCTGTGAAGTTTCGAATAAAATAATCCAGCTAATCTTGATTTCCCATACAATCTTCGGACCCCCATTTCACCCCCTTAGGCGTTGAATTTTGAAAAATCCTTTCTTAATGCACCTCAAGACCTTATATGGAACCTACATACTAAATTTGGAATCTCTAGAACCACCAGTTTGCGCTGTGCGGTGATATGTCAGTCTCTCAGTCAGTCAGTTATTTCTTGAAATTTGGCACAATTTTTCAAAATTTTTCATGTCCACAATATTAAATTACAAAACCGATGCCATTTTCGTAATTAATGTCCCAAAAAACCTTAAAAACGACACCCATATTAATATTTAGACATTTCATCCCCCTCGCACCCCAACAGAGGGGATGGTATTTCACGTCCTCCACGTGAGATTTTAAAATCATTGTTGTTTTCGTTATCAGCGACCCGGTATATCATAAAAACAATACCCATGTCGATTTTCAGAATTTGTCACCAGATTTCCGCCTTTTAGGGGTTGATTTCTCAAAAAACCTGAAACACGTATTTACTCATTTATCGTTAGAAATACTCCTGTGAAGTTTCGAATAAAATAGTCCAACTAATCTTGTTTCCCCATACAAACTTCGGACCCCCATTTTACCCCCTTAGGGGTTGAATTTTGAAAAATCCTTTCTTAGTGCACCCCTAGACCTTATAAGGAACCTACGTGCCAAATTTGGAATCTCTAGGACCAGCGGTTTGGGCTGTGCGTTGATATGTCAGTCAGTCAGTCAGTCAGTCAGTCAGTCAGTTTCTTCTTTTATATATTTAGATTATGTATTTGTGTAATAGTTAAAATAATTATTTATGTAACTATATGACAGATGTATATATCTGAATCAATATTTTGTATACAAGCTTACCAAATTTGTTTTCTGGTATTTTATAGTTGCACCGCCTACAGTCTTTCTGTTCTGCCTAAAGGTAGAGAATGCCTCATGGCATTAAGTCCGCCTTTTGTACGTCAAGATTTCTTATTGTGCAATAAAGATTAAATAAATAAATAAATGGTTTCTGAACACAAAGTATTCAAATACCATCCGTAAATACCAACTTAATAAAACACTTGTGTGTTCTTACTATGAACTCGCCTGCGGCTCGTTTCATAAAACCACACTTGTGTTTTAATCCCTCTCATTATATAATACTGTTATATAACAGTTGCATTAACTACTACTAGCTGTTGCTCTGTGAGCTGTAGACCTCAAAAAAAAATATTTTTTCAGATTTCAAAATTTTCAAAAACTGACTCGACCAAAAAATTCACGAGAATCGGTTGAGAAATGCAATCTGTAGAGGAGAACATCCGGACAGACAGACATACGGATGAATTTTCGTCGAAAGCAGAAAAGGAAACGCTTCACTCGCTTCGCTCGGTCGGTCAATTATTTAATTTACACTGTTCGTATGTAAATAAGACTATCTTACTGACGGAACTGCATGGCCCAAACCAGAGACCTAAATAGCATTAATATTCATATATGTATATTTTCTCCGCATCACGTCTAGGAAATTCAACACAGTTCTTGCTATATACCATATCAAACGATTTAAATATTTAATTTATAGTCTAGTGGAAGTAATTTCCATGATTGTATCTCTTATTTCCAATCCATCTATTATACACAAGTAAAAGTTACTACTTGTATTCACATACACGCACTTAAAATCACTACATAATATATCATCATCATCATACGTACCTAAGTATCAAATGTATTCTGTATTGAATTTTGCATGTTTTTTTTGACAACATAAGCGCCTAACAATTCCACCAATACACAAACACGAACACAAAAAATGGGTTGCAAGCTCCAGCAAATGCTGAGCCTGGTACCCATTGCCGCGAACATAGTTTTTTAAATTGTATTTTTTTCTTAAATTGTAAATGAAATGTTTTCTTTCACTTTTTTTATATTCGTTTTTTGTATTTTTATATTCTTTTGATGTGGCAATAAACAATCACGCACTCACGGGACAATGGTGTCCCGGACCTTTGAAAGGCGTGTGCTGAGCCGAAGTACCAACCGAGTACCACATAGCCAACACGTAGAGGCCCTTTTGACAATTTAATGAAATGCAAGGGGTACACCGAGCGGATGCTGTCCCTGCCCGTGTCATGGGACGCACACAGAGACAGCACCCGCCAGGGTGTACAGGAACTATTGCTGATTGATGGAATCTAAATGAACCGGACTATTGGGTGAATATGATGGACTAATGGCTGGGCTATTGAGTGAGACAACGGACGTCTGCCTAATAAAACTGTCTCACATTTTTATCTCAGGCAGACGGTGACACGCCCTCTGCTAGATGAGCCCCTATAAATAGCGACATTAAAAAATGGCCTAAGGGCAACACCGGTGCAGAGGGCTGGGGGTAGAGAGGTGGCACTGGACTTTAAACTTATAGCCAACTCGCCACTTAGGTGACCACATCCACCCCCGAGCAACAGCTCCAGCGACTCCACTCTGGACAGCCGGTTAAGGCAAGCCAAAGGCGCGGGGCCTGTTCATACAACCAACCCACAGGACACCCCCAGGAGCACTCAGGTACATAGGGTCGCTGCTCCCCAACAGCTCGCCACAAGCTGCCCTACGTTGACTGACTGCACTGGAAATCCAGTGGGCGATGGAGTCGTCACATCCCTACGCCATTGCTTATCTGCAATTTGGTAATATAGTTTCGACATGTTGTCTTGTTACTACAACTACGCATTACAATTACTGTTCAAAACTGTCCGATATTTTTTGTTTTGAACAGTAATTCTAAGATTAAGAGGGGGCATAACGCCAGGAAAAAAGTAGAATTCACCCGCGCGTCCCGCGCCTGGCCCCGCTGTGCGTAAAGGCGATGCGTCTGTTGCTGCCTCGCTCACTCCGCATAGTATATGCCCATCCAGACAGATGAAACATGATTATTTAATAAGCGACAGTTATGTTTATTTGTTAGGTACAATTGGAAATTAAGAACGTCCATAGACTACGGTGTTAATTAGAAATTAAAAACGTCCATGGACTACGGCGTCAATTGGGCATTAAGATAAGTCTCCCTGACAGCCGCGCGACCGCGTTAGGTATTTGATTGGGATATTGAAGTCTTTATCGATCGTGACGTAAGCGCTGGCAGCCTTTTGCATGTCCTTCCGCAATCCGAACGCCCATATTCTGACGTGTAGCAGCCATATTCTAGGTGAAACGATTGCAACCTCTTTTAAATATGTTATAGTTTTGAAGTCATCAAAAAAGTTATTACTTACGAGTAGGTAAGTAAATTTATAAATGCTTTTAGGAAATGGTACGTACAGACTAACAATCGTTTTTAACTAGCAACCCACCCCGGAATCTAGCGGATTATGCTTATATATATATATATATATATACAAAGGTAATTGAAGTATAAGTTAATTGACAAAAGCTAACGCAAAATGACTGTGAAAAATATGACAGTTTGATACAAAATCCGCGCCAGCTTTTATGAATCGACCTATTATATGGCTACAATAAAATCGGCCAAGAGCATATCGGACCATGCTCAGTGTAGGGTTCCGTTCGGTATATTCCCAATGAACTTGCTTTAAAAAGATCAATAACAAGCAAAAGAGAATACCTTCACAGCGTTTCATACGTCTTTTACTAAGAAGGGAAGACTTTTTACGATAGCTGAAAAACAGCTCAACTGATCATGTCCGCTATAGTTTTCATTCAGTCTTTATTAAATTTTACTTTCATGATTTTTTCATATTTTTTGGACCCATAGTTCAAAAGTTAGAGGAGGATTCATTTTTTTTTCTCTTGAAAGGAATAGTTCAAAAAATATTCACTTATCAAAAAGTGTTTGATGAAGACCTCTATTTATTTTGAAAGACCTATCCAACAACCCCCCACACCATAGGGTTGAAGCAAAAAAAAAGCGCCCACTTAGTAAAGGCATGAACAGTAGGGTAGACCGGGGACAATAGAAACACGTCATGATTGAAACAAGTCAAATTTCTCGAAAACTATAATACGTACGCGTCTGACGCAACATTCAGAACATGCGGTCGGTCATAATTGAATCCTTGGCCAGAGTGCTCGAGCGCCGGTACGAGACGGGAGTATCTACGAGCCAAGCCAGTTTTTCGCGGTAAAAAGTAAGTATTTGTGCTCTCGTATATTCTCTTATAACTTCGTTTACTCTTGTATTTTGGCTAATCAAATTATTTTGGTGTTATAGTTAGGAATAAACGAATGTTTTTAATGGCCGTTGATCAGCGTTCGAGTTTTTTTATATATAATATTTGTCATTGAAGTGAAAAACGTGGTGTGGGGACGATAGAAACAACTTGCCTGTGGACGATTCAAACGTTTCAATCGTCCTCGTGTTTTAGTCGTCCCCAAAAGTAAGCGACTTCAAAATATAAGGTTCTGTATTCGATGCACATGTTTGTTATATTAATCTTCACATTTATTTGTGTAGTTTTTGGCCTAGTTGATAAATAATGGATGTAAGTTTTTTTGTTTTCAAACACTGCAGTTTTTTTTTTCAAATACTGCAGTTTTTTATTCGGCATTATGTGAACATTTGTTTTTAACCGACTTCATAAAAAAGGAGGTTCTCAATTTGACCCGTATGTTTGTATTTACGTTTGTTTGTCCACAATTAACTCGCGTTCGGTTAAACCGATCTTAATGCGGTTTTTAGAAAAGTATTTCTCACATTTTTGAGAATGTTTTTGTGCATGATATTAACAAATGGTTATTAATAGCTTTCAAAAACAAGGAGGATTTCAAGCTAACATGGTCACTAAGGTTGCTTGTAGGTATACAACACAACAAATGGTTTGTAACTTTTAATGCGACAAAGACACAAGTTTATAATCGATTTTTAAAGACTTAGAACAGCCCTTAAAGTTTAGTGAAAAGGGGACTTTACTGTCAGTGCCCCTCTTGTATTCTTTCTGTGCGCTCGGTATCGGTTTGAAAGACGTGTCGGTACTTGTCGGGGCGTATCAAAGGATTTGTTCTCTCATTGACTCGTGGCGTCGGCTCTGTGCGCTCCCTCACTCGCTGCGCACCCGCTTGAATTCAATCGTGTCGGTCGTCAGTTGGTCATCGAACTTGTGTTTTGTTTGTACGTGCGGAAGGTGCTGATACTGTAATGATCAACCTCATGATGATGAAAGAGAAAAGCCTATTGCAAATACAGACACAGAAAAAGAGACCTCTGTTCCTACGACTAAAAGAAAAATTCCTGCATGCTCTTATTGCGGTTAGACAGGCCACAGAAATCAAGTCAGAAATGGAAAATACTTTTGTAAAAAACGTCATTCTGAATTATCATAAAATGCGTGTTATTAGAGTAAGGTAAATCATCAATAATAGATCACCATTAGGAGTAAGCTAGTAATAGACAATTTATACCAATTCGTGTCCTTAGAGATTTATAGTAACTTAATAATAATAACATGTTTGATTTCTAATAATGATAATAACAAATTTGTATTTTGTAGTAAGTCTTATTCTTAACAATGTCACTAAACATTTTACGTCCGACACTAAGGTCCCTTTTCAAATACGTTAATCATTTAGTGTTTGCCGACCCAAAATTATAGGTTTTTGGTAAGAGTTTAATACTAAAGTGTTCTAAAATTAAAACTATCAAAATCGTTGTTATCAGATGATATCACTAAATATTTTACCACTAACAATAAGGTCCCTTTCAGAAAATATAAAGTGGTTGTACCAACTTTTTACTAAACTTTATCTTGAATTTTGAGACTTAAAAAACTACTTTTTTAATATTTCTTGTATTAATTTGATCTCATTTGGCTATGTTTTAGCGTAGTAGATATATATGTTTGTTGATTTTGACTGTTTAATTAGATTTATAACCACAAAGCTATTTTTGTTAAAATAAATATATTTTTATAATAGACAACGTTGATTCAAATCGAAGTAGTTCTTATTGAGTGTTTAATTACTTATAATATTTACTCCTTCTATAATATGTAATGGAAATACACTATAAATAGGAATCTAAGTAAAAAATTCAGCATTTTTTTTTTACTTTATGCACTTTGCCAAGGTAAACTATACGAAAACAGATATACAATTACAAAATTGTACTTGAAACCTGAAAGCCCATACAATCTACTCCTCAAATAGCATATTATCTATGTAACTTGCAAGAATAACATACTTCAATTGGGTTTATAAGTTTGAATTCAATTTTCTCATAATCACCTTTTCTGACTTTTGAGTTTCAATTATAAAAAAATATATCTATTAAACCTACATGCATGTTTGATATGGTTCGATAGCTCAGTGTATGTAGATTATGGTGATATACATAACTCAATACCGACAGTAAGGTCCCTTCCCGCTGATAAGGCCACATATTGGTTTGTCGCGTCAGTTTTTGGAAAAAAGTATTTTTCTGCGGGCGGATGTCGATTTCTCCCCCTCTACAGGTCGCATTTATCAACCGATTCTAGTTAAATTTTGTAAGTAGGTACGATAATTAAATAGAATTGTTTTTGTCGCCTCAGTTTATGAAAATTATCAAGAACAATTTATAGGTTAGCTGGAAGAGATCCCTTAAAGGGATAAGCTCGCCTTTGTACTTCCACTTTTTGTTTGTTTGTCATTTTACCGTGTTTTATGTACAATAAAGCAATACATACATACATACATATATTCTCAATGATTTCGTGTGTTTCTGCTGGCGGATTTCGGTTTCCGCTCCTCATCAGGGCGCATTTTTCCACTGATTCTCGTAAAATATTCTTTCTTTGTTTGTCATGTAAAATTTTGAGAAGTAAAATAAACACACTCACGAGGTCTACACAGCTCACAGAGCTACTAAAGTCTGGTTATTATTCCCACGGAAAAAATGTAAACAAAGTTATGTCATTGTTAAAGTGACGTATCAGGGGTTCTTAAAGCACGGGTCGGTAATGCAATAATATGTATATATGTGAATATATTGACGAATATTGCAGTATCGTGATATAATTTGAGGAAATCCGGATATTTTGAAATCCGCGTCACCTAAGGAGAGTCGATTCAATAATACTGTCCTTTTAAACGCGCGCGTTGCGATTATATCACGATATTATCTGTCACCCTCCGTCAAATTTTGTGTATTTTCGCCATTGCTACTGGTTTTGTGATCGAATTGAAAATAAATTAACTTGCCCAATATTTTATTTGTATACCACTGTTTCTTGCAATTACTACCGATTAATATTATCACAATACTGGGGTGTCAATATTATCGCGGTTTTCAATGTTGTTTGGATTTTGCTTCATGATTCATCAATATTCACGTGAGACGACTGATCGTGATATGAGCGTATCGCGTGATAATAATAACCATGTAACGGACCCAGGGGCCTTTTACAAGGCTATTATTATTAAGTAACACACTCATATCACAATCCATATTTCGTGAATATTGATAAATAATAAAGCAAAATCCATACAATTATGAAAACCATGATAACATTGACACACCAGTATTACGATAATACTAAGCGTATAAAGGGCCCCATAGTTACAAGGTATTCTTGACTATTACAGAGTGTATCAACTTAATACTAACGCGCGATAATTATTGCTGTGTGAATGCTCCAATCAATACTGATTATTGCTGACAATACTGACACACCAGTATCATAAGTAAAAATAACTGTAATAGTAAATGTAAAAGACCCCTTCGAATTATGTTAAAATATAGCAAGCGACCCACAGATGAACAACCCCGGTGTATCACAGCAGTGATACCAGTGCTAAAAAAATAATCTGCACATAAAAACAGTCTTATATTTTTTTATAAACCTAACGGAGGATTTTTGTAAAAATGAATATTTGCGTCATCAAAACTAATTTGACTTTCATAAATAACGTGTACTTTATTGTAATAAGACGTATTCTTCTATTAACTCTAAACATTATAAATCTCCTCATTACTGGAAATGTTTTTTGTTAACAGCAACACCATTGTTTACATTTTTTCCGTGAGAATAATAACCAGACCTTAGATTAGTGGTTTTAAATGTGGACTGGTATATGGTAGGTGTCGCTACGGAACCCTTCTTTGTAGGTGATCCGACACGCACTTGGCCGGTTTTTTCTTTTGGAGTGTTTCCGAAAAATTTCACTTTATCAAAAAATGTTTGATGAAGACCTCTATTCATTTTGAAAGACCTATCCAACAACAACCCACACCATAATGTTGAAGCAAAAAAAAAATGTCATCCCCACTTTACGTGTAGGAGAGGTACACTTAAATTTTTTTTTTTAGGTTTTGTTTTACCATTTTGTCAGATTTATTGCTTTATAAATCCATGCCAAATTGCAGTTTTCTAGCACTAACAATCACAGAGCAAAGCCTCGGACAGACAGACGGACAGACAGACAGACAGACGGACATGGCGAAACTACTAGGGTTCCTAGTTGACTACGGAAACCTTACATTTAGTGTAATAATTTGACTTGGAGTAAGACTCATACGTAAGAGAAATTCATCGTCTATTTTTGCATATACTACACACAATCGTTTAACCGAGGTTGACTGCCGTGCAATGATAACGTTGTAATTTGAACTGTAAAGTTTGTAACATAAGGTAGATATTAGATTTTTTGTTGAGAAGTTTACATCAAACTTTTACTTGCCATTCATAAACTATAATGTTGGGTTTTATAAACTCAACGTTTTATTTGGGACACACTCTTGTTGATACTATTATATTTACTTCGCAGTCTTGAGCGCTCCCAACACAGTCCTCTCGTCTCAGTGGAGCGATCGGGACTGGCTCCGCCCGTGAACAGCAACAGCAGATATACTGCGCCGCGCGGAACGTGCGACGGAAGAGACGGTATCGCGCAGAAGAAAAAGGGCTTATGCGCCAAATATGTTTTACCTCAATAACTCAGAAAAATTACAACATTTTGATAAATCGCTAATAACAAAAATGTATTATGTCGAAAGGTATTTTATGTATTTTTTTTACTTCGATAGTATGCAAGGTAACGTCACACAATTGAAATTAGGTGAAAATTAGACATGTTTTGACGATTCTTTTCTATCGAGCCAACTTTAGTTTTTAATGGTTTTGTTCAAACTCAAAAATAGCAAATATGATCTAGTTTTCGTGTAATTGGTTTTTTTGGCATTTAGACTTGATTATGATAGGTAAATATTCAATCTGCGAACTGCAATTTGGCGTGGTACCCCCTCTTAATGAACTTGAAATCTTATTTTGAACTACGCATTGTAAATATTTTCCCTCTTTTTCTATCCATACTCAGATTCACTTATTAATAGTAGGTTAAATATTTATTTATTTATTTAAACTTTATTGCACATATTAATACAAAAGGGGGACTTAATGCCGTAAATATTATCATTGTAATAAGCATATTTTAGGGAGAAACTGACTAACTGTCGAGTTTGTTTCGGCGTTTCTTCTCCGCAGTGGTCTTCTTTTTCAAAAACGCTAGTAGATTTTGACTTGTAAATATTATCTGAAAATAAGTTTCTGCCCAAAGTTTCATTTTTATTGCCGACTGCACCTTTTTTATCCCCGGCACAACTCAAAAGGGGTGTTATGAGTTTAACATGTGTATCGGTGTATGTGTGTCTGTCTGTTGCACCGCAGCTCTTTAGCGTATGAACCGATTTGCGTAATGGTTCTTATACTTTTTATGTATGTATGTAAATATTTTATTGTACACAAAACACATCTTCGATTCGATTGAAACGTGGGCTGTACTACAATCTCTCCAACGGTGCCAAGCGGACTACCGGTATATCGAAGTGCTGAAAAGTTTGTACAAGAACGCCACTATGTCAGTCCGACTCCAGGACCAGAACTCAAAGCCTATTCCGTTGCAGCGGGGAGTCAGGCAAGGAGATGTTATTTCTCCTAAACTGTTCTCCGCTGCACTGGAGGATGTTTTCAAGACTCTGGACTGGAGAAGGCTAGGCATCAACATAAACGGCGACTACCTCACTCACCTTCGGTTTGCTGACGATATAGTAGTCTTGGCTGAGACCATGGAGGATTTAAGTACAATTCTCAATGACCTCAGTAAAGCCTCCGAGCGAGTTGGTCTAAGAAGATCATGTCAAATGTCCATGTCGCACCAACTCCCTTAACAATCGGACACTTTACGCTCGAAGTTGTGGACGATTACATATACCTAGGACAGACTGTCCAGTTAGGTAGGTCCAACTTCGAGAAAGAGGTTAATCGTCGAATCCGACTCGGCTGGGCAGCGTTCGGGAAGCTACGGCACATCTTTTCGTCCAATATTCCGCAGTGTCTCAAGACAAAAGTCTTTGACTAGTGTGTGTTGCCAGTGATGACATATGGCACTGAAACGTGGTCGCTTACTATGGGCCTCATAAGAAGGCTCAAAGTCACCCAAAGAGCAATGGAGAGAGCTATGTTGGGAGTTTCTCTGCGTGATCGCATCAGGAATGAGGCCATCCGCAGCAGAACCAAAGTGACCGATATAGTCCTCCGAATCGCTAAACTTAAGTGGCAGTGGGCGGGGCACATAGCACGTAGAACCGATGGCCGTTGGGGCGGAAAGGTTCTCGAGTGGCGACCACGTACCGGAAGGCGTAGCGTGGGCAGGCCCCCCACACGGTGGACTGATGACCTGGTGAAGGTCGCGGGTGTCCGCTGGATGCGGGTGGCGCAGGACCGGTCATTGTGGAAGTCTTTGGGGGAGGCCTATGTCCAGCAGTGGACGTCTTTCGGCTGACATGATGACACAAAACACAGGTAGAAATACAGACCAATTCGGTTATATCGGTACAAAGGCGAACTTATCCCTTTAACGGATCTCTTCCAGTTAACCTTTGAGCAATTGAGTGACACAGGAACCAAAAGAGACAAATTAACACGTGTACAAAAACGTATGTATATATATATACTAGCATTTGCCCGCGGCTTCGCCCGCGTCCTAAGCGAAATTTTTAACCGTCTACAAAAAACAGGTTCGTATGTTTGTCCACGATTATCTCGCGTTTGGCTGAACTGATTTAGATGCGGTCTCCAGAAAAGTAGTTGTTACATTCTGGGGTTTCGCTATACGAAGTTTGGTGATTGTGATTCATTAACAGATGAACAGATAAAAAGTCAGTATACATTCTGAGAACCGGCAAACTGTTGAATTTCATTTGATTTTGGCAAAAATAAGGATCGAAAACTATTATCATACATTTCCGTGAGGCCGAAGGGGAAAGGGCAGATGAAATAAAAGCATGTCTTAAATGGCTCTTAGTAAAAGTCTGTGTGCTACAGTAACACCAATAGGTCTGTAAACGACCTAACAGCGCGCAGCGGCCATAAACTCTGGTCCTATGAAGTACAGAAATACGGCTAATTTAATATCATGTGTAACATTTATTTTTCCTACAATTAAATTTATTAGGTAGGTTTTGCCAGTTACCATTGGAGCATCCAAAAAGAAAATTTGGCCTCACTTCCATTCGCACTCCTTACTGTCAGTCCGTCTGTTACAACCAAGTTACTTTTACTGGACCTATTGAATTGCAATTTGGCACAAACTATCAAGAATTTAGAGCGCTCGTGGCTCAACGGCACCTGCCTACCGCGTGCGGTGTGCGAGGTTAAGCAATGTGGGCGCAGGTCAGTTCTTGGATGGGTGACCGCTTTGAGTGGTTACTAACTGACTCTCGTGCTTTGAAAGGCAAGCTAAGCCGTTGATCCCGGCTGCAATCGTTAAGCCAAATTAGAGGCCTTCGAGCGGCTTGCGAACTTCTAACAGTCAAGTTGCCCACTCAGTTGACAAAGGGGGGTCGAAGTTGCACCGCTTCCGTAGGGAGTACCCACCGTTACCATACACAGAACCCCTGGGTGATGCTAAAAGTGCAACAAAAACTGGCAACCGTACTAGTCTTCTCGAAAATCTCACGGATCGTAAATAAATGCCATACGATTAAAAAAGAATTGAAGGTTGATTTAAATGGAAAAAATATCGAAACCTCTATGTCGTTTTTAAAAGCAAATCCATAGATACCCCACACGCCTATATAGTAACATTAAACTTTTTTGCATATAGGTATGAATGGAGTGCCAAATTTTACCTCAGATTCGCATTAAGAGACCTCTCGGATGCTCAGAGATCGATTTTGAACGAAATCGGGACGAAAAAAAAAAGAAAATCAATATGGCCGCCACTTTCACAAATTTTACCTCGGATTCGTATTAAGAGACCTCTCGGACACTCAGATATCGATTTTAAACGAAATCGGGACGAAAATGAAGAAAATCAATATGGCCGCCACTTTTTTCAAATTTTACCTCAAATTCGTATTAGGACCTCTAGGACGCTCAGATATCGATTTTGAACGAAATCGGGTTGGAAATGAAGAAAATCAATATGGCTGCCACTTTTTCCAAATTTTACCTCGGATTCATATTAAGAGACCTCTCGGACGCTCAGATATCGATTTTGAACGAAAGCGGGACGGAAATGAAGAAAATCAATATGCCGCCACTTTTTTCCAAATTTTACCTCGGATTCGTATTAAGAATTCTCTCGGACGCTCAGATATCGATTTTGAACGAAATCTGGACGGAAATGATAAAATTGATATGGCCGCCACTTTTTCTAAATTATACCTCGGGTTCGTATTACGAGACCTCTCGGACGCTCAGATATCGATTTTGAACGAAATCGGGACGAAAAAAAAGAAAATCAATGACTGCGACTTTTTCCACATTTTACCTCGGAGTCGTATTAGGGACCTCTCGGACGCTCAGATATCGATTTTGAACGAAATCGGGACGAAAAAAAAGAAAATCAATATGGCCGCCACTTTCACAAATTTTACCTCGGATTCCTATTAAGAGACCTCTCGGACGCTCAGATATCGATTTTGATCGAAATCGGGGCGAAAAAAAAAGAAAATCAATGACTGCGACTTTTTCCACATTTTACCTCGGAGTCGTATTAGGGACCTCTCGGACGCTCAGATATCAATTTTGAACGAAATCGGGACGAAAATGAAGAAAATCAATATGGCCGTTACTTTATTCAAAGTTTAGGTACCTCGTATTCCTATTAAGAGTCCTCTTGGACGCTCAAATATCGATTTATGTCGAAATCGTATCGGACGGCACTGATCAATAAAACCATCTACAATACATTGAATCAAAAAAGGTCGTATCTTCATAGGGAACTCACGGCACTTCATGCACCTTTAGACCTTATAAGGAACTTACATGCCAAATTTGGTATCTCTCGAACCACCAGTTTGCCCTGTGCGGTGATATGTCAGTGTCTCAGTCAGTCAGTTATTTCTTGATATTTGGCACAATTTTTCAAAAGTTTTCATGACCACTATATTAAATTTCAAAACCGATGCCATTTTCGTAATTAACGTCCCAAAAAACCATAAAAACGACACCCATATTAATATTTAGACATTTCAGCCCCCTCGGACCCCAACAGAGGGGATGGTATTTTACGTCCCCCACGTGGGATTTTAAAATCATTGTTGTTTTCGTAATCAGCGACCCAATAAACCATGGAAACAACACCCATATCGATTTTCAGAATTTGTCACCAGATTTCCCCTTTTTAGGGGTTGATTTCTCAAAAAACCTGAAACACATGTTTACTCATTTATCGTTAGAAATACTCCTGTGAAGTTTCGAATAAAATAATCCAGCTAATCTTGATTCCCCATACAATCTTCGGACCCCCATTTCACCCCCTTAGGCGTTGAATTTTGAAAAATCCTTTCTTAATGCACCTCAAGACCTTATATGGAACCTACACACTAAATTTGGAATCTCTAGAACCACCAGTTTGCGCTGTGCGGCGATATGTCAGTCTCTCAGTCAGTCAGTTATTTCTTGATATTTGGCACAATTTTTCAAAAGTTTTCATGACCACTATATTAAATTTCAAAACCGATGCCATTTTCGTAATTAACGTCCCAAAAAACCATAAAAACGACACCCATATTAATATTTAGACATTTCAGCCCCCTCGGACCCCAACAGAGGGGATGGTATTTCACGTCCCCCACGTGGGATTTTAAAATCATTGTTGTTTTCGTAATCAGCGACCCAATAAACCATGGAAACAACACCCATATCGATTTTCAGAATTTGTCACCAGATTTCCCTCTTTTAGGGGTTGATTTCTCAAAAAACCTGAAACACATGTTTACTCATTTATCGTCAGAAATACTCCTGTGAAGTTTCGAATAAAATAATCCAGCTAATCTTGATTCCTCATACAATCTTCGGACCCCCATTTCACCCCCTTAGGCGTTGAATTTTGAAAAATCCTTTCTTAATGCACCTCAAGACCTTATATAGAACCTACACACTAAATTTGGAATCTCTAGAACCACCAGTTTGCGCTGTGCGGTGATATGTCAGTCTCTCAGTCAGTCAGTTATTTCTTGAAATTTGGCACAATGTTTCAAAATTTTTCATGTCCACAATATTAAATTACAAAACCGATGTCATTTTCGTAATTAACGTCCCAAAAAACCATAAAAACGACACCCATATTAATATTTAGACATTTCATCCCCCTCGCACCCCAACAGAGGGGATGGTATTTCACGTCCTCCGCGTGAGATTTTAAAATCATTGTTGTTGTCGTTATCAGCGACCCGGTATATCATAAAAACAATACCCATGTCGATTTTGAGAATTTGTCACCAGGTTTCCCCCTTTTAGGGGTTGATTTCTCAAAAAATCTGAAACACGTATTTACTCATTTATCGTTAGAAATACTCCTGTGAAGTTTCGAATAAAATAGTCCAACTAATCTTGTTTCCCCATACAAACTTCGGACCCCCATTTCACCCCCTTAGGGGTTGAATTTTGAAAAATCCTTTCTTAGTGCACCCCTAGATCTTATAAGGAACCTACGTGCCAAATTTGGAATTTCTAGGACCAGCGGTTTGGGCTGTGCGTTGATATGTCAGTCAGTCAGTCAGTCAGTCAGTCAGTCAGTCAGTCAGTCAGTTTCTTCTTTTATATATATAGATATACTAGCGTTTGCCCGCGGCTTCGCCCGCGTACTCTAAGCATAATTTTTAACCGTCTTCAAAAAAGAGGTTCTCTGTTTGACCCGTATGTATGTATGTACGTATGTAGGTATGTATGTTTGTCCACGATTATCTCGCGTTTGGTTGAACCGATTTAGATGCAGTTTCCAGAAAAGTAGTTGTTACATTTTGGGGGTTTCGGTATACGAAGTTTGGTGATTGTGATTCATAAACAGATGTATGTACGTATGTAGGTTGTATGTTTTTCCACGATTATCTCGCGTTTGGCTGAACCGATTTAGATGCAGTTTCCGAAAAGTAGTTGTTACATTTTGGGGGTTTCGGTATACGAAGTTTGGTGATTGTGATTCATAAACAGATGAACAGATGAAAAGAATGAACTGTAGAATTTCATTTGATTTTGGCAATAATAAGGATCGAAAACTATTATCATACATTTTCGAGAGGCCGAGGGGGAAAGGGTCGGGCTGTCTTAAAGGGCCCTTAGTAAAAGTATCTGTGTACTACAGTAACACCAATAGAAGGTCTGGTAACGACCAAGCAGCAGTCATAAACTCTGGTCCTCTGAAGTACAGAAATACGGCTAATTCAATATCCAGTGTAACCCTTATTTTTCCTAAATTTAAATTAAATTGGTAGATTATGCCAGTTTCCGTTTGAGCATCCAAAAAGAAAATTTGGCCTCACTTCCTTTCGCACTCCTTACTATTTGGTCGTACTTATACTGACTTTTGTTCATCTGTTAATGAATCATAGTTAGTCCTGACTAACCCCTCTAAAGCTATTAAATCATACCCAAAACTCTGTTAGGATACGCGGGGCTCGTTCCGTACCTCAAAAGTTCCGTACCTTATTCCTTATTCACGTGTGGCTGTCCGTCAGTCCGTCTGTTACAACCGATTTGCTTTAAAACTACTGGACCGATAGAATTGTAATTTGGCACAAACTATCAAAAATTTTCATGTCCATAATATTAAATTAAAACCGGCCAAGTGTCGGATCACGCACAAAGAAGGGTTCCGTGCCAACACCTGCTAGTCCACATTTAAACCACTCTAGGAAACTCACGGCACTTGAGTCCTTTTGTTTGGGCAAGACTGTTTTTCAACAATATCTCAAAAAATGGTAAACATCTCTTGTTGAAACCAAAAGTCGCTGAAAGTATTTACTTAATATGCACCATCTCAATGTTTTTCAGAATCTTAAACTTCAAAGTTTGGAAATTATATACAGTAAGGGGACACAATTTTTACGACATAGACAGCTAATCTATACTAATATTATAAAAAGGAAAGATTTGATTGTAAGTTTGCATTGAATAGCTACACTATTCTTGGGTGACATTGACATGGGCTATATTATATTTTCAAAAAATAAGGATTCTTACTAAAACTCCAATAATGTACTCGTAATGTTGTAAAAAAAAGTAACTAAAATATTCTTAACATCGCGTGCGCTAAGAAAACTATTGATGATAGAATAAATATTTGTTAATTATTTGTATGGGCCGGGGTGCCCGGGGTGCTAGTATGTATAACTAATCTAAAGGTTTATTTAAATGAAAAAAAATATAGAAACCTCTATGTCGTTTTTAAAAGTCAATCCTTTTTTTACAATCCCTGGCATGTATGGAGTGCCTAATTTTAGAATAAATATTTGTTAATTATTTGTATGGGCCAGGCTGCAAGTATGTAATACTAATCTAAAGGTTGATTTAAATGGAAAAAAAAGAAACTTCTATGTCGTTTTTAAAAGTCAATCCTTTTTTACAATCCCTGGCATGTATGGAGTGCCTAATTTTACCTCGGATTCGTATTAAGAGACCTCTCGGAAACTCAGATATCGATTTTGAACGAAATCGGGACGGAAAAAAGAAAATCTATGTGGCCGCCACTTTCACAAATTATACATCGGATTCGTATTAAGAGACCTCTCGGATACTCAGATATCGATTTTGAACGCAATAGGGACGGAAATTAAGAAAAGCAATAGGGCCGCCAGTTTATCCAAATTTTACCTCGGATTCGTATTAAGAATTCTCTCGGATGCTCAGATATCGATTTTGAACGAAATCGAGACGGCATTGAAGAAAATCAATATGGCCGCCACTTTTTCCAAATTTTACCTCGGATTCGTATTTGGGGACCTCTCGGACGCTCAGATATCGATTTTGAACGAAATTGGGAAGAAGATGAAGAAAATAAATATGGCTGCGACATTTTCCAAATTTTACCTCGGATTCGTATTAAGAGACATCTCGGATGCTCAGATTTCTATTTTAAACGAAATCGGGACGGAAATGAAGAAAATCAATATAATAATAATAATAATAATAATAATAATCTTTTATTTCGGACAGAGTCCATAATGTGTTAGTTTACAAACTTATACTAGTGTTAGTCTTTAACATAATATTCAATTTTTATTTTTATTTTGCAGTGGTATGGAGCTTTGTCCATCTTTGCATAAGGGGGGAGGCCCATCTATCTGCTAACGCTATCAGGATTCCGTTGGCGCTGCCCCGCCAGCGGTTTAATAGTGAAGCACACCGCTTTCGCATGATAGCCTCAAAACCATCAACCTGCGCCTCCGCAAACATCCCCGAGGCACTGCAGTGACGAGGCAGCCCCATGAGCATCCTGAAAGCGTTATTATATTGTACTCGTAAGTCGCTGTACGTCCGCTGCGTAAACCTACTCCACAGGCTGCATGTGTAGAAGGATTGGCAGTAAGCTTTAAAAAGCGTGACCTTTACTGCATTCGAACAACGCGCAAACCTACGGGTCAGCATATTACAACGGACGGCCAGCGACCTACGCTCCCTCTCAATGTCACAGCTATCGCTAAGATCTTCAGTAACCCAGTGACCTAAGTATTTAAACTTAGTTACCCTACAAAGCGGCGATCCATTCAGAGAAACATCTGGCAAGTTGGTGTAGGTCTTCGATTTGGGCCTAAAAACCATTAGCTCACTTTTTTTTACATTATATTTAAGACCATGTGTCTCCGCATAGCCTTGACATATAAAAGCCAACCGTTGCAGTGCCCTGATTGATGGGCTTAGAAGCACCATGTCGTCAGCGTAGCTTATGTTATTTATACACACTCCTCCCACATGGCATCCGATTCCGGTGCTGCTAAGCTCACCAATCAACTGATTTATGTAAAGGTTGAACAGTCTGGGAGAGGTCAGGCCTCCCTGCCTCACCCCGCACTCCAACATGTACTCCTCAGAGACTGCGCCCCCCCATCTGACTTGATTTTTCTGGTGGTTATACCAATATGGCCGCCACTTTTTTCAAATTTTACCTCGGTGTCGTATTAGGGGGACCTCTTGAACGCTCAGATATCGATTTTGAACGAAATCGGGACGAAAATGACGAAAAGCAATATGGCCGCCAGTTTTTCCAAATTTAACCTGGGATTCGTATTAAGAATTCTCTCGGACGCTCAGATACCGATTTTGAACGAAATCGAGACGGAATTGAAGAAAATCAATATGGCTGCCACTTTTACCAAATTTTACCTCGGATTCGTATTCGGGGACCTCTCGGATGCTCAGATATCGATTTTGAACGAAATTAGGAAGAAAATGAAGAAAATCAATATGGCTGCGATTTTTTCCAAATTTTACCTCGGATTCGTTTTAAGAGACCTCTCGGACGCTCAGATATCGATTTTGAATGAAATCGGGAAGAAAATGAAAAAAATCAATATGGCTGCGACTTTTTCCAAATTTTACCTCGGATTCGTATTAAGAGACCTCGCGGACGCTCAGATATCGATTTTGAACGAAATCGGGAAGAAAATGAAGAAAATCAATATAGCTGCGAGTTTTTCCATATTTTACCTCGGATTCGTATTAAGAGACATCTCGGACGCTCAGATTTCTATTTCAAACGAAATCGGGACGGAAATGAAGAAAATCAATATGGCCGCCACTTTTTCAAATTTTATCTCGGTGTCGTATTAGGGGGACCTCTCGGATGCTCAGATATCGATTTTGAACGAAATCGGGACGAAAATGACGAAAAGCAATATGGCCGCCAGTTTTTCCAAATTTTTTACCTCGGATTCGTATGCGGGGACCTCTCGGTCGCTCAGATATCGACTTTGAACGAAATTGGGAAGAAAATGAAGAAAATCAATATGGCTGCGATTTTTTCCAAATTTTACCTTGGATTCGTATTAAGAGACCTCTCGGACGCACAGATATCGATTTTGAACGAAATTGGGAAGAAACTGAAGAAAATCAATATGGCTGCGAATTTTTCCATATTTTACCTCGGATTCGTATAAAGAGACATCTCGGACGCTCAGATTTCTATTTTAAACGAAATCGGGACGGAAATGAAGAAAATCAATATTGCCGCCACTTTTTCAAATTTTACCTCGGTGTTGTATTAGGGGGACCTCTCGGACGCTCAGATATCGATTTTGAACGAAATCGGGACGAAAATGACGAAAAGCAATATGGCCGCAAGTTTTTCCATATTTTACCTCGGATTCGTACTAAGAATTCTCTCGGACGCTCAGATATCGATTTTGAACGAAATCGAGACGGAATTGAAGAAAATCAATATGGCCGCCACTTTTTCCAAATTTTACCTCGAATTCGTATTCGGGGACCTCTCGGACGTTCAGATATCGATTTTGAACGAAATTGGGAAGAAAATGAAGAAAATCAATATGGCTGCGACTTTTTCCATATTTTGCCTCGGATTCGTATTAAGAGACATCTCGGACGCTCAGATTTCTATTTTGAACGAAATCGGGACAAAAATGAAGAAAAGCAATATGGCCGCCAGTTTTTCCAATATTTACCTAGGAGTCGTATTAAGAGTCCTCTCGGACGCCTAAATATCGATTTTTGTCGAAATCGTATCGGACGGCACTGATTAATAAAACCACTTACAATACATTGATTCAAGAAAGGTCCTATATTCATAAGGAATTCACGGCACTTCATGCGCCTTTAGACCTTATAAGGAACCTACATGCCAAATTTGATATCTCTCGAATCAGCAGTTTGGGCTGTGCGTTGATGTCACTCACTCAGTCAGTCAGTTTCTACTTGCAATTTCGCACAAACTCTTAAAAGTTTTCATGTCTGCAGTATTAACTTTCAAAATCAATGCCATTTTCGAAATTAACGACCCAAAAAAACCATAAAAACGACACCCATATTAATATTTAGACATTCCAACCCCCTCGCACCCCAACAGAGGGGATGGTATTTTACGTCCTCTACGTGGGATTTTAAAATAATTTTTGTTTTCGTAATGAGCGACCCGATAAACCATAGAAACAATACCCATATCGATTTTCAGAATTGTCACCACTTTTCCCCCTGTTAGGGGTTGATTTCTCAAAAAACCTGAAACACATATTTACTCATTTATCGTTAGAAATACTCCTGTGAAGTTTCGAATAAAATAGTCCAACTAATCTTATTTCCCCATACAAACTTCGGACCCCCATTTCACCCCCTTAGGGGTTGAATTTTGAAAAATCCTTTCTTAGTGCACCCCTAGACCTTATAAGGAACCTACATACTCAATTCTGAATCTCTAGAACCAGCAGTTTGGGCTGTGCGTTGATATGTCACTCACTCAGTCAGTCAGTTATTTCTTGCAATTTGGCACAAACTTTCAAAAGTTATCATGGCCACAATATTAAACTTCAAAATTGATGCCATTTTCGTAATTAACGTCCCAAAAAACCATAAAAACGACACCCATATTAATATTTAGACATTTCATCCCCCTCGCACCCCAACAGGGGGGGATGGTATTTCACGTCCTCCACATAGGATTTAAGATTCATTGTTGTTTTCGTTATTAGCGACCCGATAAACCTAAAAAACAACGCCCATGTCGATTTTCAGAATTTGTCACCAAATTTCCCCCTTTTAGGGGTTGATTTTTCAAAAAAACTGAAACACGTGTTTACTCATTTATCGTTAGAAATACTCCTGTGAAGTTTCGAATAAAATAGTCCAACTAATCTTGTTTCCCCATACAAACTTTGGACCCCCATTTCACCCCCTTAGGGGTTGAATTTTGAAAAATCCTTTCTTAGTGCACCCCTAGACCTTATAAGGAACCTACATGCCAAATTTGGAATCTCTAGGACCAGCGGTTTGGGCTGTGCGTTGATATGTCAGTCAGTCAGTCAGTCAGTCAGTCAGTCAGTCAGTCAGTCAGTCAGTTTCTTCTTTTATATATTTAGATATATAGCTATTGCCTATATACTACAAACTACAGAATAATACTATATATACACGTACATATACTACCGACTAATAAAAATAATAAATATATACATAAATATATAATCAGTATCAAACCAAATCACAAGTCATTGGAGAGCCAGAACTTTTTCAACTTATCCTTTCTTATATACTATATGGCATGTTTTATCAAAATCGATTCAGCCGTTTTAGAGATATTAAATTTTAAAATGAAAATATGCGGGGTTTTCAACTTTTCCAAGTTGGTTAGTTATTCCCCCAGTCACTACTCGTTGAGGCGGTTCCAATAAGCTCAAATACAACCGGTTGATCTTTTGTGGTTAGGTTTGGAGTTTCTATGGCCATCTTTTGTCTCCATCATCAGATCAGCTCGGTGGTACCATAATATGCCAAATTATAGCTGAATCGGGTACCGGCAAGCATTACATTGAATTATCACTGAACATAAGTATGCGACTTTCAGATCAATCGGCTAAAGATAGCTGCTTCAAAATTCAGTTGCATATTTGACCCGAAAATGCATACAAATATTGCAAGTTAAATAAAACCTGACGTAATGGTGACCGAAGTGCCGGCGACTTCCTCGCGCGCTAGCATTGCGATGGGTGACCTTGTTTCGTAGACAAAAGTTTCATAGAATGTTTTGTTTTCCATAATTTTCATTTCATAGAAAGCTTTTTTTTTCACAAAGGGTCGCAGTTCAAACCTAATTTAACGTACTTTTCTCTTTATTTTTTTTATTTATTTATATGGGATTGCTCTTGGCCAGCATCTAGCCGGGGGGCAAAAATGACCGACGATGAAGCGAGCTCACCCAGAAGATGCCTATTCACTCAATTATTTATATTTATTGGCGATTACAGAGTTAAGCAATAGCTCACAATCTGACACCGGCTCGAATGGAGTACAGTGAAGCAGAGCTGCTTGATGCCAACATCAACAGGTTTCTGATAGACTTAAATGAGTTCTAGACAATGACCTAAAAAGCCTACCTAGAAAGTTAACGGTTTCGGAAAAAAAGCTTTCTATGAAATGAATAATTAAGGGTATCAATACATTTAAGAAACTTTTGTCTGCGCAACAAGGCATCACGGCGTTGCGATCTCCGTACCTACAATGCCTCGTCAAGGACCTTTTTAGGGTTCCGTACCCAAAGGGTAAAAACGGGACCCTATTACTAAGACTTCGCTGTCCGTCCGTCCGTCCGTCTGTCACCAGGCTGTATCTCAAGAACCGTAATTTTTATATTGGGGGACAATCTTACACAAATCGACCTAGTCCCAAACTAAGCAAAGCTTGTACTATGAGTACTAGGCGACGATATACATACTTATATAGATAAATACATACTTAAATACATAGAGAACATCCAAGACCCAAGAACAAAATCCGTGCTAAATGCACAAATAATGCCCTGGCCGGGATTCAAACCCGGGACCTCTAGCTTCGGAGGCAGTGTCACTACCAACTAGGCTAAACAGGTCGTCAAATAATAATAATTAAGGGGGGCTCCCATACAAGAAACGTGATATTTTAGCCCATTTTCATGGCTACCACTCGCCGAGCTAGATCTCAAGAGCCGTAATACCTAGACAGTTGAAATTTGCACAGATTATGTATTTTTATTGTGGCTACAACAACAAATACTAAAATCATAATAATAATAATAATTAAGGGGGCCCCCCATACAACAGAGTAGTTGTTGGCGTTTTTTGCTGTATCTCATGAACCGTAATAGCAAGGAGGTTAAAATTTTCACAGATGTTGTATTTTTATTGCCACAATAATAACAAATACTATTTCTGGTACGGGACCCATAGTGCGCGAGTCCGACTCGCACTTGGCCGGTTTTTAGAAGTTAGTTTTAGTATTATTTATATTATTTTGGTTAAGTATTCTTGTATACATTTTCTCAATGAAAGCTTGTAAAATAGTAACATCTTTTTGTAGTTAACTTACTTCTTCCCCATGAATAAATAGTGTCATATTATTGCGACAGTGTTGCAAACTCGCGCCAACAAGTCGATACAACATGTTGGGGCGCAGTTGGACAGTTCGACTGTCGATTGTCGCGGGGACTGGCCGGTGTTTCGCTAGCGAATTTGAAAAGCGAAAGTAAAGATAAACGAGTTATTATGTTTAGTAAAACACTCCTTTGGTTTTAATACATTTAATATGCTTGGGAGCACATGTTAACCTACATCAGTCACTTTATGATAAAAAGTAAAAGAGTCTACCCACATTATTCTGTATATATGACACGAGTATATCAATTCGCTTGGCTCGTCTTGGCTCCCGCCACTACCGTGCCCCCAGATTGTGAATCGCTGTTTTCGACTTCGGGTACTTCCCATTTTGGTTGGCGGAGGAGCTACCTACGCTAGTAGCAGATACTATGTATTTTAAATAAATACTGTAATTGTACTAGTTACCAAGAAATAATGTATTTGTTATATTTAGATGAATATTAATAGACATATATCGGTACCTTTTTGCCTGAACCACAGGGAATCCCTAGCTCAGGCTCCTTTTTATACATAACTAACTGTAAATGTTAGTCTATAGTTATAACATTTGTACAAAAGTTATTCAATAAATTTATTTGTATTTGTATCTATGTATAATCTATGTGTCTATGTACGCAATTTCAGTTGTACGCGATTAAGTCCCGTTAACCAATAATAATGTGTTAAAATCGTGCAAGTTTAATTCATTATACTATGTATCTTATCTAGTACAGTTAACAGTAAATGTAGATGATCATTTTAGTACTTTGTCGCACTAACATAACAATACCGCGACAGTTTGGATGCGTGAAACTAATGAAAGTGACAAGGTACTAAAATGATCATGTACTTTTGCTGTTGATTGTACATTATACAGGGTGTGGCCTGTAATAGGAGCAATAAATTTAAAGGACGCTTCCTTAGAGCATCTGCAGTAACCTCTTGTGTCCAAATTTTTTTTATCTATTTCAATGGGGAGAAATTTTGATCTAAAGTTACGACCTCCAAGTAATGGATCTTGGCACCCAGAGATTATAGCGCGGCAGTCAATGCTGATTTTGAGGTTGCTTCAAGTTATGATTCATAATCGTTGTCGCATTTTTGGTTTGAAAGAATATTTTTGGGATTTTTTTATTATTTTTAATTTTTTTTTGTGTTTTTTGACTAAATTGTTATTAATATTACTCCAGTAGAGTAAAAAAGTACACATAAGCTACATTTGCGAAAAAAAATTCCAAAAAGAAACTTTTTTTTCAATTAAAATCATTTGGAAATAATTGCTGGAGAGCTCAATAGTGTACCGTTTAATTTTTTGCTCCTATTACAGGCCACACCCTGTATAGTACCAATGTCGTTGTGGCGTACCTTTAAAATAAATGAGAATGCCGATGCTGTATCTGTTTCAATATGGAGAGGTCTCTGTGTCATTCAATTCGTATGATACTTAGCTTAACTAAGCCGAAGGGGTGGGCAAGCTCTTTCCATACAAACTTTGTGCAAGTTTTTCTGCGTTTCTGTTTGCACTCCAGCTACTATTTTTGGTCCATATGCTTAGTTTTTTGTTAGCTATGTCTTGATGTTTTTCTTTTTTGATTTTAATTATATTTAGTATTTTTTTAATTTTTTTTTGAAATAATGCAAAATTTCAACATCAAGTTCTGCGTATATCCAACAAAAAAAAAATCCCACAAAAAATTAAATTAAATGCTGTAGTCCCAAAACTAACGAAAAAAACTTGCACAACCTTTTTATGGAGAATGACTTGCCCTACCCTGCGCCTACCATCTTTAAACACAAAAAATAGCCCAGTGTAAAATCAAGGACTTTGATTTCTGGGCCACTTCGTACCTTATCACAGTGACAAGAATATGAGATCTCTAGCAGCTTTCATATTTATTTTCACTGTGACAAGGTACGAAGTGGCCCCGATAATTCCGCGACTGTACGGTCCACATACCGCTCAGTGCCATCTCAGCGAAATTACCTTAAATCGCTTAAACTATTGAAGTAATTGGGTGAGAAGCAAATTTTCGGGCCATCGTTAAGGTATTTAATTAGACTACAATTTTATTGATTCCATTGTAACACGAAAATTTGACATACAATTTATATGGGTAATTAACATGTCACAACGGAATCAAATTAAATTGCAGACAAATTGAATGCCTAAGCACAGAGCGCGGCGCAGCGTGGTGGACGCGGTTTGGCGGTGAAGCGAACGCGGTCCGGGGGGCGTCGCACCAAAAAACCGCGCGGTGTTCGGTACTGCGGGAGAGCAGAGGCAGCGTGTGTGACATATGAAGCTTCCGATGGAACCATCAACTGATTTCCAAGCAGGTAACACATAAAACCAATGGGGTCCTTTACAATATACAAGCGACAACAGATCCAATACTATTTGAAATTAAGAACCTTTAAATTTAACAGCTCATAACCCCATCGAACCACGTTAACTTCTCATCGTACTTCATCGAGTCAATACAGATGAAAAAACAGCATAAATCCCTACTGAAACCCTTGCAAATACGACCTTCTAAAACGGCGTAGACTTAGGTACTTTAGTTCAACCATAAACAACAAAGTACGGTATCTCATGGAAGCTTACTCTGTTGCTAATGATCCGGACAGAATGTAGTTTTTAGTGTAAATTCTGTGATTTGCCGTGCACAACTTTTGTCGCTAGAAAGTTGCAGCTGAAAGGACCAGGGACTTCAATCAGAGAGTCAATTTGAGTTATTGAAATCCATAGGGGCTTTTTGTACGGTGAATATTATCCCGCTATACTCACATATCACGTGAATATTGATAAATATTGGAGCAAAACCGCGATAGTAGGTATTGACACACCAGTATTGTGATAATATTAATCGTGTAAAGGGTCCCATGGGTATTGATTTCAATGTGTGTAAGAGGGCACAGTGGAACATCTCGCTCATATTTCGAGCAGCACAACTAGGGAAGTTCCTACTTGCTCTCTATGTACGTGATATACTCGTATGTGGTTTTGGGTTTCTGGTGGTCAGTAAGGTCGCCAGAGCTCCGGAGAGTGTTGAAAGTGAAACCTTCGCGATATTTAAGGACTGTATCGTTAATTATAAATTCATCTGACTGTTGACATGCGTATTATTTTTAATTACAATGTTCTGAGGGTATTATCTGACGTTGTTTTTAAATCATTTCATCTGATATTATGTGGTTAACTTTTGTATCTTGAAGGCTTATGGTGCTTTCAAAATCGCCCTACACATATTTTTCGGACAAGCCTATTGAACTCAATTTGAGACTATTTCAGCGACTCCTATGTACAATTTTAAAATATTACAGGTATATATATATGCTGCCAAAACAAGTTATCTAAGTGGCCTCTTCATGATTGCCTAATTGAGCCACCTCAGAGTAAATGTGGTGGACTTATACTTTAACGTATAAGCGACTTTTTATGTCATATTTTGGTTTGGTTCTCATTAATTTCTGGTGTAAGCGGGGGGAGGGAGACTATTCAAAGGTAATCAGCCTGAGACCAAAACACAATGAACATTAATGGCGTCGAACCCTCAGTACAACACTTCGATAAAATCACTCCGTGATAGTTACTTGTATTAGATGTCAAAGTATGAGTTGTAATTAGTAATATGCCATATTTCCAAAATGACCAACGTGCATAGATCCTTAAGTAAATATTATATAATAATAATGACTTAAAAAGGCTCTTTGAGCTGCAGGCATATCAGTTTTGAGTCTATTTTGATTCCAAGTTGCCTCTGTGGTACGTTCCGTCACTACTGGCAAATGTCACATGTCATAACAATATTAGAATCCGAGAATTAATACAATCTTTGTATTTACCATCTAGGATTTATTATATTCAAGAAAGGAACACTATGTAATGTGAGACCACCATTATATCTGTAAGTAAAAAATGATTTATAAAATTAAGAACATAGTACTTACATGCGTTGTTTATAGATTCATATAGTTTCATAGAAATTGTGCTTCGGGTTTGAAGCAATATAATCGATTTAAACTATATTTTATGTTAGATATGTTTCTTATGCAATCAGTTTTAGTGTAATTATCACTCTTATTCGTGAATAAAAGAGTCACAATTTTAAAAATTAACGGAGAAATGCGCGACATTGATGGGCAAGACAACTCGCCGCTTCGCGTGTTTTAACCGGCTTCAATAGAAGGAAGGAGGAAGGAAGTCATAAATATAAAAATTCATTAATATTTCAGCCATAATTAATCCCACGGTGTTTTATCATTCATGTAGTCGTGTATGCTATAATATGCTAACGATTTGAGTTTATGCTTTACATAATTTTTTAATGTATTAACAGTTACCTAATTCAGTTACGTTTCTTGGAAGCTTATTATAAAACTTTACACCATTATCCATTAATGATTTTCTAATTTTTGAAGCCGAGTTGTGGCCACTGCGAGCTTATGTTTACTCGTATTTCTAGTATTACTGTTACGTATCCCACAGTTCTTCCTGAAATCGAGAATATTTTATGCACATACACAATATTCGCATACTAGCCGTGATGATCAAGCACGAATGTTTTTAAATCGACTTTGTAATCGATATATTCTATCCCGTGACTTCGCTTGCATTCTTCGTAGTACGTCGACGCGGCGAAGCCGCGCGGGTAACTAGTTGTTTATTATTTATTTTAATAATGTTAGAATTTTACATGGAAATATCTCTGAGTAATATGTAATTGATTGATAAATAACAACAAACCTAGCAACGAGTCAACATGTACCAAATTACGAAATTACATATTAATAAATTATATATTTGTTAATTTTACCTACTTCACAAAGGCATCCTGAAGTAGATGATTACGTTTTAACAAATAAAAGGCTAATTTATCAACCACACTTCGCCATATATTTAAATCGCAAAGTTAATAGCCAAGCCTACATTTTGACATTTAGCTTATGTCAAGCAGACGAATCAACAACAGCAAACCAGCACTTTATTCATAGAACACTAGCTAAAAGTGTCCCCATAAGCCCCATAGACGTCCGGTCCAGCAATCCATAAGAAAAGGCCTAGCATCCGCCGCGGTCCGCGTCGGCGCACCGGCCGCGTCCCTGCCAGCGTGACATCCTTTGATGTCAATTTATATTGACAATGTTTTTGTGCTGTGGTGTTTTGTATATTATTTAGATATTGTTATTTTTTTGGCTACTTTAGACGTAAGTTTTTCTTTGTTTTATTTTATTTTATTAAGTAGTGTGGATGCAGCCCGCGACACAACCCACCACCATCTCAAATAGTCATGTTTGCCAGTCTTGCAATAAATCATTTAAAACCACCAAAGGACTTAATATACACATTACCAAAGTCCACAGACAGTGTCTTAGTCAGAACGATTTGCCTGCTAACAACAACCCCTTCGCTCCACCTTCCTCACTTACCACTGCCAACCCTCCTGTCACTCCATTCCTCGTTCATCTTAGTTTCCTAAAAAGTAATGTACCCGTCTTAAAGAGAATACCCCGCGGTGCGAGAATATCTGTCGCAACGTACCTTTCACAATTAATAGATAAATGTATTGAAAATAACACTGTCGCAGACTGGCATTCACTGTTGCTTTTCCCTTTCCATACCCTCCATGTTCACGACGAAGACTCCACTACTTCACTTACCCAGAAAATAAAGAACAGTTGCTTTACCAATTCAGTGCCTAATATATTAAAAAAAAGAATTTTGCCACATTCAATCGCCGAAAAAGCATTGAATCCAAAATAAATGATGGAGAGCTGAAAGGCGCTGCACGTCTCCTTTTCTCGAACGACGTGATATCCCCTGACACTGCAGACACCCTTCAGGCCCTACAGACGAAACATCCCCCAGGACCTTCAACTCCATACTTTCTCGACCCACCGTTGGCAAACTAGGCCTGCCTTCAAATCTCAAACAGAGACGTCATTAATGCGATTATTTCTTTCAAAACCGGTTCTGCGGCAGGCCTAGACGGACTCTCACCCCAACATTTGAAAGATTTAACATCTCACTCAGCGGGCGATGCAGGCGAGCGACTTGTGGGTTCCATAACCACCATATCAGCCCTAGGACGTCCACTGCTGGACATAGGCCTCCCCCAATTTCATGGGGGGTAAATGCCATAATCGCCACGCTTGGCATGCGGGTTGGCGATCGCAGTATCTCCACCGCACTCTAGGAATGCTGCTGCCCATTCCCCGGTGGTCTTGGTCGTAGTTTTAGGACATACCCGGGTCCATAACGAATCTAATCAATTCCATGTACACAGGCAACATCCACCCGGAAATAGTGCCGATTTTATATGGAGCAAACCTCATCGCCCTTACAATAAAGGACGGAGGGGTGAGACCGATTGCTGTTGGATCTACTCTACGACGTCTCGCGTCCAAAATTGTAGTCAGGTATATAGCTTCCAAATTACAACCTCTTTTTGAACCCATCCAGCTTGGTTTTGGCATTAAAGGAGGGTGTGAGGCAGCCGTCCATGCATTACGTACTTACCTCTCCAGCAACGCACCTTGCGATGTGTTGGTCAGAATCGACGTTAAAAATGCATTCAATTCGGTAAACAGAGATACCTTGCTGACAGAAATCAAAAATAATATCCCCGAAATTTACAATTACCTCCTTGTTTGTTATGCTGATCCTACAAAATTAATGTACCACGAAACTGTAATATCATCTGAAGTTGGCTGTCAGCAAGGTGATCCTCTCGGGCCGGCAATTTTCAGTCTGGCTATTAATCCTATAATTCAAAATTTAAAATCAAAATTCAATGTCTGGTACCTAGACGATGGAACCCTGGGAGGCGATTTAGATACTGTTCTGTCAGACCTTTCGATCATAAAATAAAAATTCCAAGCCTTTAGTTTAGAATTAAATTTTAGCAAGTGCGAACTTTTCATTAAAAACTCTTCCTTAAATTTTGTTGAAGTGAAAAAAAAATTGAAATCATGACGCCTAACATTAAATTAATAGACAGAAGCTCACTTTGCCTCCTATCTTCGAAGAATCCTTTTCAAGCTTTATTTCTGTATCTACATCCAAATATCAAAATTACAAAAGTCGTCTTCTAGAAATTAGCCCACATTTTGCAATATCAGTTATTCGGTTTTGCCTCTTTGTTCCGAAATTGACTTATGTTCTTCGCTGCTGCCCCTTTACTAAATTTCATTACTTATTATCCCCCCTCGACGACTTGATCAAATCAAATTTGGAATCAGTTTTGAACATGCAGCTCAGCGAAGATTCTTGGACCCAAGCTTCCCTTCCCATTCGTTATGGTGGAATAGGGATACGCGAAATTACGAATATTTGTGCACCGGCTTTTTTGTCTTCCGCTCATAGCTCAGCTAATCTCATAGGAAAAATCCTAAGGAGATGCCCTTCAAACTATGAGACTTCTGGCTTGACGGAAGCCAAAAATGCCTGGTGCATTGCCTGCCCGGGTAAGGATTTTCCTCAAAATTTGAAATCCCAAAGGTCTTGGGACGACATCTAATGCAAAAATACTTATGATTCTCTCTTAAGTCGCAGCGCAGGTTCCGATCGGGCTAGAATTTTAGCAGTGGGTACCAGAGAAGCAGGTGCCTGGTTGCACGCCTATCCATCAGTGCATACCGGCAACTTCCTCGAAGCCCATACTCTGCGACCTGCCTGCGACTCGGTGTCCGGGTTTGTGCTCCACACAGGTGCCCCTGCGGCAGCGAGGTCGACACCCTGGGACATCACGGACTTTCTTGCCAAAAGAACGCAGGCCGTTTCTCTAGACACGCTGCACTCAACGAAATTCTCCGCCGTTCTCTTGCCACCGTCAACGTGCCGGCGCTACTAGAGCCACCCGGCATTCTTAGAGACGATGGCAAGAGGCCGGATGGTATGTCTTTGATTCCGTGGAAGATGGGACGTGTGCTAGTGTGGGACGCCACGTGTGTGGACACGTTAGCTCCTTCCCATCTCCACGGAACTTCAGTCAGAGCGGGTGCGGCGGCAGAGGCGGCCGAAAAGGCTAAGCAAAGCAAATATAGGGGTCTCGGCGCCGAATATAACTTCGTTCCGTTCGGCGTTGAGACCCTCGGTCCGTGGGGTCCCAGGGCCCATGACCTCTTTAAAGAAGTGGCAAAGAGGCTAGTGGACACCACTGGTGACCAAAGGGCTGGCAGCTTCCTCGCACAACGCATCAGCGTTGCTATACAGCGAGGAAATGCTGCCAGCATCTTTGGCACGATGCCGCGGGGTGACCCCTTATTTTAAATTATTTATTTTGTAAGTTTTTGAGAAGTATAGGTTATTTTATTATCTTTAGTCAGTAAGGAATTATGTAATAACTTTGTAATCCCGTTGAAATTTATATATAAAGTAAACATTGATTGATAGTGATAAAAATAAATATTATCATAAACGTATCGACAATGCAATGTCATTACATTAATGTTCTTGAACTTATCTCTAAGTCTCTATAGTTCATTTTATATATTGCTCGAATAGCCCTCTTCTGCAGAACAAAAATGGTATTAATCTCAGAAGCAAATATTTGCTGTATCCACTTAATCTTATGTAAATAAAACACACAAGTCTGCGGAATCGTCTTCTGGAATAGGTAAATGAAAACTAAGTTGTAGTTGGCTGAGTTGTGAATTTTAAGTGGCTACGGATTTCTCTCGTGGTATGAACGAGTTAGCAGTGCTTGAAAATTTTCGTATTTATACTTAACACTTTGATGGATACTATTCGAGACACAATAGAAATAACAATAGAATTACGCCTATAAGCGTCTACCGTCCATCGATGCATTAAACTAGCTGTTGCCCGCGACTTCGTCCGCGTCTTCGCTCCTATTGGTCGCAGCGTGATGTTTATATAGCCTAAAGCCTTCCACGATAAATGGATTATCTAACACAAAAAGATTTTTTCAATTCGAACCAGTAGTTCCTGAGATTAGCGCGTTCAAACAAACTCTTCAGCTTTATGATATTATAGTAAGTATAGATATTTGAAGAAAAAGCCACTGTAGCTGAATGGTAAGGCAAACCACTTTCAATGTGGACCTCGTGGGCTTAGAACCTGGGGTGCTACCGCGAACATCGAAAATCAAACTTCGTATCGTACCGTCCCTTTCTGTCATATAGTGTATAACATGAGAGTGAAAGAGACGGCACGACACGAAGTTCGATTTTCGTAGTTCGCGGTACGCCCTCTGGCTTGTACACTCAAGAGAAAAATTAAGTTATCACTTCTCAATCTTATTCCATTGACTTAAAAAAAACTTATAAACAAATGAATCCATTTATTTCGACTAACAGGGGTCATTTTACGTAACAACCTTTTTTTCATATATAATAAATCCATATTAGAGCGTAAAAGTTTCTTTAGAAGGAAAAACGATGAAAAACATTTATTTGTTACTACGAGCACGGAAAAATAAACAAACAGTTACATAAAAGTTATTGTCAACTTGTAGGACACCATAATAAAAGAAAAATTATGTAATATTGAACGAACTTACCTCAATAACCTCCTTGTAGCGAATAGAATGAAATGAATTGAAAATTCTTTACTATTTTTTTTAAATAATGACGTCATAAAAGAGTTATTTTAGACTGGTTTAGCCATTTTATTCATTTATTTATAATTCAATAATAATAAGAGTTTCTTACGCCTTCCGGAAGGCGTAGCGTGGGCGTGGGCACACGGTGGACTGATGACCTGGTAAGGGTCGCGGGTGTCCGCTGGATGCGGGTGGCGCAGGACCGGTCATTGTGGAAGTCTTCGGGGGAGGCCTATGTCCAGCAGTGGACGTCATTCGGCTGAATGATGATGATGAAGAGTTTCTAGAGAAATAGAGTTAATTTGACCTAAAGAATCTTCTCTTAAAGTTAACGCAAATAAATCTAATTCGATAATTATATATAGAATTTTTGTGTCGACTAGATTTTTGGAAATAACCTAAAACCGAAACGGGAAAAAAAATCCATATAACATAGAATCTGCTGATAAAATTTCATGAAAACCAATCCGTTGAGAACTGTAATCTGAAGTGCTACCACGAAACATATTCGAGCGACAGAGACGAAATACTTCGTTTTCAGTTCGTGGAAGCCCTCTGTAGATAAGAGGAGAACATCCGAAAGCAGAAGTTTGAAGCAGAGACGCTTTGATCGCTCGGTCAATAAGACGGTATAGAAAATAAACAAATGTGAAGTTAAACATGATTTTGAACTATTTTTATCATGGGACCAACTCTGTGCATGGTGCCAAAATATCAGCTATCAGTACCAGTAGAAATACCTATGCGGGCCTAGTGCTCAAAACTAGCTACACACACCCTGGAGCCGCCGGTGCCAGTTATAAAGGAACTGAAACGTAGGAAAGCAAAAATAGGTTTTCTACTGTAGCATTGTTATTTTTGTAGTACCTGACACTGTAATTTTATATTAAACTATACGAAATGTATTGTTTTGAAAAAGACACGTCGCTGAGTTTCTTACGCCGGTTCTTCTCATGGCAGAGGTTTATTTTTCCGAACCGGTGGTAGTTTATTGACATTCATAGGTGCATATTATATGCGCCCTGTATAGATAACGGCTACGGTATCCTCTGCCTGTCGTAAAAGGCGACTAAAAGGGGGTCCTTGGGGTCGAAGACGGTCGCAGTTGTCGCAATCGTCTATGACAACAGATAGCGGGACCCACAGAGGTGTGACTCTAGGGCGGCACTGGTGCGTTCCGACGGAGATCCCAGAGCCGTCCGAAATGAGGACGATCGGGGGATTTTTAGTCGGTGCAAGTCAGACATAACCTCCGCACTGTCCCCGCGGTGCAGTGGTATCTATAATGGATTTTTTCCCGAGGAAAAAAAAGGTGCATATAATATGCCTAAATTGAAGAATAAATTACCTCTCATTTTTCTTTTACTCCATCACTTAAATAAAACTTCGATGAAGTTGGTGTTACAAAATAGCTGGCCGAAAGATATATGAAGAAGTGGTTATAGTGTGCGAACAAAGATGATGAGTAATGACAAGGCAAGATTTTGACTATTAGTTAAACGTGTAGGTATTCTACTGGTAGAGATAAGGCTTTGTTATTGGTGGCTTTTAGAAGCCGTCATTATACTATCCGTGCCTGATGGGCGCGTTTAGCTCCTACATAACAAAAAAAAATGTGGGACAATCTTACACAAATCGACCAAGTCCCAAACTAAGCAAAGCTTGTACTATGGGTACTAGACAACAATATACATACTTATATAGATAAATACATAGAAAACATCCAAGACACAAGAACAAATATCCGTGCCAATCCGTGCTAAATGTACAAATAATGCCCTGGCCGAGATTCGAACCCGGGACCTCTAGCTTCGGAGGCAGTGTCACTACCAACTAAGTTTAACAGGCCGAAGTATGAAGCTACGAGCATACATAAACAAGGGTTGCGTTGGATGCAGAACCTAGATATTATTTTGTGAATGAGCATTATTTTTTCGAATATTTTGCTAAAACCAGGTAGAATAGAAACTGGACGATAATCAGAAGGATTATCTATCTTTTGTGAATTGTTTGTTTATTATCTTTATACTGTTTAGCTACTCTGTAAATAATTTCGCCATACGATTAAATAATACATAAGGGTTGCGATCGCCGCTAGCCTCTAATGTAATTAGAATGTCAAGAGAATAAGACTCTGTGTAAATAATTGTGAACGTGTTAAACTCTTAAACTGCTTCGCTACTTCTGCTGCTGATTATACCTACTTCATATATTTTTGTTAGTCGATTGAAGATCTTTTCCAATGAAACAGTTGATTTTATTTCGCGTGGATAAGGTATACATTTTGTTATAATAAAAGTCTTTCAAAATCATGTATTTTTTTTGTTTTGACTTGGAAGGTGAAGACCTCCGCGAACGCACTTCGACCAAATCGGAGACATTCTGCAGAAAGGCCAGGTCAAGAGTACCCTAAATCGGCGCGCATGCATGAAGAACGTTATGAATTCAAATTCAAAATATTCTTTATTCAAATAGGCCTAGCAACAAGCACTTTCGAATCGTCAGTTATAACATGTATTGACATATATATTAATTAATTATTTAGAGCATTTGATTGATGCTATTATTATTCTTTACAATAAATATTATATTGTTGTAGACATGTCAAAATAAGAAATAATTATGTAGTAAAATTCACAATAGGATCGTCAAAACATAAAAAATAATAATAAATAAAAATAAATGTATAAAAAATAGAATGAGAGTTCATGAAGCGAAAGTTGTATGTCAGGATCGTAGCAAATGGAAATCCGTGATCTCTGAAAAAAAAAACAGTTTTTAGTTTGAAAAGTCACAGATTACTTCTATACCTCGCGTGGGATGCGCGTTATGTAACTTTGCTATAATTCCGCGCGCAAACAAATGTATTGAAAACTAAGTTGTAGTTTGAAAAGTTGCGGATTAAGTCCAGTTTTTGTGGATGCAAGTCCGTTCGATGGCGCGCTCAGTGTCCGCGCAGGCGTCGGCTCCCGTCATTTCGCACTCCGGGGAGGCTAGGGCGGGGTGATTACCCGAGACTCGGGAAATATTTGGGTCACGGATACGAATAATGTTGGCTTCTACCCAGATTATATCGTCCTGTTTTTGGGCCGAAACTTAATAAAACGTCACATAAAACAAGACGGCGTCTGAAGGATCGTGGTAGCGGGGTTGTAGGGTTGGCATATCTGACGCCGAAACGCAGCCATAATAAATAATACCACTAATTGCTCATCAGGTATGGTGTTGTGTTCCTGGTTGCCAAAGCTCCCGAGGTTGCGACGTGTTCAGGTTGGAACTGCAACTGTCTCTAGCTGTCAATACAACTAATCCCCATATTGAAAAACGGACGGCAGCTCACTTGTGATTCAGCAGTCACAAGCGTCCGTAGGCTACAGTGTCTGCTTACCATCAGGTTGTGGAGACAGGGATCATTTGGATTAGCAGCGAACAGATTGAAATGCGAAACGTCTTTTATGGCCTTCCTGTTTGTAGATGTTAAGGATACTCGCTCCAGAATTGGTATTGCATGAAGCACCTATTTTTAGAGTTTTGATTATGAGTGTTCAATACTACGAATTTTTTTTTGAAGTATATAAGAAATAACGTAAACATTATGTGCGACCAAATTAAGGGCTATTTCCATACGTTTCCAACCACTTCCGATTTAGGAGATTTTTTAACAGCTTATAATCGCTGAAGCCATGTTTATAAAATACTGTTATTTATAATGATTGTGAGCGATTTGTAGTGTGCACAAAAATGTGAAAGTTATTATAATACTATTTGGTAGACTGCTAATGGTTAGAGGTAGGTTAGTAATGAATTCATGCGGATAAAATAAGTTTATTCCATTATAAATCATATTTCATGATTGTCATTTTAATTGCGCTTAAATTTTGATAGTAATTAATGATATTAATGATCAAAACAATTATAACACGCTTTCACTGCAAATAAATAAATTACCTATAATTCCATATTGAGCACTCGTTTAGTGAAACATAACAGCAACCATCTAACAGCGTTATTCCCCACGAATTTCTGCTATTTAGTACACCAACTGACGCTGAATTTCCACTGAACACGACCTAAATTTCCCCGAAATGTTTTCCCCGTTGTTCCAGGGTAATCTCCCGGTCACCCCAGCAACCCAGTCATCCCGTACGCCAGTAGTTTTCGCGCCGTCGGCCGCCGCGGACGCGCGTCGAACGTCCCAAAACAAGTGCCGACATGAGTGACCAGTGAAGTGCAGTGTTCAGTGAAAAGTGACCTGTGGCTAACGTAAGTACAAAAATCTACTATGGTTAAGTGCGTGCTTTAAGCGCGTAGGGAATTAGGCTGTGGGGTAACGTTTCGCGATGTTTTACGATAACAACATAGCCTGGCTATTTGGGAAATTGTTTTTCATTGGGATTCTGACGTAAACAATATTATAAGTCCGCACGTAAGCATGTCTCATTGGTATGCTTAAAATGTGACATTTTAGTAATGATGAGAAAAAAAGTTTTTCTGAGTTTGTTAACTGAAGTTGCTTAATTATGCCATAAAATGAGGGCTTTCTAGAAGATCAACGTTAATATATTTTCTCGGTCTTATCTTATATACACTGATTAAGATTTATAGTATTTTATTGGAAGTACCAATACTGAAATGCTAATCAAGTACACTGTACTCATACCGAAACAATATAATAGTATAATATTGTTTGGGTATGAGTACAGTGTAATAATTAAGGTTTCTAACTGTTTAAAACTAAAATACGTCAGAATGTAACACGACAATAATACTACACAAAATAATTAGCTAAAATGAATAAATTTTTTCAAGAATAAAAAATACTTGAATTGAACTTATGCATCAAATAACACGTTTTTCCAGCACATTTTCAACCATTTTTGTTCCTATCACTATGTAAGTATATTGTTATTTCATGAACATAAGGCTCACTAGTCTCACTACTCAAAAAGGTACCTACATATAGGCTTAGCAAAACAAAAATAAAAAGAAAAACTTCTGTACCCCAAAAAACTACGTGAAGTATAGATACGTCACAAAACGAATATGTAGGTCAAATGCCATGCACTAATACTGACAAAATAGTATCACGATGCCTGCTTTCATTTTAAGCCCTAGATGTTTCAAATTAAATTTTATTAAACTTAACTTAAACAATTTATCCGCTTGTTCCTAAGATTGACTGGTACAAAACGCATTATGGCGCTTACTTCGCCTTTTGTACAACATATGTATAAGTTTATATTTTCTGCAAAAAAGAATGAATAAAAAGTTATCGTAAACTCAAGTTATCTATCTAAAAGGAAGCATCGTTATATCAAAGCTAAACGTCACAAATAAATTCCTTTATAAATTATGATTGAGAAATTGAGAGAAAACCTCCCTTTGAAGTCCCGTTATCGCTAAGTATGTGTGAAAAAATTCATCTATAGAAATGTTTTTCTGCTATTAAACATAATTTGCAAACGTAGGGAGAGGTTCAGCTATTTTCGCTCAAAAATGCCGTCCCAATTTCTGTATTTTTCTGTACAGTGGAGGTAAATTTGGCACTTTATTTTGGTCCATTTGAGATGTTTGATGTCCGCGGCTCGGGCATTACTTTAAGCGATGAGGTTCTAAAGTGCTGTTCGAGGGTTTGGGAGCAATATATTCCATTTTATTGAGGAATGTGTAGTAAGTTGAGGAATGTGGAATCATTCTTTACAAATTTTGTATTATTTTTAAGAATCTATTTCATTATTTAATTCCAAGAGAAACAGTCTAATGAATAAATAAATATACATATAAATGAATAAACTAGTGGCTCCGTGAGCTGTAGACCTAGCAAAAATGTTTTTTTTTTCAAAGTATAAAATTTCCAAAAACTGACTCGACAAAAAAAACTATACATATAATTATCGAACCTGCTCACAAAATTTCACGAGAATCGGTTGAGAAATGCGACCTGTTGAGGAGAACATTGGGACAGACAGACAGACAGACAGACAGATTTTTTGTCGAAAGCTGACACGGAGACGCTTCGCTCGCTCGGTCCATAAGTATTATCGGGCAGTGTTAGACATATCAAATTAATCCCACAATAAGCTCATTTAGATAAGGACATAGCACAAAATCGTGCTAAATGGAAAATGCGAACTAGGAAGGCCAAGCCCAAGTAAATGGGACCCTGGTCTGGATTGAAGAAGAATAAGCGCAGTTAGACTTGTGTTATACATTTTAGACAATAATATAATCAAAAGATATAATTTACTAAAACGAAAACGCAACCTTAATAATTAAAAATAATAGGCTCATTTAAAATAATAAAAATAAAATAAAATAAAAATATAAAAAATAACCCTAAACGGCGTAGTGCCAAAGATGCTAGCAGCGTTTACCCACTGAACGTAATAGATATGTACTTAAATACATAGTAAATATCATAGTCTCAAGATAAACATAAATTAGGGCTCATCACACAAAGAAATGCTCTTACCGGGACTGAAACCCGGGACCTCCAGTTTCGTAGGCAGTGTCACTATCCACTAGAGTAAGCAGGTCGAGATTATAATACTTACTACAAACCTTATTATTAAAAAAATGTGTTTATGCATATGCCTTGACGGCCTGTTTAGCCTAGTTGGTAGTGACTCTGCCTCCGAAGATAGAGGTCCCGGCTTCAAATCCCGGCCAGGGCATTTATTTGTGCATTTTTCACGGATATTTGTTCTTGGGTCTTGGATGTTTTCTATGTATTTAAGTATGTACGAGTATTTATCTATATAAGTATGTATATCATCGTCTAGTACCCATAGTACAAGATTTGCTTAGTTTGGGACTAGGTCGATTTGTGTAAGATTGTCCCCCAATATTATTATATGCGAGGTTATGAGCTAGTAGTATGTGGGTGGATTGCAAAAACAAATTACAAAGGTAAGGACTTAATTATGTCTACATGTAATTTGATTCCTTTATGTTACGGAAATTAGTCACCCAATTTATACAGGTAACTTTCGTAACACAGTGGAATGAATTGTAGACATAATTAAGTCCTTAACTATATACACATTTTTGGCAATTCACCCATAAATCGAATGTATTTTGTTTTCTCACTTCTAAATTAGTCCCTTGCAACTCCTAATCTAATAGGAGTTATCGACCGTTTAAAAATCTTTTCTTGAAGAACCCCAAACTGTAGTCCCCCAGGTAAACCTCGGCATATCTCATTCCAAGGCCGGAGCGTTCGCTGAAGAAAGTTCCTCTGACTTAACCGTAGTGCGCGACCATTTCTTAGGTTCTAGGGTATGAATTGAGAAATTCCTTCTTTAGGAGGTTGGTTACACATTTAATAGACGCATTACTAGTGTTTACTATTCTTAAAACTATTAAACGGCTGCTACTGTCAAAAGTAATGCTCTAACTGTAATAAAAACCCCCTTAAGGAAAAATCTTTAAACTTGAGCACGCGTTTTACGATTTCCAGTTTTTTACTGCTCTTGCATGGTTATTAAAATGTAGATCCACTAAGCGTTGTTTGCTAGAAATGGTCTTACATGGCTATCCATATTATGTTACTCATAATATCTATGTTTTTATTTTACGCACGAAGCGTTTTGCTTCCACTTTATCCTGAGAACAGCCAAACTGTGGAACTCCTTGCCGAAATCCTTGCGCCCCGTGAACAACCTTGCAGTAGAATAGAACGAGTATAAACCGGTTTTTACAAGTTTTTACTTAACTTGCATTGTACGGATTCAGATTCAGATTCGTTTATTACATCGATATAAATTACAATATAGTTTTGGGATATAGTTTAGGGAAGCGCGCTCCATCCTAGACCACAACACAACATTGCATCGCTTACCATCAAGTGATTTGGTGATTTGTTGTCAACTGCAATTCTATCCAGAGTAAACAAAAACAAAAATCATAGTATCTACGAGTATATGTTCGCGCATAGCTTCAGAATGGCTGCACCTATTTGGCGAATAGGTACTTATTTTGTTACGTTTGTAAAAGTTAGGATGAGGTTTGTATGAAAGAATATTCTTAAAATGTGACTGAGTGATACAGAACACGGGACTTAAAGGGAAGGTTTGGTCTCACTTTCTTCATTAGTAGGCAGACCCGTGTGACGCCGGGGCGGGCAGCTAGTAATATTACAAATGCGAAAGTAACTTTGTCTGTTTGTTATGTTTTCACGTTTATACCCAATGAACAGATTCAGATAGTCATGGAGATAATTTACGAGTATATCCCGAGGAAGGTATTTTATTCTGGAAATCATTCATTAAGTGGAATTAGATTATATGGGTAAAGGTTGTATCGACATGCGATATAAACTAGTTTCACGCAGACGACAAAAGTACGAAATGACGTAGAAAACTCATCCGAAATTCACATTGTCATTGTTTTAAGAGTCCGTATAACCATTTTTCACTATCTTGTTAAATAGTAACGTTGTTTCTCACAGAGGAACTGCATTAATACCAGTTTTGATGCATTTAAATGATAGATTTAGCTATGTTTCAAGTTTGGTGAGTTCCCAATATTTCGACACTGAGCCATTTTCTAGGATTAATGTCAGTTATCAAACACAAATACACGTGGTAAATAGGTACCCCGTTTTTTAAAGTAATTCTAATGGTCGATACGATTCTAAAATCATCACAATGGAAGTAGGGAACAACGTAATTATTGCACAAAAGAATATTACCTATCACGTTGATAGTTTCCGATTTCGAACCGTGAGATCTTCGAGAAGACAAGTACGGTTGCCAGTTTTTGTTGCACTTTTAGCACCACCCAGGGGTCACGTGTAGGGTAACGGTGGGTACTCCCTACGGACGTGGTGCAACTTCGACCCCCCTTTGTCAAGTGAGTGGGCAACTTGACTGTTTTATTTATTTATTTATTTATTTCTTACAAATGTTTACATGGCCTTACAGTTAACCCAATGCGCCATGAAACTTAGCTTATAAAATATCTATTTAGGCGACGAAACGGCGTGGCCCCGTTACATCGTCGTCTCCGGTGTAGGATTCGGTAGGTTGCCCCGGAACCGTCGAAACACGACACCCTTCGGCCAGAAGTCAGCACACGCGATGGTCTCCTGCAGCGGCCGCGGCACGCGCACCACAAATGAGCTGAAGTGCACGTAGTGACGCGAACGCAGCTGGAACACCCTCAGCGGGAAGTCGGTCTTCTGGCGAACGTACTCCACCACATCATCAGCCGTGGCGGTGTAGTGCAGGCGCGATACATAGAGCGCCATGCTCGGTGTGGCAACTCGCAAACCTGAACCAACCGGTTCTGCAGTACCACACTGACTCTTGCGCGACTTGCGCTTCCTCGACACCGTTGTAAAACCCTCCTTATCCACATCGGTGCGAGAGGGCTTCTCCTTCGGAGGAACCCGAACTTCACGCGCTCTTGAGTGCGCGTCCTTCCGGTTGGCTGCGACAGACCGACCAGCTACGGCATCAGCATAGCGATGACGCGATTTAGAGGATGCGACGGGGGGAGGCCCGGCGCGGAGGGGGCACGCGGGCAGTGGAACGGCATGCGCAGTGTCAGCAACATGCAAACTGACCGAGTCGACATTTGACACCCGGTCATTACTCTTGAAATTTGACGCCGCTGGTGACCGAGTTCCCGGGGCACTATTACGCAAACTGATAATTTCTTTGCGTAACACGGCAATAGTAGCCTGCGAGTCGTCAAACTTTTTCAAAATTTCAGCCATGCCTGCCTAAAGAGCCACGATTTCCTTCAGCAGGCTGCTCACGTCGACATGTTCTGGAATGCAGGATGGGGATCCGGAGACCTCCGTCGCCACGAACTCAGGCAAGTCGCTTTCACGCTCCCTCAGAACATCAATGATGTCCTTAAGGGACTTTTTCCCGGTTTCATCCCCCCTCCGGTGAGGTATAAATGTGCCGGCGATCCCGAGGGACTGGAACAGCACCTTCTTCGCTGCGCAGATGTCGGCGGCACTGAAGCCAGCCAAACCAACCTGCTCCGCGTCCAACTCATCCTCCCGCAGTATCCGCAGCAGAAAGGCGAGGAGCTTATTCACGACAGGTTCACTCATCGTTTCAACACTATTAGCAGCGGCCGAGCCGCGCTAATTTCGCAATTAATTAATTAATTAGTCATCAATGCGTCTACGTCGCTGCGCGCATTGGACACGACTGTTAGAAGTTCTCAAGCCGCCCGAACAGCCGGTATCAACGGCTTAACGTGCCTTCCAAAGCACGAGAGCGCTCAGTTAGTAACCACTCAAAGCGGTCACCCATCCAAGAACTGACCTGCGCCCACATTGCTTAACCTCGCATACCGCACGCGGTAGGCGGGTGCCGCTGGGCCACGAGCGCTCTATATAACTTTGCATGTAACTTCCGAACAAAATTAAACTAATAGCTCTGTGAGCTGTAAACCTCGTAAGCTTCTATGTATAGCTCCGCCATTTAGAAAATGTTGAAAATATCCAAATGTTTAATAGACAAAATAAAACATGTCATTATCGAACCTGCTCACAAAACATGCGAAAGCAATTTTGCGCAAACTGAAACGGAGAAGATTAGCTCGCGCTATGCGCTTGTTTTAAAATTTAGTGTGATATTTTGATGGTTCAAGTACTATCCATAGGGTAAGGGTTCTGAAATATTAAATTCATGAGATGTGTGTCAATTAGCATATAAATACGATGAATACTAATTATTCTAATATCTTTATTTATGGGTCAAAATCATAAAACATACGTATAAAAGAACACATTAATATTGTTAGAGATGTAAAAGAATTTTTTTATGAATAATAACAAAAACCTCGATAAAATAACACTTAATCTTGATTATCGCTCTTCCATACAAATTTCCGCCCCTTCAAAGAATGATTTTCTCTCTATTATATGTTTTCTTCTTACCAGGGTCTCAAACTATATCCATGCCAAAATTCATCGTAATCCGTTCCAACACTTAAACGTAATAAGAGGGTATGGGACGCTCCTCGAGTTAAGGCAACTCATGATACAAAAATACAAGGTATGACACTCCGGGGAAAGTTCTTTGTGTGATTGACACAATCCTACGCCATCACTGCTATCGAGCCTATCGGTGGTTGGCGGTCGTAGTGTGAGTTCGTGTGAGTACAGGCTCTCCAGTGACGTAGGCTTGTGTCACGATCCGGAGTAGCACACTTTGTTTCCTTAGACCATGAGGCAGCCCATGCGTCTCTCCTCGAGAACAGTCACGATGACTTAGAACTTGTCCGCCTTCTGGTCGTCTCAGTAAACGAGTCGGGTCATTAACTGCACGCGCTACCTCTGTTGTTACATAGTTGGCACTATTCTGGATCCAAACTGCTCAAGATTAGCCATATGCTTGTGTTTTTTAGCCAGAATATGTGTCTCACACACATACACCAAACTCAAATTCGTTTATTGCTAATATTATTACAAGTCATACAGTACATAATTAATGTAAGCTAGACACACTCTACTTACTTATGACACTATTTATGCTTAAGTACGTTACTAAGAGAATTAGGAGTTGATTAAAATACATGAAAGAAATAAAATTAATTAATTGATTACAAGTCATCATCATCATCATCATCATCATGTCAGCCGAAAGAAGTCCACTGCTGGACATAGGCCTCCCCCATAGGCCTCCCTCACCCGCGACCTTCACCAGGTCATCAGTCCACCGTGTGGGGGGCCTGCCCACGCTACGCCTTCCGGTACGTGGTCGCCACTCGAGAACCATTCCGCCCCAACGGCCATCGGTTCTACGAGCTATGTGCCCCGCCCACTGCCACTTAAGTTTAGCGATTCGGATGGCTATATCGGTCACTTTGGTTCTGTTGCGGATGGCCTCATTCCTGATGTGATCACGCAGAGAAACTCCCAACATAGCTCTCTCCATTGCCCTTTGGGTGACTTTGAGCCTTCTTATGAGGCCCATAGTAAGCGACCACGTTTCAGTGCCATATGTCATCACTGGCAACACACACTGATCAAAGACTTTCGTCTAGAGACACTGCGGAATATTGGACGAAAAAAATTACGAGTATCGGTGTAAATAATGAAATAAAGATCAATATTAATTATGTTGTTAGACATTAAGACATTCTATTTCTAACTTAACTATTCATTTGACAAACATCCATTCATTTTTAAAGCTAAATACCTACTCGTATGATACGCCTGCTCGACAAGCCACGTTTTTAAATTACGTTTAAAAAATAGGAGACTAGTTTGCGAAGTAATTGATAGTGTTCGGAGTATCGGTGGATAGCACCCGAAGGGACTTTTGATCAGGGCACGTAAGTCTACAACACATCTAAATTTCATGAGAATTGACTGAAACCACATTTTCCTAACAATTTTTTCGGGGTCCTTTCACACAGAGGGTAATGGAGTCGCCCAAGTATTTTTTTGATTAAACGAATAAAGATTAAATAATTAATTTTCCTACCTATACCAAGGTTTGTGAAATGGTAATATGTTTTTAATCAAAATATTAGTCACATCATTTATTCAAATTAAATTAGTAGACTAAGAAGTAAAACCTGCGATATATATAGGTATTCTTTTCTAGGCCATTGAACTACAATTGGTGAATGGAAGTAAGTGTTCGGGGTCCTCATCACTGTCTTCAGTTAAGTGCGTTCTGGAAGGTTGCATATGGTAAAAAAATATACCGATTAATGGTGTTATTTGTTAAAAGAAATTAGATAACAACCCGAAACATTTACGACATAACATTTGGGTGTTCCTGTAATCGTTTTATGAAAATAATTAGTTTTAAGTACTTGATATTTACGAGTACCTAATTAATGTCATACTAAGGCTAACTGACATACATTAGGTAAATGAATAATTCCATCTTAAAAAGTTAATCATAAAAGCGACTCCATTACCCTCTGTGTGAAATTTGCCACCGATACTCCGAACGCTAGTAATTGAGTACGGCAGTTACTTAAATACACTTATATATTATTTGGTCAGTTTCCCAGGAAGCGACGCTAGCTTATGACCACGGCGTGTTGGCTGCTTGTGCAAGTGCACCTGCGCAAGACTGTGGATCAGCTGGATCGACATGGCATCTCATGTATTAAAACTGCCGCTTGTATCGCCACGCCTAGCACTAGCACACTAGCACAGAAAACTAGGTAGCACCTTGGTGTGGGACGCGACGTGCGCCAATACCTTCGCCCAAGTGACCCGTTCAAAAGCCGGCGATGCCTGCTGATCGGGCCCCAAATCTTAAGCACCCCAAATACTCGTCGCTCGAATTTGCGGCGCTTGCGGTAGAGACCTTGGGACCCTGGTCACCTGACATGAAAATATTCATAAGAGCCCTGTCGTCACGGCTGATCTCCAATTCGAGGGACCCCAGAGCTGGTGCGTGCTTCTCTCAACGCGTTGCCCTTATAATACAGAGAGGCAATGCCGCCAGCATAATGGGAACCATGCCGCAGGTGGAGCTTTTAACTTGTATTTATTTTCTAGTTATAAATGGAACAAGTACTTAGATGGAATATTTACTTGCAGAACTAAATTAAGGTTTGTAGTAATTAAAAATAAATAGACATAAGATTTTTGGGACTGTTTCTAAATTAATTTCAAACGTATTTACCTTTTAATCAACATTGCGGTTAACCTATTTGAAATTTAGAAATTCTAAGAATATAATAAATGCTAAGTTTATTATCTGAAACAACCTAGATATAAAGAATGAGCAACTTTTTAAACAGGGCGCCAAAAATATTATAATATTAATTAATTTTGATGGCTCGCTATACAAAAAATATCAAATAGATAAATAAGTAAGATATAGTTGTCTAAACTATTGGGCATATCTTAAAGAAGAGTAGTAACGCTAGTGGATTTGTTTAGAAACTCTAAAGCTCTTAAGATGGGCCGAATGTTTGTTTGCCACCATGTTGACAAAGACAAGCATCATCAATTATTTATAATAACACAGACACTTTGAATATAAGCATAAATAAAATTGAATAAAGCGACAAATGAAAATAAGTGACACGAGTAATAAGTTTAAATAAGATTAAAATCGAATACATTCGTTGACAAGCAAATACATTATAACAAATGAGAATCCTGTCAAATTTATTTGACCACGTAAAAGCATTTAGATACGTATCTGACAAATGTGTTTTTCAATCTTGAGCAAATGATTTAAGTCACTAGTTTATCAATGATTGACAGTTCTAATTAAAAATTCGTTGACTGGGATTTTTGGAATCGTTTCTGCCTTTAGGAGATTATTTGCTAAATAAATTAAAATTTCAATATCTCAACTTTTAATGTCAAATGTTTTATTAAGAAAAAATTACAAAGACACAATTAAGATCTCGCACGCAGCTCAAGTCGGGAATCGAACTCGCGCTGCTGGTTTGCCATCCCAGTGCCTTTCAAACCAGAGGGGTTTGCGTCTTGGAACGCGTGCGAGATCACGATATTTTTTCTTTGTTTTGTTCTCTGTATGAAACAATGGAAAAATTTATCGTTGTAACCACGATGTTAATACCAAAAATAAACATTTATTTTCAGACAATAAAGACCCGTAGATAAATACCTTATAACTAACATACATACAAACATTATAAATGTATACATTAAAAACTAGCACTACAAATAATCACATTATGACTGCGAATGCGATGTTTTCCGGAACTTCGTGGTGTCAAGTAACCGAACGCGAAACGCCGGAACTTGACTCGCTTCGGCTAAAATTCCTCCTTGGTGGAGGTCAGTGGATGTTCTTTTGAAACTCTCACCACAGACGAATTCACGTTGTGGCGAGGCACTAACCTTACGACCCTCACACGTTTGATTCATGAAAAAGAGTCAAAATGGTCTTTAAGAAGAACGGAGAAATAGACTCACGGACTGATACCATCATCATCATCATCATGTCAGCCGAATGACGTCCACTGCTGGACATAGGCCTCCCCTAAAGACTTCCACAATGATCGGTCCTGCGCCACCCGCATCCAGCGGACACCCGCGACCCTTACCAGGTCATCAGTCCACCGTGTGGGGGCCTGGAAGGCGCACTGACGACTGATACCAATGAAGTCTTAATTTGACATAAGAACGTGATAAAGCAAGTGAGAGAGAAGTACAGATCGGAAAAAGTATTAAGACGAATTTAACCGTCAAAATGTTGTCTCGCTCGCTCGTGTTGCCCCTATATGCTGTGATTCATTGATTTTTAATACGCATTATAAAGATGCATAATAGTTCTAAGTAATATAAGAAATGAAGAGAGTTGCAGACCACAGTTTATGAAACTAAAAATACTTACCCTCACATCGCTGTACATCTTTGAAGCGTGCAAATTCATAAGAAAGTACCGAAATTTCTACCCCAAACCGCATGCATGCAACTTACGTCACCGCAATAAAATAGTACAAGCAATTCCCAGCAACTTACGAATGTTTAATAAAGGACCTTATGCTATGTCTATTACAATGTATAATAAAATTCCCCAATATATTAAAAAAGAATTAAAGTACAATCTCTTCTTAAATAAACTTAAGAATTACCTTTTTACAAAATGCCCATATTCTCTACAAGAGTTCATGGAAAATTAGATGTCAAATTGCACCTTAGATTTTCGTTAATCTTATTAAGATATAATTTTAATAATGTTGTTTTTTTTAAGTAGGTCGTAAATGTTTTTGTGTTTATTATATGTTTATATTTTATATTTAGGTTTAAGTTACTCATGTTACTACGCCCTAGTAGGGTCCATGTTCGTATTGGTTAGATTAAAAACATCTTGTAAACAACATGGTTGCAACGAAGAAATGATTATGATTATGATTATGATTGTCATCCTCGCACGGAAATTTCCGAAAATCGGTACGAAAATAAGTCATTTGTCAGAACGGATTATTGTTAAAAAAGTGAACAGTAAAGTTTTAGATTATATGTGTATTTGCGGCCAAAATATAGTATTTATAGTTTAGAAACAGTATTATAGTATTTATAGTTTAGAAACACTAGCGAATTTTAAGCTAAAACAAACGTAACATGTTTTTTACATAAAATTTCAAACAATTAAATTGTTACGCGTAATGAGACACAAAAGAAAAAACCTGACAACCAATAGTAGTTTAGTTTCAGAGCCCTCAAAAATCACCTTTTTAATAGATCTAGATTATAAATAATGATAACAGAAATAAATGTGTACATACTATATTAATATAAATAATGAATCGAATGAATCGTTTATGAATGTAATCTACGATGACTTGTAACGGTGTTATTAATAAAATTTTAGTTTATAAGTGTAAGTGCTTACGAACTTCTTTATTTTATAAAATTTTTTACGACTTACATTTCCCGAACGTTACATTCCGTAAATTTTAACACATTTTACTGCATGCACTTGTATTTTTGGCTTTGAAATTATGGCCGTATAACTGTCACCGTTTATTTAAGAGCTTCGCGCTTGTGGTCCACACTAAAATAATGTTGTCCGATTGTTGCCAAGCACTTAACTAGGTACGTCATGGCTTGTTTGAGTTTCAAAGATGGTGGTTTTTCAGCTTATTTGTATATTTCTGCATAACTTATTTCTTAAACATGAGCAGCATCTGTGGCTACTTAACCTTTCTGTGGAAACTTCCTCGTTCCGTCAGCAGGGACTGCTTAAAGTCACAAAGTTTTTACATACATACTTATTATTAATTTGATGCTTCTTTTTAGCAGAAGTGTTATTTTTAATCGATAAGGTTTAAATTGTTTAATTCATTATGTCCTCAGTATTAGAGAGTGCATCCTCCATCTCCAATCTTTCAAGATTAAACTAGAAACGTGCAACCGTCTTTTGAAGTTAAAAATAAGAAGTTTTTCCAAAGTCCATCTGAAACGTGCCAGGATTCCCGCAGGGAAGTGTACTGGGCACACAACTAATTCACCACCTGCTTAGACTCGAACCACTATCTTGTATATCTTGACTCCTACGTACGTACTGGACGACGACATTTTAATTTACTTACATGGATAGAAAACGGCCAAGACTCCGAAACAGATATTAATGCTCTTAAGTATTTGCCGGGATTCGAAACCAAGTGCCGACTGTTTCATAGGTAGGGTCTGGTCAGGTACTGGTCTGGGTCAAGTTTTGCTAAGTTTGGGTCTAGGCCGATTTGTGTAAGATTTTCCCCCTATTTCTTATCTACGCGATGCATATCGGAGAGGTCTACAAAGACAGACTAAGTTTAGAATTTAAACTACAATTTGTCTTCACTAATTGAATCTTAAACTGGCTTTGGCCATGTGCAGTGTGCACATACTGTAAGCCTTCATGTACGAGCGTAGCCTCTTAAATTAAATGCATTAAGGTATCTCAGACCGGCTTTAAATTACTCACACGGGCTAAGCTGGATCAGTAATTGGAATTCGCCATTAAGTATTTCTTTAAAGGATAGATTTGCTTCAGATTAGAGAATTGTACTTCGGTGAGTGTGCCCAGGAGCTCCATGACCTCTTACCGTCTTCCCCCTTCTTCCATCGGACATCCAGACGTACGGCTGGCTATCATCCTTACCTGGTCGAAATTACTCTAATTCGAACCAAGCGCTTGGCATCATCCTTCATAATGCGCACTTCTAAGGTTTGGTATTCTGTACCGCCGTCTGCATTTACGAGTTCGTATAACCTGGACCTTTTTAAGGCACGAGTGAATTGGCATCTTCTGGGTGAGCTCGCTTCATCGTCGGTCTCATCTTTGCCCCCTGGCTAGATGCTGGCCAAGAGCAATCCCATTTTAATGAAAAAAAAAACGGTGTCAAATAAGCATGAGACCTGCCCGATGGTAAGCATACACGCAGGATTTTTACGACTCCAGAACAAATAAAACCAAGCTGACAACCCGTTTTAGGGTTCCGTATCCAAAGGGTAAAAACGGGACCCTATTACTAAGACTTCGCTGTCCGTCCGTCCGTCCGTCTGTCACCAGGCTGTATCTCAAGAACCGTAATGGCTAGACAGATGAAATTTTCACAGATTGTGTATTTCTGTTACGGCTATAAAAAAAAATTAAGGGCGGGTCCCATACAAAAAACGTGATATTTTAGCCCTTTTTCATGGCTACCACTCGCCGAGCTAGATCTCAAGAACCGTAATAGATAGACAGTTGAAATTTTCACAGATTATGTATTTTTATTGTGGCTACAACAACAAATATTAAAATCAAAATAATAATAATAATTAAGGGGGGCTCTCATACAACAGAGTAGTTGTTGGCGTTTTTTTTCTTGTACGGAACCCTTCGTGCGCGAGTCCGACTTGCACTTGGCCTGTTTTTTTTATTTAAGGATTCGTTGTATTGTTAGCTAGAGACAAATGCAGGTCCTTCACTCACAATAATAAAATAAATAAATATTACGGGACAATCTTACACAAATCGACCTAGTCCCAAACTGAGCAAAGCTTGTACTATGGGTACCACAAAACGGAAAGCATCTTCTCTGCTAAACAGCGTAGGAAAGTCAACGTCAAGTACTGGTCATAATTACACTTTTTTTTGCCTCAAAGTATTTGAGGCAAATAGTTACCCGCCCAAATTAAATAGATTTGTTTATGGTAAGCCGCCAGACGTTTAAGACAAGTTCTCAATTTAGTTGCGTTAGAGAATTTAGTTTTCTGTCCCTCTTGGTAGAAATCGTATAGGATCTCTATAGAAATCCTTACTCTGAGGCGACAGGACAGCCGATAGAAAATCACCGTCTTTTGTTTTATGTTTTTTTCCAGCCAGCAGCCGTGTAGCGGCCAGTACCAAAAAGGTTACACAACAATTATTTTAAAAAGTAAATTTTGAACAAAAAACACTGACTCCAAACTTTGCCAGACCCCATCCTCGTGGTAATTCGAGTACCTTATTTTTTGCCTTACCCCATCCTCTTGGTTCATAATTTGAGGGGTTCCTTCGATTTTTTTCAAGATCCCGTCATCAGATCCAGACTTGGCGACAATGGGACCAACTAGAAAACACACCCTTTCAAACAAAAAAATAATTTTTGAAATCGGTCCACTAGTCTGCGAGTAATCGGTGAACATACATAAAAAAAAACCGACGAATTGAGAACCTCCTCCTTTTTTGAAGTCTGTTAAAAAGTAAAGAGTAGTCGCGTCGCTTACTGACTGGTATAGTATAGTACAGTAGGTAAGTACCTTGTATGAGGCTCTTGCGGGATTGATGTCTCGGTATCGCGATAACCTCGGAAGCCGAGCGTGATCCCGCAATTTGTTACGGATGCTACCCGCGCACAGATACAGCTGATCTAGTAATTATGGGTTTAGCCGCTTTCAGGTGCACCTGGCACTTTTTCAGAATTAGGTAATTTTGGGCTTCTATTACATAGACCTTTACCAATCCGGAGTAACAGAAAAACCGGCCAAGTAAGAGTCGGACTCGCGCACCGAGGGTTCCGTAATTTTTTATTTATTATATGATGTAACTAAAAATTTACGGTTTTCGCAATTTTTCCTTTATGTGTGCTATATGACGTTGCTTCGTACGATATTTTTTTTCAAACCGTAGGTTTTGATTCCCTTGCGTGTGTCGAAAATTTGCAGAAAATTGCGGCATAAACGGCTGTATCTTTTGATTACGTTGGCTTAGAACTTTGATTTTTTCACTAGCTCCGAGGGACAGTAGATCTGAGTATTTGATATAAATTACAGCTTGATACCACGACGCGTTCCTGAGAAAAAGGGTCTTGACGGACGGACGGACGAAAGGACAACAAAGTGATCCTATTAGGGTTCAGTTGTTTTTCCTTTCGAGGTACGGAACCCTAAAAGCTCCAATCATAATGAAAGAAAATTACTTTACTAGGTTTGCTACTTCACCGACTTCTTTTACGCCGGTCCTTATCGTTGTTATGGTTCAAAAATGCATGTAATACGCCTAAATTGAAGAATAAAGAGTTTACCATAATCATATTATACCTACATCAAAGCAGAGGGAAAGGACTCAACGTACGCCAAGAAGTTGAAATCATTCCTTGCAAAAACAAGCTTATTACACCGCAAAGGATTTTATTACCAATAGTTTTTAACCGATCTAGCTTTATAAAAAACAAAATATACATTCAAAATTGTAACGGTTTGATGTATCATTTCTAGACGAAGCACTTTTTAAGAAAACGCCATTAAATTTGAAGCTTAAATCGGAGAGCTAAGATTGAAATTCCATTGATAAGTCGTACTATGCCTGGAAAAGGAGTAAAGGAGAAATAAACGATCCTAATTTTATTTTGAATTTGTGTAGTTTTTGTAATAAACTGTAAGCTACATTATAAATATTGCGATGCCGCTTACAGGGATCATGTTTGGGACCCTAACAAGAAATTGTCATCTATGTACCTACTGTAGCAATAAAATACTTGAAATACACTTTAACTTTGATACGCCGCCGATTTGACGTGTCAAATGGCCGACAAACATTGAAATATCAGCTGAAGGACGTCCACTGCTGGACATAGGCCTCTCCCAAAGACTTGCACAATGACCGGAATTCATCATGTAACATGATGAACTTAATCGACCGTTAATTTAAAAGCCAAGTCTATGTATGTAGGGAGCTACACACGTTGTTGAGGTCTGGATGTAACTATGCGAGCGGATCCACTGTGTTGTGTCCTCTGCCCCCCTAAGTGGGTCACCGCGTTGATTGTACTTAAGGGATAGTGCTGAGGGTTATTTTTATAGCAAATGTCGCGTAATTCCAGCGCCAGCTGTTTAGAATAACACATTTGTACTAGGGTAAAAAATATTAACTTTACCCTTTATTTTTCGATGTGGAACTCATGTTAACTTCTTTGCCAACGATTTCGTTGCGCTACCGTATGTAGAGAAAAATTACTTTGCATCGTCATAACTCCCCAAAAGTTGTACGTAATTGACAGAGTGAAACGAAGATCTCCGTGTCAGCTTCGGTAGAAATGATTTCGTACTTCCGGTGGATTTTCGACTGTTCTCCTCTACAGGTCGCATTTGTCAACCGATTCTCGTGAATTATAGTTTTTTTTGTAGTCATTTTTTGGAAATTTTGTGATTTGAAAAATAAATCGCGAGGTGTACAGCTTGCAGAACCACTATTGTTCTTTATACATGTTTTGTTTAATTTTGTTCTTTTGTGTTGTGTGTATTGGTGATCAATAAACAATATTTGTAGTGTATTGTATTGTGATCAACGAATGCTTCGACTGTCTTTTTTCTCTGTTGAGAATCTTTTGGTGTAAAAAAGGCTTTAACTGTGGTTTGTTTTTAATTTTTTGACATTTTAGAGTTTTAAGGAATAGAGATTAAAGATAGAACCTGGAAGTGTTTGTAAACGATTTTTCTCAAACATGCAATGAAATTTCATCATTACGTGCGTTATAACAGGCTTCAAAGTATCATCAGTAAAGGAATATCATACAGAATTGAAGGCCTAGGTCGGGAAGTATTTTTTTAAATTTTAATGTCAATCATGGCGTTTGTTAAATTTGTTTTTTGAGCGGTATATTATTATATTTCATTGCATATGTTTGAGAAAAGCACTATACAAATCTCGGCGAGAAACGTTGGGCTGCAGGCGGCGTATCCCTTCCTCCCTCGCCTTGTCTATCTATATCTACTTCGCCTGCAATCCTTCGTTTCCCGGCCTCTATAGTAATGTACTTATTTTTGGCACGAAATTTTCAAATCTGGAATAAAATTCAAAAGGCCCAAGATTCTAAACCCTTTTTAACCGAACTGACGACACTTAGCATAATTACATTCAAATTCTACAAGCAACTACTTTACACGGCGTAACCACCTGCTTTTAAAGTTTTCAGCAAAACACAAGCAGATGTGAGTTATGACCACAAATTAGTAGAGTTGCGAAGTCTAGAAGTCTGGAAGGTCTAAAAGGGTCATCATTTGTCTACAGTACTAATATTCTGTGGCCAAGACGTAACTGAAGAATTTTAACAATATTTCTGCACGCCCAGCATAAAGTAGAAAAGTAGAAATATAGAATATATTTTATTCTTAAAATATAGGTGATAGTGCCAGTAAGGTCTTAGATTAAATAATGTGTTTTTGCCTAATTAACGTACAAACGACACTTAAAACTACATCATCATCCTCCTAGCGTTAATCCCAGTACAGTTGCATCCTGAAGGATGCCTGGGGTCCGCTACCTAATCCCAAGAATTAGTAGTACCAGTGTAGGCACTAGTTTTTACGGAAGCGACAGCCATCTGACCTTCCAACCCGAGGGGGAAACTGGACCTTATTGGGATTAGGCTTGTCAAGTGGGTGGGCCAACTTGACTGTTAGAAGTTCTCAAGCCTCTAAGTGGCTTAACGACTGCTATCATAGACAACAACCGGGATCAACTGCTTAACGTGCCTTCTAAAGCACGGGAGCGCTCAGTTAGTAACCACTCAAAGCGGTCACCCATCCAAGGACTGACCTCGCCCGACATTGCTTAACCTCGGATACCGCACGCGGTACGCGGGCGCCACTAGGCCACGAACGCTCCTTCACGACATTTAAAACTACATAGTTAATAAAAAATTAGATTTAAGCATACCTACAGGCTACACATAATTATGTTAAGCCCGCACGCTCGACTGAAGTTTACTCTCCATACAAACGTAGTTTCGTTCTCATTTTAAAACGCCGTGCTGAAATTTAAATAGCATGATACATTGTAAACACAATGGGATCCGTCGTATCTAGCCCGGAAATTAGTTTCTGTTGCTAGAAATTGTAATAAAAAAAAACTACAGCGGGTTTTGAGTTTTTTAGGTCTTGTATGAAAGCCTTAATAGGTAACCGTTGTAATTTATCTCCATATTAAAACCACCAGAAAGTAACTTCCGGCCTAGATATGCCAGATTCCATTGTGTATACAAGGTTTTATGTTATTCCAGGATGCAGTTTTAAAATGAGAGCGAAACTACGTTTGTATGGAGAACTGAGTTTCATGCGGACTTCTAAATCATCAAATAATAAAACTACGTAATTTATCACAAAGCTACGTAAGTCCATTCACAACCTGTCTCTCGCGTGAGATAGACTATCTGTGTTTTTTTTTCTGTTTAGAACACGTACGACGCTTACAGACCTCAATTGGCTTAACTTTAAGACTGCGCAGTACGTTCGGTTCTCCATACAAACGTATTTATGCTCTCATTTTAAAACGCCAGGCTAGAATAACATGAAATTTGTATACACAATGGGATCCGGCATATCTAGGTCGGACCATAGTTTCTGTTGCTTGAAATTATAATGGAGAAAAAGTACAGCGATTATTAAGGTTTTCATACAAGTCGTAAAAAACTCAAAAAACCGCTGTATTTTTTTTCTTTTACAATTTCTACCAACAGAAACTATGGTCTGACGTAGATATGCCGAATCCCATTGTGTATACAAATTCTCATGTTATTCTAGCATGGCGTTTTAAAATGAGAGGGTAAATACGTTTGTATGGAGAACCGAGCCAGACCGACCGTACTGCGCCCTCTTAACAGCATTATGACAAAGCGAGAATAATTTAATATTCTTTATATAAATTTAAAAAAAAATAGTCTCTAAAACACGATTTGAAACTTAATAAAATACAAGTTTTATTTTAAAAGATTGGTAATACATTTATTAACGATAAATACAACAAAGTTAATTAAATATTCACAGTAAGATAGGAAATTATAATACTAATAAAACATTACAATAATCATTACATTACATTATAAATTATTATCGTGTGACTGATTATTTTTCAATCATCTCATTAGCACGGTGTACCTATTGAGGTAGTAATCTTTGAACCTTCATGCGATTATACACATTATTTTAATATGAATATGAATCTCTTTAGCATACACTTCAGTTCTCCTTAGGTGATTTGCCGTTGTGGTAAGGTCGTGCAGCGTTATAGGTAAGCTATTTTTGGTTTGTTGATTCAGAACAAGAATAGGTGTCCCCAATAAGTATTTATTTACTAACAATGTAAGTGCATTAAACTGAGTTTGTATAGTTCAGTGCAAGTACGTCCGTGAACGAATGGGTTTATGGTGATGCCCAATACGATTTCATGTACTCATTTATTTGCAATGATTTTATACATTACACGTCAAAAGAATTTCAAAATAATTCATTCAATCATACCATTTTCATAAATATACTTAAAGGTCTAAAACTTTTACCGATTAAATATGTCAGTATCAGTCAGTCAGTCAGTGTCTGTTTCAGTTTTTACATTAGCTGTTTTAACAGGATGTGGTTGACTTACCTGGCGTTGTTGGATGTCGATGGGGAAGCAGGTAGAAGGAGAGTGGACGAGAGTCCACACTAAGCTATGTAACTTATCTTGATTTTCCTTTTAGCTGTTAGATGCACCGCCTACAATTTTTCTGCTTTGCCTTAAGGTTGACTGGTAGAGAATGCCATATGGCATTAAGTCCGCCTTTTGCACGATAAGGTTTCTTTACAGTACATATAGTGCTATATTACCGCATGAGTGCGGTAATGAGCTGATTACGTGCATGTGTCGAAACTTTAAAGAGCCATATGTACTGTAAAACGTCGTACGATACACGTGCGAACAGGTAATTCGCAACTCGTGTCGATTTAAATCACTCCCTTCGGTCGTGTTTCAATTTATCACCACTCGTTGCGAATTTCCTGTTCTTTGCATTTGTATCGTAATGTACTATTAGTGCAATAAAGATTAAATAAACAAGCTAGTGAGAGATAGAACTATTCTAAACAAAGGCGTCTCTAGCTCATGTAGCGCCCGTGTGCAAACCCCTTGCGCCCCCTAGTATACTCGTAATTAGCGCCCCTGGCGCCCCCTAGTAAGTGGGGCTGCGCCCGCGTGCAACGCACAGCCTTCACCATAGGTAAATACGCCTCTGGTTACAAACACTAACGGATTACAGTAAACTGACAACTGGCCATTTATTCAACAGCTCGGTTCCCTTGAATACTATAAACATTCCCTTGTATACAAAATATAACTGACAAACAATTAATCACAGGCTCTGGTTTTAGGTGTAACAAATAAACATGGACGTAAACGATTTATTATTATTTCATTTACGTTCGAATTTCGGCCCCCGGACACGCAAAATTTAACTCTCTGAGATGATGAAACCGATGTAAGAAACCGGACCGGTCATTGTGGCACTCTTTAGGGGAGGCCTATGTCCAGCAGTGGACGTCCATCGGCTGATATGATGATAATGTAAGAAAAATACAAGCAAAAACTTAACCTTTTTTTTCCCGGGGGAAATCCTTTATGGATACCACAGATCCGCAGGGACAGTGCGGTGGTTATGTCGGACTTGCACCGACTAAAAACCCCCCGATCGGTCCTCCTTAACTCATTTCGGGCGGCTGTGGGATCTCCTTCGGAACGCACCAGTGCCACCCTAGTGTCTGTGGGTCCCACCATCTGCTTTCTTAGGCGATCACAGCCCCCGATTGTGACCGTCTTCGACCCCAAGGACCCCCTTTTAGTCGCCTTCTACGACAGGCAGAGGATACCGTAGCCGTATTCTGTGCCCCGGCTACAGGGCGCAAGCAAAAACTTAACCTAAGCAAAATGAGTACCCCTTTTAGCAAGTTCTCAAAGATTACACACTAATAGCATTATAATATCCTAAAAGGTTTTTAACAAGTTAGGCGTTCTAGCTTAATTAAGGGTCACATTCCTAAAATATTCAAGTTAAGGAGTTATAAAAGGGCTCATTATGTTCTTAATAAGTTTACCCAAGTACACGGTAGATGGCGCTGTTACGTGCGGACCGATTTCTACAACGCGCAAGCGTTTGTTTGCCGTAGTTTTCATAAGTTAGTTTTCAAATTCTGCCCTCCTTATGAAAAGTGCAGTAACTCGTGTTTTTGTCAAAATTGAGTTAAACGCATATCCAGATTCAGCAAGACGAGCTCTACAATTCGCTCTTTGACACAAAATGTAAACATGTCAGGAACCCGATTTTTCACTAACGATAAATGCAGTAACTTAGACTTTGGCGAAGAGTTTACCAAGCATAAGGGCAGTAATTTTAGTTACTGTATAGGTTTTTGGAATAGTTTTTTATGACGGTTAGTAATTCCTAGGTAAAACTGCAGCTTATATAGCTACTGCACTTAACATTGGGAGGATTTATGTCTGACGTTATAGAGCCCTCCTAATCAAAAGTGCAGGAAGTATAGTTACTGCACTTGTTATTTGGGAGAAACGTTGTGAAATGTAATTACTTGTTAGTTATTATTGCAGTAATGGTTCTAACTGCGGTTATGCTTAGGAGACACATTTTCACATTCGTATCCGTACCAATTATAGGTGTAGTATGTCACAGTTACTGCACTTTAATTTAGAAAACAGGATCAAAGTAAACTTCGTTTCCGTGCAGCAACATGATAGCGCGGGGGAGGGGTATGGGCGGAGGGTACCTCTTTATTACGCACCCTGTGCTGAGATGAAACATCATTATAGTTATAGAAATCTGAAACATCCATAACTTTTACTATTGTTTTCTTTGAGTTTGACATTTGAACAGCATCAGCAAAATCTTTGAAATCATACGATTTCTTTTTCTTTTTCATGGATAACTCCACTTGGTGATGAAAGTGGTCTGCCGACATAAAAGAATGGCCGGTTTCAAAATATTTAATGATGATTGAATCAGCAGCAATTAATTCACTGTTAACTCTGTTTACTAAGAAGCATAGGAATGCCCAGTTTTTATTCTGGAGAACAATGCATTTCATATCACGTTTACTAATCAAAAAAGCTTTGCATGTAGATATAATATCTTCGGAGTTCCTTCCAGAAATGCTTTCGTTCCAAATTGCAGCAAATGGCATGTTTTCATTGTTTGTAGGGCCTTGTGGTACAAAACTTTCGTTAAATGCAATAATTCTGTGGCAAAATATAGCAGCTTTAAATTGGTCCATGCGTGGAAGCATAACCACTTTTTGAAGATCTACAGAGTAATATATACATTCTTTTTCGATCAAAGCCTTTTTCACATCATTTTGGTATTCCTCTCGACTCTTGTGTGTAATGTAATGTATGTTTATTATATTTAATGCATTCTGTACACTCCAGAACACATTCATTTGATCCATCATGTTCCTTTAAAATGACGCACTGTTCGCATTCTTCATGGCCTAGATTAGCAAATATTCATTTTTTTAGTACTATACGATATGTTTCGGCAGATATTTTACTATTAAGGCAGATATTTAACCTTATTTCTGACGACACTTGGTTATAATCCTAAAAATGACAGGAGAGTGAACTTGGCATTGCATAAAGACGTCGATGATCAAAAAGATAATCGTGGAAGCTATGAACGCAAGAACGTTATTAATAAAAATATTATAAGGGAACGTATAAATTCTTTTGACCCCACAATTCCACATTACCAGAGAACATGTTCCGAAAAGGCTGTACTTACCAAGTGATCTGAATGTAACGTTGCTCTTTAACTGTTTTAAAGAAAAATATCCTGACTCAAAGTATCTGCCGAAACATATCGTATAGTACTAAAAAAAATGAATATATCATTTGCTAATCTAGGCCATGAAGAATGCGAACAGTGCGTCATTTTAAAAGGAACATGATGGATCAAATGAATGTGTTCTGTGTACAGAATGCATTAAATATAATAAACATACATTACATTACACACAGAGTCGACAGGAATACCAAAATGATGTGAAAAAGGCTTTGATCGAAAAAGAATGTATATATTACTCTGTAGATCTTCAAAAAGTGGTTATACTTCCACGCATGGACCAATTTAAAGCTGCTATATTTAGCCTCAGAATTATAGCATTTAACGAAAGTTTTGTATCACTAGGCCCTACAAACAATGAAAACATGCCATTTGCTGCAATTTGGAACGAAAGCATTTCTGGAAGGAACTCCGAAGATATTATATCTACATGCAAAGCTTTTTTGATAAGTAAACGTTATATGAAATGCATTGTTCTCTGGGTTGACAATTGTTCAGCACAGAATAAAAACTGGGCATTCCTATGCTTCTTAGTAAACAGAGTTAACAGTGAATTAATTGCTGCTGATTCAATCATCATTAAATATTTTGAACCCGGCCATTCTTTTATGTCGGCAGACCACTTCCATCACCAAGTGGAGTTATCCATGAAAAAGAAAAAGAAATTGTATGAGTTCAAAGATTTTGCTGATGCTGTTCAAATGTCAAACTCAAAGAAAACAATAGTAAAAGTTATGGATGTTTCAGATTTCTATAACTATAATGATGTTTTATCTCAGCACAGGGTGCGTAATAAAGAGCCCAGAATATATTTAAAAGATATTGTTTGCGTTAAAGTTGAGAGAGGAAAGTTCAATTTAAAGTATAAAACGAGATTTGACACTCCGTGGGCAGTTTTAAACTTTCTGAAAGTAAAATTCAAAAAAATGAACAGTTTCCAATTGTCACAACCAAAACAGAGCCCAGAGGTGTGTTAATTAATCGCAAATTGGAAATAATTTCAAAGTTAGTTCCATTAATGCCGGAAACCAGAAAAGACTTTTGGGAAAATTTACCCGTCTGTAGTGGGTCTACCGAACCTTCTATTACTGATTAAATATCGATTGGTTATGTTTTTAAGTTTAAAAGAAAGTTTAATTAGTTTATGTCAATTTGTTTTTAGTTCAAACATAATTAAGTTGGTCATATAGAAGTTGGCCTGTAAATTGGAACAAGTAGGGTCTTAACATTAGATTTCATATGCCAACTTTATTACTGATTCATATTTTAATTTAAATATTAGCAAACACCCAAACCTAACAAATCAACAACCAAATCTAACAATAAACAGCCAAATCTTACAATGCAGGCACATTAATTCTTACAATAGCTAAAGTTATATCAGTCTCTTTAGTACATGAGATCTTTTCTCTTATGTTTATGAGATCCTAACTTTTGATAACTTTTGTTACAAAACTTTTGTTACTTACAGTAAGCAAAGTATTATTTTTTGAGAAAAGTTGTTTTTTGTTTAAATTTTTATTGTACTGATTATTGGCCTGGCCTGTAAATTGAAACAAGTAGGGTCTCAACATTTGATTTCATATGCCAACTTTTACTACTGATTTATATTTTAATTTAAATATTAGGATCTCATAAACATAAGAGAAAAGATCTCATGTACTAAAGAGACTGATGTATTTTAAGCTATTGTAAGAATTAATGTGCCTGCATTGTAAGATTTGGCTGTGATTGGTATTAGACTATTATTCTTAAATAATGTTTTAAGTTTTGATAACTTTTGTAAGCAAAGTATTATTTTTGAGTAAAGTTGTTTTTTGTTTCAATTTTTATTGTACTGATTTTTAAAATATGACAGTAAAGTTGTGTTTTATTACTAAACAATGTAAATAATATTTATTTTCCAGCATCTAGAGTGAGTTAAATAAATAGTTACTGGGTTTATACTTAGGCAAACCTAACATTGTGTTAAATCATTTTGTAGTGATAACTGTAGTAAATACTTTTACATAATCATAAGTGCAGCAAAATGGTTACCTACTGCAGTTATAGTTAGGGACAGTTACATCAACTCATACGGTATACCTAATTATAAATGCATTTGTGTTTTTTTTCTTTCACTTGAATGCGTTTTAACATTTCCAGTGATAAATTCGCATTCTTTAAAGAAATACAATTATTTTGGTATAAGTTATATGTCTATCACTATAATAGTTTTTGAAATAAACAGAAAAGAAGAAAATTAATTTTAAACAGCTTTTTCTCGAAAACTGGTTCGATCGAGATACTGCACTCTCCATAAGGAGGGCAGAATTGGTTTCATTAGTTTTGAAATTGTTGAGATTTTGTTTGGAGATTTGCGAGAGTAAATATACGACTGTTTATTATTAAACGCGGTATTTATTTCTTGCATCCTTTTCGAGACCTTAAAGTACGTGATTCTACATAAGGTTTTTCGACATATTCTCTCAGTGTTTAGGTATCCATTTGAGCAAGGCCACAGTTGCCGAGTGGTATAGCACGCAACTTTCATTCTAAGGTCGCGAGTTCGAACCCATTTTCTCTTCTTTTTTAAAGTTCTTGTCACTTTAGAGATGTGTTCGTATATTTTGTCACTGAGTGAGTATATATACTTTTTATCCGTAGGTTTTTTGTGTAAGTTGTTTGTTTGTTGCGACTGTTTTTATCATAACAGGCGGACTGGCCGTCGCCGGGGACTCGAGTGCTGGCAACTTTTGCCCCATCAGCGCCGATAAGCGGGGAAAGGTTGCCGGTGTTTTTGGGCATGGTTCTTAAGTTCAAGTGTTTAGCTTGTAGTAAACTGTTGATAATTTTAAGTTACTTCTAGACTTAAAGCTCAAAAAATAGCTTTTCAATTTTCGTTTGTTCTTAGAAGCTAATATTCTTTAAGTATTACATCAGAGCAGAGCTTATCACTTTTACTGCCAACGATTTCGTAGGGCTACGCTCGTAGCTGATAATATGCGAAAAACGGTATGTAGCGGAAAGCGCCTACGAGACAAGCGCCAACCTAGCGGGTTCCTGGCACTGAAAGTGTTGATTATTTATTAGTACCATAGCATCACCAACTTAGTACTATATACTATATTAAATCTTTCTCTATTATTCTCTTACATTCGTTGCTCAATTTTGCCACTTCAGAATCGAATATGTCGCAATGTGGAGCTGCGCTAAGCATGGAGTTGAGCACTAGGAGCGTGCGCTGGAGCGGCGAGTTACGGTAGAGGCCGGTGTGCGCGCCCGCCGGCGCCGGCGCCAGCAGCCGTGGTGCGCGGAGTCGACTCCGCGAATCCCGCACCGTTATAGGCGCACCACCTCACCCGCCGATCGGAATTTTATCGTATATGAGACCCAAGAGAAATTTGACGATGGCCAGGGAACGCCTCAATTCGAGTGACTCGTAGTCCAAGTGCCCCAAGAGAAATTGTGTGGGGTATAGATCTGGATAGTATTGCTGCTGCTTTTTATACAAATTTCTCAAGAACTTTTTTGTACTTTTGATATCACAATGTAGCGTGAAATGAAATCTTTGTATGTTGGTCCATCATATCAGCCGAAGGACGTCCACTGCTGGACATAGGCCTCCCCCAATTTCATGGGGGGTAAATGCCATAATCGCCACGCTTGGCATGCGGGTTGGCGATCGCAGTATCTCCACCGCACTCCAGGGATGCTGCTGCCCATCCCCCGGTGGTCTTGGTCGTAGTTTTAGGACATACCGTAGTTTTAGGAGAAGCGTGGCGATTATGGCATATGCCCCCCGTGAATTTGGAGGCCTATGTTCAGCAGTGGACGTCCTTTCGCTGATATGGTGGATGGTGGTAATGATATGAATGAATGATGATGGCTTGTTTTTGTGGTGAATCGACTTTAATAACGGCAGAATAAAACGCTCTAATATCACAGCCAAATTTTTTTTCATATGTCAACATTAAGATTCTTACAAGCAATTTAAATATACTATTTAAACCAGCTATCTCATAGTTTAACTCAAAATCTAGTTTCAAAGTCCACTTTGTATTTACTAGCCATTTCCAACCAACTTGCCAAGCAACATAGTTTAACTATGTGAAATTCCCTAAATTCGCAAGGACCGAGTGACCTCACATTGTCGTCCACCGGGACCAGTCTTGCTTGCATACTATTCATATCTAAAAGGGTATAATTCTCTAAGCATTTCCAGCATAAGATGTTCTTTACTAGGGTAGCTGAAAATTACGCTTAATTTGGACAATTTTCATAATTGCGCCCGTCAAGTTTGCTGTTACGTGAAGTGATGTTTTATTTAAAGTGTATGTTGTTTGTCATTAGGGTGCCGTTCGTTTATGTATTTTACGCTTTAGCTCGCTGGCAAAACACTATTAAAATGACAGCTACAGTTACACAGTACATAGTTAGTAGTACAGTAAGTACTGTTCCGAATAAATAAATGTGTTACGGAAAAAAATTGGTAACCGAAAACAGAATTTAGTTTCGGTAACTAGATTTTTATTTGTGTATGTGACAACTATACAAATAGTAAACTCTACGTTTCACTTAAAGTTAAGAGAATAGTATTGAAAAATATCCATACGCTCAATTTAAGAAATTATATCTCACTGCATATAAGTAGAAAAAATTGTCATAAATCATCATATTCCTAGCGTTATTCCAGTACAGATCTTTAAGAATCCGGGATCCGCTTTAGCATCACATCCAAAGATTGGGCGTATGTACTTTTACAGTACATACCGTGCTATTTTACCACACGAGTGCGGTAATCAGCAGATTACGTGCATATGTCGAAACTTCAAAGAGCCATTGACGACCTGTTTAGCCTAGTTGGTAGTGACTCTGCCTTCGAAGCTAGAGGTCCCAGGTTCGAATCCCGGCCAGGGCATTTATTTGTGCATTTTTCACGGATATTTGTTCTTGGGTCTTGGATGTTTTCTATGTATTTAAGTATGTATTTATCTATATAAGTATGTATATCGCCGTCAAGTACCCATAGTACAAGCTTTGCTTATTTTGGGACTAGTTCGATTTGTGTAA